>CM069145.1:33739223-34939223 GCA_035221665.1 Okamejei kenojei | reverse complement strand
ATTGGCAACCCTGAGGAAACAAAACCATATTGTCATGGCATATTTAGATGACATTTTGATTGTGGGAAAGACTATGGAATTGACAAATTTAACAGTAGCAGCTACTAAAACATTGTTTCAAAAATTAGGGTTTGTCATCCATCCAGACAAATCTAAGTTCTACCCTTCACAGGTCATGAACTATCTGGGATTCACAATTAACACCAATCAAATGGTTGTTACCATCCCAGATAACAAGGCAATGGATGTTATTGAAGCATGTAACAACCTTGCTTGCGCCAGGAAACCAACAATCAGACATGCTGCTAAGGTAATTGGGAAATTAGTAGCTACATTTCCAGCTGCACGATTTGGCCCTCTACACTATCAAAATTTGCAAAGAACAAAAATTTCAGCATTAAAAACAAATGCTGGACATTTTGATAGGCCTATGCAGCTGCCAACCAAGGCAAAAGTTGAGTTACAATGGTGGATTAATAATATTCATGACTCATTCAATCCCATTATTGTACCAAACCCGTCAGTCGTGGTACAAACCGACGCAAGCGCCCAAGGCTGGGGAGCTACCGACACTACTTCCAGTTGTGGCGGTAGATGGGATTTACACGAATCTACCCTTCTATTATCACAAGGGATAAACTATTTGGGGATGCTAGGAGCATTTCATGGGCTGCGAGCTTATTGCATGAATTTACGTCATACGCATGTCCGTCTTCAAATAGATAACATCACTGTGGTGGCATACTTAAAACATATGGGTGGTATCAAGTCAATATCTTGTGATGAATTGACAAACTCAATCTGGCTCTGGTGCATAGAAAGAAATATTTGGATATCAGCTACCTACCTACCAGGTAAGCTCAATACAGTGGCGGACACCAGGTCACGCGTATTCAATGATAACATTGAGTGGATGTTAAATCCCCAAATATTTGCTAAAATTATCGCCAAATTTGGAACACCAGATATCGACCTTTTTGCATCCAGATTGAACCATCAGATACCAACATATGTATCTTGGGAACCAGATTCTGGGGCAGTAGCGATGGACGCTTTCTCGCTGCACTGGGGGAAATGGTTTTTCTATGCATTTCCTCCATTTTGCCTCATCAGTCGGGTGTTGCAGAAAATAAAATCAGATTCTGCAACAGGCATTTCAATAATACCCGACTGGCCTACACAACCATTGTATCCGGTGGTCCTTGAGATGATTAAAGAACGATGGGCACATATTAACAAGTGCCCGGATTTGGTGACTAACCCCACAACAGGGGAATACCATCCGCGCCATGGTCATCTGAACCTGTTGGCTTGCAGGTTCTGAAGAGGCCACTCCTGCAATATGGACTATGGACACCATTGCAGCATTGTGCAGAGAATCCACTAGACGACAATACCTCACCCAAATCAGGAAATGGGAGGCCTACTGCAGCTGGATTAACATCACGTATGACTCTGCCACGATTCCCCATGTGCTGGAATTCCTCGCAGGGCTACATCATGATGAGGGCCTCAGCTACAGCGCTGTCAACAGTGCCAGGAGCGCACTGTCATCCCACCTTTGTATAGGAGTAGGATCTCACCAGCTCGTGTCCAAATTGATGAGGGGTATCTTCAATTCGAACCCTCCCCAACCACGATACATCACTCGGGATATAGGGGTAGTATTGACCCTACTCAGGAGTTGGTCGCCAATGATTGGGCTACTGCTGGATAAACTCACCCTGAAGATGGTGATGTTAATGGCGCTAACATCGGCTCAAAGGGTCCAGACCTTGCAAAAGATTAATTTGGATAACATGGTCTCAACCCCTGAGAAAGTAACTTTCTTCATTGATGAGTTACTCAAGCAGCACAGACCTGGGTCTACAGGGCTGCAATTAATATTTCCAGCATACCCCATTGATGTGAGGCTCTGCATAACCACCTACATACGTCACTATATTAAAGTGACGCATACCATCAGGAAAATGGAGAAAGGCCTGCTGATCAGCCATAAGAAATCCCATCACAGGGTGATGGTGCAGACGATCTCCAGGTGGCTCAGGGTGGTATTGGATGCAGCAGGTATTAATACTAATATCTTTAAATCCCATTCTACCAGGGCTGCATCCACATCAGCGGCGAGGACCATGGAGGTTCCCATGGACCATATCCTCGCTACAGCGGGCTGGGCCAGGGAAGCTACATTCCAGCGGTCTTATAATAAACCTGTGGCCGCTCCTGCTACATTTGTGGAGACAGTGTTAAGTATTGGTCCTCAAGAAACATTTATCCCCGAGTGAGGGTTTTTTTGATTTGTGTTAATAAATACTATATTATTTCTTCAGCTTAACAAGTCTGAAATACGTTAACATACTCCTTCCATCAGAATTGCGGCAGTGTGTGAGCATGGACGTGATCCAGGGCATGTAATCACAGAGCTTTGCAATCTTCACGAAGTCACTCACGTAACTCCGAAATGAAATAGTAAGATTAAATGAGAACTTACCAGTTTGAAGTTTGATCTTTATTTTATGAGGAGTTGTGATGAGGGATTTCGTGCCCTCCGCTCCCAACCCTCTACTATAAGGTCAACTGGTAAATAGAGTCTCTTTCAATCTTACTATATTTAGTCATTGTTGTTTAATCTGTGATTCCACACCGCTGCTTTGAAGAATGTCGCGCATGCATGATGGAGGGGTCTTCACGAAATCCCTCATTGCAACTCCTCATAAAATAAAGATCAAACTTCAAACTGGTAAGTTCTCATTTAATCTTACTATTTTCCCTCACCAGAAACCATTATCTCCCACAGTTAGGTTTAGGTTTCTTATTGTCCAGCGTACCGAGGTACAATGAAAAGCTTTGTTTGCATGCTGTCAAATCATATCAGATTTTGTTTAATTAAGATATACTGCGCAGAAACACTTCGGCCCACTGAGTCCATGCTGACCAACAATCCCCGTACACTAGCATTATCCTATACACTGGGGACAATTTACAATTTTTACTGAAGCTAATCTTGAAAGTTAATTGGCTTCAGTAAAAAATATCCCTAGTGTACAGGATAGTGCTAGTGTCCGGGGTGATTGCTGGTCAGAGCAGACTCAGTGGGCCCAAGTGCCTGTTTCTGTGCTGTATCTCTAAAGCTAAAACAATCGCTTATGTGCCCCAGAACCACCAAATTCGGAAAAGATGGAGTGAATTTGTTGATTTGAGCTCTGGAAACCTTATCTGTTTCACCAAGCCCCTGTGGATAAGAACTGTGAAATGCTCCAAGATTTAAGAACTCTGACTCTCAAGGTCACGGACTGCCATTACTCAGCCTGGCTGCCCTGACTTGGAACATCAGACTTGGAATAGTTGGGAAGAGCAAAAGCCTAATTATGTAAGAGTCACATCACAGACGAACATGTTAGTTTGATGTTGAGCAAAGCCTCTGATGCCAGGCAGATTTCTATGTGCCCTAAGGCCTCACTATCTGTAATAAAAAAGTTTGACAGCCGTTCACTAGATCGTTGATTTATGTGACGCTTGTGGCTCCAGATTCCACTAATGACACATCGTGATGTTAGCTTAGATAGAGACATTCACCTCTCTGATCTGGGCCGTGCTCCCTGGTTGTTGTTTTGTTTCTAAAGGTGACACATAGGCACAGCTGGTAGAGCCACTGCCTCACAGCGCCAGAGACCCAAGTTAAATCATGAAATCATGACTTTGGGTGTTGTTTGTGTGGAGTTTGCACGTTCTCCCTGTGACCAGGTGGGTTTCCTCTGGGTGCTCTGGTTTCCTCTCACATCCCAAAGATGTGCGGGTTTGTAGGTTAATTGGCCCTCTGTAAATTGCCCATAGGTGTGTTGGGAGGGTGAATGGGTGATCGGTGATCAGCGTGGACTCGGAGGGGCTGAAGGGACAGTTTCCTTGCTGTATCTCCAAACTTAGCTAAAAACAAAACTAATCAAATCATCTTTTGGTTGCAGTGCTGCCAAGACCTTGGAGAAGCATCCATATTCCATCAGCACCCAACTCAGTGGAGGGACTCCCACCCCCATCCTGCCTTCCGCGGCCAGCATCCAGCTTGCTCAGCTCCAAGCCCAGCTCACCCTTCAGCGCCTGAAGTTTGCTCAGTCAGCAGTGAACAGCAACACGGCAGCCGCCAGTGTCCTGAGTCAGGTGCTCACCAAGGTCGCCATGTCCCAACCTCTGTTCAACACGTTGATCAACGCCACTTCGGGGCAGGCTGCGGGTTGCATGTCGGGCCCGGCTATGCCGCCGGGCAGCTTGGCTTATCCTCCCCAAACGCCGGGCTTGCCCCCTCTGCTGGCCGGAGGCATTGGCCACGGCGGGAGCCTACAGGCACAGAACCCGAACCCCCACGGAATGAACCCTTTTGTGGGCATGACTTCGCAATCGCCTGCCCACTCGGCCGCCCAAGTTATGAATCTGAACAAGCCTACCTCGTCGCAACCTCCCGCTGGCTTCTCCGAATATCCGGCAGATTTCTCCTGCAAGACCAGTGTCACCGGCAACCACACCTACATGCATGATGAGGTTCTGTCTACCCATGGCTTTCATCCATTTGGATTCAGGGGAGACATGCCTAACTTCCTTCCTGCTAACCCCAGCACAATTAAAGGTCAGCAGCTTTTGAATCAACCCCATCCCGGATTCCAGCTGGATTTTCAGAATTCCCAGACGTCCAGAATGCAGGCACTGGGTTATCCAGGAGAAATGAGTGCCGGTGGCTTCCCGCAGAAACCCGAGAGATTTCAGCAGGTCCACCCAGCTGCCAATGCACAGAACCAGGGCACTTGGGCAGCCGATCAGTGGCAAAATGCCCCTCAGCTCCTGCACCCCACCAGACCCGAATATGGGGCCCAGACCCAGGACGTGTGGTCCTCAAAGAACCAACAGCTGCAGATGAGGAACGAGCTCTACAACCCCGAGGAGCCGACTTCCGAAGTGAAGTCCATGGTCGGGCGACCCCCTCACATCAACAGAGCCAACAACTGTAACCAGAACTTCTCCGGACCGCAGTTCAGTCCCCACGACAGGCCACCCCTTGGCCCCTTTCATCCCCACCTGCCAGAGAGACAAATGCAGCCCCGGGAACTCAACGATTTCCACGGTTTGGTGCCGTCTCAGCTGCCTCACATTTGCTCAATATGTGACAAGAAAGTATTTAACCACAAGGTGGGTATGAAGCGGAGGTGGGACATATCACCCATGATACCTGGGTGAGACGGTCTCAAGCTCGCATGTTTTTAAACAACGCATGTTTAAAATGAACAGCTCCCATTACCATCCATTCATTCTCTGGGGATCATCTCCTCACTGTTCACAGGGTTGCCTTGCCTTATGTTCTTGCTATTGAATTTTCTCAGGTAACACAAGCAGATAGCATGGTAAAGAAGACATATGGTATGCTCGTCTTCACCGGTCAGGGCATTGAGTATAAAATCAGGAAATCATGATGCAGCTTTATAGGACTTTGGTTGGGCTGCATTTTGAGTATTGTGTGCAGTTCTGATCACCCCATTACAGGAAAGATGTGGAGGCTTTGGAGAGGGTGCAGAAGAGGATTACCAGAATGCTGCATGGATTAGAGAGTATTAATTATAAGGAGAGGTTGGACCAACCTTGAGATCGTTTTCTCTGGAGCATTGAAGGCTGTGATAGGATAGGCTGACTGAACATTTCCCCAGAATGGAGATGTCAAAGACTTGAGGGCTTAGCTTTAAGGTGAGATGGACAAAGCTTAAAAGAGATGCGCGGTGCATATCAATAGCTTGGGTGGCACAGTGATGCAGTTGGTAGAGCTGCTGCTCCACAGTGCCAGAGACCCAGGTTTGACCCTGACCTTGGGTCTGTCTGTAAGTTTACACGTCTCCCTGTGACCACGTGGGTTTCCGCCAGGTGCTCCGGTTTCATCCCTCATCCCGTGGGGGGATTGTAGGTTAATTGGCCTCTTTAAACTGCTCCTCGTGTGCAATGAGTGGATGGGAATGTGGGGAAGTGGGGTAACATAGAACTAGTGTGAACGGAGGAGGATCAATGGTCGGCGTGGACTCAGTGGGCCAAAGGGCCTGTTTCCATGCTGTATCTCCAAACAAGGCTAAACTAAACTGAAAGGTTCCTCATGAATTGATACAATTCCACCAATAAACATGTCGTTCCAAAAAGAGTGTTGTCTCTTTAAATTTATTTTTAAACAAGAAACTGATCCAAAATATCTGAAGGAACCCTATGACTGAAAATTAATTTGTGTGAATGTAGCTTATATAGTGAAATATTGATTTATATTATTTTTGGTCTATTTTGACTTTTTTTTAAATTTTATTAAATATGCTGGAGAACTCTGACCTCTGGTGTTTTATAAATAATGTACAGGTTTCTGAGAAGTGGGAGCTATAACGTATTTATAAAATATACATAGCAACTGGAAAGATCACAGATGGATATAGGAAGACATACATTTAATGGGACCTCTTGAAACTTAGTGTTTTCAAATAGGCACGATCTTTGGTTCAAGAACTAATTCTCATAATAACTAATTGAAACCCAAGCAGAATTGTGTTTCTATAATATGGTATTTCTACTCTCTGAATTATCTGCAAAGTACATGCAAGTACTTTGCATGTATGAAAATCTTATCATAAAAGGAAATCATAGAACTCTTTGTGCACAGTTTATGATGACGCGCCATAGATATTTTGAACTGTTTTAGCATTGAAGGGGGACAACCTGAGTGATATATGTTAAACCTGTACTTGACTTCATGCTGTTAGATTTAGCAGTAAAGCCACCACAAGATCTCTTGCGGACAGATGATATTTCAGGTTGGGACCCTTCTTCTGTCTGAAGACAGGCCCCAACCTGAAACCTCATCTGTTCATTGCCTGCCACAAATGCTGTCTGACCTGCTGAGTTCCTCCAGCAGTTAGTTTTTTGTCCCAGATTCCAACATCTGCCGTTTCTTGTATTTCCATCCAAACACTTTGGGCAACGCAGTAGTGCAGTGGTAGAGTTGCTGCTACACAGCACCGGAGAGCCGGGTTCGGTCCTGACTGCGAGTGTTGTCTGTGTGGAGTTTGTACATTCTCCCTGTGATCACGTCGGTTTTCTCCAGCTGATCCGGTTTCCTCCCACATTCCAAAAAATGCAGGTTTGTAGGCTAATTGACTTTTGTAAATTGTCCCTAGCATGTAGGATGCGAAAGTGGATTAACATGGAACTAGTGTGTGGGTGATCATTGGTCAGCGTGGACTCAGCGGGCTGAAGGGCTTGTTTCCGCACTGCATTTCTAAACTAAACAAAACGCCTGTGCTCTACTCTGGAAAATCTTTTGAAATTTGTAGACCATCCAAATAGGCAAGACCATTATAATATTATTTGGTTTAGATTTGGATGCCTGGAGATGGAATCAAGAGCAGATATGTGGAGTTAAGGCATACCAGGTTTATCGTCACTCGGGAGAGGTAATCTGGTTTTGGAGAAATAGATTCCCATTTTCATAACAGAACATGAGACGTAGAAAAGATTAAAGTTTTAACCAAGGAAAGAGAAGGCAAATGTGTCATTCCCTCTTGCCTTCCCTTTGTGTTCTGAATGACACACAAAAAGAGAGAGACTGCAGGTCAAGTCTATGAATCACTCAATACATTCTTAATGTGGTTAATTTCCTACTAATTACCCTTCCATTTCTTTAGGAGAAGAGCTCTATATCCATTGACGTGTATTGTTCTGAAACAGTTTATCCTTGCATCACAATACCCGTTATTTCACTTTTTGTTTTATTTCAGGCTCCAGTATCTGCAGTATTTTGTTTTATTTGCTTCTACATCTGAAATGTTGTCTGCTTGTTTTCCTTCCTCACGACTCACCACCCTGAGACCCCTCATGTCTTGCTACCCAACTCTCCCAAAAACACTGTGATAGTTTTGACTTTACTGTTTCCGGATCAGTAAAACTCCAGAATTATCACTGCAGCTTTCGATCCGAGACGTATAAATTCATGAGCGGAATAAGATCATGAGAGGAATGTACACCCAGAGTAGAGGAATCAAGAACCAGAGGGCATAGATTTAAAGCGAGGGGGGAAAGATTTAATTGTTACCTGAGGAGCAACTTTCTTACACAAAGGGATGTAGGTATAATGGAAAGAGCTGCCAGAGGAGGTAGTTCAGATAGGCACTATCACAACATTTAAAAACTGTTGGTACATGGATTGGATAGGTTTAGAGGGATTTGGGCCAAATGCAGGCAGGTAGGACGAGTGTAGATGGGGCATATTGGTCGGCATGGGCAAGTCAGGCCAGACGGCCTGTTTCCGCGCTATATGACTATACGACTCTAAGACTTCTCCGGAACCAGATCTGTTAGTGTTATTATTACACCCATCGCCTGTGTTGCTGTTGGAAAGTTTAACTCCTATGAGGAATGCCCAGTGCTCAAATCATTAAGTATCATACATTTCCCGCAGCAATGGAAGCTGCCTGCGTCTAACTGTGGTGCTGTTTGTGTGCCTTCGATTATATCTCTGTTCTGTGGGCCGACTCAATAGACAATAGACAATAGGTGCAGGAGTAGGCCGTTTGGCCCTTCGAGCCAGCACCGCCATTCAATGTGATCATGGCTGATCATCCCCAATCAGTACCCCGTTCCTGCCTTCTCCCCATATCCCCTGACTCCGCTCCCATATCCCCTGACTCCTATGTCGGTGGTTGAGGGGAGACTTGATAGAAGTATATAACATGATGAGAAACATACAGAGGGTAAGCAGTCAGAACTATATCCCCAGGGTGGAGATGTCCAGCATTAGAGAACGTAGCTATTCGGTGAGTGGGGGAATGTTTAATGGAGATGTAAGAGGCAAGTATTTCACACAGAGTAGTGAGGTCCTGAAACACATTGCGAGGGAGGTGGTAGAGGCAGGTGCAATAGTGGCATTTAAGAGCCTTGTACAGGATCTTGTACAGGCAGATGAGGTCAGTTTAATTTGGCATCATGGTCGGCACAAACATTGTGGGCTGAATGGCCCGTTCCTGTGCTTCACTGTTCTAAGTTCATGTACAATTGATGTAAACAGTGGGTTGTGCACTTGGCACTTGGTTGTGCCTTGCTTGCTCCCTCAGTGCGCTCCACTCACATTGTCCTTGACTGTATTAGGAGTAGAAAGCCAGTCCAACCTTTCATCTGATGCATGTACTTGCTTCTCCTTTATGTTGGCAGGATTGGGAACAGCATGTGAATGGAAAGCATCACATCCAGAACTGCACCGCCTTCTCTGAAAAGTAAGCATAGCTTCTGTGTGCCAAACTGGTTATGTAATTCTTTCTGGATGATCCTGGATAAAACACTGAATTATTCTTCAGATCATACAATGTGATTATCTGATTCTTGCACAGTTGTTGCCTTACAACACCAGAAATCGAGGTTCGATCCCATGTGCTGCCTGTATGGAGTTTGTACGTTTTCCCTGTGACTATATGGGTTTCCCCCAGGTGGTCTAGTTTCCTCCCACACCCCAAAGACGTACACGTTTGTAGGTTAATTGACTTTTGTAAATTGTAAAATGTCCCTAGTATGTAGGATAGTGCTAGTGCACGGGGTGATCACTTGTCGGCACATACTCGGTGGGCTGAAGGCCCTGTTTCCACTCTGTATCATTAAACTAAACTATACTGAACTAAACTAAATTAAATATGCTTTCATTAAACATTCTGCACTAATGACACATTGGAGTTAACAGAAAATTATGTACATTACTTTAATTCTTTGAACACTGAAGTGCAGCTCAGTTGTTACACAGACTTACATTTGTCCTATATTTGTTCCTTGTGTTTCCATTATTTAGTTTTTACTTTAGACTGGTGTTCCTAGCCCAGAGCCTCTCACACTACTGACAATGGGTTAATTTCCATCTTATTATCCCTCCTTTCCTTAAGGTGAAGAGCTCATTCTGTAGGGATTTTTTGACACAGAGCTAGAACATCACTAAATGCCAAAACACATTCATCATATCCTGTGTGCGTGAGTGGTGGGGAGAGGGAGGGGGGGGGGGGGGGTGGTGGAGGTATGAAGGGGGTGGAAGAACACTTTCTAAATGTTAAATTTGACAGTGAACCTTTCTTGAGAAAAGCATTGCAAACTGTGCCCATCAGCAAGGTTTAAGGTACTTAAATGCCTTTAATACCACTGTTCATTGCTGCCCAAATCTGTGAGGTTTGATTTCATTGGGTGCTGGTAGATCATCTTTTCAACTAAAGCAACGAGTGTCACATGAAAGCATCACTCCATATGAACTGACACAAGCCATTTATGTTCTATAAATGACAATAGTTCCTGAAAATTGGATTTTGCTCACATTTCTGGTGAAAGGAGCCTTGCATTTAGATAGTAACTTTCTACTCCTAGATTCTGTCCCTATCTGATAGGGCAGCAGAGTGGTAGAGTTGCTGCGTTACAGCGCCAGAGACCTGGGTTTGATCCTGACTATGGGTGCAGTCGGTACGTTCTCCCTGTAACTCTATAGGTTTCTCCCAGGTGCTCCGATTTCCTCTGACACATTCTCCCTCTGACTGCATGGCTTTTCTCCAGGTGCTCTGGTTTCCTCCCACATTCCAAAGACGTAGAGGTTTGTAGGGTAATTGGCCTTTGCAAAACTGTAAATTGTCCCTAGTGTGTTGGATAGTGCTAGTGTATGGGGTGATCGCGGAGCAGTGTGGATTCGGTGAGCCGTAGGACCTGTTAGTCCAAGATAGCTGAGTAAAAAAGTGTTGGAGTATCTCAAGGGGTAAGGCAACATCTCTCGTGGACATGAAAGACAACGTTTTGGGTTGAGACCCTGCTTCAGGTCCTTCGGGACACCTCCCTCTGGAGGACCCCATTTCCTCTAGAGATAGAGTGTGACCCGCCGAGTTACGCCAGCACCGCCCATTTTACTCAGGATGCCAGCGGTTCCTTTTGTTTCCAGGATGGCTGGGCGGGTGACGAGATTTTCACTCCTTTTAAACTTTTCTACCATTATGGCTGTGATGTTCTTCCATCCTTGTGATTGTGCGATCTGATTTTGTTCCTAGTTCTGGCATTGGGTCAAATAACTTTGCAAGACCAGCAAATGGAGGTGTCAACTCGTGTGGAGCCAGTACAATGTCGAATCCTTCTGGTAATAAATATGAATGTTTTATATATATGTGGTCTTCTTGAGTGCAGAATAAAATAAGCAGTGTATCATCAGGTTAAACGGTGTTTACAGTGCAGGTCTCTTTATTTGACCTTGTTGGCTTATACTAAATGTAGCATTTGCAACAGGTTCTAAACGTAAATTGTGGAAAAATGTTTTTATTAACTATAATAGATTGGATGGAGCAATTAAATATAAGGTGCGGCATGGTGGCACCAGAGACCCAGGTTCAATCATGACTACGGGTGCTGCCTGTACAGAGTTTGTACGTTCTCCCTGTGACTGCTTGGGTTTTCTCGCGTGTTCTGGTTTCCTCCCACACTTCAAAGACGTGCAGGTTGTAGGTTAATTAGTCTCTGTAACTTGCCCCTGGTGATTAGGATGTAAAACTGGAATGACTGAGAATTAGTGTAGACAATAGACAAAAGGTGCAGGAGTAGGCCTTTCGGCCCTTCGAGCCAGCACCGTAGTCAAGCACGGGGTGATCGTTGAACAGTGTGGATTCGGTGGACCGAAGGTCCTGTTTCCAAGCTGCATCTCTAAATTAAACTAAATGTAGCTCTCACAATAGTCCTTGATATAAGTGGTTTTATTTTTAGAAAAATTGGGGAAAAATGTCTTTATTAACTGTGATATTTAACATTTCATAATATCTATAATTAGATATTTCAGTGAAGCAACATAATCTTCATAGCCCATTACATCAATAAACAACACACATGGTAAGCTGATGTTCTACAGATAAGTAGGGATATAAAAGTATAATAAACATCAATGTATTCTGGATATGCAGTGAATAATTCAGGAGTGGCTAGACATAATTTGTTTGAGTGTGATGCTGGAAGGATTCCCGAGACACATTTTAAACCTATCCTGGAATTGATTTGAATATATCTTTTAGTTTAGTTTAGAGATACAGTGTGCAAACAGTTTGTTCGGCCCACCATGTCCAGTGATCACCCTGTACATTAGCACTATCCTATATACAATTTACAATTTTCACTGAAGCCAATTAACCTACAAACATAGAAACATAGAAATTAGGTGCAGGAGCAGGCCATTCGGCCCTTCGAGCCTGCACCACCATTCAATATGATCATGGCTGATCTAAACATGTACATCTTTAGAGTGTGGGAGGAGCACCCAGAGAAAACATGCGTGGTCATGGGGAGAACATACAAACTCTGTACAGACAATACCCATAGTCAGGATCGAACATGGGCCTCTGGCGTTGTAAGGCAGCAACTCTACCGCTGCGCCACTGTGCTACCCCATCTGTCCGGTTCCAAACATTTCTCATCCTCCCTCACTTCCAGCAGAATAGGGATTAGTTCCTGCTGAGCACGGTCATGGAGCGGTTGTGGGGAATTGGGAACCAGTAGTGTGAGATAACAGGCACTGTATTTACCTCAGCAGATAATTAACCGATGAGTGAAAAATGGTTCCTTGTTGTTCATAAGCTCACCGCTGCACCGTTACAAGATCCAAAACTATTGTGTGTAACTGAGCAGTACTTTGCTGCACAAACCTGATTTTGTTTGTGTCCTTTATCTTTCAGACCTCTCACTAGACAACAGTCAATCTCACATGAGGACATTTCCTCTACCAAGTCACGGATTCCCTACTGGGTCAAAGGTAGTTGCATTCATGGATACATTCACCTTAGCACTTCCTACTCATTATATTTGGAAGAATATTGAGTGTGGTTTGAGTGTATGACCAGGGCATTTGTGACCAGACTGTGATTTCTGTCCTAAAAAAAGGATGTGTCTTAGTGGAGAGCTTGAGTGGGTACGATATGACATTTTCCCTTCCCTGAGAATCATGTGCATGCCTCTGACAATATCACAGTGTTCATTTTCATTTTCAAGATGCCAGCTTCTTTATATATTTCGTGTCTCGACTTGCCATTGTCTTGACTTACAGCGCCAGAGACCCAGGTTCGATCCTGCCTACGGGTGGTGTTTGTACGTAGTTTGTTCGTTCTCCCTGTGACCATGTGGGTTTTCTCCTGGTGCTCCAGTTTCCTCCCACACTCCAAAGATATATAAGTTTGTAGGTTAATTGGTTTTGTTAAAATTGTAAACTGTTCCTAGTGTGTAGGATAGTGCGAGTATATGTGGTGATCGTTGGTCGGTGTGGACTTGGTGGGCCAAAGGGCTTGTTCCGGCACCAGATCACTTAAATCTAAAGTATAACAACTGACAGTATGTAGTATTTAGAACTTTATCCAACTAAACAAGTTCTCTTTGGCTTCTTCTTACAAGTGGCGTCAGTGGAACTCTTTGGCATAGGGCCAGTTCATGCTCTAACATATCTTAAGAGTGAGAGACCAGCCTGGAGATCAAAGACAAAATGAGAGTTATGCAACATTAACTTCTTTGCTGTTCCATTGAGAGCCATTTCTTATCCCTCACATCAGCCAATGATTGGAATTTGGTGTGTACATCATTCAAAGCCAATAATCTACTGAACACTTTAAAAAAGTCAACTTACTCAGAAAACTAAGTTGATTTAAACAGCAAAGGAAACAAAAACTACAGCAACTTGTGACATGTTGGCTGGTGTGGGCAAGTTGGGCCGAAGGGCTTGTTTCCACGCTCTATGACTTTATGCTTACCTTCACTGCCTCACCCTTTCTTTTACATTTCTCACCCTTGTTTCCAAAACTCTCAGTAGTGTACATAGTGTGCCCTTTCTGAAACCTCCACCATCATTAAAAGTGAAAAATAAAGTGTATCTACAAATTAATTTAATAATGTCTATGCCATCTTCAACACACTTCATGTTAATATTAAACTTCTTTAGTTAAAATATAACAATTTATTGTCAAGGACAAAAAGAGCTGACATAATTAGGGACTATATCACTATCCTATTTATATAGGCTTTCATTGTGCAACCTGTTATTTATGATTGCAGTTATATAAAGGGACAACCCGTCCTTTTATAACCATATCAACTTTTATGATAGTCATAAACAAAGAAAGGCAGGTGCTTGTTACAATGTGCCTGTTTTATAAGGGCCATGATCTCTTAAGTACTTAGCTTAATATTCAATGGGTAATAACCTTCGTGCATAGCTCTTTTGACAATGAATATAGGGGCACATTAAGATATTTCAATACTTAAGTCTTAAAACTCGGACATTCATTTAATGCTGTTGCTGTCAGCAGTAACTCATTTGTTCAAAGTTAAGGTGAGAATGGGTATGAGCGAAGTGAACGTGAGTATTGAATTTGGGAGATGTTATAGTTATGGAAGATGTCGGTGAGGCCGCATTTAGAGTATTGTGTTCAGTTTTATCTTATAGGAAAGATGTTGTCAAGCTTGAAAGGGTTTGGAGAAAATTTACCCGGATGTTGCTAGGACTCGAGGGACTGAGCTATATGGAGAGGTAGAGCAGGTTAGGACTTTATTCCTTGGAGCGCAGGAGAATGAGGTGTGATATTATAGAGGTGTATAAAATCATGAGAGTAATAGATCAGGTAGACGCACAGTCTTTTGCCCAGAGTAGGGGAATCGAGAAACAGACGACATGGATAGGTTAGGTTTAGAGGGAGATGGGCTAAAACCAGGCAGGTGGGACTCGTGTAGATGGGGTATGTTGGTCAGTGTGGGCGGGTTGGGCCGAGGGGACCTGATTCTATGTTTTATGATTCTATGACTTTCTTCCCTGAGCATTGCTCACAAGGAGAGTCAGTCATGAATTATGGAAAGGTTGAAGTGTTGAAAAAGGAACAGCAGGATGTCAGATGAACTATTGATTTTCTGGCTACATTTCATTGAAATTCCACCAGTCAGGAGAATTGAGGATTACAGTTATTAAAAGGTATGCTTGATCATTTTTCAGTGAAAGAAGCTGAATCTTCCAAAAAAACAGGATCAACATTGGTTTAGAAGAGAAAGGCCATGGTAAAATAGGCCGCAAATAGCATGTTTTATTCTCTACCTGTCCTTTGCTTACACTCAACCCTCTAATAACCTTCACTTGTTGTTGCTAGGAATATGATCTGACCTAGAGGGACCATTTGCAGTTCAAAACCTGCCTGAATATTCATTATGTGTAGGAAGGGACCGCAGATGCTAGTTTAAACCGAAAATAGACATAAAACACTGGAGTAACTCAGTGGGTCTGGCAGTATCTCCTGAGAAAAGGAATAGATGACGTTTCGGGTCTAGACCCTTCTTTAGTCTGAGAGTTAGGGGGAAGGGAAATGAGAGATAGACGGTGATATAGAGAGGTATAGACAAATGAATGAAAGATATGCAAACAAGTAACTACGATCAAGGAAACTGTCCATTGTTGACTGTGGGTTAGGTGATAACGAGTTATACAGACAATGAAAATCAACAGAATGACAGTACAATGACTAGGGTGGGGAGCCGGAGAGAAAGGGATGCAAGTGTTACTTGGAGTTAGAGAAAGCACTGTTCATACCGCTGGGTTGTAAGTTGCTCAAGTGAAATATGAGGTGCTGTTCCTGCAATTTGTGTTTGGCCTCACTATGACATGGAGGAGGCCCAGGACAGAAAGGTCAGTATGGGAATGGAGATGGAGTTAACGTGTTTGGCAAGCGGGAGATCACATCGGCCAAGGCAGACTGAGCGAGGTGCTCAGCAAAACAATTGGCCAGTCTGCACTTGGTCTCGCTGATATATGAGTTCACACCTGGAACAGAAAATTCCAATTTGTATATACTTGCAAAATATAGCTAACCTTAAAACAAGTTTGATTTCAATAACCAAATAGACAAAGTAATTCATTAAGAGAGTTTATAAGAAACAAAAAGAGAATCGACATTAATAGATTTATCATGTACTTCAGAGCACAAAAATGCTTATAGCCAAATAAATATTTACAAAGCACAGTCAAGGAAACACTAGAACCAGCTGGCACATGGAACTCAAACATGAAAGCAATTAATTAATTAATTTTTTTGAGTGACAGCCAGCAAAGAGTTACTAGCGACAGGACGCCCAAGAAGACGCCGTAGGTTTTCTTTGAAATAACAGTACATGATCGTATTCATGTGTTGATAAAGCTGTGGTTTTAACATTCATCCAAAAGACTGCAACAAACATAAAATACCACTGCACCAAAATATTGGTTTAGATTTTTTTTTAGCTTAAATCTTTGGAGTGGGACTTTAACAAAGAACCTTTCATGTTCGAGGCGAGTGACCCACTAAGCCAAACCAACAGGCAAGGAATGAGTCCACCCAAATCTCTAACGTACAACATGACAACAAGGTGGTCACATATAGCCCATACAGATGACTTAATCACACTTAAATAGATTGTGCAAACAATGTATTGTAATTCCAATTGCCTGCACTGTTCACCAACTAAACAGTTTGCAGATTCCTATGCTATACAGTTTTTTAAAATAGCTACTGTAAACTTTTAAATGATAGAATATTTAGCAAACTGAAGTAATTGACGCACTCTATAGTTTTGTATTCAAGTTTATTACTCATTGCGTGTGATGAAGATCGTTGTGACAGTCAAGTTCTGTTCTGCAATTTCACAAATTTTGGAAATACATTTAAGAAATGCTTCAGTCAATTTAAGCCAATTATGACTGTTGCTTAAATGTTAGAAAATGCAATAAAAATTGATGATTTCCTAAGTTCAGGATTTTAAATGAAAAAGCCCAGTTCCAATGAATGTATTAGAAGTTTGCAGTTTATTTTCCATTTGAACTTTGAACTGCTCAGGTTTTACTGGGAAACTGCAATGTTTTGTTGTTCCTGTCAATAATAGTTATATTTGGAATGGCCTATTTATTGACTAGAGCTCTGCCTTCAACACCATAATCCCTTCCAAAATCTGGGAACTAGAGAAAACTAAGGTACTTTGCCTTAATGACTACTTTCCAGTGGCTATGACATCTAACATCATGAAGTGCTTCGTGAGATTGTTGAAGGTACACATTAACTCCAATCTCCCAGTCAAACTTGATCCACTGCAGTTTGTTTACTGTCGCAACAAGTCCCACAACAGACACCAGCTACCTGATCCTAAACTCATCACTGGAACATGAAGACAACAAGGATTCCTACGTAGACGGTCTCGACCCAAAACGTCGCCTATCTCCTTCGCTCCTTAGATGCTGCTGCACCCGCTGAGTTTCTCCAGCCTTTTGTGTACCCCCCTTCCTACGTTAGACTCCTATTTATCAACTCTAGCTTTCCCTTCTACAACATAGTCACATCCAAACTCATCTCTAAACTCCTGGACCGAAGAATCAGCTCCCCCCTCTGACCCACAGAGCTCAATCAGTGAAGATAGGTGACAACACCTCCTCCACAACAACTCTCAAAGTCATTCGTCAACAAGGATGTGGACTCAATTCCCTACTATAGCCCCTTTACAGTTACACCTGTTCAGCCAAATTCGGCTTTAATGCTATCTACTAATTTTCAGGACACCACCGTGGTGGGCGATATTCGAAGACGATACTGAGGTATTTTAGGCGCTCGTGGGGGATGGAGGTGTAGTGACTGATTGTTCATAGTAAAAAAGACAGCGTGGGGGCTCAGAAAACAGAAATCATTAAAGAAATCACCCCACCAGCCGGCAAATACAACACATAGTCCTCCGCCAGTTTTGCCACCTCCAACATGACCCCTCCACTCGCCACATCTTCCCATCTCCCCCCCCTGTCTGCCTTCCACAAAGACCGCTCCCTCCGCAACTCCCTTGTCAATTCTTCCCTCCCCTCCCGCTCTACCCCTTTCCCGGGCACTTTCCCTTGCAACCTCAAGAAATGCTACACTTGTCCCTTCACCTCCCCCCTCCACTCCTTTCAGGGACCCAAGCAGTCCTTCCAGGTCTGACAGAGGTTCACCTGCACCTCCTCCAACCTCATCTACTGCATCCGCTGCTCCAGATGCCAGATGATCTATATCGGTGAGACCAAGTGGAGGCTTGGCGATCGTTTCGCCGAACACCTCCGCTCGATCCGCAATAACCAAGCCGACCTCCCGGTGGCTCAGCACTTCAACTCCCCCTCCCATTCCGTATCCGACCTCTCGGTCCTGGGCCTCCTCCACGGCCAGAGTGAGCAACACCGCAAGTTGGAGGAACAGCACCTCATATTCCGCTTGGGGAGTCTGCATCCTTTGGGCTTGAACATTGAATTTTCTCAATTCTGTTAACCCTTGCTGTCTCCTCCCCTTCCCACCTCTCCCTCAGCCCTCGGGCCCTGGCATTCCCTCTATCTCTATCTCCCTCCCCCACCCTAGTCGCACTAGCTTCTCATTTTCACACCACAAACAGTTTACAATGGCTTGTTCCCTTTATCATCTATACTTTTTTGCATATCTTTCATTCATTGTTCTTTATCTCTCCACATCACCGTCTATATCTCTCGTTTCCCTGATTCCTGACCAGTCTAAAGAAGGATCTCGACCCGAAACGTCGCCTATCTCCTTCGCTCCTTAGATGCTGCTGCACCCGCTGAGTTTCTCCAGCCTTTTGTGTACCCTCATTAAAGAAACAAAGGGCATGTGAGGTATCTTGGATATAGGTCGGGAGAGATTGGACTAGGAGGGGATAGGATGGAGTAGAGGTTCGTAGAAATGATTTCACTAGGCAGGACTGTCTGCATCTCTCGTTTCCCTTTTCCCTGACTCTCAGTCTGAAGAAGAGTCGCGACCTGAAGCAACCAGTTCTGTAAGTTAGCAACTCTACCGCTGTGCCCCCCCTTATTATTTCCATTACTAACATCATTCTTGATATTGAGCACTAAATTCTCCTCCCAAAATGGTGTTGTACCGTCCTTCAATGTGCTATAGCCTAAGCTGACCCAAGGCGTTACTCCTAGTGAGCCGGTGCCTTTTTACTTTAGAAAGATGAACATATGGTGGTGGAAAATGCAGAAGGTAATTTAGTTCCCCTCAAACCATGAAGTTCTACCTGAAGCAGTGAGACTCTAAGCTAAGAAGCTGCTTTGAAATGTAAATGAAGATCCAACAATGGTTAACAGATTTCAAATGCAAAATTCAGGCATCATTAGAGTGAGTATGTACCATGTATCTTTTCCATCCATTTGGACCAACTGGTCAGCTGCCTAACTAAGGACCTAATGGAATATTTTTGCAATGGTCTGGGACTCCTGTTGTACAGCCATAGACACAATATCTACTTACAGCACAGAAACAGGCCCTTCAGTCCATCTAGTCTGTGCTGACCATCAACCACCCTTTTACACTAATTCTAGATTAATCCCATTTTTTATTCTTCTTGCATTCTCACCAAACAACGGAAGGCCACTGTTGGATGCTGGATGGGCTTCTTGCTGCAGCAAATATGACCTCTTATTATAATCTTCAGGTTAGTCACCTTAACCTTTCCTGACTTGAATATTTCCCTGGACCTCAAGATATTACCTGATCCAAGCACCACCACCATCTCCCTCCACCTCAATATCACTCACCATTCAGGGGGGCATGGTGGCACAGTGGTAGAGGTGCTGTCGCACAGCGCCAGAGACCCAGGTTCGATCCTGACCACTGGCACTGTCTGTACGGAGTTTGCACATTCTCCCTGTGACCACGTGGGTTTTCTCCGTGTCCTCTGGTTTCCTCCCACATTCCAAAGACGTAAAGGTTTATAGGTTAATTGGCTTTGGTAAAATTGTAAATTGTCCCTAGTGTGTAGAATAGAGCTAGTGTACAGGGTAATTTCTGGTCGGCGCTGACTCGGTGGGAACAAAGGGTCTGTTGCCACACTCTATCTCTAAATTCTGAAGTAAAGTAAATTCGGAAGCTAAGACAAACTATGTAGCTAGAAACCCTAAATGACTTGGAATGTCTGACACTAACTTCTGCCTTCTTAAGAACTCAATGCTTTCTGCATATCATGCCCAATAGGACACAATTACAGTAATTGCTGTTTCTCTCTGGTTAATTATAGATATTTTCTAATATCCAACTGAATATTAGGGATGGTAGAATTGAAAACTGACCCATTGATAGGGAAGGAGCTAACTCTGGCATCTCTCAGAGTTTGTGTTCTACTTTCCTGAAGATACTGCTAGTTGTAAATCAAATGCATCTTAGAATATTTGAAAATTTGCTGATGCCAGCATGCTAAATGATCAGATAATGAGCATGGATGGAGTTCAAAGCTGTTTGGACCATTTGATGGCCTTATCATCGTTACTATTTTGCATATATTTCATTAATTATTCTTTATCTCACTACATCATCGTCTATATCTCTCGCTTCCTTTATCCCTAACTAGTCTGAGGAAAGGTCTCGACCCAAAATGTCACCCATTCCTTCTCTCCAGAGATGCTACCTGTCCCTCTGAGTTACTCCAGCTTTTTGTGTCGATCTTTGGACCATTTGATTTCCAAGCTGTGAAGCCACGAATGGAGAAAAATGAATATAAAGAATATAAAGACTTTATCCCTGTTGACATTATTACCGTAGCGTAAAGTGTTCAGGGAAAATAATGCAGTGCTCTGGATATAATGCAAATCTATTATTTTTGTGCACAAAAGGAATACAAATATAAATGCAGTGAATAGTGTAGCAATAAAGCTAAAATACAATCACAAGGGATTTTAAAGCAGGTACTGTAATTCTGCTGTATCCTACTACATAAGTGCTGGCTTGTTCCTGTTACATACTAGTTTGCTACTACTTATTGCAGAAATCCAGACCTATTGCAGAATATTGCAATAATACAGCATTTATCCTATGATTGTTTTTTGGCAATAAAGCTCCTATTGTGCAGTGAGTAATGCAATGTGTCGGGTCCTTTTACACCACAGAACTCTAGTAAAACGGGCCTTGTTTTGCCGTCTGTTTCACATTTCATTTTCAGTAATGCAACTCCAATTACACATTGCAACAACTGAGTCCCTATTATACAACATTTCAATTAAACATGCTCTAATTTTACAGTTAGCCTTCTAGAAGTGCATTCTGTTTTATAGTTAGAATTGAAGTAACAGCGCCTAATATGATGACAATTCCTCATGAGTCAAGAGTGATTTATTGTCATATGTCCCAATTAAATTCTTACTTGCAGAGTACTATGTAAACATAATACTCTGTAAACAATGTAATAAACAAAAACAAAAAGTTCAGTGTATATATGTGTGTGTGTGTGTTACGCATTTGGGTTTCGCAATAAGATAGTAAGTCAAAGGAGCAGAATTTGGCCATTTGGCCTATCAGGCCCACGCTATCATTCAATCATGGCAGATCTGTGGCGACTTCATGCCCACGTGGTTTTTCGTACAGCTTGTTACCTCTGGCAGCTAGCCAGCAGCCTCACGTGAAGGTCCAGACACAAGAGCTGAATAGCAACTCCGAGGTCAGACGCACTAATTGGCCTTATCTGCACACAAGTATTAATGAGGAGATTTTATGTTAAAAGAGTGTTCTGGAATAAATGAGGCACAAAGTGTTTGGCAAAGCTTGGTGTCGCTTGTCGTTTACTTTCGGTCGTGAGACTTCGTGGATTCTACAGATTTATCTTTCCCTCTCAACCCCATTCTCCTGCCTTCTCCCCACAACTCATATTTCCTGTTTGAATTCTACAGTTTGAATTGCAATAACACACTTCCAGTTACAAATTTGGAAATGCAGTAAAGCAGCTTCTGTATAATTATTGTTGCTGATCCGACTGTGGCTGTGCCATTGTCCACTGTGGCAAGAGGCAACCAAAGAGAGTGTACTGTAAGCCACTAACTCATATATAGAACAAACTAAATTATGCTTGAGATGTATAATAGGTGAAAAAAGAATAAAGACAGGTTAATTTTTTAGACTGACCACCCATCCTATGATTATATCCTTTTACTAAAAGTATGATTCTGCAACATTTCCGTCCCACTGTTGTTGAAACAGCGATGGAAATCAGGGATGGAAATTTGATCAAATGAAAATGGGGAGGATGGTGCAAGGTGAAACACAATTGATTATGAAACTGTGATTGTAGTCAGGTTAACAGTGTGTAAAACCCCAATACCAAATGGAAAAATCAGTATCAAAATTCTATGAAAAAACAAACACATTAGGTTTGTTGCACATTTTGATGGTAGGTGTGCTTTCTAACATAAAAAAGGTCAATTCCCCATTGCCTTGAAGCTAATACTCTGTGTTTGCAGCTGTTTCCACAGAGGAAGGCGGGACCCAGCCGAGTTGTCCACATCTGTAATCTTCCCGAAGGAAGCTGCACTGAGAGCGACGTCATTAACCTTGGTCTTCCATTTGGAAAAGTCACAAACTACATTCTCATGAGAGCCACAAAACAGGTAGAATAATCATGATCTCGACTATTCATTCCAATACTATCTTTGCAAACTCTACTAGCATAGCCCCCTTTAAATTAGCTTATCTTCAAGAATTCCTTCAAAAGTAACCCCATGTCCATGTTCATTTAAAAATAAGGAATATAGATTTTACAGTGTAGACACTGGTCTGTGCCAATGGCTGTGCTCCAGGCAAACTTCTTAATCTGACCCCAATAACAGATTGTTAAAGAAGGAACTGCAGATGCTGGAGAATCGAGGGTACACAAAAGGCTGGAGAAACTCAGCGGGTGCAGCAGCATCTAAGGAGTGAAGGAGATGGTCGACGTTTCGGGTCGAAACCCAATAACAGATTCTTCTGTACCTTTCTCCCTCATGTCCTTTATAGCTTTATGCTTAGAATGCATTGTATGTTCACCTTCAACACTCTATGTGATATAAAAACCGAGAATACAGGTCAGGCATTGTCTACGGCAACAGAGACAGATACTTCAGATGGAAGACCCTTCTTATGAATTGAGAAATGAGTTAGTCCAGAAAATGTCAAAGACTAGAGGGCATACCTTTAAAGTGAGAGGTTTAAACCAAAGTTTAAAGGAGATGTATGGGACAAGTTTTTTACACAGAGAATGGTAGGTTCCTGAAACGCACTGCCAGGGGTGGTGGTGGAGGCAGAACGATTTTCACAGGCAGCAAAGTGTCTAAACAAAAGGTAGTGAAGTGGAACAGAGTATTTGATAGTGATTTTCACATTGTAATCACCCTCTAGGTAATGAGGGTTCTGCTGAAAAAATCTTCACCCTGTCATATCCATAATAATAGAGTGTATGCAAGTATGCAAAGCACTGTAGAGATTTCCCTTTCTATAATCTTCATTTAATTCTTCTAAACATGGATGGGAACATTGGTCTCGTGCATAAAAACCATGAAGCTGACGTTTCTGAGCCTTGTTGTTGTACCTAAAGCACACCACAAGGTTGATGGGTCTAACTGGAAACCATGGTTCAAAGTCAAATACTTTTAATGTTATTCCCCCTTTAAACATTTTATTTCAATAAAATTTTGATTCAGATAAACTCTATGATTTGATGAATGTATCCTTTCCCCAGAACTATTACCTGCATTTTATTTTAAGAATTGCTGCTTTAATTTAAAAAAAAGCCAATTGTTTTGACTTTATTTTGAACACTGTTGCCCATGGTGTGTGAGATGACCTGGACTGGCTATGTGGCCATTTCCTGACCTGTGTCTTGACACATGTCAGTATTGGCGTGGTTAAGGCTGCCAAGTGATAATGGGAGAATCAACAAGCATCAGTCTGAACAAGCCGAGCAGCACATCACGTTGAGATTGATTTATCTTTTTATTTGCAGGCCTTTCTGGAAATGGCATACCCTGAGGCAGCTCAGGCCATGGTACAGTTCTATCAGCAGAAACCCCCTGCCATTGATGAACAACAGTTACTTGTTCGTATGTCCAAACAATACAAGGAACTCAAGTTGAAGGTAAGGTTAGAATAAAATATGTGAAGGTACTTGAGGATGCTGATAGTTTGATGATGATGATATTTTATTGCCACACGTACCTAGACACAGTGAAATTCTTTCAGTAATATCTAATAAAATCATACTATAGATGCAGAATCATAGGTAGTACAAAAGTGCAACAATTGTGGTGCAGTAGACTTTACCAAGGCTGTACACAAAGAGTCGCCACATTCCTGGCACCAACAAAGTTTCAAAGTTGTTAAGAATACAGTCTTATCTTGATCTTAAAGGCCCGTTGTCCTGGCAGCACCGATTCTCTCCTCTCTCCACCACTATCTTCAAATTGGCTTTTTGTCCAGCGTCTGACGCCGACTGAACCCCCCATTAGTTTACTGTGGCACAGGGGAGAACATGCTAACTCCTTGCAGAGAGCACCGATAAATTGAAGCCAGGTCCCTAGCGATGTGAGGCAGAGGCGCCACTAACTGGCCCACTGAGCCGCCGATGGGAAATGCTTATTGACCTTGCACGGTTTGTAGAAAGAACCAACTTGTTTTAAGGGAAGCTGAGGTATAAATTACTCTGTTTCCATTCTTTCGTACCAATCTTAATTAAAGGGTTAGGGTTTATATTTAAGGACACCAGCAAGTGTGGAAGCTGTAGTGAAATTAATGAAGGGGTAATACATTGAACGGTACAGCACAAGAATAGGCCTTTCAACACACAACGTCTGCGCTGAACATGATGCTGAAGACCAATTCTTATCTGCCTGCACACAATGCAAATCCCTCCATTCCCTGTATATCCATATGCTTATTCATCGAGCCATCCACAGTGTACAGATACATGATGAAGGAAATAACGTGAATAACGTTTAGTGCAAGATCAAGTCCAGTAAAGTCCGATCAAAGATAGTCCAAAGGTCTCCAATGAGGCAGATAGTTGCACAGGACTGCTTTCTAGTTGTTAGTAGGATATTTTAGTTGCCTTATAACAGGTAGGAAGAAACCGTCCCTGAATCTGGAGGTGTGTGTTTTCACACTTCTGTGCCTTCTGCCTAATGGGAGAGAAGACAGGAAAGTTTTTCAACGGGGGCAAGTGGCAGCTATGGGAGTGTTGGGCTGGATCACATTTTGCTTTAATATCTAATCTAGCTTGCAGAGAAATTTTGTAACCAGAGAAATTATTCCGCTGCCCTCTTTAGATGTTACTTTAGACTTTAGAGATACAGTGTAGAAACAGGCCCTTTGGCCCACTGAGTCCGAGCCAACCAATGATCACCTGTACACTAGCTCTATCCTAAACACTGAGAACAATTTACAGAAGCCATCAAACCCACAGACCTGCACCTCTTTGGAATGTGGTAGGAAACCGGAGCACCCAGAGAAAACCCATGCGGTCCGACCAGGGAGAAAGTACAAACTCCATAAAGACAGCACCCATAGTCAGGATCGAACTGTGGCGCTGTAAGGCGTCATAGCATGAACTTCTCAAATCAGAAACCAAGGCAGCAATACTAATATTATTCATCCAGTTAAAGCATTCACAGAGTGGCAGTACATTTACCAGAATAAATAAAGATGTTTTGTTGCCTTTTGCTTGGTTGTCCCAGCACACATTGTCGTTGTTTTGTTAACACAGGCACAAACAAGTTATTTTACTTTACACTAGACTTCAGACTCTGTTTTTATTTCACGTTTGCAGAGCATCCAGTGTTTTGGTTTTGTTCTATTAATTTTTCTGGCAATAAATATGACTTTTTAATTTTTGGCCTGATGATGTGGTAAATTAAAAAGCGACTTTACTACAGGCAAAAAATTAGCGCAGTATGCTTCCTTGGTTTTCATTTGTATAGTTTTGAAGTAATGATTTCAAAATCATCTGAAAAATTGTGGCTGAATATGAATGTCCACAAAACTGGATAAATTGGTGCAACAGGTTTCCTTAAGATGATACTGAATTAAAAATAGTTAAATTAATCTGGACAATTGTTTAGACTAAGCTTACATTGTCTGGAAATACTTGGATTTTGAAATCTATCTCACAAAAAGATACCGACATTTCAAAAAATCTGTAATTCTGAAATAAAAGCAGAAAATGTTGGAAATATTCAGTTGTGGAGAGAAAATGGGAGTTACATTTGGCGGCACAGTCATAGAGCTGCTGCCCTCACAGCGCAGGAGACCCAGGTACGATCCTGACTACGGGTGCTGTCTGTACGGAGATTGTACTGTGATTGCACTGTGACCACATGGGGGTTCTCTGGTGCTCTGGTTTCCTCCCACGTTCCAAAGACATGCAGATTTTCTAGGTTAATTGGATTGCGTATAAACTGTAAATTGTCCCAAGTGTGCGGGGATCGCTAGTCGGCACGGACTCAGTGGGCCAAAGAGCCTGTTTCCACGCTGCATCTCTAAAGTCCTGCTTTTATATTTTTGTCCTCTGTAAAAAAAAATTAAAAAATGTTGGGTCTTCCAAAAAATAAAAGCAGGAAATGTAGGAAATACTCAGTTATGGAGAGAGGGTGGGAGTTAACATTAGATCAAGTAATAAGGGAAAATAGTGAGATTAAACGAGAACTTACCTGTTCGAAGTTTGATCTTTATTTTATGAGGAGTTACGATGAGGGATTACGTGAAGAAGACCCGCCAGGCGCATGCGCGTCATGCTTCAAAGCAGCGGCGTGTAAAACACAGAAACCAATAGCCGAAGTAAGATAGTAAGGCTTACAGAA
Source organism: Okamejei kenojei (assembly GCA_035221665.1). NCBI lineage: Eukaryota > Metazoa > Chordata > Chondrichthyes > Rajiformes > Rajidae > Okamejei > Okamejei kenojei. The sequence continues at coordinate 34,912,561 of CM069145.1, read as the reverse complement.
GACTAGAACTACCAGATGATTGTTTAGATTATGAGGGTCGGGAGCGGAGGGCACGTAATCCCTCATCGTAACTCCTCATAAAATATGCAACTTTGAACAGGTAAGTTCTCGTTTAATCTCACTATTTTACTTCAGAGTCAAGTGAGTGACTACGTGAAGATTTTAAAGCTCTGTGATTTTCATGCCGTAGATTCACTCCATACAGCACACTGCTTCAGTTGACACAGTAGTGAATAAATAATATATTGAACATTGCTTCAAATTATTCAATAACTATGTTAATAATAATAATAATAATAATAACAAGGAAAATAATAACCCCTCTATCCCGGGAAAATTACAACAAATGATATGAAACAATGATATGAAACAAAGCAAACAAATTGAACAGAACACAACATAGCATGTGCAAACCCTGGCACTGTGACAACAGGTTTATCATAAATCTAGAAAGTAACTTCTTTAGACCATCCTGCAGCCTCTAGAATTTGGTTGAACGGCATGTCCTGCACCTTCGCCGCGGACATTGATGTCGCCCTTGTGGAGTTGAGATTTAACACATGAGTGTGAACTCCAGCTAAATACAGAACCTGTTTTAACCATCTAGAATAGTTTGTACTGTTACTTTTTTTGTTGCTTTTTGGGGGGGGTTTTGTGGGTAATGAGCATTGGTGTCTCACAATCTCGGAGACTCTTAGTTACTTATATATTAAGTCAGTAATATTATATATATTAAGTCAGATGCTTAACCACACACAATGTTTGGTTGACAGGGTATGCTTTAAAGATTACATTGGTTCCAGCCTTCCCTGGCTTGCTTTGCTTGCTTAGATCATAGGCATAAAAAGTAATTTTATCTACAGACAACTGCACACAATCTAAGCGCAACATTTGTAATGTTTGTACTCATTGTGCTGATTCCAATGACATGAGCATAACCACTTTAAATATTAAGTTCTCAAAAGATAGTGATGTAATTGGAGCCCAATGCCGAAGCAATGTGAGAATTATACTGACATCCCAGATTTCTGTATATCTGGGTTTGGTAGGATTTTATTAAAATTCCGCTCATAAATCAGGATATTAACGGATGAACCCGATAGATTGTCGTACTGAAATTTGTCCTAAATAGTAGGACAAAGTACTCAGAGCACTATTAATGGCACTATATCTCAGGTGCAACATAGCAAGGAACTCCAATACATCCGATATGTTTGCAGTATGATAAAATATATCTGACTGTATATAAAAGATTTCCCATTTCCTTATATGAGACATATATTGTTTCTTAGTGCTATCTCTCCAAGCTGCAGTTATAACAACCATTGTCCTATCCGACAGTCCATCAGAACCTGCAGATTAACAATTAATACAATCATGTAATGGATGACTTCTCCTGTACTGGATGTACCAACAATTACTGCAACTGGGGATTGTCATGAATGGCTGAGTCATCATTCTGAGCACCAATGGGAACAATGGCTGTGTAGACCAGTTTGGCGGAGTCTTGCTCTATTTTGGTGAGACATTGCCTAATCAGGCAAAATGGGGAAACATAGAAGATTATACTTTCCCAATGTAGCGAGAATGCATCCACCGCTACTGCTCCTGGGTCTGGCTCCTATGACATATTTAGGCCACTGGAGATTTAATCTGGACGCAAACGGATCAATATTTGGTACCCATACCGACTGACAATCTTTTTTGAACTTCTGGATTTAACATCCATTCTGTATTGTTATCAAACTTTCGTGATCTGTTGTCTGCCACAATATTGTCTCTCCCACAGCTGTGGTATTGTCTACTTGTAATTGAACATGCAAGTCATTCATTGTAGAACAATAAGCTATCAATGCATAAAACGCCCCCAATAACTCCAAATAATTGATACCATGTGTTAGGTGAATTAATCGTCTTGGACAGTCCATCACCACCTCAACTGGTGGCGCAGTCTTTACCTCCCCATCCGAGAGCACTCCCATCAGCTTGTAATACCGCTGAAGGTTGCTGAACCAAAATATATTCTAGTAGCTTGTGCAACACTGAGAATCCACCATTGCAATTCAGCTAAAGCTTTAGTTGGTAACTGCATGGACCTATCAAATGACCTGCACGCTTTTTATTTAATTTTTAATTTTTATTTATTTATTTATTTATCTGTTTGCTTATTTATTTATTTATTTTTAAACGTTTATTTATTTTTAAACATTTATTTTTATTTTTAGTGCTTGTCCTCTGGCTCTTAGCAAACTTTGATAATGCAGAGGTCCAAACTCGACAGCAGGAATGCTGCTACCATTTTACCAATACCCGTAGCTACTTCTCGGATGGAGGGATAAGGTCTCTCAGCGAGACAAGTACAGACATTTGTAATATCCCCAACCTTATCTGTTAGCAAGTTACTGACATATCAACTGAATTAATGACAAACCCCAAATAATCCATTGTTTGGGATGGCTGTAACTTAGATGTTGTTGAATGGACAGAACCCTAGCCTTTCAGTAGGCTTATGGTTGCTGAAACCAGTTCTTCAGCTGTCTCCTGAGTGGCATTTACAATGAACAGATCCTCTAGATAAGCCATTACAATGTGATTCTGAGCCCTCAGTAACACCAGTGCTGGTTTCAATAATTATGTGAACAGCCTGAGAGCTGAAGTTAACCCATTAGGTAATTCTTTAAATTGCCTCAGCTGACCCATCGAATTAACTTAAAGTACCTGCGATAATGATGCATTGGTACTGAATAATAAGGTATCTTTTTTTTTTTTTTTTTTTTTTAACGTCTATAGTAACCATATAGCAGCCTTGTGATAACAACTGTGTTACAGTGTTGAAGGTGTACTTTATTAAATGCCTATACTGAATTAAGTTTGTGAGGTCCAGAATGATTCTGCAACCCCCATCTTCTTCTGTCTGGGATATATTTTCTACCTGACGAGTTTCTGGTGCAGCAAACACCAAACCGATCAATATTATGCAGCATAATTCATTATAAAACAATTGTAATCTTACACCCAACCAGAGGTTGTACGCCAGAGTTCTATGTGTGATGGAATAAAGTTACTGTACCTCCATAATTGAACTAGAATTGTTTTGGCAGATTTTCACCAATAATTAATCTGGTTATTGTTTGTCCTACATAGTCCTGCATTTTTGGGTATGATGTTGGCCAAATGGCAATTTTCATCATACAATTAGGTTCGAATAGGCACTGCAGAGTAACGCAAGCCTGTCTTATAAGTTTTGGACATTTATCGACCGTTGTATGTCTTCCCTAAATGCAGTGATGCCAACTGATATCAGCTAGAGGACATGCTGGAAACATATTTCCTGCCCTCGCATCATAACACTCATGGGTGCCCAAATTACTGAGTTTACTGTTGGCACCCTGAGTGAGGCACAATAGACTGGTGTTAATATATTTACTGTTTCAGTCATAACAGTTTCTTGGAGCAGGTGAGAAACCAAATAATGTTGGCAGCCAGGTCTCATCCATAGCCTCACCAGTCCATACTGATATAGCAAACTTGATGCTACATCGGGAACACCTGGAGCGTGGCTCTTGTGCTCTGGTGTATACGTATAAGTAGGGACACCAGCTTCAGGGTCAGTCTCCTCCTGCCCTGGTACTCCCGAGCCTTGCTCTAGGAGACCTCATCCAGACCTAAACAAGGCACTGGAGAGTCAGATTCCCATTTTTTAAAACATTTATTTTTTATTTTTTATTTATATATATTTTTTTTTAACAGGCACCATAGTGTATGGAATCCTTCGGAGGCTGCCTGGGAATCTCTGTGTCTTTGGACCCTTGACTGATTAAAGTTTAGAGCATTTCAGTCTTGCTCTAGGGAGACCTCATCCAGACCTAAGAAGGCACTGGAGAGTCAGATTCCCATTTTTTTTTTTTTTTTTACAGGCACCATACATAGTGAATGGAACTCCTTTGGAGGCTGCCTGGGAATCTTTAATGTTTTAAATGCTCCACACTTGACTGAGTAAAGTGTGGAGCATTTTCTCCATTTCTAGTCTCCCCCACATTCCTGTCCTCTCTTGGAGGAGAGTAACTTTATTTACATTTCCTTGTGTATTTGTGCATAATCATATATGTTCATGTTTAGAATTATAGATTCTGACAGGCACATTTTCCTTGCAGAATATTTATATTACTCTCAGTATTACACAGTTCTCCCAATATAAGGGTTGATGTGGCTGTATTGGGCATAATACTTTGTACCCATCTCTCTGCTGCTGCTGGCCCCAGAATCAAACCTTTGTATTTAACCTGCTTGTTCTCTCAGAGCAGGGATGAAAGTTTAATAATGCACGTATCATACCCATCAAACTAAGGAACTGCATCTGGTAACACATACTCAGAGCAGACCTTGTATGCTTACCTATTGTTGTGGCCTCAGCCCGTACACTCTAGAGCAGCTGGAGGGTATTAGCTACGGAATAACGGCCACCGGTATCGGAACCGGCACCGCACTTATCTATTTTGCCGATCGCTGCGATGGGACCGCAATGCTGCGTGGCCCATGCTTGCTCCTCCCACTGAACAGGCTCCTGCTGACTCACAAGCCAGCCTTACGGAGCTTAAGTCTCGCTGGAAGTTTTTAAAACTTACCTGCGAGGTTTTCTACTTACCACTGGTGGAGCTGCGCTCTTCAGCTCCGTTCAATGCGACATGCGTCGACGTAATGACGTGCATGCGCCTGGCGGGGCTTCTTCACGTAGTCACTCACGTGACTCCGAAGCAAAATAGCTCTAAACATGGGTAAATGCAGATAAGATACAGATCTGTGATTTAATTCTATATCAAAGTATATTTGAGGAGCTGAAAAGCCTGTTCCTACCCCTGTGCGCAGTAGCAACAGACATGTTATCTGTAACCCTTGCTGCTAAAATGGATCTGATAACATCACATATAATATTACACAGAGTGGTAATTTGTTAATGGTTGCAAAATAAACTAATTATACTTATATATTTGACAGCAACTGCAACTGAGCCTTGAGCCTACTGACCATCTGTGTGATACACTTAAAAAGGTTATACTGTAGATCAAGTTTGACACTTGCAGGGAAAATAATTAGTTCTTTAGCTTCCCTTGCAGTGAATGTACCTACAGTACCAGAGCGTACATTGGTGTATAAATCCATTGCCTTATTGTCCCTTAGATCCGCCAGGGATCTCAGGGGAAATTGGTGAATGATATAGTAGCACATAAAGGCAGAGCAATTGAATTTGTGTTCTTTGAATTCTCTTCAGAAACCAGGGAAGAATGTTGATTCAATCATCAATGATATTAATTCTCAAAAGGAAAGGGAGATGCAGAAAGATTTGGACAGGTATTGTAATATTTTTCTTAACAGACATGTAACCGTGATTAAATGACTGTTCAAATATGTTATTTACAATAGAGAGAGACGATGGCAAAGTAACTGCAAATAGAGGTGATGTACACTGTGTATCATCATAGAAAAGATAGCAGACAATGTTGTTATGCTGCTTGTCTGATGTCCCTGGGAAGATGGTCTTGCTGCTGTAAAATATAGTTTAGTTTATTGTCACGTGTTCCGAGATACAGTGAAAAGCTTTCATTGCATGTTAACTAGTCAGCGGAAAAATATTTTGTCTACTCCACTGCGAAATCTCCTCAAGGTATGCCTACTTTGAAGAAGATCTCCTCCTCCCCCCGAAGAACCATAGATGCTGCCTCACCCACTGAGTTTCTCCATCATTTTTGTCTTCCAGCGGAAAGACTATACATGTTTACAATTGAGCCATCCACACTGATATACATGATGAAGGGAATAAAGTTTAGTGCAAGATAAAGTCAGAGTAAAGATAGTCCGAGTGCCTCCATTGAGGTAGATAGTAGCTCAGGACCGCTCTCTAGTTGGTGATAGGAATGTTTAGTTACCTGATAACAGCTGGGTAGAAACTGTCCCTGAATCTGGAGGTGTGCATTTTCACACTTCTCTACCTCTTGCCTGATGCGAGAAGAGGGAGTGACCGGGGGTGAGACTCGTCCTTGACTATGGTTGTTGAGGCAGCATGAGTGTAGATGGCGTCAAAGCAGGCCCTAATACTCATTTGATCAGTGAACTGTGAGTGGTGATCTTAAATGGTTAAGAAAAGGAGAAATTGGCAGCTGCTACATGGAGTTCAGCAGAAATGAATGGGTTAAATGACGGGGGGAAGGGAAAGGGGGAGAAAATTGACAATAAAATGTGCAAATGTTATTAGTGATGGTGAAATTTTATTTATCTGCAGATCTGGCTTTGTTGGTTCTTTTATAAAGCTGCTCAATGCCTCATCCCAGTGGGAACTACATTCATTCATCAGTAATAAATGTAGTTTTTGGTTCATGGTACATCATAAACTGGATTGACTACCTTTGGTTATCATTCAGCCTGGCCTGCATCCTTAAAATCATAATTTTCCTTAATAAGATTTTTTTTCAGAATTTAATTCTTACTCTTTCAGTGATTCCTTGGATTTTTTATTATATGCTATCCAATCTTCCAACCTTTCGCCAGTCTTCACACACAATTATATGCTATTTATTCATAGAATATAGAATAGTACAGCACAGGAACAGGCATTTCAGTTCACAAAATCCATGCTGAACATGATGCTAAGTTAAACTAATCTTCTCTGGCTGCACGTAATCCATATCTCTCCGTTCTCTGCATATAAAGATAGGCACATGGATATCTTTAAAATCCATATAGAGACACAAAAAGCTGGTGTAACTCAGCGGGACAGGCAACATCTCTGAAGAGAAGCAATGGGTGATGATTCGGGTCAAGACACTTCTTCAGACTGAAAGTCACGGGAAAGGGAAATGAGAGATTGAGACGATGATGTAGAGAGATATAGAACAATGAATGAAATATATGCTAAAAAATAATGATGATAAAGGAAACAGGTCATTGTTAGCTGTTTGTTGGGTGAAAACAAGAAGCTGGTGCGACTTGGGTGGGAGGGATGGAGAGAGAGGGAATGCCGGGGTTACTTGAATTTAGAGAAATCAATATTCATACCCCTGGGTTATAAGCTACCCAAGCGAAATATGAGATGCCGTTTCTCCAATTTGCATTTAGCCTCCTTTAAAATCCATGTTAGCTTTAACTTGTTTCGTTGCCTGTGAATGGTGGCCCTCCCCTTAGAAGTTTTCTTTCTCGGTGGAATGGACATATTGTGAAAGATTCGTTTAAATGCCTACCATTGCATCTTGACTGACTGATCCCTCAACCTCATTTGTCAGTTCACTGTAGCTATTTCTGCTTTTGTGCCCTCATACCTGCCCTTGTTAAAGTTTAAAGCAGCCATCCTGGACCTATTCTTTCTTCTTTCAAGCTGAATGTAAAATTCAATAATATTGTTCTTAAGTCATAGGAGCAGAATTAGGCCATTCTGCACATCGAGTCTACTATGCCATTCAATCATGGCTGATCTATCATTCCCTCTCAACCCCATTCTCCTGCCTTCTCCCTGTAACCTTTAACCCTCTTAGTAATCAAGAACCGGTCAATCTCTACTTTAAAAATACACAAATACTTGGTTTCCACAGCTGTCTGTGGCAATGAATTCCACAGATTCACCACCCTTTGGCTCAAGAAATTACTCCTTATCTCCTAGAGGTACATAATTTTATTCTGAGGCTGTGCCCTCTTCCTAGACTCTCCCACTAGTGGAAACATCCTCTCCACGTCCACTCTATCCAGAGTCAGTCTCAGTCTCAGTCTCAGTTTACCCCATGACAAAAGGGGGAAGAGTTGTACAGTTTGATGGCCTCAGGGAAGAAGGATCTTCTGTGGCATTCTGTCCTGCATCTTGGTGGAACCAGTCTGTTGCTGAATAACATTTAGAATAAAGTTTGAGGGGAGGTTGCTGCATGTTGTCCCTTACAGTTGGGCCCTTTGTTTCTTGTAGGTTTCCATCGGAAAGGCCCCGGTCGCGCAGTCCACTTGCACAGTCGCTCAGCCCCAGGGTGGAGTCTCACAGCCCGAGCATGGCTTCCTGCTGCTCCTCCCAACATTCCTCCTCCAGCCCCCGGAAGGGCAACCTGAGCCCTATGACGATCACACGGGGTGAACGCAGCAACAACAACGGGATGGAGCGAAGAGCTTCACGTGGGCATCATTCCCACAAGAGAAGGGAGGAGGAGAAGAGTGAGTTCATGCTGAAGATTTGCGGCGGAGTCGAACCCGATAGGTGGAGTTATGACAGAAAGCACCACTTAAAATCAAGTGGACGCGCCAGTCCGCTGCTCTTGGAGGACGGCGGAGATAGTTACCAAGGATACAGAGATAAATACGCTAAATCCAGCCTCCAAAACCTGATCCCGCCCCATTCTAAATACAGGGTGCAAAATGAAGAGGATTACAAGAGAGAACGTAAGCGTCAATCAGCAAGATGCCACCACTCACCACGGACTAAAGAGAAAGTTAGAGAGGCCCACCAGCAGTCAGGCAAGAGAACAAGCTGTGGCAGCCAAGATCAGGCGGAGCACAAGGGTGAATTGGATGGTCATGAGGATGCTCGGATGGATGGTGTCTGCCACCGAGCCCAAGAGGAGGTGGGAAGGAGCGAACAAAATGAAACCTCCGACAGTGAGGTGAGAATGCAGTCACTATTTGTCAATGCAGGCAATGACATAACGAAGATTCAGTAACAGGGTAGGGGTAAGGGATGGTTATGTTACAAAACCAGCAATACAGAGGGAGGACAAATGATCTGGAGATGTGAGTCCGAATTCCAACATTGCAAAAGGGGAATCTAAATTCAGCCAGTTAACTAAATCTCTTGTGCAAATAAATGATGTGCTTGATAGCCCTGGATAGGGTGGATGTGGAGAGGATGCTTCCATTATTGGGAGAGTCTAGGACCAGAGGGCACAGCCTCAGACTAAAAGGACATAACTTTAGAAAGAAGAGAAGGAATTTCTATAGTCAGAGGGTGGTGAATCCGTGGAATTCATTGCCACAGAAGGCTGTGGAGGCCAAGTCAGTGGATATTTTTAACGCAGAGGTAGACAGATTCTTGATTAGTCGAGGTGTCAGGGGTTATGGGGAGAAGGAAGAAGAATGGGGTTGGGAGGGAAAGATAGGTAAGCCATGATTGAATGGCAGAGTAGACTTGATGGGCCGAATGGACTAATTCTGTCCCTATGACATGAACTTGACTTTTAATTGATGTGGCTTAGCAAGTCACTAGGTTCAAGTACAATAAATGTCCCACCTGCAGTGACTTCTTTTTTTTACTCAGTCACATTCATCTGTCACTTTTCTTGTGAAGTCCCAATTATGGTGGGATTGCTGTCAGGGCCTTTAAGGAAACGTAGAAGGATGCAGCATATTTATAATGATCTCCACAAACTCAGACCACCACATAGCACTGGGCATAGGCACAAGTTCTGAAGTAACTCAGAGGGTCAGGCAGCATCTCTGGAGAAAAAGGCTGGGCGACTTTTTAAGGCTAAAATTATAGGGAAGGGGACTGGAGGTAAGTAAAGGCCAGCAACAGATGACCAAGGAAGGATGGAGCTCATAATGGCCCATTGTTGGCTGGAAAAGAGGTGATAACGAAGGGATACAGCGATGCGAACAGTGGAAGTAGTAAGATGACTAGGAGGGGGATAGGGAGAGAATGTAAGCGTTCCTTGAAATTAGAGAAATCAACATTCATACTGCTGGGTTGTCAGCTGCCCAAGTGAAATATGACGTCCTGTTCCTCCAATTTGTGTATGGCCTCACCTTGACAGTGGAGGAGGTCAGGGCAGCGAGGCCAGTATGGGAATGGGATGGGGCATTAAAATATTTTGTAACGGGGAGATTGGCTGGATGGCTCATAAAGCAATGGATGAGTTATAGTCTTTACTCTATGAGGATGCGGTGACACTACAATTGGAACACCAGATGCTGCAAAAAGGATTTGAACTGAATTTATACTTGTTGCATTGCTTTTAATGTATCTTCTTCAATAGGTCTCTGTCTTTGCTCATCTGGTGAGTGATTCAAATGCAAACGCCACATGATTATGACATTTCCAAAATGCTCTGAACATTATTCTTAACCTCATATACCAAGGGGTTGTACAAATAAGACTGACTGAATTCATTCCATATTTTATAATTGCAGTGTTGATCGATTCTGTACACAGTGCTTTCTTTCATATTCTCTGAAAACATATTATCAAATAAAGCATGTAAATGTTTCTGATCATGTGCCCATTGGATTGTGTGGGTGGCAAATGAGGTAATGGAAACAATTGCTCTTTCAAGCATTCATATAAAAAATAATGTAATCAGGTGCAGAACAAAGCTCATCTTTCAGTTCCCCAATAATACTTGTTGAGCCCAGCTTCAAAAATATGCTTTTTTTACATTTCCATTTCAGTCCCTCGGACCCATTTTGTGCAATAGGAATCAATGCTGAAATGCCCTAAACTCATTGTATGCGGTTATTAGCGGTAGCACGGTGGCGCAGCAGTAGAGTTGCTGCCCTACAGCGCCAGAGACCTGGGTTCGATTCTGACTTCAGGTGTTGTTGGTACGGAGTTTGTATGTTCTCCCCTTGACTCCGTGGGTTATCCCCAGGTATTCCGATTTCCTCCTACTTACCAAAGACGTACAGGTTTGTTGGTTAATTGGCTTTGGTAAAAACTGTAAGTTGTCCCTAGTGTGTAGAATGGAGCTTCTCTGCAGGAATCGCTGGTCGGCACATGCTCAGTGGGCCAAAAGGCCTGTTTCCGCTCTGCATCTCTAAACTAAATTGAACGAATAATCTGACAGTAGAGACTATTAAATTAATAAAATACTTGAACCGTGGTATATCCCAAACTACGTTAGACTCAAATAATTACTTTTGAAGTGCAATGTAGAAATCTCAGCAGCCAATAAACACAAAGCAAAGTCCCACAAGAATAATGTGATGAGTTTTTTTAAATTGAAAGATACTGCATATAAATAGGCCCTTTGGCTCAGCGAATCCATGCTGACCATCGATTACCCGTTCACACCAGTTCTCTGTTATCCCACTTTCGCATCCACTCCCTACACACTGGGGGCAATGTTACAGAGGCCAGACCACCTACAAATCCTCACGTCTTTGGAATGCGGGAGGAATCCAGAGCACCCAGAGGAAACCCACGCGGTCACGGGGAGAACAAGCAAACTCCACCGGAAGTCAGGATCAAACCTGGGCCTCTGGCGCTGTGAGCTGTATCACTGGAATAGTGACCAGATAATATTTTACATTAGTGATATTTGAGGAAAAAATATTGGCCAAAGACCCTGTGTTACTCTTCAAGAGAGTGCCATGTGATATTTAACACTTACTAAGAGGCTGGGACTTAATTAAATGTCTCCTTCAAAGGAACAGCAAGCATCCCTTTCAGCACTGCACTCCCGTACCACCCCGGATTTTTTGTTCTGGGGTCTGGTGGGAAGTTTGTACCCACAAACTGCTGATTAAGGCGAGAGGTCTAACCCTGACGATGACATTACAGTTTATTCCTGTTCAGGACAGGCTCAATATTGCAAAACCGTTCTTGCTATGATTGCAGGTTGGCGATGAAGACAGTCTATGTTCTACAAAAAAAAATTCATCCCGCAGGAGCAGCAGGTTACCGGAATCAGAGCCAGGAAGAAGCACAAAAGACCAGGTGCAATTTAGTGATCGCTTCAATATTTAGCCTTTATTGCAAAATGATCTAATGTACTAAGATGTGGCTTGTTGTGGTAGAATGTTGGCATGGCGTCTTCGGGATGAGTGTTGATTCCTCGTTTGCCATTTCTGTTCTTCTTTGGGAAGGAATGGAAAGTGTCCAGGGCATGTCCGCATCCAAATAAATTAGAGACCAAGTAGATAAGGCTGGCGTCAAAATCACCTTGAGCAGATGTGGATAACTGCTGGCTTCTTTACATCCTAGCTCAGGAAACAGTTGTGGAGTAGGGTAGCACAGTCCCTAGCGGTAGAGTTGCTGCTTTATAGCGCTTGCAACATCGGAGACCCGGGTTCGATCCCGAATATGGGTGCTGTCTGAACGGAGTGTGTACGTTCTCGCCGTGACTGCATGGGTTTTCTCCGAGATCTTCGGTTTCCTCCCGCACTCCAAAAATGTACAGGTTTATAGGTTAATTGGCTTGGTGTATGTGTAAATTATCCTTAGTGTCTGTCGGATAGTATTAACGTGTGGGGATCGCTGGTCGGCACGGGCTCGGTGGGCCAAAGGGCCTGTTTCCGTGCTGTACCTCTAAACTAAACTGGAATGTGAGTGGGGAGGAAATATAAAATGAAGCAATGTTTTTTATCTTCTTTGATGAAGATGATCAGTACCACAAGGCACTACCTTACTTTGGAAAGGAGGCAGAGGTTTACCGGAATGATGCCTGGATTAGGGGGTTTCAGCTACAGGGAGAGGTTGGATAAACTTGGATTCTCTGGAATATCAGAGCTTGAGGGAAACTTGACAGAAGTATATAAAATTATGAGAGTCATAGATAAGGTAGACACACCCTTTTCCGTGGGTGGAAATGTCCAAAGCCAGAGGGCATAGCTATAAGGTGAGAGGAGGAACATTTATCGGACATGTGCGGGGCAATTTTTTTACAGAGAGCGATGAGTGCCTGGAACATACTGCCTGGGGTGGTGGTGGCAGCACACGATAGTGACATTTAACAGGGTTTTGAATGGGTGCCTGGAAGTGCAAGGAATAGATGGGTGTGGATCATGTACAGACAGATGAGATCAGTTGAACTTGGCATTGTGGGCCAAAGGGTCCATTCTTGTCATGTGCTGTACAGTTCAATGGTCTATAACTGGTTAAGTAGATTTGCAGTTAACCTCTGCCAGGACGCCACCCAAAGTCAGTCGTAGACCTTCAATGGAATGAGATTGCTACATGAGAATGATTAGTCAGGAATCTGAGGAGTCACTTGACCTCCTCAGAGTGCAGAGGAAAACCAGGATCAGCAACTCAATGCAGAAACAATGAAAGCTCTCTCAGCCCACCAACTCTTACTGTTCCTACACAGCCTGCTGTTTGGCCTGACCTTTAACGATATCTTTCTCATTATTTGCAAATAGAGTACATCTTCTGAAAGCGGAAGTGAGATCGAAGACGAAGAGTGTTATATAGGCAGCTTGGAGGAGTTTGTGACTGTGGATGAGGTGGGAGGTGAGGATGAACACTTGATGGAGGTACAACCAGAGGTTCCTGAGATCCAGGAGAGCGCCTGTGTTCAAACGGAACAGGATGGAAATATGGAAATAAGCAACAATGATCAAATAGCAAAAGAGATGGTTCCTGACTGTGGACATCCCGATGACAACCCTCATAGTTCTTCACCCAGAGATCCGGGACTAACGAGTCCAACTCCTTCTTTAAGCAGTGACCGTGTTCGCATGGAATCTGAGAACCACTCTCTATTAACGGCCAGTTTACTGAATGAGATTGAACAGACTACTGTGAAAGATCTACAGAGTCCTGTGGATTGTCAAAGCTGTGAAATGAGCAAACTGTTGACTGAAAGTGTATCCATTGAGCATCTGGATTCAGAAAATCTGTGCGGACCTATTGTGTCTTGTGAAAATGATGAGAAACAACCGCAGGAACAATTTTCAAAGGAAATGGTAGAACCACCAAGAACAGATCAGTCCGTGGCAAGCTCCAGCATAGGAAGTCCAGAAGCAGCTGAAATTAAGAAAGAGTCTCCAGAAGGAATCAGTAGAGGTACATGATGCTAATCTCCTCTCTTAACATTTGGGATATAATTTTTGATTATTGCATTCTGAAATGCACAAAAACAGTTTCCATATAAAAACGTACCTGGCAACCATCTGTCAGGAATGCTTGGAGGTTCTCTGTTGCACTTTTGCACAAGGACACGTATCCTTCAGGCATTATTCTTCCCCAAAAGACACAAAATGCTGGATTAACACAACAGGTCAGGCAGAATCTTTTAATTCATTTTTTCTTCATTCACCTGTCCATTTTCTCCAGAGATTCTGCCTGCCCCACTGAGTTACTCCATCATTTTTTGTCTATCTTTGGTATAAACCAGCATCTGCACTTCCTTTTTATTACGTTTTTCTTTCCAAGTGTTCAAAGTCTTCTGAATCCCTGGGAGTAGTCTCACACATACTCACTATTGCAGAGTCCACTCATTCAGTCGTAACACTCCCCAGTAGCTGGATGAGCGCCACATCCATTGTAGCATGTATCTTTTAGAGCATGTTTCTCGAACAACCCACACCTGTAAAGCTAAATACTGGCAGCAGCAGGAACCTGCCCAAGACCAATAAAAAATGTCTTACAGAGACTGACGTAGTGCATCCAACAAAGGTTGTTTTTGTGTACTTTGAACTTAAGATCTTAATCTTAATGAAACTTTCACAAGCAGCATTAGGTGAAACACCATGTGATTTTATATCATTAAAAGGTGATAAAGCAATCTCTGGGATCTAGTTTTGGATTCATTGCACCTTTGTTCAATAAACATACGGAAATCCTAAATTGTTTAACCTTTGCCGCAAGCACCATTCCATTGTCACCATTCCTTTTATGGTCCCAGGCTAAACCAGGCTATTCACAACCTCAGCAGTCTAAAGGACCTAGAAAGGACCTAGCCTTACAATACTAGAGACCAAGGTTCAATCCTGTCTGTATGGAAATTGAATGATTTCCATGTGACCGCGTAGGTTTTCTTCGGGTGCTCCGATTTCCTCTACTATCCAAAGACATGTAGGTTTGTAGGTTAATTGGCTTCTATAAATTGTCCCCGGTGTCTTGAATAGAATTAGTGTACGGGTAATCGCTGGTCAGCGTGGATTCAGTCGGCTGAAGGGCCTGTTTCCACACTGTATTTGTAAAATTAAAACTGAAAACTAAGAAACAAAATCTAACAACTCATTACTTAAAATGTCTTTATTTTTGTTGCTTCTAGTTCTTTTGTAGTCACTCTACTTCTGTCTTGTCCCACTGATTGGAAACAGTGATCACAAGCAGATTCATTTATCTATATAATTAAAAGTCTAAACTTGACCACTTCCTGTTTGCACTGTATATTGATTGTAGAACAAACACGACCACTTACGGCTGTGATTTTCGGCCACCTTATTCAGAGTCCCCCTCCAGCTTTCAGGGCCAGAGGATTTTTCCCAGCGATGAAAAATAAAAAACTTATTAATGTTTAAATTCGCTTATTAATGATTAAATTGTTGAGATCCGCTCTCATGTCAATCATGCCATTAAGGCCACGCCCCTTCCGGCGGGAGGGGGAGGAACTATAAAACCCGGAAGTGGGGGCGTGGTTCAGTTTCGGCAAGATGGGGAGGGAGAGGGTCACGACTCTCAGTCTGAGCTGGAAATCTAGAACACTGAGAATACTGACCTGTGAGTGCCCTTTATGTGTTTTTAAACTGTGCCTTTTGCAATTGTGTGGCTATTGAAATGTGTGCCTTCTGCAACTGTGTGCCTTTTGCAACTGTGTGCCTTTTGCAACTGTAAAAAAAGATGAAAATGTCTAAAATTGATTGTCCACCCTCTCCCCCTTCTCTCTCGCAGTCTCTCACCTGTTTTCGGCAGAATTTCTGGCAGTTTCTGAGCTGTCAGCCTGCCAGGCTTGAGTTACAGAGGTACCAGGCCTGAGTGACTGAGCTGCCAGCCCAAGAATCCATACAAGCCCTCTGGAAACAAGTCCCTTTGGCCCACAACATCCATGCTAGCACTCCAGAAAGCCTCCCGTCTCCCCCCCCCCACCCATCACACTAGCCAGCAATCTTGGAATTGGTGGAGAGGTGGAATATTGTGTAGAGGGACCAGCCCTCCCATGTGAAGCTGGTATCCAACGGGTCCCACTTAGTCTAGTATTTTTTATAATTTTCTTTGATTGTCTTCTAAGATTCCTTTATCTATTCTTCTATGAGGTAATTAAAGCCTGCTTTCAATAATAAAGGTGCCATACAAAATCAAAGTTAATAATATCAATTTAGTAGATTATGTGCAGAGCCGGATAAAATGGAATCAGATCAAACGTGTTGAGGGCCTGTCCCACTTGGGTGACCTAATCCGCGAGTTCTGGCGGGTTTGACCTCGACTCATACTCGCAGCATGGTCGACACGAGGTCGTAGGAGGTCTTCGTAACTCTCCTTCATTCTAGAAGAGTGGTACTCGAGGCCTCATCTAGGTCTTGCTGTTTTTTTTCAATATGTTGAAACATGCCCGCGAGTAAAATAAGATCGCCATGGAAAAAATCAATACTTTTTTTACTTGTAGGTTTAGTCACAGTGGGTCGTAGTAGGTCGGCATGTTAGTCGTAGGTAATCGAGGGTAGTCGAAGGTAGTCGTGGATAGTCTTCATCATAGTCGAAGGAGGTCTTCAACATGTCATTTTTTCAAACTCTTCTAAACGCACCAATTATGTTGCCCAAATGGGACAGCCCCTTTAGGAGTCTTCAAACAAACTAACATTTAATAGATACTAGACAAAATGGGATCCGCGGGTCCCAGTCATCACGGGGGAGGTGTGGCATTGTCAGGGGGGGCATTGAGCGGTGGGTGTGTTGTGGGGGTGTGTGGGCAGGTTGATTGAGCTTGGTATATTGATGGAGAGATACAGCATGGAAATGGCCCTTTTGCCCACCAAATCCACGCCGACCATCGATTACCCGTCCACACAATTTCCGTTACCCTTTCGCATCTGCACCCTACGCATTAGGAGCAATTTACAGAGGCCAATTGACCTACAAAGCGGCATGCCTTTGGAAGGTGGGAGGAATCCGGAGCACTTGGAGGAAACCTATGCAGTAACAGGGAGAACTTGCAAACTCCACACAGACAGCACCCAAGATCAGGATCGCACCTGGGTCTCACAAACGTTGTGACGCGGCAGCTCTACCAGCTGCATCACTGTGCCATCCTGATGGTATCTTGTAAAATTTCCCAAATACTTTTGTGGAAATGTCCTGAGCAGTGATTTTAACATGAGATTGAAAATAAAATATGATTATTCAATTGATCTATTTGGATACCAATATGTGATCAATGAATGCTGAGACTATGCTGTGAGCCATCATATGAAGTGAATCCTACAATTTTCAGCATATAATAACAAATCATTTTAACTTGACAAAAATAATGTAATTTATAATGTGGTTAAAATTCATGAACAGAAGTTAATTGAAATGCATAGGAAGATACTACAGGTGCTGGTTTACACCGAAATGCTGAAATATCTCAAAATGCTGAAGTATCTCAAAGGGTCAGGCAGCATCTTGTTTTGGAGAAGGAAGTGTCTCGACTCGAAACGTCACCTATTGAGAAGGGTCTCAACCCGAAACGTCGCCTATTCCTTTTCTCCAGAGATGCTGCCTGACCTGCTGAGTTACTCCAGCATTTTGTGTCTATCTTAATTAAAATGCATGACCACTTGTTTCAAACAGCTCTATATACAGTGCATTCAGAAAGGATTCAGACCCCTTCACCTTTTCCACATTTTGTTACGGTAGAGCTTTATTCTAAAATGATTAAATTAATTTTTCTTATCATCAATCTACACACAAAACCTCATAATAAAAAGGGGAAAACCGGTGTTTAGAAATTTTTGCAAAGTAATTAAAAAGAAATAAGTGAAATATCACATTTACGTAAGTATTCAGACCCTTTGTTATGACACTCAAAATTGAGCTTCGGTGCATCCTATTTCCATTGATTATCCTTGAGATGTTTCTACAACTTGACTAGAGTCCACCAGTCGTAAATTAAATTGATTGTACATGATTTAGAAAGGCACCCACCTGTCGATATAAATTCCTACAATTGACAGTGCATGTCGGAGCAAAAACCAAGCCATGAAGACGAAGGAATTGTCCGTAGATCTCCGAGACAGGAGACACAGATCTGGGGAAGGGTACAAAACAATTTCTGCAGCGTTGCACGTCCTGAAGAGCACAGTGGCCTCCATCATTCTTAAATGGAAGAACTTTGAAACCACGAGGACTCTTCATATAGCTGGCCGCTCGACCAAACTGAGCAATCGGGGGAGAAGGGCCTGGGTCAAGGAGGTGACCAAGAACCCGATGGTTACTCTGACAGAGCTCCAGAGTTCCTCTATGGAGATGAGAGAAACTTCCAGAAGGACAACTATATCTGCAACACTCCACCAATCAGGCCTTTATGGTAGAGTGGCCAGACGGAAGCCACTCCTCAGTAAAAGGCACACGACAGCCCGCTTGGATTTTGCCAAAAGGCACCTAAACAAGACTCTCAGGTCTGATGAAACCAAGGTTGAACTCTTTACCTGAATGCCAAGTGTCAAATCTGGAGGGAACCAGGCACCGCTCATCACCTGGCCAATACCATATCTACGTTGAAGCATGGTGGTGGCAGCATTATGCTGTGGGGATGTTTTTCAGCGGCAGGAACTGGGAGACTAGTCGGGATCGAGGGAAAGATGAATGGAGCAAAGTACAGAGAGATCCTTGATGAAAACCTGCTCCAGAGCATTCAGGGCCTCAGACTGGGGCAGAGGTTCACCTTCCAACAGGACAACGACCCTAAGCACATAGGCAAGATACCGCAGGAGTGGCTTTGTGACAAGTCTTTGAGTGGCCCAGCCAGAGCCCGGACTTGAACCTGATCGAATATCTCTGGAGGGACCTGAAAACAGCTGTGCATCGACGCTCCCCATCCATCCTGACAGAGCTTGAGAGGATCTGCAGAGAAAAATGGGAGCAATGACCCAAATTCAGGTGTGCCAAGCTTGTTGTGTCATACCCAAGAAGACTTGAGGCTGTAATCCCTGTCAAAGGTGCCTCAACAAAGTACTGAGTAAAGGGCCTGAATACTTATGTAAATGTGATATTTCAGTTATTTATTTTTAATTACTTTGCAAACATTTCTAAACACCTGTTTTTGCTTTTTTTATTATGGAGTATTGTGTATAGATTGATGATAAACAAAAATAATTTAATCAATTTTAGAATAAGGCTGTAACGTAACAAAATGTGGAAAAAGTGAAGTAGTCTGAGTACTTTCTGAATGCCAGGACTTACTACCTGGTAATGGTCATGCTACCTGGTAACAGTGAGGGAACATGATTCCTGAGGAATATCTGTGCTGATTCTGAATATTGTTTTAATGCAGAAAACACAAGCCAGCCATTGCAAGAATCAGCAGGAAGCAATCAACAACTCCCTCACATACAACAACCTGTGTTGCCATGGCAGCATAATGACGTCTTCTCTAACCTTAGTATTCCGCTAGGTATGTACTGGTACGAAACTTTCAAAATAATGCATTTTTACAGTAGGTTTATTATGTAGTTCAAAAGTTGTCACTTGTTATCTGCAATTTAGTAGAACTGTTAATGTTGGATAATGGGGTTATGGGGAGAAGGCAGTAGAATGGAGTTGAGAGGAAAAGATAGATCAGCTATGATTGAACGGCAGAGTTCACTTAATGGGCCAGATGGCCTCAATATGCTCCTAGAATTTATGAAGTTATAAATCTAAATCCAAATAAATTACATGTCAGAACAGAATATTAAATTTATGTGTGACCAGTCAATGCATATATTTTATTATTACCCATATCACACATCTGAGGTATGCTTTTACAAAATTGTATTCCCTTCGTTTTTACTGCCAGCAGGGGTAACAGGGGAATATTTTCTTGTATTCCCCTTTCTTGCGAACGCCTATGGACTTTACCTGTTAAAACAGCGGGGAATATAGTCTTATATTCCCCTGGTCTCACATCCGGGAACTTGGCAACGTGACGCTGCGTGGGAAATTTAGAATATTCAAACGGCAGACAGGAAGACTGCCGCGTCCATTTTGATTAAATTTTACGTGGAAGTCCGCCAAGCTGAGATGTTCAGATTTTCCTCTAGATGTCTGATATGGGTAATAATAACAATATTGACTGTCCTCTTTCGGGGGATACGACATATATTGCCCTCACTAGATCCATATTGCCCTCGTCTTCGACTCGGGCAATATGAATCTACTTCAGGCAATATATGTCGTATCCCCCTCAAGGCCAGTCAATATTCTATTAATATTTTCCTGTCAGATATTCTTTCAGGCTTTATAAATGGGTTCAACAAAATTATATCCATTGATGTACAATTGCATTTGATGTAAACTGTGCAAAGAGAAGCCATTGAGCCAAATTAGTCTGTGCTACCATTTAGACTTTATATGAGTCTCCTCCCATTCCATCTGCCTCATCTTCAGCATTTCTCACCATTCCCTTTTCACGCATGTATTTGTCATTTTCTTTTGGCAGCATCTATTTGCCTACCCTAATTCTTTGTGCCAAGTTATGGAACAAACATGCACTGCATTTTCTACACCACTAGAAATTTATTTGAAATGGCATTAATTCTGTTTATGTAGGTCATTACTATTGGACATTCTGGATTACCAGATTCTATTTGAAATTCAGCTCATTATCCCAGCCTTTCTTTGAGTGTAGAAGAAGACACAGTCTGCTGGAGTAGCTCAGCGGGTCAGGTAGCATCTCAGGAGAACATGGTTAAAGACGTTTCAGAACAAGACCCTTCTTCTTCAGTAATCTGAAATGTTACCTGTCCATAGATCGACACAAAAAGCTGGAGTAACTCAGCGGGACAGGCAGCAATCTCTGGAGATAAGGAAGGGGTGACATTTCAGGTCGAGACCCTTCCTCTGACTGAAGAAGAATCTTGAGTCTGAATAAGGGTCTCGACCCAAAACGTTACCCATTCCCGCTCTCCAAAGATGCTGCATGTCCCACTGAGTTTCTCCAGCTTTTTATGTCTATCTTCGGTTTAAACCAGCATCTGCAGTTCATTCCTACATGTTACCTGTCCATGTCCTGCTGCTTCTGCACTCTGTGTCTTCTTCTTCCTGCTTTGTGTGGGATGGGCTCTAATGGGTAGCTCATCCAAATAATCATTATGTTGAATCCAAGTTTATAAGATGAAGTCAAAATAGAATCCATACCCTCCATTATCCTTCCATGCACCTCCATTACCTGGAAGTCTTCTCTCCATAGATCAGGAGTGTGAAAGGCCTAATGCAGAATGCCCACCTGTTGCGTTGACTGAGATCAACCATACTAAACATAAAAGATACATTTCAAAATATTTTTCATGCCAATATGGATGGAATGAATTGGATGGAAGCAAAGCCAAAAATCCAACCGATCCTTCAAAGAGAGAATGTGGGAATATAGATTCCTGTTCTTTAGTCATCCAAATTCCTGGAAATCTGTGTATCTTTAACAGAACCTTTGGTAACCAGCAGGCGCTTATTTTTCAGGTGTTGAATTTGTAGAAGCTAGAACTGGATTTTACTGCAAGCTTTGTGGTCTCTTTTACATTACGGAGGATGCTGCAAAAACCAGTCATTGTCGGAGTTCTGTGCATTATAAGAACCTGCAGGTAAGGGAGACAAGAGTTGCTTGACTTTGTGCAAGGCATGGAAGTTGTAGTAAAGGCTCAACCCCGGTTTTGCTGACACCATTGTTGGGGTCCAATGGTCACGGTGTTTCTCGGCTGCTGTTGAGTTGGGATTTCCAGCAATTTCTCCTAGTACAGCTCCACCACCGATTTTCCGGCATACTTAGTCCCAGAGCTTTTCTGGAATATCCGTTTTTCTGGATGAGCAGAGGACACGGTCTCTGAGAGGAGTCCAACGGTACCAGAACGGTCCGCCTAGGCCGCCAAGGAGCCGCAAGGTCGGCCTCGGAAATCGGCTATGGAATGGATCTGCTGGCTATGGCCCCTGTGCTAGAGTTCCAGACACAGGGGGCAAATTCGACCTTCAAGGGGACTTCTGGGGGTGTTGCCAGAAAATCGGTGGTGGACCTGTATACTAAAATGGGATTTTAGTGGACGGTTTTTCAATTGGGTGGATTAACTGGGTAAGAGGAAACAGATAAAAGGATCGGTGTTACAAGAAGAAAGTGACTGATGATGAAACTCAACAACCAATGTAAGGAGCAACGCAGATCCTCCCAGCTGAGATGCAGCAATTCCTTCTAAATGCACACTAGAAATCTGAAGTGAAAATAAAGTGGTGAAAATGCTTAACAGGTCATTTACCTTTTGTCAAGTGTGAAAAACAATGGAGGTTTCGGATTGTTGTTTTTTATCAAAACGTGGAAGTTTTAAGGCAGAAAAATAGGTGAGGAAGGAAGTGAAATATAGAGAAATATGAAGTTCCCAATGCTGATGAAATGTTATTCACAAGAATCAGTAACTCTATTTCTCTTTTCACAAACACTGCGTGTTACAGTACTTCAGCATTCTTTTTGTGTTGTATAACGGTGACTTTCATCATAAAATATGATAATTAACTGGAGAGTATAAAGTGGTTTATTGTGTATATTTATAAGGTTTCCTTACGTTGAATGTAATGAACATCTTTGTACTTCCTCAATAGCATACTGAGGCATCAGTTTCCATTTCTGTCTAGTCTCTCGAGTGGGATTTAAACTGGTAATCTACCTTGGGGCCAAGAATGTACCAAGTGACACCTGTGGATATTTCCCACAGGTGTCACTTATATGGTAGTTTTCAAATCCAGCTCAGTGCTTTACTCAACTGTGCCTTTGGTTGAAAATGATCTATAATAAAAATAGCACAAAGTATCACAGAAAGATTAAGAGTTCATGTTCATGTTCACATTCAGTTAATGTAAAAGTTTATTGCTTCCGATTAAGTAAGAGCATAGTGTTACAGAAAACGACACAAAGTGCTGGAGTAACTCAGCAGGTTAAGCAGCATCCCTGGAGAACATGGATAACGTCACCTATTTATGTTCTCCAGGGATGTTGCCTGACCTGTTGAGTTACTCCAGCACTCTGTGTAATTTTCCGTAAGACTATGCTCTTACTTAATCTGAAGCAAAGAACTCTGTATTAACCAGCATCTATAGTTCTTTGTTTCTACATTGTCTTAAGGTTCTATGCTTTTCTTACTCAAGACCCAGGCATTTTCTATCCATATATGCATGCTCAAGAGTTTTGCAGTGGCATTGTGGTCTTTCAGCTGTTTGGTGTGTAAATTAAAATATCCCTAGTTTGTTTCTGATTTTGATGACTTTAGGCTTTCCTCTGTGTAATCTGCTGTGTAAAGAACTCCCAAGCATCAATCTGAAGAAAATTCCCGACCTGAAATGTCAACGATTCATGTTCACCAGGGATGTTGCCTGTCCCGCTGAGTTACTCCAGCACTTTGCACCTTTTTCAGCCTGCCATCTAATGCTTACAGAACATCTCCAGCTTACGATTGCCTTCCTTTTGATCAGCCTGTATTTACAAACTAGCATTTGGGGGACTGGCAATATGGATCTGTGGCCATCGCAGGGCAGCAGGTGTGTCCTGCCATGTGGGGACTTAGTTCAATGTTGCATTTCCAATTTGCAAACTTTTTAGTTTAGATTAGTTTAGAGATATAGCCCAGAAACAAGCCCTTCGGCCCACTGAGCCTGCACTGACCAGCGATCCCCGCGCATTAACACTATCCTAAACACACTAGGGACAATTTACATTTATACCAAGCCAATTATCCTACAAACCTGTATGTTCTACAAACCTGTATGTCTTTGGAGTGTGGGAGGAAACCAAGGATCTCAGAGGAAACCCACACGGTCATGGGGAGAATGTACAAACTCTGTACAGACAAGCACCCATTGTCGGGATCGAACCCGGGTCTCCGACGCTGTAAGTACTTTAAGTCACCGCTGTGCCACCGTGAAGCCCCTGTTGGGTTGCAAACAGTTTTTTGGAATGGAATCCTGCCTAAACATGAGAAGGACATATACTATTTATTTAATATCAACAATAATGGCATAACCTTCTTTTGTAGGAGCATAATCTTCTTTTGTAAGAACATAGTTTTACAGAAAAGGACAAAAAGTGCTGAAGTTACTTTGCGGGTCAAGCAGCATCCCTGGAGAACATTGATTACATCACCTGAACTCATTATAGACCAGATATCCTCTGGATACGTCAGATACGGAACTCAGTATCTACCATTTCCAGAGAAATCTCCTCTCCAGATCCTTGATCACTTGCAATCCTTTTTTTTTGTTTATTTTTGATAGAAGTAAGTACAGTAGTGTGGTACTTAAGTACCTAATACATACATACATATTTCCATTCTTGTAAAACTTTGTACTTTTGATTTAATAATAAAAGAACAGTGAGAGAAAAAAGAAATAAAGAGTGTCGGAATAGATAGACAAGCGCGTAGAAAGTAAAGGAAAGAGAGATTAGGAGAGAGCTACCTATTTCGTATTTTTGCCCTTCCGTCACCCGGTTCTAAAACATTTAATTTCTTGTGTTGCACCATCTGCTTGTAAAAAGTTGATAAAAGGAGACCAAGTCTTTAAGAATAGGTCTACTTTGCCTAGTAGGAGGAATCTAATTTCTTCAAGGTGTAGCATTTCAGACATGTTTGAGATCCACATTTTGAATGTTGACGTGGTAGCATTTTTCCAAAATTTGAGTTCACTTGCAATCCTTGAACGTTTTTGCCTCAAACCATAGGATATTTCAAATGTCATTAGAAACGGTAATAGTGCCGGAGGATTGGCGTACTGCGCATGTTGTTCCATTGTTTAAAAAGGGTTCAAAGAATAAACCTAGCAATTATGGACCTGTTAGTTTGACGTCAGTGGTGGGTAAATTAATGGAAAGGATACAGAGATAATATATATAAGCATCTGGATAAACAGGGTCTGATCAGGAACAGTCAACATGAATTTGTGCTGGAAGGTCATGTTTGACAAACCTTCTTGAATTTTTTGAAGTGGTTACTAGGGAAATTGATGAGGGTAAAGCAGTGGATGTTGTCTATATGGATTTCAGTAAGGCCTTTGACAAGGTTCCCCATGGAAGGTTGGTTAAGAAGGTTCAATCTTTGGGTGTTAATGGCGGAGTAGCAAGATGGATTCAACAGTAGCTGAATGGGAGATGTCAGAGAGTAATGGTGGATGGCTGTTTGTCAGGTGACCAGTGGGGTGCCTCAGGGATCTGTGTTGGGTCCACTGTTGTTTATCATGTACATCAATGATCTGGATGATGGGGTGGAAAATTGGATAAGTAAGTATGCAGATGATACTAAGATAGGTGGTTTTGTGGATAATGAAGTAAATTTTCAAAGTCTACAGAGAGATTTGGGCCATATGGAAAAGTGGGCTGAAAGATGGCAGATGGAGTTTAATGCTGATAAGTGTGAAGTGCTACATCTTGGCAGGACAAATCAAAATAGGACATACATGGTAGGGAATTGAGGAATGCTGTGGAACAGAGAGATCTAGGAATAACTGTGCATAGTTCCCTGAAGGTGGAATCGCATGTAGATGGGGTGGTAAAGAAAGCCTTTGGTGTGCTGGCCTTTATAAATCAGTGCACTGAATATAGGAGTAGGGAAGTAATGTTAAAATTGTACAAGGCTTCGGTAAGACCAATTCTGGAGTATGGTGTACAATTTTGGTCTCCTAATTATAGGAAGGATGTCAACAAAATAGAGAGAGTACAGAGGAGATTTACTAGAATGTTGCCTGGGTTCCAGCAACTATGTTACAGAAAAAGGTTGAACAAGTTAGGTCTTTATTCTTTGGAGCGCAGAAGGTTAAGGGGGGACTTGATTGAGGTCTTTAAAATAATGAAAGGGATAGACAGAGTTGACGTGGATAAGCTTTTCCCATTGAGGGTAGGGAAGATTCAAACAAGAGGGCATGACATGCGAATTAAGGGACGGAAGTTTAGGGGTAACGTGAGGGGGAACTTCTTTACTCAGGGGGTGGTGGCTGTGAGGAATGAGCTTCCAGCAGAAGTGGTGGAGGCAGGATCGATTTTAACATTTAAAAGTAAAGTGGATAGGTATATGGACGGGAAGGGAATGGAGTGGTATGGTCTGAGTGCAGGTAGATGGGATTAGGGGAAAACAAATGATCGGCACGGACTGGACGGGCCGAGAGGGCCTGTTTCCATGCTGTAATTGTTATATGTTATATGGTTATAATTATGTAATTCTGTCCTCACTAAAAGCAGTGGCTGGAAAGATAGGTGTGC
The DNA here is from genome assembly GCA_035221665.1 of Okamejei kenojei. Taxonomy (NCBI): domain Eukaryota; kingdom Metazoa; phylum Chordata; class Chondrichthyes; order Rajiformes; family Rajidae; genus Okamejei; species Okamejei kenojei. The sequence goes on along the minus strand of CM069145.1, from coordinate 34,886,477 downwards.
ACTTCCTTGCAATTATCACTTAATACAATTAGTGAATGATATTTAGACTTTAGATTTTACTTTAGCCTTTAAAGGTAGTGTGGAAACAGGTCCTTTGGCCCACCGTGGTCACAGGGAGAACGTACAAACTCTCTACAGACAGCACCTGCAGTCAGGATTGAACTACAGTCTCTGGTATTGTTTTTGTTTAATTCACTTGAGTTTCCAAAAGTTATAACAAACTTGACCATTCTGTAAATTGTTAAATCCCACAATGTCTCCTCACAAAAATACCCCTTAATTTTAACCAAAGTTCATAAGATCAAACCACTGACTAATACACATTTTATCATGTGTCTGAAGGAACTGCAGATGCTGGTTTAATCCAAAGATAGACACAGATAGCTGGAGTAACTCAGCAGGACAGGCAGCATCTCTGGAGAAAAGGAATAGGCGATGTTTCGGGTCGAGACGCTTCTTCAGACTGAGAGTCAGGGGAAGGAAATGAGAGATATAGACAGTGACATAGAGAGAGATATAGATCACAGAGGGAGTGGAGTGAGAGAGGATGATGCAGAACTCTTGTCAGAGAGAGGAGAACTTCAAAGTAGGCTTGAGGAGATTTCACAGTGGAGCAGAGGAAATGTGCAGGAAGGTACTCATTGTACTTGCCCTTTTCCTAATTTGACACAAGTAATCTGCCTTTCTGTTCTTGCCACCAAAGTGGATGACCTCACATTTATACACATTATACTGCATCTGCCATGCATCTGCCCACTCACCCAACCTATCCAAGTCACCCTGCAGACTCACAGCTTCCTCATCGCAGCTCATACTGCTACCCAGCTTTCTGTCATCCGCAAACTTGGAGAAGTCTCATTTAAATTCCTCATCTAAATCGTTAATATATATTGTAAATAACTGGGGCCCTAGCACCAAGCCTTGCAGTACCCCACTAGCCACTGCCTGCCATTCTGAAAAGGACCCCTTAATTCCTACGATTTGCTTCCTGTCTGCCAACCAGTTCTGTATCCATGTCAATACCCTACCCCCAATACCATGTGCTCTAATTTTGCACACTAATCTCTTGTGTGGGACATTGTCAAAGGCTTTTTGAAAGTTCAGATACACCACATCCACTGGCTCTCCCTTATCCATTCTACTTGTTATATCCTCACAAAATTACAGAAGATTAGTCAAGCATGATTTCCTCTTCAGAACTCCATGCTGACTTTGACTGATCCTGTCACTGCTTTCTAAATGTGCTGCTGTAACATCTTTAACAATCGACTCAAGCATCTTCCCCACTACCAATGTAAGGCTAACTGGTCTATAATTCCCTGTTTTCTCTCTCCTTTCTTAAAATGAGGGGTTACATTGGCTACCCTCAAGTCCACAGGAACTGATCCAGAGTCGAGCGAACATTGGAAAATGATCACCAATGCATCTATGATTTCTAGGGCCAGCACCCTGAGTACTCTGGGATGCAGACCATCAAGCAGTCTCAACAGTTTACCTAACACCATTTCTTGACTAATGTGGATTCCTTTCAGTTCCTCCCTCCCACAAGATCCTTGGTCCCCTAGTATTTCTGAGGAGATTGTTTGTGTCTTTCTTAGTGAAGATAGAACCAAAGTACTTGTTTAACTGTTTTGCCATTCATTTGTTTCCCATTATAAATTCATCTGTCTCTGATTGTAAGGGACCTACATTTGTCTTCACTAATCTTTTCCTATTAACATATCTAAAGAAGCTTTTGGAGTCAGTTTTTATATTCCCCTCAAGCTTTCTTTAATGCTCCCCCCCCCCCCCCCCCCCCCCCCGCGCCTTAATTAAGGGGCTTTGCACAACAAGATCGGTAAAGGGCCTGTCCCACTTACGCGACCTTTACAGTTGACTGCCGGCACCCGTGATAGGTCGCCGAAATTTTCAACATGTTGAAAATTCAGCAGCGACCAGAAAGATGCTACGACTCTCGCGACCACAGGAAACCTCTCACAACCATACAGCCTTAATCCTTCCTCATTACACAATACCCAGTCTAGGATGGCCTGTCCTCTCGTCGGTTCTTCTACATATTGGTTTAAAACACCATCCCGTGTAATGTTTGTCAGTCTGAAGAAGGGCCTCAACCCGAAACATCACCTATTCCTTCGCTCCATAGATGCTGCCTCACCCGCTGCGTTTCTCCAGCATTTTTGTCTACCATCCCGTATACACACGTTGGTTTAAAAAACCATCCCGTATACACATATTGATTTAAAAAACCATCCCATATACTGGGATAGTTAGTTCGCCTCTATAAAATTGTCCCTAAGATGCAGGGAGTGGATGAGAAATGGGATAACATAGACCTTGTGTGAAGGGGTGATTGATGGTCCGCATGGACTCAGTGGGCAGAAAGTCCAAAACAGGGCATGAAAACACATGCTGTATTGTTAAAATAATTTATTTTAAAAAACATGATAAAGGGAAGATTTTCCTGGTAAACTTAGGCTTCAGTGAGTACATAGAAGGTAGAAGTTAATTGTAATTGCAAAAGTGGATCTAAATGAAGAATAAATAATTATGACAAAAACAAAGTGAAAATATGACAAAAATTCAGAAAATAGCTGTTTGGCTTCTGAGTGGCAACCTGACCGGGCGGGAGAGAGGAAACTCATGATGAAAGTTGTAAATGTTTGTTTCTTTTGCCAACATTTGTTTGATTTGGTGAACTAGCCTTCAATCATAAGAACGAGGAAATAAGCAATACCAGAATAGACCACTGAAATCCATCTGCTTGGAAGCAATGTTCAAAAGACATAAACACCAATCCAGCTATTCATTTCTTATACCCCTGAAATAAATCTTTCACCAGGAAACTATTTACTGGGTGATAGTAAAAAACAATTTACTTGTGTTAGATTAATCCTTTAGACATACATGCCGACCTAGCAAATAGTGAGCAATTGCTTTGAATGGAGCTGCACATGCCACTGATATCAACCTTCATAATAGGCTTCATGATATGCTGTGACCAGAGGGAAGACTTGGAATCCAACAGGAAGCAGGATTGTGATAAGGTACATTGCAAATGGACCCAGGAATCGATTGCCTTTATTTCAGAAATAAAGAAGTCCACTTTGTGGAACTGAGGATATGATTAATCACAAAAGAATTCCAGGTGCTGAAAATATCAGCTTTGCTTTTCTGGGCAGATTTAAGTGCATGCAATGCTTTTATTGTGACGGCGTGTGCCACCACGGCAAAATGGCGCCATTACAAAGCCAAACATCAATATTTAATTTACTGACAACGTGACACGTATGTTTATTAATCATGCCTACTGGCACCTTTTTGTCTATAAATAAACACTGCCTGTATGTACTTTACCCAGAAGCCACCCTCACCAGGCTCCCTTACCACACCTATTAGAATAAAGGGGAAGCCATTTAAGACTGAGGTGAGAAAAAACTTTTTCACCCAGAGAGTTGTGAATTTGTGGAATTCCCTGCCACAGAGGGCAGTGGAGGCCAAGTCGCTGGATGGATTTAAGAGAGAGTTAGATAGAGCTCTAGGGGCTAGTGGAATCAAGGGATATGGGGAGAAGACAGGCACGGGTTATTGATTGGGGACGATCAGCCATGATCACAATGAATGGCGGTGCTGGCTCGAATGGCCGAATGGCCTCCTCCTGCACATATTTTCTATGTTTCTATGTATCCATTCCCCAGATTTATATTATCTTTGTGGTTTCTTGGTTTTAAGGCAATTTTGAACTAAAATTTTCTATGAATAGTATCCAGCCTAAACCCCAATTGCATACATTAAATGTGACCCTGTCCTGGGCTCTTTTTGCAGTTGCAGAGTTAAACATATTGCTAATTGATTACATATGATCTCACTAAATTATATATTTTAAATGTTGTATTTTTTAATCCATTCAAGTGGGATAAGGTTTTAAATCTCACCGTCTAGTTTAGCTTAGTTTACAGAAACAGCACATAAACAGGCCCTTCGGTCCACCGACCAGCGATCCCCGTACACTAGCACTATCCTACACACTATGGACAATTTACAATTTTAACAGAAGTCCATTAACCTACAAACCTGTACGTCTTTGGAGTGTGGGAAGAAATTGGAGTAGTAGGGGAAAACCCGCATGGTCGTTGGGAGAATATGCAAACTCCGTACAGACAGCACCCGAAGTCAGGATTGAACCCAGGTCTCTGGCATTGTAAGTCAGCAATTCTTCCACAGCACCCTCACAACAGTCAAACATCAAAAATTTGAAACTCTAAATTGATTTTACTACTTTTACAGGGATTTTGTAGTTGCATCTGTCTCACAATAACAGGGATATATATCAGTTTGTGGTAACAAGAACGTGCAGATGCTGGTTTGCCAAAGAAAGACACAAAGTGTTAGAGTAACTCAGCGGGTCAGGCAGCATCTCTGGAGAACCTGGATAGGTGCCATTTCGGTCAGGACCCTTCTCCAGGCTGATTACAGGAGGGGAATGGAAAATACAACTGGGAGAGAGGTTGGGCAGGACAAAGCAAGGCCGGTAATTGGTGAACACTGTCAAGGGGGGGTTTGTTAGGCAGATTGTTATACAAAAGCCAGAGTTGAAAAGACAGGTGTGAGCCTAAAAGAATAAAGAGTTACAAATTGTGAAGCTGGAGGATAGCAAAGTTGCGAATTGTGAAGGTGGAGGAATGGAATTCAGTTTAACCAGGTCATGCAAGAATTTTGTCCACTATGAAACCAATAAACTTGAATTGTACTTCAAATATTTTGTTTTAAAACCCTTAAAGCATTCAAGACCCCAAATAGGTGGTAATTGCAGGCAAATGCATCTATGATAAATAAGTTAACACAATCCACTGAAATTATGCTGATGAGCAGTTATTCAGCAGACTGTGACTTTATTAGGTGAATTGAATTAGGAATAGGTTCTGCTATTTGTGAGTTTGGCACTCAGCTGTGCTTTAAAAAGATTAGGAATTTTTAGCTGCTTTCATAATGCCTATGGCACTTTAGTCGGACTGGAAATCCCCAGCAAGTTTGTGCATCCAAACATCAGATGAACCAGCAGTACAGCCTGAAAGTATTGGAAGGTTTATTCAATTACTGGTTAAGTCTGGAATGTGTTAGTTCTATAACTGGAGCACAGAAAGGCTGGGACAAATTCAAATGTCACGGAGAAGAGTATCAAGATGAGTTAGTTGATAAATGTCCAGTAGTTTAGTTTAGTTTAGAGATGCAACGCAGAAACAGGCACTTCGACCCACAGATTTCACACAGACCAGCGATATCCATACACTAGTACTATCCTACACACTTGGGACAATTTACAATCTTTACGAAATCTACGAACCTGTATGTCTTTGGGACGTGGGAGGAAACCCGATAAACCCGGTGAAAATCCACGCAGACATGGGGAAAATGTATAAACTCCATAGTCAGCCTCAAACTTGGACCTCTGGTGTTGTAAGGCAGCAACTCTACCACCACACCACTGTGCCGCACAGTATAGGAAATACAAAACCAGTTGGTGCAATAAAGGGTCAAATTAAGGGCTTGAGCCTCATGAGGATATCCACAGGATGCATAAAATCAACACACCAGCAGATGGAAGATTGCTGACTTTAGTATGTCCTCTCCTTGCATACAATTTGTCTTGAAATATATATTAAAATATAACTTGTAATTAAAGGAGCTGGATAGAATTTACATTTAGAAGGTTGACTTATTTTGACCCTCCCAGTGGGTGTGTTTATAGAATGTTTACAGAATTTGTTTATAGAATGAATGGAGATAAATCAGCCTATCAAGTTCTTGCCAATACTTGGAGGAATCTCCTCAATCTCATTTTTCGACTTATTTCCCATGTAAAACACACTTTCAAATTCCTATCATCTCCATGCTTTCACCAATCATCCTACAATCCTGCACCCTTCTTTCATATGAAGAAGGGTCCCGACCCAAAACGTTACCTGTCCATTTTCCACAGTGATGCTGCCTGTCCTGCTGAGTTACTCCAGCATTTTCTGTCTATCTTTTGTATAAACCAGCATTTGCAGTTCCTTTTTATTGCAACCTGCAAACCAACATGCCTTTAGGATGTGTGAGGAAACCGGAGCTCCCTGGGGAAACCATGCACACTCTACACAGACAGCAACCAGACTTCTGGTTCAGATCTGGGTCGCCTGAGTTGTGAGACAGCAGCACCACCTGCTGATCCACTGTGCCACCCTGGTTAGGTTCGGCTGGTCAACAGAGTGTAACTGGATGCAGCAATTTGTAGAAGTCATTTTAATCCTGGAAGGAACAAAATAAAGGATTAAACAGGAGATGCAGCTCAGAAACAGGCTGCTCAGCCCAAGTTAATGCCGCTCTTCCTGATGCTCTGTATAAGATTCCTCTCCTCTTTCATCACCTGATTCTTTCAACATAACCATCTCTTTCGTTCTCCTTCAAATGCTCACCCAGCCTCTCATGCATGCATACTATTTGTTTTAACAACTCTCCATAGTAACGTGGCACAGATTCTCATTGCTCCTAGGGGAAAGATGTTTCTTTTGATAACGCTGATGGATTTCTTGGTGAATGCCTTTCATTCTTGGCCTCATCCCCACACATGGAAACAATCTGTGGGTATCAAAACCTTCCAGTATTTTAAAGGCCTCTATTGAGTCACCCGTCTGCTGCCTTTTCTGAGGAAGTAAAAAATAAGATCCAATGTAATGTAAGAACATAAGAAGATAAGGTGACTTGGGTCAATCCTTCCAACATCATTAACGGACCACTAAAATTGACCAATTTAAAACAAGATGGAAATTTGTTGAATGCTTTCCCCCTGTGTCCTAAAGATCATTTTTATTTGTGACCTAGATTCCTTGGTACAGTATTTCCAAGCAAGCGGCTGCTAAACAAAACTCAACTTGCCAGTCCAAGGCATCTGATGTCAAGCTGCAGCATATTGCTGTTGTGGAGAACAAAAGTATTATGGTGGTTACAAGTCCTTGTTTTAATCCACAATATATTTTGACCTACCTAGTAAGGAACAGCAGATGCTGATTTATAACGAAGATAGGCGCAAAATGCTGCAGTAACTCAGCAGCATCTGCGGAGAAAAGGAATAGGTGATGTCTCAGGTCGCGACCCTTTTGAAGATACTTCTGAAGAAGCAGTTGGGCTGGTTAAGTTTGAATCTTGGAATCTTGATGGAGACATATTGTGGAAACTAAATGTATAAGTAACGTTCCAAGAGCTTACAGTTAACCCTTGAGTAACACAACAACCGTACCTATCTCTCATTTGCTGGTCACAACATTGTGGACCCAGTTTCCCAATTGCAGCACTTTGTGTGCACCTGTAATGTACATTAATGTTGCTAAGTAAAACAGTATGCTTTTGATTCTATTTATTTTATTCACCATTATTTTTGTTTCATGTTTCATTAACCGGGTTACCTATACTTGTTTTAGAACATTGTCCCCGATGGAGGAATGGGATTGCAGAGTTTTCAGATTGTATTGTTGTCCTACATGGAACATAGAAGAGTATAGCACAACAACAGACCCTTTGGCCTATGATGTCAGTGCCAAACATGGTGCCAAATTAACCTAATTCATTTTGCCCGCACATGATCCATATTTCTCTATTCTCAGTATGCCTATTTAAAGGCCTCCTAAACACCACTATCACTTCTGCTTCCACCAACATCCCTGGCGCTGGCAGTACATTCCAGTCACCTACCACTCACTGTGCAAAAAGTAACTTTCCCAGCACATATCATTTCAAACTTTCACTTTAAAGCTATACCCCTACTATTTGATATTTCCATACTGACAAAAAAGTTTGGAGTGTCTACCTATTTTTGACATAGTTTCAAAAACGTTCACCATGTCTCTCCTCAGCCTCTGATACTCCAGAAATTAGACTGTCCAAAGTTCCCAATGTATGCAAAATAATTCTATAATTTTTTATTATATAATTAGCATCCATATGGTACTGCTAAACTGTAAAGTGCTTTGTGGACATCCAATAGAATAATATTAATTATTGTAAAACTCTTCGGAACATCAGAAAGTCATTAATAATTGCAATTCCAATACAAAATACCGCAGACACTGGAAATCAAATAAAAAGCAGTAAGTTCTAAAATACTAAGTTCAGGTAGCAGCTGTGGGGATAAAATCAGAATTAATATTGCAGTTCAATTACCTTTCGTGGTATAAATTCAAGTGTTTCTCTTCTGAAATCCTTAAAATATATTTTAAGATTAGTTTTCAAAGTGAAAATGCTCATCTTTGTTCTGCATACCATTTTTCATTTAGCAGTATTTGTTTTGGCAGATTCAAATATAAATTGTTTATGTTTCAAATCACATCATCGGAGGATGGAATGCAATACATATTTTTTTAAACATTTAAATATTATCTTTGAATGAAGGACTATAGCAGAATTTTAAATGCCTGAAAGCTCATTTTAAATGAATTATGCTTTGAATTCCCATATAATCTATTTTTTTGTCATTTGCACTAAAGTTGGAAAAGGTTCAATCATAAAAAAATGGTTATTCAACATTTGTGGGTCTTTTGAACAAGAATGTATTCACATTTATAAAGTTAGTTTCTTTTCATCACAGAAATACCTATCTCAGTTGGCAGAAGAAAGCTTGAAGGAAGGTGAGAGAGATGGAAATCCCGGAACGGAGGAGGAAGTTGGAATCATACCGCAGTTTGACACGAAAAAGCCCAATACGTCCTGAAAGTTAAGATTAAGCTCTGGAGTCTCCAGTATCTGTGGAACCAAGGCCTAATTCTTAGGGATTGCTTCAAGATGTGGAGCTGGAATACACCAGGCCAAGGAAGAGATGAAAAAAAGAGAGACGGGAAAGAGAAGGTGGATCCTCCCATTTGTTGTGATATTTTGGAAAGATGCCTTTATCCTTAATCTTCACTGACCAGGCCAATCATATTCAGGGAATTTCTAGTTTCTAATTGTAACTGAGATTATGATTAAATGTATTGGCTTGATGAAGACATTTTATTTGGACCATTTCATATGGATAATTAATTTATGTCTGGGTAACATATTGTTCGATTCAAGGGGAGATTATTGATTAGTTTATTTTACATTTCTGTGTTATTTATTAGAAGCAGCAGAAACTTTTTGAAAACACTGGAAACACATGACAACATTATAGTTTAGAAATTATATCAGGAAGACAGATATGAATTTAATAAACATTTTATTTAATGATTACAATTATGTAATGATTAATGTCATTTATTTGTCCACTAAGCTTAGAGGATTATTGTTCTGTTTTTTCTCTTTCCTTAATATGAAAATGTCAGCAACCCCTTTTACTTCGTTCACGGGTGTTCCTTCACTTGTGGGACTTAACTTAACTATAGGTACTGTCTATAGGTTTATAGGCCATTTCACCGTATGTACCATCACTGGCTCACCAGATCTAGTCATTTAAACCAAGACATTCGCCAATCACAAAAAGACACAAAGTGCTTGAGTAACTCAGTAGGTCGGGCTGCATCTCACAAGTTCAGAAGTTCTAGGAGCAGAATTTGGCATTTTGGCCCACCAAGTCTACTCTGCCATTCAATCATGGCTTATCTATCTTTCCCACTCAACCCCATTGTCCTTCCTTCTCTCCATAATCCCTGATACCTTTACTAATCAAGAATCTGTTAATCTTTGCCTTAATAATATCCATTGACGGCCTCCACAGCCATCTGTGGCAATGAATTTCACACATTCACCACCCTCCCACTAAGGAAATTCTTCCACATCTCCTTTCTAAAAGGTACTTCCTTTTATTCTACGGCTATGGCCTCTCCCACTCATCCGCTCTACATTCACATGGAGATGACTTTTCCAATCCCCATGTGCTCCCCCTTATATGTGTTAAATACGCTGCAGCAATAGGTCAGATATAAAATTAACATCCTTTTTATATAACTATAAAACTCTGATCTTGGATGTGTGTGTGTGTATTTAATTGTTTGTGTGCAATCACATCTACTCGAAGAAACGACGCGCTAACGGTAAAAAGTTTACATATTCCGGTAGAGATTTATCCCCGTGAAATTAAAAGTCTAGTTATTAATCAAAATGTTCACAAATCTGAAGAAACTTGGAAAAAAATAACTGCTTATTCCATGATGACGTCAGAATGGATCTGCCTGCCGGCGTCTGCTCGTGCTGTGAGTGACGTCAGCCCCTCCCTCCTCCCCCTGTTATTCAACGATCGGCCCGTGGACTGAAGACCAAAGATCAGAGCTGAAAACTGCACTGCGAGTGAAGAATGAGCAAGTCAGGCCCAGTACTGGACCTCTTTGGTCGGGTCTGTCTCTGGTCGGGCCTTCTCCGGTCAGGTCCCTCTTCCCCCTCCTCCTCTACCCCCCCTCTTCCTGTCCCCTCCTCCTCCTCCCCCCTCCTCTATCCCCCCCTCCCCTCCCGTCCCCTCTTTCCCCCTCCCCTCCCCTCCCCTCTCTCCCCCTCCCCTCTCTCCCCCCCTCCCCTCCCCTCTCCCCCTCCCCTCTCTCCCCCTCTCCCCTCCCCTCTCTCCCCCCCTCCCCTCTCTCCCCCTCCTCTCTCTCCCCCCTCCCCTTCTCCCCCCTCGCCCCCTCCCCCCTCCCTCTCTCTCCCCCCCCTCTCTCTCCCCCGCTCTCTCTCCCCCCTCTCTCTCCCCCACTCCCTCCCCCCATCCCTTTCTGTGCATTTGTGGCCTCTGCATCCCTCTCTGTGCCTCTGCGTCCCACTCTGTGCCTCTGTGTCCCATCTCTGTGCCTCTGTGTCTCTCTCTGTGTCTCTGTGTCTCTCTCTGTGTCGCTCTCTGTATTGCATTCTGTGTGCCCCTCTCTGTGTCTCTCTGCCCCTCTCTGTGCTTCTGTGTCCCTCTCTCTATACCCCCCTCCCTCTCCCTCTCTAGCTGTGCCTGCGAGTTGGGGGATATACGTGAGTGAATAGGGCAGGGGATGGTGTAAAATGAGTGAATGAATAATATTTATATAATATCAATGGGGATGGTTTGTGTGTGTGTGGGGGGGGGGGTGGTTAGTGTGTGTGAGGGGTTGGTTAGTGTGTGTGTGTGACGACGCAGACCTCCTCCCCCCCCCCTGCAACCGCACGTTGAAGGGATGGGACCCAACGGGTCCCACTTGGTCTAGTTCCTATTAAAATTCCTTTACCCCTCCCCTCCTGTTGTTGCTATCAGCTATTACCAGTCACTCTGCCACGCTTCATTCAGTTCTATTCTTCCCCTTCCTTTCCTGTCAGATTGCAGAATCTGAAGTAATTTGTCCTCCACTTATCACCTCCCAGCCTCTGTTGCCATTCCCACCCTTCCCTACCCTAGCTGTCTTTAACCTGCTGAACAACCCGTCCTCGCTGTATCTACTTGTTGGATCTTGCGCCTACCCTCCCACCACTTTTTTATACTGGTTACTTCCCTCTACTCTTTCATTCAAAATGAAGGGTCTTGACCCAAAATATTGACTCTCCATTTCCCTCCACAGATATGGCTTGTCCCACTGAGTTTCTCCAGCTGCTCTTCTTTCATTGCTTTAAGCTGTGGAGAACTCCTTGTAAGCTTTCTTCCACTCCATCCCTCAGTGGCTCAGACAGCAATTGTGCAGGGAAATGGACAGTTGACATTTCCAATCGACAGAGTTAATATCCCTATTAACCTAAGATGTTTCTTCATTTTACCACTTTGAGCTTTTAGTTACCTGTGCTAAGATAGTTTTTGAAAGCTAGGTGTCAAATTTTACTTGCAAAACATCTTGACTCATGAGTAGAGCCAGCATTTTGCCATAAATGCCTTGTGCCTTTTCATGTCTTTTTTGATGATTTCACCACGATAATGCCTTTTTCACGATGGAGTGCTTAAATCAGCCTTTTTTTGCAGTTTTGCTAAAAGGTTGTGCTATTTTCTCTAGTGGTTACAATGACATTTTCTATGTTAACAGGTTAATATTAATGTTATTATTAACGTTTTAACATAGTATAACTTACAAGAAAATTTCTACCACCGGGGCAAAACCGGGGGCGCCACCATCGGTCATTCATTCGTTCGTGCTGCTGCCTCTCCAAGTCATCTCCAAGCTCTATTTTAGAAAGAACTGCAGATGCTGGAAAAATCGAAGGTAGACAAACAATTCTGGAGAAACTCAGCGGGTGAGGCAGCATCTATTGAGAGAAGGAATAGGCGACGTTTTGGGTCGAGACCCTTCTTCAGAATGATGTGGGGGGGCAGGAAAAAGAAAGGAAGAGGCGGAGACAGTAGGACTAGAAGGAGAGCTGGGAAGAGGGAGGGGGAGGAGGGAGAAGACAAGGGCTATCTAAAATTAGAGAAGACCCCACTGTTGATACCGCTGGGGTGTAGACTACCCAAGCGAAATACCCAAGCTTGACTCCTCACTACATTTACTGCTGGCTCCAGTCGCAAATCTGAGTATTCGAGTGATCTGTGCAAGGCATTCATTGATGCTGGAATTCCACTGTGGAAATTGGAAAACAAACCTCTCAGAAGTTTTTTAGAGAAATACACTGAGGAACATAGACCAAGCGAGTCGTCATAACAGAAACATTATGTTGACAGCAACTTCAACATTGTTGTGCAGAAAATTAGAGATTAAGTTGCATGCAACAAAATATGGATCTCAATAGACGAGACAACTGATGCTGTGGGGAGATATTTTGCCAATGTGGTCATCGGTATGCTAGAGGCAGGTCAACCATCAAAAGAATATTTGTTGACATCGGAAATATTGGAGAAGTCAAACTGCTCAACTATTGCTCAGTTGTTTACATCATCACTTGCTATACTTTGGCCTGAAGGTATAAAACACGAGAATGTTCTTCTGTTTGTGACAAAGTTTTATTCCCCAAAATGTTGCATTTGACATGCTTAGCTCAAGGACTTCATAGAATTGCCAAGCACATACGTAGCTTGTTTCCAAATGTCGGTCGCCTAGTTTCCAATGGCAAGAAAATGTTCCTCAAAGCACAGTCACGTGTGCAATTGTTGAAGAAATGGCACCCGAGATTCCACTACTTCCTCAGCCCGTTTTGACTACGTGTGGCACATGGCTCTCTGCTGTACTCTACTATGCTGCAAATTTTGAAAAGATAACATAAATCATCAACTGTTTTGAAGAAGAAGAATCTGCTGCAGTCAGGATCGTCAGTGAAATCATGCAGAAAAAGGTCCCCCCACCGCGATCTTGTGTTTATTACTTCCAATTTAGCAAACTGCCCACAAGCGAAACATTAGTGAATAACTTGCAGGTTTTCAACATATTAACTGACGATATTCGTAAAGTTCCTGGCGATCAGGCACGTGCCATGAGTAATCAGCCAGGGTAGGCAGTGGCTTTTAAAAATCTTGAAAAGCGTGCATAAGCAGATTATTCTCTCCCCGGTAAACTGCCGGTCGGCATTTTTGTAATCTTGAAAACCGCGCATGCGCACACTGTTCCCTCACCGGTGAACTGTCATTCGGCTATTTTTAAATCGTGGAAACCGCGCATGCGCAGATTGTTCTCTCGACTTTTATCATGTAATTTGTTTTCAATAGGTCCTATCTCTTAATAAAGTATTTAAAAACATATAGCTCAAAAAAAATGACTTACCATATTATTTGTGCACAAAATCCATTCTGCAGCAAAAATATCCATAAGGTTGCTTCGTGAAACGCTTCAGGTAATCACTATCCACTGTTGAAAAGCCCGCTAAGAAACTTTCGCATGCGTCTGCGCAGTAGGCTGGTGCGCATGTGCAGTGCGCAACGCAGCACATGCACGCAGTTCACAGTGTAAAGGCAGAGTTTCAGCTGCCTTTACGGACCGTTCCCACTGATGGCTTGAAGCAGCGTCGACGGCACGTGAGTACCTCATACTTCCGCGTTTAAAACGTACTGCTGATGAAAGGCACGGGAGAATTATGCCTCCCTAAGAGATTGATCTCTTAGGAAGGCATAATTATCCCGTGACTTTACTATTTATGACCATTTTATATATGTTTTATATATATTTTATATATATTATATTTATATATAAAATAATTACTATTTTATAATTTTAGTCAGGGTAGGCACTGCCTACCTTGCCTACCCTGACGGCACGTGCCTGCTGGCGATGTAGGTAAAGACATACAAGGAAAATGTGAGAGCGTGATTTTAGCTAACAAAGATCTTGAAGAAATAGAAAACATAGCTAAGTTCTCAAAAGTAGTTGTAATGCACAAGATATCGACATGAATATAGAGTCTGTAGCTTGTTTCGGGTATGCATCAGTGACCCGGGGTGGAAGATTGCATCCTTCATCTGGTCCGCCCTGTTTTGACGAATGCAATCAAACCGGTGTGCACAATCAAATAAGATCAAATAGAACAAGTTGTCCTACAACTTTACGCTGTGCACGTCATATGCAAGAAAAAGAGGTAGAAAGAGGTTTTTCACAACTGAAGCATATTCTGTCTGCAGACGGCATAGTTTAACACCAGATAATTTGAAAAGAAATGCTAGTAATTATGTGCAACCAGGCAACTTTGGTCATTTAATGTAGCATACCTTTATATTATCATTTTTAATCAAATTTTTGTGGTGGAAATAAATACCTTTTTATGCCTTTTATTGTCAATAAATGGCTTTTTTGTGCCTTATTGTAATTATATTATGCCTTTTTGCCTGCCTATTTCAGAGTTTTTTAGTGCTTAAACATCCTGCCTTTACTCATGAGCATCAGGCTCATTAATTCTCATCCTATCTATCTCTCAGTGTATCCTAATGCACCAGCCTCTTTGAAAGGCAAGGCCATAGTGGATTATGGAGCTAGTGTGGATGAAACATAGAAACATAGAAAATGGGTGCAGCAGTAGGCCATTCATCATTTCGAGCCAGCACCGCCATTCAATACGATCATGACTGATCATCCAAAATCGGTACCCGGTTCCTGCTTTCTCCCCATATCCCTTGATTCCATTAGCCCTAAGAGCTATATCTAAAGGGGCTGTCCCACTGCGGCGACCTAATCCGCGAGTTCAGTAGAGTGTCTTCGACCTTCAAGCTCGAGGGCACTCCCCTGAAAAACCTCGAGCTGGATCGACCGTCAATGATGAAACCGCGAGCTGGATCGACTGACCGCACACACACAAACACATCGCAAAGGCGGAGGCCAGGGAAAGTGGGAGAGCGCTGTCTGAAATTCACACCCACGATGAAGAGGAAGGTAAAAGGCGGCTGCACAGTAATGGTAAGCCCTTTAGAGAGCGTGGAGGGAGGTGGGGTGGAGAGAAGGCAGACACTTTTAAGAAGTATAATAAAGTTTAGCGGGCATTTAACCTACCGGTTGGTTTTCCTTAGTCCTGAAAACTCCAATGAGCCAATTAAAATACCCGGTCAGTGAAGGAGATTGCCTACGGCTGCCCTCGACTGCCTATAACTACATAGCGACCCCACTCCACTGCACTACGATTTCAAAAGAACCATGCCGACCAATTTTTACGCGCGGAAAAATTTTCAACATGCTGAAAATATTTCTGAGACCTAGCTGAAGCCGCGAGTACGAGGGAACTTCCCTCGACCAGTGACCTTATAAGACCTCCTAGGACCACGTGTCGACCATGCTGCGAGTTTGAGTCGAGGGCAAACTCTTCTAAACTCACAGATTAGGTTGCTGCAGTGGGACAGCCCCTTAACTCTCTCTTGAAACCATCCAGTGAATTGGCCTCTACTGCCGTCTGTGGCAGAGAATTCCACAGATTCACAACTCTCTGGGTGAAAAGGTTTTACCTCATCTCAGCCATAAATGGCCTATCCGTTATTCTTAAACTGGACCCCTGGTTCTGGACTCGCCCAGAATGCTAAAGATGAATTCCCGATCTTCCACTCCTCCTCACTTTTTATTTATCTGCAATTTCTTTGTAACTAACACTATATTCTAGACTCTCTTTATTTTCTCTTTTGCACTATGTAACATATTTATAGTATGTTATGTCTGGATTACACACAAACAAAGTTTTTCATTGTATCTTGGTACATGTGGCAATAATAAACCAACATACGAATACCTATTTAGTACAGTGATGAGAAACTTCTTCTCACATGAATGAGCCTTTGGAATTGAAATATTTAACAAGAGTCGGGAGTGTTTAATTGTCATATGCACCAAATTGAAACAATGAAATTCTTACTTACAGGTTGTAAACACAGTACAAAGCAATGCTGAGAGGTTTTTGAGTTTGGGGGGGGGGGGGGGGGGGAATGGAGGTTCATGGAGAACTGGCCAGAAAGTGTAGATGAAGCCAAAATCACATCAGCCATGTTCTTGTGCCTTGAGCGATGAATTGCTGATGACATAGACATAGACATAGAAATTAGGTGCAGGAGCAGGCCATTCGGCCCTTCGAGCCTGCACCGCCATTCAATATGATCATGGCTGATCATCCAACTCAATATCCTGTACCTGCCTTCTCTCCATACCCCCTGATCGCTTCAGCCACAAGGGCCACATCCAACTCCCTATTAAATATGGCCAACAAACTGGCCTCAACTACCTTCTGTGGCAGAGAATTCCACAGATTCACCACTCTCTGTGTGAAAAACGATTTTCTCATCTCGGTCCTAAAAGACTTCCGCCTTATCCTTAAACTGTGACCCCTTGTCCTGGACTTCCCCAACATCGGGAACAATCTTCCTGCATCTAGCCTGTCCAACCCCTTAAGAATTTTTGTATGTCTCTATGAGATCACCCCTCAATCTTCTAAATTCCAGCGAGTACAAGCCGAGTCTATCCAGTCTTTCTTCATATGGAAGTCGTGCCATCCCAGGAATCAGTCTGGTGAACCTTCTCTGTACTCCCTCTATGGCAAGAATGTCTTTCCTCAGATTAGGAGACCAAAACTTTACGCAATACTCCAGGTGTGGCCTCACCAAGACCCAGTACAACTGCAGTAGAACCTCCCTGCTCTTGTACTCAAATCCTTTTGCTATGAATGCCAACATACCATTCGCTTTCTTCACAGCCTGCTGCACCTGCATGCCTACTTTCAATGACTGGTGTACCATGACATCCAGGTCTTGCTGCATCTCCCCTTTTCCTAATCGGTCACCATTCAAATAATAGTCTACCTTCCTGTTTTTGCCACCAAAGTGGATAACCTCTCAGGGCAGAAGAACTCGCAAAGGGCCGCAGGCCGCTACCATACCCCGGCAGCAGGCCTGGCTCACCCGCCGCGGAACTGGAAAACCCATCGGGAGTTTGAGCCTTGGATGAAGCCCATGTGCTGCTCACTCCTGAAGACTGCCATCCAGAAGCTGGGAGAGTTGGCAACCGTGGCAGATGTTGGACAAAGGGCCGGAAAGGACACCTGAAGGTCTTGCCTTCTGTGCCCTCAAGGTCAGCTGCTAGAGACTCCTCCCTGGGGCACAAAGGTTGAAGGCCGGGTGAGAGAGGGACGATGGTTCACTGGCGATCCGAATGGAAGATAGAGGTGACGGCCGCAACAGGCCTTTATGGCCAGCTGCATATGAACTCAGTGGACTGTTTCTATGCATTCAGTACTTAATCAGGTATGGTGCTTGTATGGCAATAATCTTACTGATCAGTATGCAAAAAAAAGAATTTCACTGTACTTTGGTAGACGAGATAATAAAAGAACCATTGAACCACTGAAACATATTGTAAGACAGAGTATATTTGATAGGTCATATTCTTGCTCTTATTTCTTACTTTTGTAATACACTCCCGACTATTGTTAAATAATTCAATCTACACAATTTACACAATCTACACAATTTGTAGAAATAGATGAACATAAATCAACTTACATGAACATAACTTGTGGAGTACCTCAAGGGTCTGTGTTAGGTCGAAAGCTTTTCATAATATACATTAATGACATATGCAGAGGATCAAATATACAGAAATTGATTATATTTGCAGATGATACAAATATTATTTGTTCCGGTGACAATTTGAAGCAGCTTTTGGAGGTCATCACATCAGAAATGAATAAATTAAAACAGTGGTATGATGTCAACAAATTGTCTCTAAATTTAAGCAAAACAAAGATTATGCTATTTGGAAAACATAAAACAAACCCTCAAGTACAATTGATAATAGATAACATAAGTATAGAAAGAGTATATGAAAATAAATTTATTGGTGTGATTTTAGACCACAAAATCTGCTGGAAACCACATATAAATCACGTCAAAGCAAAGCTGGCAAAGTCTATAGCAATATTGGGAAAATCAAGACATATTCTGGACCATACTCTGTATAATACACTCATATTGCCATATCTGAGTTACTGTGTGGAGGTATGAGGTAACGCTACAAAACCAACCTACAGCCGTTATGCACATTACAAAAAAGAGCAATAAGAATCATCAATAACGTTGGATATGTTGAACATACCAATTTATTATTCTTAAAGTCGCATACACTGAAGTTCACCGATCTGGTTAAATTTAAGACTGCACAAATCATGTACAAAGCAATAAATAATTTACTTCTGGGAAACATACAAAAACTGTTTATGGAAAGACAGGGCGGGTATAATTTGAGAGGGAAACTTAATTAAAAAAAACTCAATGTCAGAACAACTCTTAAAAGTATGCGCATAGCAATCTGCGGGGTGAATTTGTGGAATGGTTTGGAACAGGATAAAACTTAGCACAAACATGATTCAGTTTAAAAAGATGGACAAAAACACTTTTTTTTTAAAGGATATTGGGATGATTTTGAGTGGGATATTTGTTATACTGATTGTATTTGGAAGGGTGATTATAGGGTGTTGGATTAACTATATGACTAAGAGATACTGTATAGTACAGGAGGGCTTTATATTTTATTTATTTTTTCTCTCTTTTTTTGTATGGCCTTGCAAATATTTGATTAGTGTATAAATGTAAATAATTTGGTATACATATGGAAATAGGTGTTTATAGCTGCTAAATTTGTATAAGATAATTATAACCAATTATAAGGGGTGAGAATTAATAAGCTTTGGCTTCTTCCTGCTCCTTTTCAGACACATACGATTCATTTATTTATAAATATTGCTTATGACACTTTATAAATATTCTTGTTTTTTTTGTTTTTTGTATGCTGTTTTATACTTGCTTTTAATTTTTAGTGTTCGAAATAAAGGATTTATTATTATTATATTATTATTATTATTATTATTTCTCATATTTTAAATTAGCTTCCACACTTGAAGAATTGTCATCCTAATTCAGTGTATTTTTTGTATTTTGTATCTTGTATTTCTCAAATTATTGTAAAAGGTATTCTTAGCAGGATGTGGCGAATGACAGATAATTTTAAATAGGCTTTCAATAAAACAGAACAAAGTAAGATAACAGTAAAACATGCTGGTTGCACGAGAACATCGGTAGCTGATACGAGGCGAGTACAAAAGGTCAAACCACAAACACCTTCTTTCATGTTTCAGTCAACTGCATGCAAACACCATTTTTTGCGATCAAACAGTGCTCTGACAGAAAAGAAACTCAGCTTAAACATTACCAGCAAAGTGATACAATGCATCGGAGGTCCGGAGTTCTTTGACTTTGCCATGAATTGGTGAGATGCAGATTTTTATCAACATTTGTTCCCCATTGCTGTCCTTAGCAACGAGCTTTCTCCATAATTTTGCACATTGGTAATTCTGCACATCTGTTACAGTGTTACCATTTAGTTTAGAAAGTAGTGAAAGGCACAAAGTGCTGGAACATGTTGAAAAATTAGTGCCGTCTAGAATGAAGCCGCCATGGAGAGTAGCGAGAATTGTTGAGCCATAGGTGGGTCGCCAGGAGGCCCTAATGGGTTGCCAGGTGGTCGAAGATTCTCGGAGGTTCTCGTAGGTTGTAGCCGGTGCTGACTGGTGAATTTCATTGGCTCATTAGGGAAAAAAAGGTAAGCAGTAGTTTTCAGAACCAAGGATAACTGGCCGGTAACGTTAAATGTCCGCCGAGTTTCACAGCCGTGTATCTCTGGCTTCTTCAAAGTAGTCTCCACTCATTCTCCCCCCTTCTCCCTCCTCTCCCCCAACTCTTTTAAAGGACTTATCGTACACTGTGCTTTAGCCGTCTTTTTACAGCACCAATCTTCCTGTTCATCGCGGTGTGTGCCTGTTTCCCCTTGGCTTTGCACCATGTGAATTTTTTAGACAGCGCTCCCCCCGCTTGCCCTGTCCCCTGCCTGCATAACAGACTGGTGAAGGAAGCGATGTGTTTGTGTGTGTGTTCCACTCTGACAGTCGCCGTTCCAGTTGCCGGTTTATCCGGCGACTGCTGAAAAATCGCCTAAGTGGGACAGGCCCATTACTATTCTTCAGACTAATTGTGGAGGTTGGGGGGGGGGGGGGGGGGGGGTTGGTGACAAGAAAGCTGGAAGAGAGGAAGAACAGAACTAAACCTGGTTGATACAGGTGAGGGATTTTTTTGATAGGCAGATGGTTAGACGCAGGCCAAAGGCTAGGGCGGCACAATGTTGTAGCGGTAGAGATGCAGCCTTATAGAAACAGTGACCCAGGTTCGATCCTGACAGCGGATGCTATGAGTATGGAGTTTATACGTGTCCCCCTGTGATCAAATGGGTTTTCCCCAGGTGCTCTGGTTTCCTTCCATGCACCCAAGACATACAGGTTTGCAGTTTAATTGGCTGTGGTAATATTGTAAATTGTCCCTAGTATGTAGGATGGTGCTAGTGCAGCGGGGTCGCTGGTTGGTGCGGACCTAATGGGTCAAAGGGCCAGTTTCCGCGTTGTGACTCAAAAGTAAAGGTACTAAAGATGAAAAGACAAAAGGTCTGATATATGGATAGACAAAGTGTGAACTCTTGAAGCTAAAGGAAAAAATATAGGTGGAAGGGGAAAACGGGTGCATATCCAGATGGGGCATTGGGAGGGGGGGATGGGATTGGAGAAGGCGGGGGGGGGGGGGGGGAGGGTTAAGTTATTTATCTAAAATTGGGGAATTCAATTATCATAATGTCCAAGGAAGCTACCCAAGTAGAATATGAGGTGCTGTACCTCCAGTATGTGTCTTGCCTCATTCTGGCAATGGAGGAGGCACAGGAGTGAAGGGTCAGTGTTGGAGTGAGAAGGCAAGTTAAAATGGTTAGCAGCCAGGAGATCCAGTGGACCTTGTTGGACCAAGCACAAGTGTTCAACGAAATGGTCACCAAGTCTCGCCTGCGGTCGCTTGGTCTCGCCTATGTCCTCAGCCCGAAATATCACCTGTCCACGTTCTTTGGAGATGCTGACTGACGTGCTGAGTTACTCTTTTATGTTGTAAACCAGAATCTGCAGTTTCTTGATACTCAACTCTAAACACCTGATTCAGATGTTTTTTTTATTTGTAAGCCACATATTCACTATTACCCTTTGAATTGACAGAGTAGATAAAGAAAACATACCTTATCTGTTGTGGGCTTCAGAACAATTTGGAGGAAGGGGGCGGGGGTGGGGGGGCTTGGGGGGGAGATCATGCATAACCTCAATTTATATATTGACAAGCAATAAATCAAGATACAATTTATGCACTATATGTTCCAAACCATTCACAGATATATATATTTTCATTCTTTCAACACATCGAGCCATTAGCCACTACACTTTCACTGCCTCTTTCTGGCTAAGTACAGTCATTCAGCTTTACATTGAGGTAGGTTCAGTGAGAACACTTTTGAGCAATTACTTCATTCCTTATCACTCAGACATGACATTTGGATAAACGATTAGCTGTTATCAGGGCTGCTAAGAGCTCCAAAGAATGTGCATACTCATCCAACTGTACAATTAAAGCAACTGTCTGTTGGAGAAGTCCTAGTTGATCCTTCAATATAATATTTTCCAAGTATTTGAGCAGAAGCAAATGTCATCAGTTTATTTTATCACCTAAAGTTCATTTTCTTAACCTCACACATCTACCTGTGTGACATGGCATTGTTTGTGAAAGTGTGAAGATTGTGGATAATTATTGGTTTGAGTGTTGCTTCCACTAAGAGCCTGCCTTGCCAGCAGCATCGATCAAAATTATGGTTACAAACTGGGTGCAACTGCCAATTTCTAAACAGTCAGAATGTCAAGTATAGAGCACACCCATATTTTCCATATATGCTTCTAGCAGGATAATGGAAACTTGGAACATTTTGTATTTAGAAGTTATTCCAAACTTAAAATGTGGTAGAGGCTAGGTCTTTTCCTCAGCCACCAATGCTAACCCATGGATCCAGATAATTATACAATGAAGGAGGTCTAAAGAATCATGCCTTAATGACTACCATCCAATGGCCTTGATATCCACCAACATGAAGTGCTTTGAGGGGCTAAAAAGACTGGACAAGCTAGATGCAGGAAAAATGTTCCCAATGTTGGGCGAGTCCAGAACCAGAGGCCACAGTCTTAGAATAAAGGGGAGGTCATTTAAGACTGAGGTGAGAAAAAACATTTTCACCCAGAGAGTTGTGAATTTATGGAATTCCCTGCCACAGAGGGCAGTGGAGGCCAAATCATTGGATGGATTTAAAAGAGAGTTGGATAGAGCTCTAGGTGCTAGTGGAGTCAAGAGATATGGGGAGAAGGCAGGCACGGGTTATTGATAGTGGACGATCAGCCATGATCACAATGAATGGTGGTGCTGGCTCGAAGGGCCGAATGGCCTCCTCCTGCACCTATTTTCTAAGTTTCTATGTTTCTAATTATGGAACACATTAAATCCAATCTACCAAGCAAATTTGGTCCATGGTAGTTCGTCCACTGCCACTACAGGTCCATGGCTGATGCCATCTCCCTGATCCTGAACTCATCCTTGGAACACCTGGATAAGAGAAACACCCATGTCAAACTTTTATTCATAGGCTACTGCTCTGTTTTCAATACCATTATCCCATCCCAGCTCATCTCCAAACTCGTGGAACGTGGAGTCAGCACTCACCTCTGCAACTGGACCAACAGACCACAATCAGTGAGGATGGGTGACAAATCATCCACTACGATAATCCTCAACACTGGTATCCCTCGCTTTACTCCTTGTATACCCACGACTGTGCAGCCAAATACGAATCCAACTCAATTTACAAAATCGCAGATGACACCACCGTAGTGGGCCATATATCAAATAACGACGAGATGGAGTACAGGAACAAGGTTGAGAACCTCGTATCCCGGCACCAATGACCTTTCCCTTAATGTCGGCAAGACAAAAGAGATTGTGATTGACTACAGGAAGCGAAGCGGTACACATACCCTGGTATGCATTGACGGTGCCAAAGTAGAGATGGTTGAAAGCTTCAAGTTCCTAGGAGTATATATCACTAGGAACTTGTACTGGACAAGTCATATCAAAGCAATGGCAAAGAAAGCACACCAAGGCCTCTACTTCCTTATAATGTTTAATAAGTTTGGCCTGCCACCAACAACTCTCACCAACTTCTACAGATGTGCTGTAGAAAACATTTTAGCAGGATGCATCACAGCATGGTTCGGGAACAGCTCCATCCAAGATCGCAAGTAATTGCAGAGAATTGTGGACACAGCCCCGATCATCACATAAGCCAATATCCCGTCCATTTATTCCATCTACACCATGCTGCCTCAGCAAGGCCACCAGCATGATCAAGGACGAGTCACACCCCATATAACCTCTTCTCCTCTCTCCTATCAGGCAAAATGTACAGAAGTGTGAAAACGCATACCTCCAGACTCAGAGACAGTTTCTTCCCAGCTGTATTCAGGCAACTTCCACCCTGCCCTCAAATTCACTTGGATTATACTGACACCGCTCTCCTCTTTCTTGATCTCTCTGTCTCCATCACAGAGGACAGATTATCAATCGACAGCTACTAAAAACCTATCGACTCCTATATCTGGACTACAGCTCCCCCAACCCTGCCTCTTGCAAAAACCTACTCTTAAATTCTCTGTCTCTGCCGCATCTGCTTCCTAAATGAGGCTTAGTTCTACTCTCACTCGCCCTCCTCTCAGACGGAACAAGGCTAAGTTTATCTGGTCCTCACCTTTCACCCCCACCTGCCTACACATCCAACACATCATTCTACGACATTTCTGCCACCTTCAAAGTGATCGTGCCACCGGTCACATCTTTCCATTCCCACCTCTTTCCACCTTCCTCAGAGACCACTCCCTCCGCAACTACATCGTCCACTCATCCGCTCCCACCAAAACCACCCCCTACACAGATACATTCCCCTGCAACTTCAGGAGATGTGGCACATGTCCTTATACCTCCTCCCTCACATCCATCCAGAGACCCGAGCAGCCCATCCAGAGGAGACTGAGATTCAAGTGCACTTCCTCTAATCTCTTCTGCTACACCCAGTATTCCCAATGTGGCCTCCTGTACATCGACAAGACCAAACTTAGACTCAGCGTTTCACCGAACGCTTGTGCTTAGTCCGCCAAAGTCTACAGTTATTAATTATATTAACTCCCCTTTCCATTGCCACATTGACCTTTCTGTCCTGGGCCTCCCCCATTACCACACACAAACATGAGGAACAGGGCCTCATATTCTGCTTGGGTAGATACAACCTAACGTTATGAACATTGAATTCCCCAATTTTAGGTAAATAACCTACCATTCCTTCTCGCTTCCCCCCCCCCCCCCCCCCCCCACCATCTACCCTCTGCCCACCTGGATGCGCACCCACTTCTCCCATCTCCCTCCCCTTCCACCTAAATTCCTGGCTTCACAATTCCCACTTCTTCTATCTTCATTTCACTGGCTTTTGTCCAACCATCTGCCTATCAGTCTGAAGAAGACCTATTCATGTTCTCCAGAGATGCTGCCTGACCTGCTGAGTTACCGGTACTCCCGCACTGTAGCTTTTTCGATCTTGTGTAAGTAGATGAGAACCATCTTTTCCTTCAATTGGCTGTGTTTGAGATAATAGAGAACTAGTTTGAATTCCTTTACCTTACACTATATTTAGTTAGAAAGGAGACAAAGGGATAGTAACTTCCTTCAGGTGGCTAGGGCAGTACCAAAACGAGTCTGAACATGCAAGGTTAAAATTCCCTAACAATATTCAAGCACAGCCTTGTACATAGATGACAAAAAGACTATTATGAAATGTTGAGTTAATTATGAAGATAATGTGCGGATATTCACTTTCATAACCCACAAACAACATTCTTGTACCTGGTTTGCAATCCCCAATGAAATAGTGAACAAATTATAGATTTTGTTTATGATGGTGCTTCACCTTAGGTTACATTCCAGATGTTTACAAAAACTTAAAAGATGATTTTTAACCCACTAAAAAGAAGCAATGTTTAAATTCAAATCCTACATGGGCAACACAATCAGATGGACTAGCTTTTGTTCTGATATCACCAGACAAAGGATTAACTCACCAACAAGATTTCCCACCAGCTGTTAAAATTTAGTCTTTAGCATTGTTTGAGAATTTCAAATTCCTCTATCAGGAACTAAAAAAATACAGAGCTTTAGTACGTTTAGTCATTGTTTGTCATGAACCAAAAGTCTTATTTCTACTTGAAGAGTTGATATATTAATGGCTGCCACTTAGCGCAACGCAAGGCCTAACAAACACCAGATAATTTTTTCCAGCAATTCTAGCTAAGGAATGGATATTGATCAGGACATAAAGTCGCCATTTTCTCACGATACAGCCTGAAGGTGGCGAATCTGTGGAATTCATTGTCACGGACGGCAATGGAGGCGAAGTCAATACGTATTTACAAAGTGGAAAATGACAGATTCTTGATTGATAAGGTTGTCAAACGTTATGGGGAGAATGCAGGTGAATGGGGTTGAGAGGGAAAGATAGATCAACCATGATTGAATGGTGGAGTAGACTCGATGGGTAAAATATCCTAATTCTGTCCTATGACATGAATTTATGAAAGCATATTAGAAGTCTGATGGTTTTTCAGGTGCGTTATTTCCTGCTCATTTAAATTAAAAACTGGGAAACAAGGATTCTGATTAAATGCAAAGTAAAAAGTAATGCTGAATGCAAGTTTTCTCTCTTAATATTTATTCCTTTTTGAATGTCAGCAGACCTATCGTGCTCTCTTTCAAATTTGGATATTTTACAGTTTCCACTTCACTGCCAATAAATGTAACAATTCCTGATCTTTTCTAAAATCCTTTCTCTGAACATGTGAACCATGATGCAGAAACCTAGCAACATGCAATGCTAACGTTTAATGATCTATGACTGGTAATGACTAAAAGTGACTAAAGGTAGGAAAGAACTGTAAAAACCATGGCCAGGTTACGCCCTAACAATTAGAGTAATTATTTCTGATTTGATTAGATACTTTAGCTTAATAGTGAGAATTTAGTCAAAATATGCAGAAACAAAGACCTAAACATAAATAAGTTCGGCCTTGAGTGTCACCTGAATAAAATAGATGAGATGTAAACACCAGCAATTTATTTTGATGCCTGTTGTCTGGCGGGGCCTAACACATCCCAGCCTATGTTGAAGGTCTGAGATAAGTTTGAGGGGGTGAGAAGAAGGGATTATAGTTAAATATTTGTGCAATTAAAGAAAATATAATAGGCCAATAGTAATTCATAGTGATTTTTGGAACTATGAGAAAAAAATCCTGTTTTTTAGATTGGACGAAATCTTACAACTTTGAGCATTTTTGTTTCATGGGTCATGGATACCAATTTGAATGTGGCCTATCATCAGAGTTTTTTAATACAATTCACCAGCACTTTTAACTCATGTAGCACCTCTTCACAGCAGTAATAACTTGCACCAATATGGGAACTGAAGTGTCTATAGGTTATTTCTCTACTTTACTGTTTAGAAAGACAAGTAAAGCATTATTGACCTTCCAGCCAAACACCCTTTATTGATCACTAACAACACCCAATTAACTGTAATATCCTACAAATTAAGTCATAGCACATGGTACACATTGCTCTTAAAGTTTTATACATCCCCAATATTTTGCAGAACCTACTTTGGCATGGTTTTGAAACCGACTTTCATCAGCAGAGCCCTTTCTCGTTGAACCTTGGATTAAATTGAATCTAATTGAGTGGTTGTCTTTGCTGCCTTTCAGGTTTTATGCTAAATGAGAATTCCTTGTTGACTAGGTAAAAATTCAGACTAACTTGACACTGAAGACCACGTGGATTTCTGTAATAAGAGAGAACCAACAGAAACCTGCACAAAGATATGCACACCCAGTAGGTGATGAGAAACTACTAAAAAAACTAAAGACAAACACCATGAAGGCAGGTAACTTGAACAAAAAAATGACAGGTTGGAAAGGTTTCTTCCTAGCTGTTATCAGGGAACTGGACGATCCTCCCACCAACTAGAGAGCAGTTCTGACCTTCCATCTACCTCATTGGAGACCTTCAAACTATCTTTACTGGATTTTATCTTGCACTAAACGTTATAACCTTTATGCTGTATCTGCACATGGTGGACGGCTCAATTGTATTTATGTATAGTAATTTCGCTGACTGGATAGCTTGCAACAAAAAAGCTTTTCACTGTACCTTGGTGCACATAACAATAGTAGACTAAACTAAACAATCAATGGTCAAGAAGTTGTTTATTTGTTGATAAAGAAAGATCCCTATATTTACAAGGCAACTGAGGACTGGGGTTCGCGGGAAGCTGGGGGCCTTTTGGACACTAGAGAGATCGTTAGGGTGCAGCACAGCAGAGATGGGATTGGAATATATGGCTCAGTAGATCACAGGGTTGCAAGCAAACCAGATAATTAGGAGTTGGGGAGTACTACCATTCCTCTTAGCCCACCATCAGCACTGTAAAAGCATTTACCAGGCACTTCCGGCCCTTCTTGGTTTGGGTTGCATAAGCCCAGGGAATCCGAGTGTAAGTGGGTTAAAGTGAAACTATGATTACATTTGAAGTTTCTATTTTTACCAATCTCACATGGGGCCTGAACAAAATACCTTAATGGACCTGTATTTGAGAATGGATTAGTCATTGTCACCAAAGATGTTCCACATCGTGGAAGTGAATTGGGTTTGAATTTCAGGACTTTAGCTGAAACCTCTAGCTCCCTTCAACCTAACCTGGAAGGATAAATGTTCCTCAGTGTTTGGGACTAAGAACTTCCCACACTAACCTTTTGATCAACAAATCTTCAAATGTCATCTCGACACCAGAATTGCCACGTTCTACATGGAAGTAAATTAGTATAAGCATTTGTTGAAACCTATATGTATGACCAATCTAATTACTTTGAAGAATGACATTTCACAAGATACGTTCCAATGAAGAATGGTGCTTGATCCCATTTTCTGAATGTCCACCCCATTAAACCTGGAAATACAGCCTCAAAATGGAAGTTATTTCAATATTTCACAATTTTAAAACAACAAATGACAGTTTTATATAATCCAAGTATGTTAAAGAATGATGCTCTAAAGAAAGAGATAATTGAATCCATCATTGCAGTGCATTAATGTCGTAGAGTTATTCAATTTCTCCACTTTCCTCATTGTTTTACCTCAGGCATTTCATATTCTGTGTCCAACACGTATTTCCTCAACCAACACAATTAAAAAAATGTCTGGTCATTGGTGCATATGGGAGCCCAACCTTACTGCATCTAATTTGCATTACAACAAAGAGATAAATCTTCAAACGCAGTTCATTTTGGGGCATTCTGAAAGGGATATGAAATACAAGTCTTGCATCCTATTTAAGCATTTCACTGCGGAATTTTGGTTCAATCTGCTCACCTTTTCAAGTAGTGTATTCCAGACCAATAAATCAGTGTTTCCTCATGCTGCCTCTGGCTCTTTTGCTGACGATCTTTAATCTGTAGTTAGTAATCCTTCTGCTGTTAACCACATTTCAGCCTTATTTACTCCAGAAAAGCCATTCAGAACTTTGACAATAGACAATAAGTGCAGGAGTAGTCCATTTGGCCCTTCGAGCCAGCACCGTCATTCACTGTGATCATGGCTGATCATCCCCAGTCAGTACCCCATTCCTGTCTTCTCCCCATATCCTCTGACTCCGCTATCTTTAAGAACCCTATCTAGTTCTCTCTTGAAAGTATCCAGAGAACCGGCCTCCACCACCCTCTGAGGCAGAGAATTCCACAGACTCACAACTCTCTGTGTGAAAAAGTGTTTCCTCATCTCCGATCTAAATATAGGGCTTACCGAGCTTATTCTTAAACTGTGGCCCCTGGTTCTGGACTCCCCAAAATTCAGGGAACATGTTTCCTGCCTCTAGTGTGTCCAAACCCTTAATAATCTTATATGTTTCAATAAGATTCCCTCTCATCCTTCTAAATTCCAGAGTATACAAGCCCAGCCGCTCCATTCTCTCAGCATATGACAGTCCCGCCATCCCGGGAATTAACCTTGTAAACCTATGCTGCACTCCCTCAAAAGCAAGAATGAAATCACAAAAAAAAAATCTCCTACTAGATCCTTTAACTGACAATCTTGGCTTTTTCCCAGATCCAAAGTCTCTCATGCCTAATGGCATCGCTCTTGAACCCATTTCAAAGTGTTGATATTTTCCCCCAATGTGTATGATAACATTAGAAAATAGAACAGGCAACTCAGCTGCTCAGGACTTCCCTACCATTCAATACTATCACGACTGATCTACCCTAGGTCTCATTTCCACTTCTCTGCCAGTTCTTCATAGTCCTCAATTCCTTGATTGGTCAAAGATTTATCCACTTCCTCTTTAAATACTCTAATCGCCACACTATCTGGAACAGAGAATCATCTGTGATAAGCTGACTATTGAATACTGAGACCTCAAACCTGGCATTAAACCCATGATCTACTGGGAAAAGGTGAAGCCTGTCCCACGTTTGTTTCTGAGTCCCAGACTACCTACAGCAGAAACCACAAGGTTTTGCAAAGATGCAACAATACTATCTTTGCATATTCCCTACAAATGTAATGAAACACTCAAATTCATTAGAGCCTTTATTACTGGCCACTTTATTCCAGATTTTCAAAACATTCTATCCTGAGCTGTCGTTGGAAAATGGTTACCAGCTGAACAGAGGAATATGTTCAAGGATGTGGTCAAAGCTCTCTTGAAAAAAAAGCAACTATTTATTACTCCTTCCAGGTGATAGAGGTTCCTGTGGACTTCCTCTAACCTCACCTTAAAAATGGAGATGAGGACTCTCATTTGCCAGAGGGAGTTGAATATGTGGAATTATTTGCCACAGATGTCTGTGGAGGCCAAGACATTGCATATTTTTAAGGCAGAGATTGATAGGTTTTTGATTCGTGAGGGCATCAAAGGTTATGAGGAGATGGCAGGAGAATAGGTTTGAGAGGGCAAAATAGATCAATCATGAATTAACATCGGAATAGGCTTGATGGGTGGTTGATACGTGGAATGACCACACAGAGGGTGGTGGGCATATGGGATAAGTTGCCTGATGAGGTAATTTAGACAATAGACAATAGGTGCAGGAGTAGGCCATTCGGCCATTCGAGCCAGCACCGCCATTCAATGTGATCATGGCCGATCATCCCCAATCAGTACCCCGTTCCTGCCTTCTCCCCATATCCCCTGACTCTGCTATTTTTAAGAGCCCTATCTAGCTCTCTCTTGAAAGCATCCAGAGAATCTGCCGCCACCGCCCTCTGAGGCAGAGAATTCCACAGACTCACCACTCTCTGTGAGAAAAGGTGTTTCCTCGTCTTCGTTCTAAATGGCTTACTCCTTATTCTTAAACTGTGGCCCCTGGTTCTGGACTCCCCCAACATCGGGAACATATTTCCTGCCTCTAGCATGTCCAAACCCTTAACAATCTTATATGTTTCAATGAGATAAGACGATAGACAATAGACAATACGTGCAGGAGTAGGCCATTCGGCCCTTTGAGCCAGCACCGCCATTCAATGTGATCATGGCTGATCATCCCCAATCAGTACCCAGTTCCTGCCTTCTCCGCATATCCCCTGACTCCGCTATTTTTAAGAGCCCTATCTAGGTCTCTCTTGAAAGCATCCAGAGAACCTGCCTCCACCGCCCTCTGAGGCAGAGAATTCCATAGATTCACCACTCTCTGTGAGAAAAAGTGTTTCCTTGTCTCTGTTCTAAATGGCTTACTCCTTATTCTTAAACTGTGGCCCCTGGTTCTGGTCTCCCCCAACATCGGGAACATGTTTCCTGCCTCTAGCATGTCCAAGCTAGAGAGATCCCCTTTCATCCTTCTAAACTCCAGAGTGTACAAGCCCAGCTGCTCCATTCTCTCAGCATATGACAGACCCGCCATCCCGGGAATTAACCTTGTAAACCTACGCTGCACTCCCTCAATAGCAAGAAATTAGACAGGCACGATAACAACATTTTAAAGGTATTTGGAGGCCATTTAAGGCAGAGATTGATTAATATCAGGGGTTATGGGGAGAAGGCAGGAGAATGAAGTTGAGAGGGAAAAATAGATCTGCCATAATTGAATGGTAGAGTAAACCTGATGGGCCGAATGGCCTAATTCTTCTTGTATAACTTATGAACATGTGGACAGGTACATGGATAGGAAAGGTTTAGATGGATATGGGTCAAACGCAGGCAGGTCGGACTAGTGTAGATGGGACAACATGGTTGGCATGGATGAGTTGGACCGAAGGATTTGTTTGCACGCTGTGTGACTACGGCTGAAAGGCCCAATTATGCTCTTATGCCTTCGGGCAAGGGTTCCCAACCTGGGGTAAATTTACTCCCAGGGGGTAAATTTCGCCTACACTGGGGGTGAATCTGTTGATTCTGGATTTGTACATATTTTTTCTCATTGACTGACTGTGTTTGGTTCTGGTATACTGGTATCTGTTCATCATATTTTGTACATAAATAAGTGAAATAACACTGTTATGTATTATTAAAGCTGCCAGGGGTAAATGGGACGAAAAAGGTTGGGAACCCCTGCCTTAGGGCCTTCATGTGGCTCGTCGTCGGGCGAGGTGCTGCGGCCATTCAGCCCCTCAGGCTGCTGCCTCCCCGCGGGTGAGGGAGGGGGAGAGACGTCATTTTTGATTGGTCGCGGGAGCGAAGCATCAACATGGGTGCAAGCGCGCCGGCGATTGGTCGTGTCGGCGGCTTGGCGACGAATGGACGACGTTGTTGCTACCCACGTGAGGCGAGGTCGCGGGAGGAAAACAAACAGAAGCGACTGGAAGCCAGGCGTTGAGAGAGGGGTCGGAGGCAGCAGCAGGAGCTGCTTGTTGTGAATGAAATCATAGCTCCCGAGAGCAGCAAACCACGGCAACCTCCACCCTTAACACTCTCCCATCGTAAACATACATCTGTGCCGAATCCCCGAAGCCTTCTGCTCCCAGAGACTGGGTTTGAGAGGAACGGATTTGTTTTCATTTAAGTTCGAGGCGCTGGGGTGGAGGGGAAGGGGAAAGGGAAAGTGGGGTGAGAGGGAGCAGCGAATTACCCCCACCCCCGGCAACATAAACAGCCCTTCGAACCGAGCCCGATTTCTTTGCAAATATGGCAACAGAGGCAGAGCCGAAATTCAGCAATCCTCCAGCAGCAGGTACTGTGTGTGTGTGTGTGTGTGTGAGAGAGAATGTGCCAACGATGACAGACTCAGTGGTATCTGCAAGACCCTTAGTACAAATATGTATACATGCAAAATGTTGTTCAGTACGTGCAAGGTAAACTGGTTTAGGATTTAAATCTTTATTTTGCATTCCACTTTCTACTTACATATTTCGATCATTAAAAAAGGACGTTTAAAATAAAAAAAAATGTTTTCACATGTTGCTGCCTTCAAAAGTAAATACTTTAAAGTTAAATAACTTTTAAAGGCAGCATTTTTGCAGACACCACGTGCTGTGGTCGAGCCACTGGGTTAATTTGACTTCCTTCCCCAACAGCTACTTTGGTCACATTATAATAAAGGCCTTTTATTCTAAACATTCTAAGGTTTATCTCTTTATTTTGTCTGTTGTTCAGTTTCCTTGTCACATCCTTTTTTTAGTTAAACTAATGGGAATAATTTAAATCTGTGACAAAACTAGGGGCTCCTTACCACTATCAATCATTGCCTTCTAAAATTAGTTTAAAATAAAGCAGCCTTAATTATTCTCTCCAGGCAATCTTGGTATTTTAGGTTTATTTTCTGCCTTTGAGGGTGTAAATATTTATTTATATTTATATCCTGGTGCTTTGTAATACTTCTGCCAATAACATGTTAACAAATAATTGATTTTATGTTTGATTGTTAATTAAATGAATGCAGTAGTAGTTTTATGCAGACAGTTATGAATAAATCAGATTTCTTTTTAGTTTTGTGATGCTTGAGATAGCTTTTCAGGCCATGAGATTTTTTTTGGATCAGCTCGCAGGTATTATACATGCTTGAGTTATGGAAACAGGTAAACTGAAGCATAATTGACCATCCCTTGTGACTTGCTTTCAAGGGTGCATCATGTCTCGGTACATGGTACGATTTGTCAGATTAAATCATGGAATTGCGCTTCAGAACCCATCTAATGCAGGCTGCCACTTGCATTAGGATTATTCAACTAAACTGTGAATCTGTTACGTAAAAATGTAATTAGAAGAAAATTTAAATGCTTAGCTTGTAACATTTTTGATGCAGTTTGTGTGTGGGTGACTATCCATGATGTGTACCTGCAATTCTTGTTTTTCAGTAAATATGATAGTGATGTTACTGAAGAAAAAGTGAGACTAACTGGTATTGAGGTTTGATAATACAGCCATTTTAAAAATGTGAGACAGACCAAAGCAATAAATCTGTCATTTGATTCTTGTTCTGGCAAATAATTTTGGGGTCATTTTTCTTTGCCACTTTCTGCACATTTTCAGTCTGCTTGCCTTGCACCTTTTGCAGAAAGGGTCTTGTCTTTCTTCAGGAAGTGTCACTATCAGTAGTCTTCACCCAGTAGCCAGACAATAGATGTAGGAGTAGGCCATTCGGGTCTTCGAGCCAGCACAGCCATTCACTGTGATCATGGTTGATCATATAACCATATAACCATGTAACAATTACAGCGCGGAAACAGGCCCTCTCGGCCCTTCCAGTCCGTGCCGACCATTTGTTTTCCCATAGTCCCATCTACCTGCAATCCGACCATACCCCTCCATTCCCTTCCCGTCCATATACCTATCCACTTTACTTTTAAATGTTAAAATCGATCCTGCCTTCACCACTTCTGCACTGATCATGCACAATCAGTACCCCGTTCCTGCCGACTCCCCATACCCTTGACTCCGCTATCTAACTCTCTTGAATGCATCCAGAGAATCAGCCTCCACTGCCTTCTGAGACAGAGAATTCAACAGATTCACAACTCTCCGAGTGAAAATGTTTTCCTCATTTCTGTTTTAAATGGCCTACCCCTTATTCTTAAACTGTGGCCCCTGGTTCTGGACTCCCCCAACATCGGGAACATGTTTCCTGCCTCTAGCGTGTCCAATCCCTTAATAATATATATTTCTTTAAGATCCCCTCTCATTTTAGCACATTCAAAAGTAAGTATTCTGTAAGTTTAAACCAGCATCTGCAGTACACAGTAAGTCTTTCAATGTTTTTCTGGACAACCTCTCAACTTTCATATTGCATAAATTTAAGTGCTTGCAGAACACTGCACAGATCTCATTAGCCGTCATCGTTGTGTTGGTTCATTAAGACCTCAAGTTAAACATCTCGCCCCCTTTATTTAAATCTTTGTGACCTTGTTCCTGTTGGCATTGTGCTGTATCTTTCCGTGAAATCTACATTCCTCTTGAACTCCTCTGCCTTCACCGATGGTTTATGGTTGAAAAAAGTAAACAACTGGTAGAGTTCAGCAGTCAAACAGCATTTGTGGTGCCAAAGGGATGGTTTTAGTCCAAAGTTCTGACACACCCGTTCTTTATTTCATTCTTTAGGGAACCTTGAGTATTTTGTTTTGCGAGTTGATGTGTTGTTAAAACTTGTATTTTCGTGGTATTTAAGGGATAGTTTTTTCATATTTCAGTTAATTGGATATTTGTCTGTCCAATTTCTCATGTTAAAAAGAGTTTAACGTTGCTACTTTGAACTGCTTTCTCGAACGCTCCAGCAGAGATGCAGCTGGAGCCTGAGATTTCACAATTTCCTAACTTATTAACTTCCATGCCAGTTGATTCCACTCTAACCATATTTCTCAAGCATCAAGAAAGGTCAAAAGTAAATGTTACAAATCATCTTAGGGGGGATAAACATACCCCAAAGCTATCAGTATTAAGTTGTATATGCTCATTTGTGAAAGTTTTCCTATCTGGTGTGATCCTGAATTCCTGAGCACGTGGATTTCTTGTGGACATCTCATGCAATTTGAGACGATCATTATATTTGTTATGTTTCTCCTCTTCTTCCCCCCCCCCTTCAGTTTTCTAGGTATGTTAATGAAGCATTTTTTGCCAATCAGCATTTATAATTCATGATTCACCCAGTCAAAATCATGATCATTGATATTGCAGGACCTTTATTTTAAAAGATAGGCGTTGGATTTCTTGTAATAGCTGTCTAATCAAGCCGTCACCTACCAGTTGTTGGTCAGATCTCTCATAATTGACGTAATAATTTCACAAAAGCTCTTAGTCTATGGCATGTCAACACTTGAAAAGTTATTAACAAGAACTATTTCTTATTCAAATTAGGATTAAATGTTTTCTCTTGTTTTAAACTATCATGGAGCAACTAAGGCAAATTCTTTGTTTTTATAATTGTTTTGGAAGATCATTCAAAATGTGGTAGATTCCTGTCGCACCCACGGGTATTTTCAATGGTCTTTGGTTGGGAATCTATTGATGTTGATGTTTAGATCAAAATTTTACTAATTCTTTTCAACAATTTGCACATTTTTGGTTGTTGTTTTACATTGGTTGTTACACAGTGGCCTCCATAAAGTTTGGGACAAAGACCCATCATTTATTTATTTGCCTGTGTACTCCACAATATGAGATTTGTAATAGAAAAAAAATAACATGTGGTTAACGTGCACATTGTCAGATTTTATTAAAGGCAATTTTTATACATTTTGGTTTCATCATGTAGAAATTATAGCAGTGTTTATACATATTCCCACCCATTTTAGGGCACAATAATGCTTTGGACAGCAATATCATGTAAATGAAAGTAGTCATGTTTAGTATTTTGTCGCATATCCTTTGCATGCTTGAAATCTGCGATTCAAGGACATCACCAGTTGCTGGGTGTCTTCTCTGGTGATGCTCTGCCACGCCTGTAATGCAGCCATCTTTAGCTTAAGCTTGTTTTGGGGGGCAAGTCCCCTTCAGTTTTCTCTTCAGCATATAAAAGGCATGCTCAATTGGGTTCAGATCAGGTGATTGACTTGGCCTCTCCAGAATTGACCATTTTTTAGCTTTGAAAAACTCCTTTGTTGCTTTAGCAGTATGTTTTGGGATCATTGTATTGCTGTAGAATGAACCACCGGCCAATGAGTTTTGAGGCATTTGTTTGAACTTGAGCAGATAGGATACACTTCAGTATTCATTATGCTACTACCATCAGAAGTTGTATCTTCAATGAAAATAAGTGAGCCAGAACCTTCAGCAGCCATACATACCCAGCCCATAACATCCAGCACCACCGTGTTTCACCGATGAGGTGGTACGCTTTGGATCTTGGGCAGTTCCTTGTCTCTTCCATACTTTGCTCTTGCCATCACCCCGATATAAGGTAATCTTCATCTCATCTGTCCAGAAGACCTTTTAGCAGAACTGTGGTTGCTCTTTTAAGTACTTCTTGGTAAAGTGTAATCTGGCCATCCTATTTTTGTGGCTCTACCAGTGGTTTGCATCTTGCAGTGTAGCCTCTGCATTTCTGGTCATCGACAAATCCACACCTGACTCCTGCAGAATGTTTCTGATCTGTCGGATAAGTGTTTGGGGATTTTTCTTTATTATAGAGAGAATTCTTCTGTCATCAGCTGTGGAGGTCTTCCTTGGCCTGCCTGTCCCTTTGCTATTAGTAAGCTCACCAGTGCACTCTTTCTTCTTAATAATGTTTCAAACTGTTCATTTCGGTAAGCCTAAAGTTTGGTTGATGTCTCGACAGTTTTATTCTTGTTTCTCATTCATAATGGCTTCTTTGACTTTCATTGGCGCATCTTTGGTCCTCATGTTGATAAACAGCAATAAAAGTTTCCAAAGGTGAAGGAAAGGCTAGGTGCTGAGAGCTCTCTTACACCTGCAGTAAGGAGGCATTTAAACACCCCTGAGCAATTACAAACACCTGTGAGGCCATGTGTCCCAAACATTATGGTGTCCTGAAGTGAGGGGACTATGTATAAACACAGCTGTAATTTCTACATGGTGAAGCCAAAATGTGCAAAAAATACCCTTTAATAAAATCTGACAATGTGCATTTTAACCACATGTGATTTTTTTTTTTCTACTACAAATCTCAAATTGTGGAGTACAGAGGCAAATAAATAAATGATGGATATTTGTCCCAAACACTATGGAGGCACTGTACATGAATTCTTTTGTATTTTTATAAATATCCTGAATTTTCCCAATAAGAACCCAGCTTGATTCCTAATTAGCAAATATTACAATTTCCCCATAAATAGTAATGAATAGTTTCCAGGACTTTTGTTTGGAAAAACCTTTGGTTTTAACTAAAAAGGAATTGCATTTTAGTTAACGGTTTGTTAGGGAGTAGGTATTTTTATGGTATAATTCTAAATATTACCGAATTATTTTTAAAGTAATTTGGGTTGATCGTGGAGAAAGATCTAAATTTAAAGTTTTCAAAAGTAGTTCATCTTTCTCTCAATACAGGTAGTTCTGCTATAATGCACGTTTCCATAATGTGGATTGAATATGTGATTGATGAATTGGGGAATACTACTTTTATTATACAGGCTGAATTATTGCAGGGAGGTTGTAAAGACATATCTTTTTTTCTCTTGATTTTTTTTGAAGCCAGCCTATTTTTCTACTTAACAATTTCAAAAGTAATATTGTTAAGTTATTAAATAACTTATAACGCAATTTTGATCATAAAGTTACCACTTAAAAGTTACTTTGGAAGTTATAAGAAGACAAAAAAGCTGCCTTGGAAAAAATAGTCTTGGGGGGGAAAAAAATCTTTCAATGTAACCTCCCTGCAACAATCAGACGTCATTGTATCTGGAACACAGTCGATCTCTTTCACTGCAGTTGACCGTTGATATTGACAGGCAATCACTTTTATTGACACGTGTAGTGATGCCCTATGGTGTGATGTATCATACATTCTTTAATATTTTTTGGTTACAGTAGCAAAAATAAACTTGTAGTATTAAAAAGGCATTTTATTTGAAAATCTTGTGTAAAAATGTTGTGACTGTGAATCTGAAACCTTCTTGTCCCTAATCCCCTTTTTTTCCCATTGACGCAATTGTTTTTATAACAGGATTTTCTCTAATGCAAGGTTTCTGAGGAGCACAGCTATTGCATCATAGCAGAAGTGCCTGTAGTTGAAGACCAATCTCAGAAGATGCGGGGTCTGCGATAGTTCCATTCTTCTTGTACATTGACATGGATCTTGGTTAACATACTGAGTAATATCACCTTTAGCCATCTAGTTAGAAAAATAGTACAGCCTTTTTGTTTCACTTTCTCCTATGCAAAGTACAGGAGTGCTGAGACCAGCTATCCATGTCCTCTCTCCCATTCTTTCCATCTTTCCAATTATCCACACCTCCCTCTTCCCAGGGACACATTCTGTAATTGAGCTTTAAGGTAAGTTCATGATATGGAGTTTAAGTGAAGTCAATTTGCATGGTGTTTAACACTGACATTCATTAACAAAAATGGGCTTACTGTGACCTGACCTTCATGATTTATGATTCATTGTTCAGCTGTTAACAGCATTCAATCAAGGACTCTCACTTTTGTCTTTTTCATATAAAAAGTTGATTGCAGAGTTTTAGTTTGCATGGCCATTCAAAATCTTTGTTGTTCCAATGCCTTGGTGATTGGTAGTGGAGCTAATTCCAGGATCAAGTTCTCCATAAATATATTCATGAAAATTCAAGTTTCCAGTGTATATAAATTGTTTTGTTTTGAATAGGGGCAAAATTGTGCTAATATGTGCATGTATCTTTCTCAAATGGAATTCAATTGACCTTACTGGTTTGAATTAGACATTGAATGGAGTGACAAATAATTTGCAATTCTCTATCTGGCTTCAAGAACTTTTATTGTTTATTGTGTCTCTTATTTTCAAGCTATCTTGTCATTGTATTTGTTCCTTAATTTTTCACCATTTGCCTCTTCTCTATCCATTACTCAAAGCAAATATGTACACCACAATTTCCTAAAAGTATTAAAAACAAATTATGCTGACTTGATATTTTTAAGTTTCCTTGATAAAGTGTTGCTTAACACTTGATAAAGTGTTGTAGTGGCCTTTATTTTTTCTATCTTATTTATATTAGTTATGGTGACTCAAATCTTATTTTGCCAGTTTAATACTTGCCAAAATTTTGCTGCTATAGTTAGAATACATACTTGGTGTTTATCATAGCAAAATTGTGCGGTTTGTCCTATTAATACCATAAATATAGTCTTCATCAGTTTTAAACTGAAATGATTAGCAGATTACATGTAGGATCATCTGGTTCTGGGGATAATTTGCTTTTTGAAAGGTGCAACATGAAATTAGTACCAATGTCACCATTAAATGCATTCATGCTGCTGGTTTAACTGTAATGTGTGTGGATTAGATGAACATATATGTATGACAAATTATCCGTTGGCACCAAGTTATAGATGAAAAATGACGTCATATTTCCGGCTGATGTGT
Organism: Okamejei kenojei; assembly: GCA_035221665.1. Lineage (NCBI taxonomy): Eukaryota > Metazoa > Chordata > Chondrichthyes > Rajiformes > Rajidae > Okamejei > Okamejei kenojei. The sequence goes on along the minus strand of CM069145.1, from coordinate 34,846,673 downwards.
TTTGGAGAAAATTAAGTAAAAGGCTGAAGACACTTTGGAATGCTACCAAGATTAACCCATGTTAATAGATCTGATGCTGGAAGAAGGAATGACAGAAATGAGTTTTACGTTGAGGTTTTCTGCAGTGATTGAATGGATAGATTGTGTGATGTTTCTTTTTAAGAGTAGGCATGCATAAAGATGAAGTAAGGAATGCTTAGTTGAATATAAAAGATTGAGAGAAAAGTCAGAAGCATTGAGCATAGTAAAGGGCCTGTCCCACTTTGGCGACTCTTTAGGCGACTGCCAGGGACTAGTTTTAATGGAATTCACCAATGACACCTAGCGACAACATACAACAGCACCTATGACAGCAAAAATTGTTGTCACTGTCAGAGAAAAAATTTCAACATGTTAAAAAAAATTTTTATTAAATATATTGCGTGTGTATAAAAGATAGCACCATTGGGATACAGAGGGCATATGATAGATTATTGTACTTGCCTTCAGTATTAGTCTGCCTAACCAGTCACCTAACAGTGCATCTTTAAGGAAAGGTATGTATCAACAAGAAATGTCTTTGATTTTGGAACGTGTCACATAGTTCTTTAGAGAAGTGGAAGGTGAGCAAACTAATTGGAGGTAAGTTATAAACGTTCTCACGTGTGGGATATCCAGCAAGATGTAGGGAAGCAAAGTTTATAAAACATTGGTGCATATTCTCACTTGAAGTGGAGAAATGAATGAGTCAAGATCTATATGTCTGAAGCTATAATCAAGTACTTAGTATCGTTCTAAGTACTATTTGTAGATAATGTAGCAATGTTACAAAATTTTGAGATTTAAAAAATCAAGTCTGCAATTTATCCCATCAGATAAAGCATAAAAAGAAGTTTAATTTGACAACTAATTCACTTTCATATCTTCAGTATTAAAGTTATGGCCATTTTCATACTCAGAAATTTGCACCTTGTTCCCCATTGACTTAACTCAAAAGCTGTGATCTAGGACAGTCAAAACCCATAACTTTCTTAAAAATTAAGAGAACTCAATGAAATTTTCAGTTATTATAGATTGAAGCATTCTGAAACAAATATGAAACAATCTTACTTGGATGACCTGAAATTAAAGCATATAATTAGCTAGTTACCTAATTGTAGCTAATTTAAAAATTCAATTACTAGATCTAAACATCTATCCATTTCTTAAGAAAAGATAAACATTTTTAAATTGCATAAGTGTCCAAATAACATTCACACAATAATTCACAATATAACATGATTTTTAAATCTCATTTTCATTAATTTATAGGCCAAATGGAAGGAATTTAGTGTTTAATTCCCGTAAATTAATGGCCATTTAAATCAACTTGCGAGTGGGTTTTAGTGGAACGCGGTGGATTGGAACGTCGCGGTTTGCGGTGAATTTAACCCAGTCGGCAGGAAAAATACTGCCAGTTCGTATATATTTTTTGTCCCCTTTTCGCAACATGAAAATTTGATTAAAGGCTTCCTAAGAATAACTTTTTTATGTAAAAATAAACTCTGTACCTTTTATCCCCTACGTAAAATCCTTCCCGTTGTCGGTGTTCACGGCTTTAGAAGATGATTTTTAAATTACTCTAGCTAATAAATGATCTAGCGTAGTTTAAAAATACCTTCATAAAACAAATGTCGGAGCAATCTCTCTTCAGCAACGAAATCCCCCGAGATGGATCGATTTGAACTGTCTGGAGAAAAACGGCACTTTAAACCCGCCTCCCTCTGAAAGGCGCCAAAGTCGCGCACACGGGGAGTGGCAGATCTGCAGCGCTGCTCGAGGTAAGTTTTGTAACATACCTAGATAATGCATATTCAAAGACATTGGTAATTTTTTTTTCAGTAAGAGTAATATTGTGCAGGTTAAGCTGTCTGCACGTTGTTTTTTGGGTACGTTTTTCTCTTTCAGGTGCTTTATAATTTCTTCTTTAGACTGACTGAAGGTGACCAGCTTGTATACCTTGTAGACAATAGCTATGAATTTATGATCTTGATTTCAGGAGATCTGCAAATGCAGGCCATTAAAAGTAGGGTATTATTTTTCCATGTTGGGATTCACCACTGGTGGCACAGATATTGCAGGTGAAATTGTCAGCTGCTACTGCTGTTATTTGTTTGTCTATTGCTTGTTTCCACCTTGAAAAGTACATTCTATATTGTACTTTTACTACGGGTAATTGTGAATACCATTGTTGATTTAATGGCTCAACTTGCTCTTTCAGAACTTGACAACAGTACTAGTAACATGTTGTCTGGAGATGAAGATCAAACTGAAGCCATTATACTGCCAAATGAAATCAATGGGAACTGGATATCACGAGAGACGTCCATTCATGAAGCTCGGCTCAAAGCCAAAGCCAAGAGACGTTTGAGGAAGAACTCGTCTCGGGATTCTGGGCGAGGAGATTCTCTCAGTGATAATGGGGAGAGTAGTCGAAATGTTATTCCCACTAGCCCGAAGGGAAAAATGTTGGACAGGAAATCACGGATGGGGAAAGGAAGAGGACTGCCTAAGAAAGGCAAGTATTTACTTTGGAACTGATTAACTTTCATGGATGTACTTTCTATAGAAAACATTTTGAAGAGGAACATGTAGGAAAAACAGGTAAAATCTTGTAACAAACTACTTAGGAACAATAATTTTCAGGATCTTAACAGGCAATTAAACCTATTGGTGTCTTTTGATACCATGATATCTTACAGTCCGCACTCACCATTTGTTATTTATTCAATGCACTTCATTGGTAACCAGAATTCTGTTGCCTTAGTTTTGCATGTCTTCACTTCTCACTGTTTTAACTTACTATTTAAGACTAACATCACATTGAATAATTTGTGTGGGCCAGCTATTTTGAAAAATCATGATCTTGGAAATGTCATTACTGTCAGCTTTTTGAAAGAGAGCTTTACCTTATTGTCTTGTTGAGGTGTGTTTTGAACATGTTGAGAGCAAAATATCTTCTCAATAGATGGATGACATCTGAACATTTGGTAAATGTCTTATATACTGACAATATAATCTCTGTAATGTTATATTCTATTCTTTTGGTATTTACCATTTTACTAAACTCAAGTAATGGAGTGCTGATTGTGGAGCAAGGTTTGTTTCTCTAATGTTTAGATTAGTATTGGCGTCTTTAAATCTGTGTTGATACATCTAAGTTAAAATCCAGCTTCATTCTTGGAGATTTTCTCTGATTAATGGGATAGTGTTTACAGAAATGTGTTTGATTGGTTTTGTAATACTTGCACATCACGTAACAGCCATTCTTGTACAGCACAGAAACAAGCCCTTTTGCTCACCATGACCCATGATGACTGTCAAGTACTAATTCCATTTTTGAGAACTTGCACATAGTTCCCAGCCTCTAATACCTCTGCAATTTTTAAACACTCATCTAGATACCTCTTAAATGATGGAAGAATCTGCGAACAATCACAGCTTCCAACCACCCCTTGGAGATATGAATGGGATTGGTGCAGTTCTTCCTTGGCTCTGAGCCTCTTACTGTTGCATATTTTATTTTTCAAAATCATTGCTGCAGGGAAGTATTTCTCACCATCTATGCTACTTATGCCACTCGTAATTTTGTAAAACTCAGGTCCACTCCAAGGAAAACAAACACTGCCAATGCACGCTCTCATCAATACTGAAAAGTTCCAGCCTAGACAACATCCTGGTCAATCTCCTTTGCACCCTTTCCAGTGTAATCCTATACTTCCTGTGGGGTGTGACTGGAACTTGACATAATGTTGTAGCCTAATTAATGCTTTCGGTAGTCATACTATAATCTCCCTCTTATTCTATACCATAGTTAATGAAGGCAAGTATCTCAAGTGTGTTCTTGATCATCTTTTTTAACCAATGCTGCCATCTTCAGGGATCCTTGGACATATACAAGCTTCCTTATTTCTCAATATTCCCTATGGGATTTAATTTATTGTATGTCATGGCCTTATCAGTTCTCCCTACATGCATTATTCCCTAAGAATTAAATGTTACCTGCCATTGCTCTCACCATCTTGTCAACTGATCAACAACATGATGTAGCCTAGTATTATCCTTCTCATTATCAATTTCAGGACAGATTTTCGTCCATTTCTAAATATTACGCTTCTATTGCTGAGGGTATCCTTAATTGATTACATAATTTGGAACTGTCCCAATTTCTTTCATGGGTCTGTTTTTAATCTAACTGTGCAGTGTACTACTTAAACCCTTTAGTAGAAAACACCAAGAATTGCAAGCATGTATGCAGGGAGACTATGACGAGAGCACTTTGAAATCAAAGCGCTGGGGAATCGGAAATGAATGAAAGTTGGTAAAGACTGAGATGGGAAAAGAGTGGGTTAATACGTAGGCTGATAACTGATCTTGGATGTGACCATAGTTTAAAAATTCAATACTACAACCAATTACAGTACATTTTTAAGATGACGTTGGTTCCTTATTCCAACTTATTTTGGATCAAATTACAGCTAATTAAATGATGTGGTCATTGGCTTTCTCTGGTCTGCTATTAAATGGGTGGCTAAAACTGATGTCATTGTTGGCAAATGGCAGGGATTATATATACAGGAAATTGTGGCATTTTATAATACTTTTCCTTAAAGCATTGGGGAAAAGTTTGTTTTGTAAATAGCCAGCACAGAAACGCCATATTGAATTTTGTTGGATTCATTTTACACTGCATAATGGATCTGGAAACGCAAGAACACCTTGTACTGAAGAACAATGGCTGTAAATTTATAAATCTTACTTCTCAGAACTGGAGAACTTGACTAGTACAACATCTGTGAGTTTACCCTGCGTTCTGCAAGATTAGTGGCTTTCCCATCCAATTTTAAGTGGTTGCAGAGCCAGATGAGGTTCATTTTTAACACCTGACAGATACCGTGTTCGTCATTTGCAGCACCTCGTTTTCATTTTGGTGCTTTTCCTTAGACAATTATTTTAAACTAATTTGGCTACACTATCATTTGGCATGGAAACAACAAAAAACGCAGTAAATACTCAGCGTGTCATGCAGCATCTGTAGCCTGAGGAACAGTGGTTGATGACTTTAGAGATGCAGTGTGGTAATTGGCCCTTCGGTACACCGAGTCTGCATCGACCAGCACTATCGTACATACTAAGGGCAATTTACAATTTTACTAAAGCCAAATGACTACAAACCTGTACGTCCTTGGAGTGGGAGGAAACCGCAGCACCGGAGAAAACCCATGCAGTCACAGGGAGAACATACAAACTCCGTACAGACATCATTCGTGGTCAGGATTGAACCCAGGTGCTGCACCACTGACTTCACACCCAAAACGATTTATTTCCCCACAAATGGTCCTTGACCTTCTGTATGTCCATTGTTTTCTGTTTTAAGTATTTATTTTGTACACTGGATAGCTGCAGTGAAGCATTAGTTCTTTACTCTGACTAAGCCTAGATATCTTAGTTTTAACTGTAGAATGTGGCTTTTCATGCCAGTCAGTCCTTTCGCGTTTGTAATTTAATGCTTAATAATTTTGTATATCATAATGTATTGATTTTAAACCGATCCCGAACTAGGTTGTTGTGGATCACATGTGCTCTTTCAGGATTTTGGGTGGGAATGATCTTGCACAGATGGTTCACTAAACATTGTTGAGGGAGCAGTGGCATGTGAAGAAGGAAAATATATAAAGAGTCATTGATGTTGCTTATGTTTATGTGACTGGATTTGCACCTGATTTTCATTCAGTTGAAATGAGTAGAAGTTAGCTGCTGTTTGTGAAGGTGAAATAAAAGTGTGAACAGGTGAAGCCAAGATCCACTACTTGTTTAGCAACAATTTCTGGAATGAATTATATCCTTTGATAAAAATAAATCTATTGATGCTCCTGAACACATCATCAGTGATGTAATCTGGGGTCATTGGGTGTTTTGGGTCTTTCAACACCAGTCACCCTCACCCAGGCGACCCAGCCGTGGTTGATCAGACCACGACTTGTGTTCAGGTGGCATTCGCTCCCCCCCCCCCCCCCCATGGACCTTCTCTTCTAATCCAGAGCCATCTCAAGGCCTTCTCCACTGCCTCTATGGTGTTCTTGATGGCTCTTCTCCTCGCCATTCTGTTGATGCCCAGTGCACGCAAGGCTCTGTAGAGCGATTGCCCTGCAAAACCTCTGCAGCCAACCTCGATGGGCATACACCTTGCCTTCCAGCCCTGCTTACGGACGTCTATGACCAGCTCTTTGTACTTGGTCATCTTCCTCTTGTGGGCCTCCTCCAGACGGTCCTCCCACAGCACTGTCAATTCCAACAAGACAATGTTTTTGGTCACCTCTGAGACCAGGAGGATGTCTGGCCTCAGGGTGGTTGTGGCAATGTGCTGTGGGAACTTTGCCACAGCACTTTAGGGTTAGGTTTCACCAGGTCTACTGAAAGCTGCCAGTCCTGCGCAGTCGCCAGGATTCCTGACGGATTCCTGGCTGCTGTGGTTCTTGACAGCTGCACTCCGGCCTTCATGAAGGTGATCATCTGGGTGGTGGGCTGTGCTCGTCTTCAGCTGCTGATTCCCATGCTGATGGCTTCTGCAATGGGTTTAAGAACCTGGTTGTGACGCCTTGTGTACCGGCCCTGCCCAAGAGCCTTTGGGCAGTAGCTCAGGATGTGTTCCAACGTCCCCTTGCCTGAGCATTGCGGGCAATCCGGAGATTCCGCTTGATGAAGAGGTTTGATGGGCTGGGCAGCACATCATAAGCTGCCTGGACCAGGAACTTGATGCGCTGTGGTTCAGTCTGCCCGAACTCAATCCATGTGACTTTTCGGTCCATGGCCTGTTCCCACCTTGTCCAGGCTCCCTGCTGCCTCAATCCAACCGCTCTGGTAGACCTCTCCTCCTCCACCACTGCCCTTCCTACAAATGTCCAGAAAATATCTGGAAGATAACAAACTGGTAAAATAATTTGGCGAGAGTATTACCAATCAGAGGTAATTTAACTAGAGTAGTGTGATGGAGCATGTTAGTCATGTTTTTTGTGAATTGAGGTCAACAGAAAGCCATTCATAAACACCTTTGTACTATATATAACGATGCACATTGCCTTATGTTTTTTTAATACAAATAGGTACAAATTGGAGTAAAACTTGTTTTTCCAATTTTCGTAGTAGTGTAGAATTAAGAATATTGGGTTAGAATAGTATGTTCAGATTAGCTGGTAAAGGGCCTGTCCCACATACGCCACCTTTACAGGCGACTGCAGCACCCGTCATAGGTCGCCAAAATTTTCAACGTTGAAAATTCAGCGGCGACCAGAAAGACGCTACGAGTCTTTGGAGATCTCTCACGACCATAGGAGACCTCTCACGACCATACTGGCGACCATAGGAGACCTCTCACGACCATACAGCCTATGGTCATGAGGGGTCTCCAAATAGTCGTAGCGTCTTTCTGGTCACCGCTGAATTTTCAACATGTTGAAAATTTCGGCGACCTAAGACGTGTGCCGGCAGTCGCCTGTAAAGGTGGGACAGGCCCTTAACCACTAGGAATTTTTAGATACCAAATGTAACTTTGGTTAGCACTCAGTAGCTTCTTGGACCAGATTTATTTTAAAATAATCTTTAAATTGTTTCCATTCTGAAATACAGGTGGTTTAATATCTCTTCCCAGAATATTTGAATAAACGTGATACGGTTTTACGAAATTAATATGTATGTTTAGTTCTCATTTTAAATCATACAATTCTATTGGTAGGTGGAGCAGGAGGTAAAGGTGTCTGGGGCACACCTGGTGAAGTGTATGATGTGGAAGAAGTGGATGTCCGAGATCCCAATTATGATGAGGATCAGGTGAGTGAGCATTAACTTTTGTTCAACCTTTTTGATTGTAGAATAGATTTTCAACAAATCGTAGTTCTTCCTATTGTTTTTCAACCTTTTCTATTTTCTAATGGTGAATAAAGGAAATAATGTATTTTATATACCAATGAATAGAACGTACTGTGATTGGTCAGATTGAAGTAGATCTTTAGGAACACACCTTCCTGCCTCAAAGTGTTATTGTTTGTATTTTTCCCATCATCGACATTCATGTTTAATCTGGCCAAGTGATGCTTAATGGGTGACTATTCAAAACAGTGGTTTATATTGAACCAATTGATTACTGAATGTGATTGCTTTGTTCAGTCTGCCTGTAATCCAGTTCTTTTGACTGCTCTGCTTAGTAAATGTGAGTATTACTGAGCTACGCAGTCCCTGCTGTGTGTCAAACCAGTTCACTACAGTTAAGTGGTAGATCGCCATGCCGCAGGTATATTTTCTGACTGATATTTACAAGGGGGGGGGGGGGTATTAGTTGAGGGATGACTCGTGGTCAGGGCTAAACCCACAAAATCAAAACCCACAGGAAGGTGTTAATTGAGATTTGTTTATTCCTCCCTCCCCATTCTCCCCCTTCCGCCCCATCCTCCTTCACTCCACATTATAATGCAGGGCATATGCTTAGCAAATATTCACATGTGAAACATTTGAAGGGTTTCAATGTATGAATCTGCTTTCTTAGCCATTCCCTTAGGGTTGAGGATGACTTGTTTTCACTATAGTTCCACGTGCTCTGAGATGGCTGAAAAGATCAATATATGACTCACAAACGTGAGTGAGTTAGGGGTGTGCTGAGTTCCTTCTATATGCTGATGAAGGGATTTGAGGCTTTTGGCTGCATCCTGGGGGCTCTTTTCAATTTGAGTGTTCATGAACCAGGGATTCCTACATATTGTTGAGGCTATTCATTCTTTTTTTTAGGAGGCTTTGAGGATATCCTTGACTTGTTTTTCTTGATAAGCTCTTTACATGTTGAATGGCAAAACAGGTCTGTTTTGGGAATTGTGTTGGGCTGCAGATGTGATCCTCTCTCCATCCTTCCCATTCCCCAGCCATCAAAGTGGTTGAATAAAATTAGAGCCACCGTGCTGGAAATGTTGACCTGGGTGAAAACACCAACAGCTTGACCTACTGTTGTTGACTTTGGAGGATTTTGGAAAGATGGTGTTGATGGAAGCTCTGCAATGGTTTGAGGTGACTACTGAAGTCCATGTGTTAGAAGTGTTCGGCAGCACAGGGGTCACTGCAGCCCCATAGACTGAGCTTTACATTGAGTTTGAGCAATACAGTGCACTCCATAATGTTCATTTATTTATTTGCCTCTGTACTCCACAATTTGAGATCTATAATGGAAAAAAAATCACATGTGGATTAAAGTGCACATTGTCAGATTTTAATTAAGGACATTTTTATGCATTTTGGTTTCATCATGTAGAAATTACAGCTGTGTTTATACATAGTCCCCCCATTTCAGGGCACCATAATGTTTGCAACATCTGGCTTCACAGGTGTTTGTAAATGCTCAGGTGTGTTTAATTGCCTCCTTAATGCAGGTATGAGAGCTCTCAACATCTACTCTTTCCTCCAGTCTTTCCATCACCGTTGGAAACTTTTATTGTTATTTATTAACGAGGACCAAAGTTGTGCCAATGAAAGTCACAGAAGCCATTATGAGACTGAGAAACATGAATAAAAGAGTTAGAGATATAGGCCAAACCTTGCCAAAATCAACTGTTTGGAACCATTAAGAAGAAAGAGAGCACTGGTGAGCTTATTAATCGCAAAGGGACTGGCATGCCAAGGAAGACCTCCACATCTGATGACAGAAGAATTCTCTATATGATAAAGAAAAATTCCCAAACCTGTCCGAAAGATCAGAAAGACTCTCCAGGAGTCAGTTGTGGATTTGTCAATGACCACTGCCCACAGAAGACTTCATGAACAGGAATACAGAGGCAACGTAGCACGTAGCAAAGTTATGCATTCTTGTACTCTTACATGGGTATGACCGCACATAATTTATTTTTTTTTAAATCGGCATAATGGACCGCGTAACAATACTGATTTCCTCAGCAAAATACTGATTTTTCAGGTACTAGAATACTGAAATGCTCTGACAAAACTTGGCAGCTCTGATATTGAAGAACGGAGTCTGAGACCAGAGTGACTTTGTTCTAGAGAACGGGTGACACGTGTTTAATTTACCATTGGACCTGATCATTACTCCACATTAAAGTGAAGCTTGATCAAGATAAGGTTATATATTGCAGTGAGAAGCATTGAAAAAATATTGGAACAATGACACATCAGGAAGAAGGCACACAAATCTGAAAGCTGTGACTTCCAGGTTCATGAACAGCTTCTCTCCAATAAGCATCAAGATCTTGAACACCACGCAACATTAACCACAATCTTGCCTCATATTTGGTTGTACTAAGTATTTTGGTTGCACTAAGTATTTTGGTTTATCCATTTTTACTGTTTATTAATTTATTGTATTGTTATTGTGTTAATAAAAAGCAAATAAGAATGAATTTGTTCTGTTGCTGGTACATATGATAATTAAATACTCTTGACTTGGCTTTGCTTGATCCTGGTTTCTACTGGGATTGGGTCTATGATTGGATTGATTTAAATCATGGCTTGCATACCATCATATAAATTGGAGATACATTTTTGAGGAAACTATTTCTACATATCACTGCCTTCAAGAAATCAGGAGGGACAATCCAAGCATTCAAAATGTCACCAATTAAAAACAATCTGTTTTGTTCTTTGATTAATGTTATTTCATTAATAAACAGGTCATTGAGTCCCTCTACCATCAACGCATTGCATAAAAGCATTTTGCTTCAGTAAACTTGTTTTAGTTTAGAATACAACTGCAAAATAAGATCTTAATGTTTTTGTGCATCCCAACAGGAGAACTGTGTATATGAAACGGTGGTGCTGCCTTTAGATGAAGGAGTTTTTCAGAAAACGGTGACTCCAATTGTACAAGAATACTTTGAACATGGTGACACTAATGAGGTTATGGTATGTATTAAAAAATATTTAATCTAAAGTATTCTTTTAAGACTCTTTGGGGGGTTTTTAAGGTGATTAATAAATTTGATCCTTTTAAAAATAAAAACAGTGTGGTAATTATTTAGGGTGGGAGCACAGGAGATTGACGTTCTGCTTCATTTATAAACATATACTTCCAGATATAAAACATTTATTTCAGTCCATATTTATAAAAACTACAAAAAGTGTGCAGTGTTGTTTAAATTGATAATATTGACTTGTTTATGTCTTACCATTTTTTTAAATTTGGTATTCTAAATAAGTTACATTCATACATAGGACATGTTAAATGATTAATTCATGGATGGTTTTCAAAATCTTAAAAATATCAATATTCATGAACTGAGGGCATTAATAATTGGTCTCAGAGATATAGCATATAAGCACTACCCCACCCCACCCTTCCAATCAATAGCAGTCTTCGGTAGCTACGGATTTTTTACAGAAGATTAGATTATTTGACATTTATTGTGCATATCTGTTGCATCACCTGGGAGATTAATACCTTTTCAATTGTTCAAAGTTGATGGTTTTCTCAAATTGGCTGCTTTGAGAATTTAAAAAAAACGTAAAATGTCATGTGACTCATAAACACTTTGCATAAATTGATTTTGTACAGACCAACATTATGGTATTAAACTTCAACTATTCCATTAATTAGGAGGCGAGAACGCAACAGAATATTAAGGTCAATTATCAATTGAATTTCACTATTTTAATCACTTTTACCTTTACTGTAAGTTTATTTGGTGTATCATAAATATTTCTCAATTACAGTGCCCTCCATACTGTTTGGGAAAAAGACTCATTTATTTGCCTCTATACTCCACAATTTGAGATTTACAATAGAAAAAAAATCACATGTGGTTAAAGTGCACATTGTCAGATTTTAATAAAGGCCATTTTTACATTTTGGTTTCACCATATAGAAATTACAGCAGTGTGTATACATAATCCCCCCCCCATTTCAGGGCACCATAATGTTTGGGACACAACAATGTCATGTGAATTAAAGTAGTCATGTTTAGTATTTTGTTGCGTATCCTTAGCATGCAATGAATGCTTGAAGTCTGTAATTCATGGACATCACCAGTTGCTGGGTGTCTTCTCTGGTGATACTCTGCCAGGTTTTATATTGCGGCCATCTTTAGCTTATGCTTGTTTTGGGGGTTAGTCCCCTTCAGTTTTCTCTTCAGCATATAAAATGCATGCTCAATTGGGTTTGGATCAAGAATTGACCATTTTTTAGCTTTGAAAAACTTCTTTGTTGCTCTAGCACTGTTTGGAATCATTGTCTTGCTGTAGAATAAACCGCCCGCAAATAAATTTTGAGGCATTTATTTGAACTTGAGCAGATAAGATGTGTATGTACACCAGAATTCATTATGCTACTACCATCTGTAGTTGTATCATCAATGAAGATAAGTGAGCTAGTACCTTCAGCAGTCATACATGCCCAGGCCATAACACCCCCACCACCATGTTTCACAGATGAGGTGATATGCTTTGGATCTTGGGCAGTTCTTTCTCTCCTCCATACATTGCTCTACCCATTCCTGATATAAGGTAATCTTTGTCTCATCTGTCTACAAGACCTTTTTCCAAAACTGTGGTTGCTCTTTTAAGTACTTCTTGGTAAAGTGTAACCTGGCCATCCTATTTTTGCGGCTAACCAGTGGTTTGGACCTTGCTAAGTAGCCTCTGTATTTCTGTTCATGAGGTCTTCTGTGGACAGTGGTCATTGACAAATCCACACCTGACTCCTGAAGAGTGTTTCTGATCTGTCGCACCGGTGTTTGGGGATTTTTCTTTATTATAGAGAGAATTCAGCTGAGGAGGTCTTCCTTGGCCTGTCAGTCACTTTGCGATTAGTAAGCTCATCAATGCTCTCGTTCTTCTTAATGATGTTCCAAACAGTTGATTTTGGTAAGCCTAAGGATTGGCTGATATCTCTTAACAGTTTTATTCTTGTTTCTCAGTCTTATAATGGCTTCTTTGACTTTCATTGGCACAACTTTGGTCCTTGTGTTGATAAACAGCAATAAAAGTTTCCAAATGTGATGGAAAAACTAGGTGCTGAGAGTTCTCTTATCCCTGCATTAAGGAGGCAATTAAACACACCTGAGCAATTACATACACCTGTGAAGTAATGTGTCCCAAACATTACGGTGCCCTGAAATGGGGGGACTTTGTATAAACACTGCTGTAATTTCTACATGGTGAAACCAAAATGTATAAAAATACCCTTTAATAAAATCTGACAATGTGCACTTTAACCACATGTGATTGTTTTTCTATTACAAATCACAAATTGTGGAGTACAGAAGCTAATAAATAAATGATAGGTCTTTGTCCCAAACATTATGGAGGGCACTGTATGTTGGCTACAATCAGCCAACAGCTAATGTATGCAAATTTGATCAATCCCTTGCTTCAATCTGCAAACTAGATCATCCATGGTTCTACTGCCCATGTCTAACTTCCATCAGGTCGTTTTTGTTAATCAAGTTCTTGTTAACTTGCATGTATTCTAAAGCTTGGCAAACCCTTGGATTCAAAATTGTCAGCCTGGTGTTCGTATCCCTCAATAAATTTCTCTCCTCTATTTCCTGCAACTTCCTCTACCTTTATTACATCACTCAATGTTTTACCTTCTCTATCTTTGACCTTGCAAATTGAGAATTTTTGTTATTCTACTGTTAGTCAAGATTCCTCAGCTATTTCTACCCTGGGATTTCTAATTCCTTCTGAACTTCTGCTACTGAAAATACTTTATGCTCCTTAACACAGCCTCTTTTGACTGTCATCTGCCTCCTCGCTTGATTTTCAACTTTTGTATGAAAACACTCCTATGTATGTTCCATGATTGTATCATCACATCAAAGACAATATAAAATGCAATATTTAGATATTATTCCATTTGCAAAATACTTTGCTCAGCCTCTCAATAATTTTCAACCAGTGAATTTGAAATTTACAGCCGGTCAGTGTGAGCATATAAAATAATTAATTAGTACATAGTAATGTTTCATTTATAGAAATGAAGAAAACACTCTTAATTTGTGTTGGTTAAGGAATAAATGTTACTCTCTGATTCTCTAAATATCTTGCTTTCTGATTGTAATTGTTTATTCTTACTTTGAGGTTAACTCCATTATGAACACTCATGTATAGATGTATATCATTCCCTTTTTTGGGGCTGAATTCTGTGAAATCCACCAAGAACTTTCATTTGTGTATTTGTAATCCCTTGTGTTCTAAATCACAACATTAATAATACACCTTACAAATGAGATTATCTTGATGTGATGGAAAGTTTTTGGGCTCCTTTCCTGATTTTTTTCTTTCTTCTTCTCCCCCCCCCCCCCCCCCCCCACCAACAGATTTAGTGTGAACCAGAGAGAAAATAAATAGTTAAAATATAATCAGAATGGAATTGGGTAAATCCAAAGTAAATTTAATGAGACATTGCAAAACAAATTTGGCATTGCCGTTCCTTGTCTTCGTGGAATCTTGTTTGTGCATTTCTGTTAGATCACTTTTTCAGCAAAAGCAGCTCTTCACATAATTGAACAATTGATAATGTGAACGTAATATCTGGTATTGTGCCTAGTAAACCTGCGATAAGCATGCTGCTCAATCAATCAGTTTTATTCGTCACTTGCACATAGAGTGCAAGTGAAATGAATTTGCCAGCAGCGGTACAATGAAAAAGAGCACACACGAACAATAAAAATTTACATAAACATCCACCACAGCATTCATCGCTGTGGTGGAAGGCACAAAAATTGGCCAGTCCTCCTCCATTTTCCCCCGTGGTCGGGACCTCAATCCTCCGCAGCCGCCGCTGCGGGCGTCCAGATGTTCAGACAAGGACAAGGCTCGCTACAAAAGCTACGCATTGCCAATATTTCGGCTTCAATATTATTGGCAGTATGCAGTCCTTTTACAAACTGTAATTTGTTGTTTTCTTTGTCCATTGCTGTTTTGAGTCTGGTTCTTCCAGAGTTCTCCATTAGCTCTGGTTGAGTCTGGAGTAAAGAACAACCATTAGCTTCCTGAGCATAGCATCATAACATGAAATGACTGAAGAACGCTGGTATTCTACAAAAAATAACTCTTCTGTCCCTAATGACATGAGACTATGACACCCAACAGAGATATTATGATATTTTTGTTACCAAACTACTCCACATTATTTATTTGTTCACGTTTGCAATAATGTAAAGTTTGCTTTGTCGCAAGTTGGTTTTCCAATAAAAATGCACTGTTTTTTCTTTGCATAGGAACTGCTGAAGAACTTGAATCTTGGAGAAATGAAATGTACAGTGCCAGTGTTAGCAGTATCGTTGGCTTTAGAGGGGAAGGCCAGCCACCGAGAGCTTACCTCCAGACTTCTGTCTGACTTGTGTGGGAAAGTGCTCACTACAAATGATGTGGAAAAATCGTTTGATATGCTGCTGAAGGAGTTGCCGGAACTAGCCTTGGACACTCCTGGAGCACCACATGTTAGTGCATGAATTGCCACATAAACTTGCTTGTGCATATTGTGTTATATTTATTGAGAATGGAATGTTTTCCTTTGCAAGTATATGACACCAGCATGAGACATGTCAACATGAGATGGGAGCAAGACAAATCCTAACTTCTTTGAAACAATATTCCACCACTTCAAGTTGCAGAGCATTTATAGTTGCACCAGTATGTAATTCTTTTTCCCCGCGGATTAAAAAAAAGGTCTCCTTAATAGCTAGAATGTTACTTTGTTATTGTAAACTAAAAATACTAAAATCATTATTTAGTAGAGTATCATCACACAAGTGTGTTTAGAAGCAATTGCTTGTCAATGTCAATACCTGACAGATCATCTTCTGAAGAGATGGTGATGTTCTATTATTTTAATGCAAGGGGCCTGACAGGTTAGGCTCATCTGGTTGTGAATTATTGCAGTAGGATCTGAATCGATTGGCCAGGCGGAGGGATGGCTGATGGAATTTAATACAGAAGTGTGAGGTGTTGCATTGTGGGATGTCGATCATGGGCAGGATCTACACAGTAAATGGTAGCCCTCTGGGTAGTGTTGTAGGGCAGAGGGATCTAGGAGTACAGGTGCATGGTTCCGTGAAGGTCGAGTTGTAGGTAGATAAGGTGGTCAACAAGGCTTTCAGCATTTTGGCCTTCATCAATCAGATTATTGAGTACAGAAGTTAGGAGGTCATGTTGCAGCTGTTGGTGAGACCACATTCAGAACATTGTGTTCAATTCTGGTCACCATGTTATAGGAAAGATATTGTCAAGCTTGAAACAGTTCAGAAAAGATTTTAGACGATGTTGCCAGGACTAGAAGGTGTGAGCTATAGGGAGAGATTGAGTAGGCTGGGTCTCTATTCCATGGAGCGCAGGAGAATGAGAGATCTTATAGAGATATACAAATTCATGAGAGGAATAAATCGGCTTAATGCACAGTCTTTTGCCCATAGCAGGGGAATTGAGGACCAGAGGACATATGTTCAAGGTGAAGGGGGAAAAAAAAGGAATCCGAAGGGTAACTTTTTCACACGGTGATGGGTGAATGGAACAAGTTGCCAGAGAAGGTAGTTGAGGCTGGGACTAGCCCATCGTTCAAGAAACAGTTAGACGGGTACATGGATAGGACAGGTTTGGAGAGATATGGACCAAGCGCAGGTAAGTGGGACTAGTATAGCTAGGAAATTGTTGGCCGATATGGGGCAAGTTGAGCCGAAGGGCCTGTTTCCACGCTATCATGCTATCTATGACTACTGTGGGGAGGTTACATGGAAACAGTTTTCCCCCCCCCCCAAGACTGTCTTTTGCACAACAGCTCTTTTCCCCTGCTTATCAATTTCCAAAGTAACTTTAAGTGGTTCGCTAGTTCTTAGTGGAAATCATATTTTAACCAATTGGAATAGTGTTCCCATATCCACCAGTTATGTTATATACAATGGAGACGTGTTATAGCAGAACTACTTGTACTATCCTACAAGCTTATATGTTTGTCTGTTCCTGTAGCAGTGAGACTAATGAAATTGAATCTGATCAGAGTATCATTGCAGGTAGGCAGATTGGGGAAACATGGTCGGAGGCCAAGCAAGAGTGAATTAAAAGCTCTTGCAATTCTGCAGTTTCCATATGTGGTGAAGATAATGATGGAAATTCAGGAGTAGTTACTTTGATTCTATGATATTGTTGCAGAAGAATTTATCTGCATTGTATTGGATGGTAGGAAGAGGTGTAATGAAGTGGCTGAACTCTGGAATTCCCTTCATAAACTGCACCACACCCCATTATTGTAAACTAACCTTTACAATCTGTATTAGTTTTCTCTTAGCTCGGTTTCATTTTTCTTTAATTGACTAATATTTTCGGTGTTAAAGAAGCCACAGGTACAAGCAAGACTATTTCCCATTATTCCTGCATTTAATTTTACCATCACAAAAGATAATCAATTGAAATTAATCAAGGACTTTGTGATGGATGAAGGTTTGCGATATCAAATTGGTTTTGTGATACAATTTTATCTTGACTTTTCAATTTAATATAAGAAAAATAGACGTCATTCAAAAGTTTATCTTTAGGTTGGTCTGATTTTAACGTAAGGTACAGCATAGGAACTTTCTAAATTTTGTTGTTGCTGTACTTATTCCATTGAAGTGAAAGCAGCAAAAAAAAACATTTTTTAAACTAGTATTTGTGTCTTCCAGTTTAATGAAAAGGCATGATAGAATGAGTAATGCGATTTTGTTTGTTTTTCCAGCTGGTAGGTCAGTTCATCGCAAGGGCTGTGGCAGATGAAATCCTGTCAAAAAGTTATATTGAAAGTTATAAAGGAAAGGTGGACTGCGAGAATGCCAGGTAGGTATTATAGGAGTCACATATTGGGAGTCAATTATTAGATACAGAGATGCATATAGTATTAAGAAAATGGATAGTTGACTTTCAATATCTATAATCAAAAACATTGATAACAGTTTCACTTGTTCAGATTTGGATGAGTTTAAATGTCTATTTTAATTGAGGTTAATAGCACCATTTTGTTTCCTATTTCCATAGAGCTGCTTTAGGTAGAGCGACCGTGCTGCTCAGTATGAAGAGGGGTGGTCTGCGTTTGGACAATGTATGGGGAACAGGAGGCGGACAAAGGCCCGTTGAACAGCTTGTCCAAGAGGTACATTGGAAAGTTATTTTGTAGAGGTTCTTGCAGTGTCATTCAAATGAAAGCATGATTGCTTGTGTAATTATATGTACAAAACTGGCATTGGATTTTCACAGTCTAAAGTAGATCGCGGTAAATCAATTGTTGTACTTCGTCAATTTGAGAGCTGATTGGACAAATTATTCAATTCTCTTTGTTGCCGTAGTGTGTTTTATAGTATCTATTTACACTCCTCATCGTTCCTCTGCCAGATTGACATGTTGCTGAAGGAATACCAAGTGTCTGGAGATGTAGGAGAAGCTGAACATTGCCTGCGGGAACTTGAAGTGCCACACTTTCACCACGAGCTTGTGTACAAGGTACCCAATGGATGAAGTCTTCTTCACATTAGGCAAATATGGCAACAGTGATCACAATACAATAGAGTACAAGAGTTGAGATGAACATCGGCATGTCAAAGTCTATAGAGTAATAGCAAAAAGCTATTTTTTAGAAGATGAAAGTAGTACTGGGGTATAATAACAGCAGTACTGGTAAACCATGATCGAGAAGAACAGTAGGAAATATTTAACTGAGCCTTGGAGGAAAAACCATCCATTTAAAAAACCCCATTAAAAACACTATGGATGGGCTAAGTTGCAGGAGAAATTGAGTGCAAGGAAAGGCATTTTACTATGTATTCAAACAGCATAATGCAACAAGGAGAAGGAGGAAACAATTAAGAAAGATTATTATAATACGATTTTTGTATGAGGATATATGCTGGTTTGAAGATACACTACAAGGAAACAAACGAGAGACCATATTAAAAGCATTTTGATTCTAAAAGTTTTTAGAAGTTTGATAATATGCTGTTTAGCGATGACAGCCATTATGCATCTGATTAAAAACAGTTGATGGATAAAGACAATTAATACATAAATGGCTTTGGTCTTTCAAATGGTTGAACAACACTTAATCAAGCAGTGGTGCAATCAGTAGAGCTGCTGCCTCACAATACCAGAGACCTGGGCTAGATCTTGTCCTTGGGTGCTGTCTGTGGAGTTTCATGTGTTCGCTGTGACTGCAAAGTTTCCTCTGGGTTCTCCAGTTTCCTTCCACATCCCAAAGATGTGCAGGTTTATAGTTCAATTGACCCCAGTTTATAAGGAGTGGATGCCAAAGTGGTAATAACATAGACCAAATGTGATAAATGGCTGGTATGGACAGTGAGCTGAAGGGCCTATTTCCTTGCTGTACCTTTCAATCAATTGAAGCAAGTGGTGATTATTCAAAGCCCATTGCAATTGATACCATTCTGCAGATTTCATATGTGAACTCTAGCTGCAAGCGGTAACTCTGCAGGGCTGATGTCTGGGCTGTCAACTCTACTGTTTGCTATCTCAAAGGTTTGATCACCTGTTCTAACCAAATTACAACCACAATTATTATTAGGTTTATTTACCTTTCCAGTGACTGATTTTATACCAGCAGCAATCATTTGTTGAATTCCAAGCATCGTGATACTATCAAGAAAATGGATTGTTAAAAGTTCAATATCGATAATCAAAAACTAAGGCAATAGTTTGTTTTTAGATTTGGGTGATTTAAAAGTAATTAATTTTGTTTAAGGCCTGAATTGATTGAAGATAGCAACATGTCAAGATGAAATTGAAAGCCAGGAAACGGGGACAGCTTAAATTCTAGTCCCCTCGGGCCACCATCTACCTCCTCCCAATTTCCGACTTTGGATGGTGATGTCTTCAATACACGAGTCCGTTGCAGCAGAGCACCCACTGTCCCATAGATAGTTCTGGTTATCTGCCACTGAATAATGCAATTGTTATTACCCAAGTTTTCAATCAGTTGCTACTCCCAAGCACTAAGCTGCATGCCTAATTGTAAGCTGTGAATGGATGGTGAGGTATAGATTTCTTAATTCATAATCAAAATGCGTATCAATCCCAATTATCTGGGGCCATCAGTAAGAATGTGTTTTGCGAATGCCTATATGTATTTAGTTGTTAAGAATGTAGGTAAGAATACAGACCTTTGCGCCTGCTCAGCCATCTAATGAGATCAAGGCTGATCCTTTAGATAAAAACAAAATGCTGGAATAACTCAGCGGGTCAGGCAGCACCCCGGGAGGAAAGGAATGGGTTTTGGGTCGGAGTCCTTCTTCAGACTACCTTCAACAGACTGAAGAAGGGTTCTGACCTGAAATGTCGCATATACCTTTTCTCCAGAGATGCTGCCTGACTTGCTGAGTTACTCCGGCATTTTGTGGCTTATTTTCGATCGTGCGTTATTAGATGAGAACCATCTTTTCCTTCAATTATTTATCCATGGCTGTGTTTGAGATAATAGAGAATTCCTTTGAATTAATTTGAATTCCTTCACCTTATACTATGGCAAGGAGACAAAGGGATAGTCATTTCCTTTGGGTGGCTAGGGCAGGACCAAAACGATCTATCTTCAATATAAAGCAACATCTGCAGTTCCTTCCTTCACAGGCTGATCCTCTACCTTGCTTTTGCAGTGTTAACCTCCAATCCTTTCACTTCCTTATTATCCAAAATAATTATCAGTTGACTGAACTTCCCATCCTCCTGGATGAATAAACAAACCCTACCGCTGAACATGCCCACGCTGCCCAATGTGTCCATCTGCACTAGTCCCACTTGCCTGCATTTGGTCCATGACCCTCTAACCTATCCTAAATGTTTTTAATGTTTAAACGTATATTTTGAATTTTTCAATTCTGAAAAATCAGTCTCGGGACTAAGTGCCATGCCAGAGCTAAAGTTTGTAGCATTTAAATATTTTCAGACTGGATAAAACATTCATTACTCCTTTGCAATTTGTTTCGGAAAGCCTTTGAATTAACTTGGGTAATATTGCAATGTTTAAGTAATTTGTCCTTTAACCATGACAATTTTTTTTAATGTTTAGGCTATAGTGATGGTTCTTGAATCAACTGGGGAAACCACCTTTAAAATGATACTAAAGATGCTGAAATCCTTATGGGAATCTATCATCACCGTGGACCAAATGAACAGAGTAAGTGTGCCACCTACTGGGCAACACAAATGTATGCTGATGCTTCCAGCTCCGTTTATTTATTTATTTATTTATTGTGCTTTTACGTTTCACAAGACCAGCTGAAGACTGGATGTCAGAAAATAAACTGTGCCTCCTCTAAATAAGATGTAGAAGTGGGATTGCAAAGTGGCATGTGAGGTAGAACAGTGTTAACAGAAACAGAAAACACTTCCTTGGAGGGAGGAATTAGTTTTGGGTTGAATACACTCTAATTTTTTTTTCTATCAGCATTATCCATGCTGGCATGCATGGATATTGAAACCTCTCTGATAGCATTTTTAATACAAGATGTGGTGAAAGATTCTCCTGCTTCGAAAGAAAAATGTACGGTTTAATTCTAAAAATCAGTTTCTCAAATTGCAGGGGTTTGAGCGAGTATACAAAGAAATTCCAGATATCCATTTAGATGTGCCACAGGCTTACACGGTAATGGAACAGTTTGTGGAACAGTGCCATCAAATGGGGATCATAGTGAAAGAGCTGAGAGATCTTTGTCCCTCTAGGTGAGTAACATTGTAGGGGAACACTCATTACCCAGGTCACTGTGAATATCAATTCAAAATGTTATTTCATAAATATCTTTGAAGTTAGTGGGGTGTACCAGGTTGGTACAGTATCACCAGAACTGCAACAGATTTTGAAAAAATGACTGCTGTAAAAGGACATCTCATGAAACCCTTTCCGCAGCTAAAACCTCCGACTCCCTAAATATTATTCTCTCTCTCTCTCTGTCGCCCCTCCTCTCTCTCTCTCTCTCTCTCTCTCTCTTTCACTCCCCTCCTCTCTCCCTGTCTCTCTCTCTCTCCCCTCCTCTCTTTCTCTCCCCCCTCTCTCTCTCCCCTTTCTCCCACTCATCGCTCCCCTCCCCATCCGCCTCTCTCCCCTTCCCCCCTCTCCTCCCCATCCCCAATCTCTTCCCTTCTCCGCCCTCTCCCTGTCTCCTCCACATCCTCCCCCCCCCCCCACTCTCACCCCCCCCCCCCCATGTGTGTGTGTGGGGGGGGGGGGGTGGTTAGTGTGCGTGTGAAGCCGCAACAACCCCCCCCAACCGCAAACGCGCAATGGGGAAACAGACCCAACGGGTCTGCACTTGGTCTAGTTTATTATAAAACTGTAAATGTATATTAAATGTGTTATTTGCTATTAATGGTAACTTAATCTCAACCCATATTTTAATGTATTTCACTCTGCCCCATGTCTAATTCAAGGCTATTTCTGTGCTAATGTCACAAGAATTTTTGTTTACATTACCTGAACTTACATTTATTTAATGTTTCTTCAAGGGGACGCAAACGCTTCGTAAGTGAAGGAGATGGTGGACGCTTCAAGTGAAAAAAGTTGTCAGATGAATGGCACGTGTTCCTTCATTTAAAAAAAAAAATTGTGCAGTCATATTTTGATTATAGCTTTTCAGTCCACACAGTTCACATTACTTGTGAACTTTGGGGATGGGTTAAACCTCATTAAATATTTGAGTGCATTCACTGCGAAAACAGAACCAAAAAGCACTTAACATGTAGGGTATAGATTTTCTTTTTCCAGGGATGGGGGTGGTGTTGGAATCGAATTTACAACAGTGCCACATGCTTGTGGTAATTGAAAATAAGCTACTTAAGGGTTGAAGTAATCTGATCATTCCATAGTGTTGTTCAAACATCACTGCCAAGCCTTTCTGAATGCCAAGGTCTTCAAAAGGACTGGTTTAAGTACTGAAATCTGTATGAATGGGTTACACATGCTGTGTGTAACAGATCTCTTCTTGGCTGCTAACGCGAAAAATATATGCTTCAAGCAGTTTAAAAGCTGGACGCTCACTTTCTGTACAAGTTCCAGCAGAATGTATAAAATGTCCCTTTGACTTGCATTAAAAATTGATTCTGAAGATGGAATATGGCAGTGGATGTATTTTTCTTCCTTGCATAATATAAAAATCAAACATTTAATACATTTTATATCTTCCCCATGGCCAATATCCTTCCATGAGTGCTGTAATGGAATGCAGGGATGGCGCAGCGGTAGAGTTGCTGCCAGGGACCCAGGTTCGATCCTGACTAAGGGGGCTCTCTGTATGAAGTTTGTACGTTCTCCCCGTGACCCCATCCCCAAAGATGTACAGGATTGTAGATTAATTGGTTTGGTAGAAATGTAAAATTGTCCTTAGTGTGTAGGATTGTGTTAATATGCATGGATTGCTGATTGGCGCGGTCTCTGGCTCGAAGGACCTGTTTCTGCACTGTATCTCTGAACTAAACTATAATGTGGTTTCTTACAAAGTATGGAGTAAAGTTGGAAATTTAAGGCACCACAGTTCTGAGCTATTTCTAATAAGAAACATATATTTAAAGAACCCTAATTACATCCTTGCATTCAACAAGGTTCTTTAAGGTGATACGAGCAAACAGACCCAAATGCGCATAGAACGATCCTAATAGTATCATCTATATCAGGGGTCGGCAAACTATGGCCTCCGGGCCGAATGCTGAAATCATCCGGCCCGCAGGCGTTTTTTTTTTTTTCCGTGATGGTCCAGCCCGCAGACTTCCTTCATCTCCAGTACCTCCCGGGACAGATGCCAGTGATGCAAGGAGGCCTGCAATTGGGAAGCCGGTGAGCGCCGACTTCTGGTTGTACTGCATCCTGCGTAGAGCCACCGGCACGGCCGTGCACCTTCTGTGTCTGGCTTCATTGTCTGGATCGGGGTTGTCAAAAGACCATGGACGAGTGAGTATGAGTATTTGAGCCATCGTCTCCAGGACAGAGCCAAGGCAATGGTCCATAGGTAAGCCGTGTTCGTGAGCACCCGTAACTAGGGGCCAGTGCTCCAGGAGGCATCCTCGAAGGGGCAGGATGTATGCAAACACGTGATTTGATGTCTGCCACCTGGGGCGGGATGAGTTTTGCTGTTCAGGTAAGTTTTTCCACATGTACTGTTGACTATTTAGCATGTGCCATTATGATACACAGTCTAAGTCCAGGGCTCAATAATCTTCTATGCTATGTACTTCACCCAAGTTAAAAGGCGGATTTGTTTTAAAAACATGAATAACAGACCCTTGACATCTTTTTAAAAAGAAAGTACAATTGAGCCCAATATAAAATGAGGAACTAACCTTTATTTAAGAAACAATTTTATTACAGGTTTATTAGGAATGCCTTTGTGGATGGTTTTACAAATATAATTCAGCGCTGTGTGTGAAGTCATCCTACTGCTGTTGTCTTTGTGCCAGCTCCTGTTGCCGTATGGTCGCCTCTGCTTCCCTTTGCATTTTCTCCATCTTCTCCAATGTTACTGATTTCAGTGGCAGCAGTTTTGGTTTGCAGAGTACCATAGTTGGGGTATCCTCGAAGGAGAGTTGACCTAACATAAATACATTAAGGAACATAAAATGCTGTATTGCTGCTGTCATTTTGCATTATTCTTAAAAAACTGAATCTGCAACTGACATCTTATTGTCATTTGCTTTTCAGAATTTTCTTAATTGTCTTGCAATCCCATTAAAAATCGGTTCCCTGGTTGTACAACTGGCTAAACAACTAATCTTGTGTGTGTACTCGATAAGAAGCTGGTTTACTACTCACATTTTTGCATAACACCATTTTTGCACAACATTCTGCATAACAAAAATGTGCATGATTTATTAAGTTCCCTCTAGTTTTTGATCTTAAGATGGAAGTTGTCAATACTGTGGATTTTCAGCTAACAAAGTATCAAACCAAAACAAGTACACAGTAAAGCTAAACAAAGATGTACCTTGTTTAGGAAGGACTTCTCGAAATATTGACTTTACTTCAGGCATTGTTAACCCCGTTGACAATTTATCTACAATGTTTAGTTTCCTGAAAATACAAAAACATAACACAAATATTGTTGTCTTATTTACTGTAACAGCTTAAATTGCCCCAGGGGAAAATGGGGAGGGGAGAAGTGGAAGAACAACGTGGAATGGGGAGAATGTGGGGAGAGGCTGTGGGCGAACAAAACAGGGAACTGAGATAATATAGGGTGGGGAATGGAGAAAGATAATGTGGAGAGGAGAATGGGCAGAGTCTGGGAGGACAAAAACAGAAGAGAATGTGGGGAGAGGTTATGGAAGGATATAATGTGAGGAGAATGGGGAGATGCTGTGTGAGTACAGACTGAAGAGGAGAATGGGGAGAGTTTGTGGGAGATCATAATGGGGAAGAAATTGATATGATATAATGAAAAAATATAATGAGATATATAATGAGAAAAGAAAGGGGGGAGGCTGTAGGAAGACCTATTGAGGGGAAAGGCAGTAGGTTGATATAATGAGGGGGGATAATGTGGGGAAGGAAGACTGCAGGAGGACACAGTATGAAGCAACAATCTATAATCTTTGGTATGTGGGGGAGAGGCTGTAGGAGGACACAGTATGAAGCAAATATCTATAATCTTTGGTATGTGGGGGGGGGGGAGGCTGCAGGAGGACACAGCATGGAGAGGAGAAGAAAGGTTGCAGGGGGACTCAGTATGGTGAGAGGTTGCAGGGGGACAGTGGAGAGGAGGGGAGAGGTTGCTGGGGGACACAGTGTGGAGAGGAGGGGAGGGCCTGCCTGGGGACACAGTGGAGAGGAGGGGAGAGGTTGCTGGGGACACAGTGTGGAGAGGAGGGGAGGGCCTGCCTGGGGACACAGTGGGAGAGGAGGGGAGAGGTTGCTGGGGACACAGTGTGGAGAGGAGGGGAGAGGTTGCTGGGGACACAGTGTAGAGAGGAGGGGAGAGGTTGCTGGGGGACAGTGTGGAGAGGAGGGGACGGGCTGCAGGGGACACAGTGTAGAGAGGAGGGGAGGGGTTGCTGGGGACACAGTGTAGAGAGGAGGGGAGAGGTTGCTGGGGGGACAGTGTGGAGAGGAGGGGACGGGCTGCCTGGGGACACAGTGTGGAGAGGAGGGGAGGGGTTGCTGGGGACACAGTGTAGAGAGGAGGGGACGGGCAGCCTGGGGACACAGTGTGGAGAGGAGGGGACGGGCTGCCTGGGGACACAGTGTGGAGAGGAGGGGACGGGCTGCCTGGGGACACAGTGTGGAGAGGAGGGGAGAGGTTGCTGGGGACACAGTGTGGAGAGGAGGGGACGGGCTGCCTGGGGACACAGTGTGGAGAGGAGGGGACGGGCTGCCTGAGGACACAGTGTGGAGAGGAGGGAGGGCGAGCGAGAGGCCGCAGGGGAACCTATGGCATCGCAGAGGCAGCTGAGGACGTGATATGGGAGAGGCAGCGGCGGTTGCCGCCATGACGAGAGTGCTGCAGCCAGCACGTTTTACCCAGAGCAGCAGGGGCGGGGCTGCCGTCTCCAACTATGATCTTCGGCCCCGAGTGCGCGCGGACGGACGGACGGACGGGCCGGGAGTGGCCGCGCCGCGCTGGTGACGTCGCCACTGATGACGCGCGGAGCCCCAGAGCGCTCCCGCTGCGTCAACCGTGACCTCATCACGTTCCGCCGAGCGTAACGACGCGGGAGCGTCACAGAATACGTCACGGCGAGGCATTACGTCACCCGGAGCCTGCTCCGTATTTCACTTTATGTGCCGGACCCATCGTGACCCATCCAGGGTGGTCCTACAGTCTCAACTAAAGGAATTCTTGGACCATATTAGGCACCTTTAATTCAGTTGATAAATTCTACTTAAATAAATAAATAAATTAACCACCGGGTGGCGCCAACAATGGCTGCCCCGCCAACAGTCTGTCTGTCCCTTCCTTCTCTGTTTTATAGTATGTGTTAAATGCATGTTCAGTGTATTTTAATTATGTTAATTATCTCACTCAAACTAAGTGCTGATTGCAGTGCATTGTAGACAGACAATGTGTTCTTCAGATGTGATGTTTCCACTTTTATTGTTTTAGATCATAACTGAGCGACCCGTGAATGATTCTAGTCATTATCCTTTTTTTTTAAATGCGATAGCATTGGAGAGGATGCAGAGGGTTTGAGAATAATTGTTGCATGGAAAGATTATCTTGGCTGTGGCTTGTTTTCTTTGGAATAAAGAAGAGTCTGGAATTTAACTGCAATTAATATGTTTTTTGGGATCTTGGTCATCAACAAATGTTTGTCCCCTGAATCAATGAGATTTAAAGACTGAGAAAGAAAGAACTTTAACAGAGAAGACACTACAGTGACATTAGAGCAAGGTCATAAACTGAAAGAAATAAAAGAGGGGAACAAAAACAGAGTTTAGATGAATGAATAAATAAAGGAAATTTGCCTGACTCAGTGACATAACAGTTGTGTAGCCTCACAGCTCCAGTGACTTGGATTTGATCCTGACCATGGTTGATGTCTGTGCACAACCTGTAAGTTCTCCCAGTGATTATGTGGGTTTACCTCAGGTGCTCCAGAGATCCTGCCTGACCCGCTGAGTTACTCCAGCACTTGGTGTCTAATCCTTGTGATCCTAATGGTGGTGGTCTTTTGCAACCCACAGGATATCTTTTCTGCTTTTGTGTACAAAATCATGAGAGGACTAGATCGGGTAGATGCACAGAGTCTCTTGCCCAGAGTAGGGAAATCTAGGACCAGAGGACATAGGTTCAGGGTGAAGGGGAAAATATTTAATAGGAATCAAGCGGTAACTTTTTCACACAAAAGGTAGTGGGTGTATGGAACAAGCTGCCAGATGAGACAGTTGAGGCTGGGACTATCCCAACATTTAAGAAACAGTTAGACAGGTACATGGATAGGACAGGTTTGATGGATATGGACCAAGCACAGGCAGGTGGGGCTAATGTAACTGGGACATGTTGGCCGGTGTGGGCAAGTTGGGCCGAAGGGCCTGTTTCCACACTGTATCACTATACCAAATTGTTGGACAATTTACACACCAAGAATCTGCACTTTAAAATTGAATGCACTCTCCCACTCCTTCCACCACTCCCTCCCAGAATCACTCCCCTTTTAACCATTTCACCACACTCTTTGCTTCCCACACTCTCTCCCATAGCCTCTCCCTGTCTATGCTGAAATTGAACCTTCAGGCATGTCTGGCATGATCCCACAGGACCATCTTGCTTTGGAATCTTGTGAAACTATGCAAGTGTGTTTTTAAAGGCAGTTATTTTAAAATTACAAGCCAGAGCCAGTCCAGCCCATGAATAGAAAGACCTGTTCAACCACATAGGTTCCCATAATCACTGTTTATTTTATCAATCTTGTTGCCAATTTGGCTGCTCCTTCAACAGAAATTCTTGTTGCAACCAGAATTGTGTGGCATTAACCCTTTGATATCTTTGATAACTGGAGAAGCAATGAGATCAATTCTGCAGTTCTGGTTGCCCAGCTGGAGGAAGGACGTCATTATAATGTGTGTGTGTGTATGTGTTTGTATATGGATATATATCATAAGATTTAAAAAAAAATGTTTATGGTGTTTACAGAGTACTTTGTTTACATATATGTTGTGCTGCTGCAAGTAGAAATCTTTACATTGTTCCATTTCTGTGACAATAAAACACACTTGAGAACAAAATCACCAGCATATTGTCTGGGCTTGCAGGCTTGTTAAAGGGAGATTTTGGATAGGCTGGGCCTTTTCTTCTTCGGAAGCTGAAGGGTGGCCTTACCAGGTATACAATATCATGTGGGGCATGGATAAAGTGACGGCTCACAGGACATTTCTGTGTGCAGAGGATTCTAAAACTAGAGAGCACATGCTTAAGGTAAGAGGGGAGATATTTAAAAGGGACCTCAGAGGATAGTCCATAATTGGAATGAGCTGACAGAGGAAGCTATAGAACTCAATACAATTATGACTTTTAAAATACATTTGGAGAGATTAAGAAAGGTTTGGAGGCTGTGAGCTAAAGGCAAGCAAATATGAATGTGCCAATTTGGTTGGCATGGACAAGGTGGTTCAAGGGGCCTATTTCTGTGCTGTGCTGCTCTATAATATTACTCCACACTGCTGCTCTTGCAAATTGGCATTAGCTTTGCTGAATGCATCACTGTTTAACTCCAGCAGTTATAATAACCACCATGTAATTCTCCTCCTTCGCTCTATAGAATAAGAGACTTATCTATTTATAGACAGATTACTTCCAAGATCTTGCAACCTGAGGGAACTCAGCAGTATAGTTAAGCTGGCTTCTCGATTTCAACACTGACTGTCCACCGCCACACTGACCTCATCAAGCTCTTGGTATTTTCAGTTTCCTACAATGTTTCAACTGATGCTACATAGAAATTGTCTGAAGAAGGGAACCGACCTGAAACATCACCTATCCCACACCCAACAATGGCCTATTAGTGCCCTAAATTTCCTTGATATTGTTGATTTTTGCATGTCCTAAGTACCGTCTACATCACACCGAGTTACTCCAGCACTTTGTGTCAACCTACAAACCTGCACGTCTTTGGGATGTGGGAGGAAACCCATGCAGTCACAGGGAGAACGTGCAAACTCCACATAGCCAAACACCCGTGGTCAGGATCGAACCCGCTTACCTAACGTGTAAGGCAGCAACTCCACCGGTTGTTTTTAAATAAAATTTAGATAATCTGCTAAATGCTGCTTAGTTTTGTTCATTTTACCCATTTTTGGTACTAATTAAAAAAAATTCTGGCAGAAAGTCTGGATTGCGTAATTTAGGAAATGAAATGAAACTTAACTTTACCAGTACATCAAAACTACCCCTCGCAGAGCGTAACGCTGCAAAGTATCATTGCCAGCAGGGGGAGCTCCTGACCTCTTTTCCGTCTGCGAACGTAGCTATTTTATGAAATTTTAATAAGGCCCATTTACATTCAATCATACAATTTGCCCTCGCACAAGATTTATTTCTCTAATAAAATAAATATGATTCATGATAAAGAAAGAATCTAGTTGTCAAATGGAGTTTAAAAGTACCTAATGTATTGCCTGCACTTTTGCAACAGCAGAAGTTGGTATGTTTCTTGTGTTTGCATTTACAGCTTTAATGGATCAATATAATGTTTCATTGCTTTCCCTATTATTATTTATTATTATTCCCTATCCATTATTATTTACCTCCATTATGACATTTAATCATTCTTGCCTTCCACTCAATCGTTAAGCTTTATTTTTCTCTCTAACTGAACCCCCCCCCCCCCCCCACTTTCTGAAAACTGTTCATTATTAAGTGTTTACTCTTCTAGAATTAATATGAAACATTAACTCTATCTTCTTCAGCTTTCTGTTTTTATGAAATTACATAGAGATTTTGGTATAATTTGCTGCTAGCAGTTAATACTATGCAAACAACTAACACTAAATGAACCATTTTAACATCTGAATTTCAAGCAGAATCATTCTCATCGCTTGTATCTTTATTAAATCTAACATGCCATAGATAGCTGAGTTGAGCTTTAGGTATGAATGTTGTCCTTATCCTCTAGATGGTATATCAATCATGTCTCTAAGATAGACACAAAAAGCTGGAGTAACTCAGCAGGTCAGACAACATCTCTGGAAAAAAGGAATAGGTGATCTTTCAGGTCGAGATCCTCGTTCAGGCCTCTTTTGAAGAAGGTCTCGACCCAAAACGCACGTTATTTTTCTCCAGAGATGCTGTCTGACCCGCTGAGTTACTCCAGCTTTTTGTGTCTATCTTCGGTTTAAACCAGCATCTGCTGTTCGTTCCTACACATATCAATCATGTCCCTGTCACTTTATGTCACCTTAAAATAGGAGCAAGAGGGATGGTACATTAAAAAAGCATAATACAAATATATCTTCGAATTCTTAACTCCTTGGCAATGATTCCCAGCATAGGGCAATGGAGCGAAAGCAAGATTGCAAAAAGTGATACCAACAATGCACTTCAAAAATATAGGACAGGCTTCTTTCAACTTACTTACTCCTGATGTTGTTGTTGCTCTTTTTGTTGCAAAAAAAGAACATTTGTTTTAAGATATTTTGGGAATACAATATAGTGGGTGACAATTAATGGGCAGTTGCTGAATGAATAAGTGCCATTTTGGGTTGGGACTCCTTCTTCAGACTGATTGTAAGGGGGAAGAAAAACTGGAAGAGTGGAGGGGTAGGACAAAGCCTGGCAGGTAGTAGGCTGATACAGGTGAGGAGGTTTATTCGATAGGCAGAAAAGACCAGAGATGAAAAGACAGAAGGTGTGAGACAAAAGGATTGAAGAATTGTGAAGAAAGGAACTGCAAATGCTGGTTTATCACAATGATAGACAAAAAGTGCTGGAGTAACTCAGCGGGTCGGGTAGAGATGCTGCTTTACCAATTGAGTTACTCGAGTACTTTGTGTCTGTCTTGAAGAGTTGTGAATTGTGAAGCTAGATTCAGGAATGTAGGTGGAAAGGGCAAGGGAAGGGAGAATTGGGTGCAAGTCCAGGTGTGGCACAGGGGAGAGGGGGGGTTGGGGAGGTGGTTATAAGGGGGAAGAAGGGTGAGGGTTAGGTAAGTGCCTTTTTAAAATTGGTTTTATTTCTGAGCCATCACCTGAGGCAAAAGTTGCTTGGACTCAGAAATGTCTCTTTCTCTGATTTTTGTTTGCTTTTTCCTTTCTGAGTTTCTTTACATTTTGAGTCCCATGTAAAGCACCACACTGGCAATCTGTCAGCACCACTTTATTTACTTGTGAACATAGACAGTCTGATAGTTTTCCATCTAGGTATAAACCTGAATGGATAGTGGTGGGTGTTAGCCAGATGCAAATAGGAATGAGCCATTATTTGCTCTCTGTCTGCAGCCTAACCCATTAACATCACCTGAGCAGCACCTGTCCTCTCCCTGGCTTGTGCCCAGGAAGGGAAAACTTCATTGTTAATTTGTCATAAAATGCAACTATAGTTGATGGCTTCAGAATACAATGGGGGTTTAGAATTTAGAAACACAGCAGCTGTTATCTGTATGGAGTTTGTACGTTCTGCCCTTGACTGCGTCGGGATTTTTTTCTGGAGCTCCGGTTTCCTCCAAAACTCCCAAGACCTACAGGTTTGTAGGTTAATTGGCTTCAGTGAGAATTGTAAATTGTCCATATTGTGTAGGATAGTGCTCATGTACGGGGATGATTGGTCGGCGCTGACTTGGTGGGCCGAAGGGCCTGTTTCTGCACTGTATCTTTAAACCAAATTAAAGCAATTCTGATGATTGACTTGGGGGAGAGGGCGGTGGGAGAAGATGCACGCCTTCTGGAACCTGAGATGGTGGATGTGGTGGGTAGGAAGTGTTCTGGTTTGAAGAATGACAGCTACAGGAAACACGTGCCAGGATAAATTAAGGGGAAGGTGGGAGCAATGGCTGGTGGCAAGAAAAGGGATGTATATTGGAAGTCAAGTCAAGTCAAGTCACATTTATTTATATAGTACATTTAAAAAACAACTCTCGTTGACCAAAGTGCTTTACATTTCTTATAAGAATAGTATAAACAAGCAGGTTACATACATATATACAAATAGCCCTCACTCAGAGGACATCAGGAAAGGCTTGGGAGAACAGATACGTTTTTAGACTACACTTAAAGGAGTCGATGGAAGGGACAGTTCTAATGGGGAGGGGATGCTGTTCCACAGTGTAGGAGCTGCGACCGCAAAGGCGCGGTCGCCCCTGAGCTTATGCGTAGACTGCGGGACATTCAGCAACCCCAGGTCGGCCGATCTGAGAGACCTGGAGGTGGTGTAGTGGGTGAGAAGACTTTTAATGTAAGGGTGTGCAAGCCCATTGAGGGCTTTGTAGACAAAGAGGAGGGTCTTGAAATTAATTCGGAACCGCACAGGGAGGAGAGTAGGTTGGAAGGTAAGGAGGGAAAAGCACTCGGGCTTGAAAAGTTTGTGTGGGAGGGGTGGGGTTGGTGGGAGAGGATAAATGGAGAGAGGTTTTATCATAGAATCAGACAACAGTGGATTAAACCCTTTCTGTCTACCTTGCCCAGTTTGACCATGATGTATATCTTTGCTAATCCCATTTGTCTGTGTTAGTTCCATATCTCTCCACTCATGTACCCATCCAACGCCTTTTAAATATTGTAATGCTGTCTGCTGTCACCACTTTCTCCATCAGCAGCGATACATTGGCGCAGCGGTGGAGTTGCTGTCTTACAGCGCCAGAGATCCAGATTCAATCCTGATCTCAGATACTGTCAGTTTGTATGGAGTGTGTATGTTCCTCCCGTGATCTGTGTGGGTTTCTCCAGGTGCTCTGGTTTTCTCTCTGTGGAGGAGGACTTTATATCCTTCCTTATTTAATTTTGATTGGAATTGAACAAGGTAACGAAAGAGTGTTTTGGATGTGACAATTGGAAGCTCTCGCTTGACCAGGTGCAGAAGAAGTCTGTGGGAATTGGCAAAGTAAAGGGCCTGTCCCACTTGGGCGTCATTGTGCATCACGCAGGTGGCGAAAAGATTTTGTGAATCCCAAAATCCTGGGGCGCCGCGCGCATCACCGCATGCCACCACGCCTCACCACGCGCCCTCCGCGCATAATGCACACCTTTCGTGCGTCATGACGCGTAAATTACACGCAAGTGGGACAGGCCCTTAAGATTAGATGTATTACCTCTTGTCTGGGAATGTGTTGAAGGGTGGATGATAAATGTAAACATGAAATAGTAGGGGAGATAACAAAGCTTGTTTTAACTTTCTGTGAGGAGTTGCAATAATTGGCTCGGAGAGGGGATGGTGGTGTGGACCACCTGAAAGTTGAGATAGAACAATGTCAAGATGCCCTTGTATTGTGTTTGACTTGTATTAACCATCTGTTGTTGAATAAGATTAAGATCAGTGAAAAGTATGTTATAACTTAGGAAATAATTGGTACCCATGTAGTAGATTGTATTTTTTCGTATAGCTGTATCTAACAAAAAACAAAAGTTGTTTACTGCACAGTATAACTGTTGGCTAATTCTGCTGTAAAGTCAGAGAATTGGTGAGCGGTTTCACTGCAGCCATCTCTGCATATTATCATGCAACAAAATCTCAAAGCAAATCTGCAAAGTCTCCGCTTTTCATTTTCCATTAATTTCCCTCTAAATTAATTTCTTCCACAGAATTTGGCGTAGTCAGCAGGATCCCAATTGTAACGGGATTTGAACGAATACAACAAAATAAAAGCGAATGATAAAATAGCCCCCAAAAAAAGAGGGACAGGGGGGTTTCCCAGAAAGAAGGGAGAACCCCCAGGCAGCCTTGCTTAACTGACTGGTGACTCACACTTAGCAAGGAGGCCTGTGGGGTGAGGCGAATAGTGGAGAAGATAATTAACTTATGTTGGGCGTAGGATAAATTGAAGCAGGTGCCAGAGCGCGTCTATAAAAATTGATAGGTGACTTCAAGATTTGTGGACGGAGTAAAACCGGTGCGCGCAAGCTGTGAATAAAATATTATAAGACATTGTCTGTGGAAACCTAACTTTTTTACAGACTTGAGAGAAAAATATGAGAGAAAACAGTAGTTGATCGGAGAAATCTGATCCTACTGATGGAGGAGGCCTGAGGAAAAGAAATAGGTGGTCTAGGAGGAGAAGATGCAGATAACAAAGAAATAATATTGCTAATGTGATAAAAAAAGACCAAAAGACTTTTAGGTAGGAGATCCCAAAGTTCCACTGGGATTGGCTGCAGACATGGTAATAAAAAAGAACGGAGATGATGACCAATGTCCTGTAAATCATTATGGTAATCTAGCTGATCAATTAAATGAAGATTGGCCAGATGGGGGGAGGTATAAGCTAGCTCTGTCGTACTTAGCACTAAAAAATAAATGATTTGGCGAGATGGGAGCACAATTAATATTAGCAATGGTAGTGTTATTAGTGATGGTTGGAGTGCTGTGTATAACTTTAAAATGGATGGAGATAATAAGGAAATGGCGGGGATGGAGAAAAGACACCAGCCCCCAAAGCAGGAGAAAGGTGTTAAGCAGAAAGAGGGAAATGAGGGACCTGTGCCTATAATACTACAGCAAGTGGCAGCACTATGATGATCAACAGGCTCAGGGAAATGAGTCCCTCACTCACTGGTTAGTCCACAGAGGAAAGGGGGCTATAATGAGGGGAGCGAGAAAACATAGTGACATTGGGGAGGCGGTGCGATGCGTGCAACACAAAGACGAGACGATCCCGGATTTTATAGCCCGATTTAAGAGTAAGTGGGAGGAAAATGCCGGAGTGTCCTTAGCTGAAAATTGGCCTCTAGCTGTTCAAACTTTAGTAAATTGTTTGCTGCCCTGACAGGCTCAAGCTTTTAAATTGGTTAATCTAGAATGGCAAAATAAGTCATGGGAAAATGTGATAACAGCTCTTGTGAACATGGAAAGGGAGGGTGTATAGCCCCTTGCAGATATTTTTATAATCTCTAGAACAGCCCCTCTCCTATTATTGGGAAGACAGACTCTGTGAGAACTGATGAGCAGTTTTACTGCAGCAAATCTCTCCATAAAATCTCGAAGCAAATCTGCAAAATTTGTGCATTTCATTTTCCATTAATTACCCTCTAAATTAATTTCTTCTACACTCCCACACTCCAAAGATGCACAGGTTTGTAGGTTCATTGGTTTTGGTAAAACTGTAAATTGTCCATAGTGTGTAGGATAATGTTGGTGTAATGGGCAGGTTGGCGTGCACTTTATGTATCTCTAAAGTAAAGCAAAGTCTAAAGCTTGTTCCAGACTCATCACCCTCTGTGCTGCTTAATCAGTACAACGCTGTCAAAGTGTTGCCGACTGGCCTGCTCCTTACTGCAGGGGTACGTGCTGAGGGACTCACTGAAGCCTGGTGCAGCCAAAGCCAAGGCTCTGTGGGGGAGGACCACAGTTTAGGGTTCTTCCACTGTTGGACTTTGGGGGACAGGTGTGGTGGAGTTGCCCCTCAAACGAGGGAAGGGATGTCATCTCAGGGGGCCACATGAGTGCCAAGGGTGATGGATATAATTATATTTCTGTGAACTCGATGACGATGAATGTATGTATAGTGTCTGGGAAGGTCAGAAGATTTTTGCAGTTCTTGTTTTGTGTATATTTATTATTCTGAATAAAGCTTATTTATTTATTTGTTTTTTTAATTGCCTTTTGGCACATTGAGTGCATGCTGACTTCCAGCGGAGCAATCCCATTCCCCTATCCACATATTCTTGGGATGTGAGGGAATACCTGGGTACTCATGGTATTACCCACATGCTCAAGGGGAGAATATGTAAACCACCAAAAGAGCAGCCAAGGTCAGGGCTGGACCCAGGACCCCGGGGCTATGAAGCAGCACCATCAACTGCTTCACCACGGTGCATGTCAGATTAATGTCCAAGGGAACAGTTTTGGGTGAGTTTTTCACCTTGGAGATACTTTTGTAAGAATGATTGACTGAAAATCCAAATGCTACTTTGCTGATTTTTAATCACCAATATAAATTGTGAGGAACAAAAGTGCTTAAAGTTAATTAGAATACATCATTCTTAATATTAAAACAGAGCATTTTTGTAACTGTCCCCAGATACAGCACAGGTTTACAGTCAGGGAGGTCCTTGGCTTATCTGGATCTTTGCCAACCCTTCCCTTTAAAGCTGTTGATCAGCTTTTGCTAGGTTGGCATATATGAGAATTACATAGGGTGGCACAGTGGCTCAGCAGTAAATTTACTGCCTTACAGCGCCAGAGACCAGGGTTCAATCCTGACTATATATGCTGTCTGTTTGCCCTGCGACCATGTGGTCCGATTTCCTCCCATACTCCAAAGATGTGCAGTTTAGTAGGTTAATTGGCTTCTGTAAATTCCCCCTCATGTGTAGGGTAGAACCAGCGTATGGGGTGATCGATGGTTGGCGTGGACCTGGTGTGACGAAGGACCTGTTTCCACACTATGTCTCTAAAACTAAACTAAAAAAAAACTGAGATGCCGTTTGGGTCTGTAAGGTTCAGTACCACTGCATACAACATCTTTCAATAATTCCAAGTGCGTAATATCAGAACTGATAAAGGAAGCATTGGATTCAGAAGTACTTACTGAAAAGCAAGCTTCCCCTAAATAAATATTCAGTATTCCTTTTGCATACAGATATTTTAAAGTGTGGTCTTGCAATCCGTTATATTAACCAATGGATCTCCAAGAGAACTATTATCAGTGGAAATGATGTCATATAAAGTTGTGTCATGCCCCAACACTTTTCTTGTTCTTTCTTCAGGCTATGCTGCACCTCACCTTTAACAACATTCTTATGGGAGTGGATCCAATTTTCAAAACTGATACGAAACTACTCAATCCATGGCATCTACATTGCAGAACCAAGGTTATCCATAAACACAAAATGCTGCCGTAACTCAGCGGGACAGGCATCTATGGATAGAAGGAATGGGTGGTTTTGGGTTGAGACCCTTCTTCAGATTGAGGGTAGCGGGAGACACAGACATAAGGGTAGGGCGTGAAAAGGAGACATCAAAAGGGATGAAGGTCAAGGAAATTGTAGAATAGATCGTTGTTAGCTAGGAAAAGGTGACAACAAAGCAAACAATAGTAAAATATAATCAGGGGGTACATTCAGGCTGGTCGGAGAACTGTGATAGGGGAAGGATGGAGGGAGAGGGAAAGCAAGGGTTACTTGAAGTTAGAGAAGGACATTATTGCCATAGAGGGAGTGCAGAGAAGGTTCACCAGACTGATTCCTGGAATGTCAGGACTGTCTTATGAAGAAAGACTGGATAGACTCGGTTTATACTCTCTGGAATTTAGGAGATTGAGAGGGGATCTTATAGAAACTTACAAAATTCTTAAGGGGTTGGACAGGCTAGATGCAGGAAGATTGTTCCCGATGTTGGGGAAGTCCAGGACAAGGGGTCACAGCTTAAGGATAAGGGGGAAATCCTTTAAGACCGAGATGAGAAAGACTTTTTTCACACAGAGAGTGGTGAGTCTCTGGAACTCTCTGCCACAGAGGGTAGTTGAGGCCAGTTCATTGGCTATATTTAAGAGTGAGTTGGATGTGGCCCTTGTGGCTAAGGGGATCAGAGGGTATGGAGAGAAGGCAGGTACGGGATACTGAGTTGGATGATCAGCCATGATCATATTGAATGGCGGTGCAGGCTCGAAGGGCTGAATGGCCTACTCCTGCACCTAATTTCTATGTTTCTATGTTTCTAAGTCAATATTCAAACTGCTTGGGGTTTAAGAGACACAAAATGCTGGAGTAACTCAACAGGACAGGCAGCATCTCTGGAGAGAAGGAATGGGTGACGTTTCGAGTCGAGACCCGGGATGTAAGCTGCCCAAGCGAACCTCCAGAGCTGAGGTTTTCTGCTGTATGGAGGGGGAGGTTTTCAACAACAGAAGGGCAGACATGAGAAACCTCCCAGTGCGCGACCCCGATGCTCTGGCGGCCGGGGGCGCGCTCGGTGCGCGATGAGCTAATGGGGATTGGTGACGCCATGGCGGCGGTGCGCGGGGCGGGGGGGGCGCAGCGTCTGATTGTCGCCGCGTCGCCCCTCAGCGCAGTGCGAGAGGCGGCACGGGGCCGGGCGCTGGCTGGCTGGCTGGGTCGGTCGCTCTCTGTCTCACTTTCACTCACTCACTCGCTCGGGCGCTGCCTCCGCCAGGGCCTCGTTACTACAATATAAATATATCATCAATACACAGTCTCCTGTTTACGGGCGGCCGTCGAAGCCGAGACTTTGGCGGTGGGTAGAGCGGAGCGGAGCCGACCAGACCGGGCCGGAATAGACGGGAGCGAGAGGGAGCTGGGCGGCGGCGGCGGCGGGGAGGCTGATCGGGGGCCGTTGTTGTCCTACGGCTGCCCGGGCTGTCAGCGGGGCCTGGACCTCGGGGACGAGGGAGCAGCCGGCGAGTGGGGGAACGAGAGACAGACAGCGAGAGAGAAGCTCGCCACTCGCTTGGAGCAGGTAAAGGCAGCGAATGCACCCACTGCGGGCCGGGATGGCCAGCTGGCTGCGATGGGCGTTGTTTGGTGTGAGGGCGACGGACTCTCTGTTGTGGGAACCGAAAAAAAGCGGAAATGCACATTGTTGTAATATACATTTATTTTGGAGGGGGGGGATACGACGGGTTTCCCTTTTCGCGTCAAGTCGGCGCAGATTCTGCAGGCACTGAGGTAACTCGTTTGGCAGGGCTTTTTTTTAATGTGTTTATTCAGCAGCAAAAGGAAAAAAGGGGGCGGGGGAGAAAGACAAGAACTAAAGTATCCTCCCTACTCCCTAGCCGAGAACGACGAAATAAGTGAGACTATTTTTGAAGACTTATTTTTAAGAGTTTTGAAACCGTATTTGTAAACAAGAGGCTCTTTAATGTTAATGTGCAAGTATTGTTTAAACGTGAAGCATTTTGGTTTGGGAGGAGGAGGGGTTAGGATTTTTCGAATGGGGATAATTTTTATCAGATATACTATAGATAAAACATGATTCATATTGTAAATCTGAAGGTCTGGAAGGCATTGTAAATTGCGCTACAGTTCTCACCAGACCATTTAATAATAGTGACAAATAATACCAATGCAGACGGGTGGACAGAAATGTTGAAATATGTTTCTTTCTATACTATTGTCGAGATCTAGCAGGCAGAACTACATATATAAATAAATATGGTACTAAATCTATTAAATCTGACTTATTAGGAGCATGTATTAAGGCTGGTTAAAATGCAACCTGTAACATTAAGATAATTGTGTTTTGAGATATCAAATGTACAAACCCATATGTACAAACCTGCATGTTATACATCCAGAGATGCTGCCTGACCTGCTGAGTTACTCCAGCATTTTATGTCTGCGTGTTATAGTTATTTTCCCCCCCATATTCTGTGAATTATGGTAATAGTGAACTGCTGCTGTCTTGTAAAAATAGTTTTAGAATCTACAAAAGCAAAGTAATACACGTGCTCAATGTGTGAAGTAGTAGTAAATACGGGATATTCTTGGGTATGGTAGCTTTGCATCTATGGACGGCGAAACAGTGTTAACAGTTCTTGTGTCTGATCTCTTTGCAAGAGGCAATAACTATTCCTTTATGCAGAGATGTAGTCTGACATAGTGAGGGTTTTTTTTTTCAGTGTTGTAGTTCTGAAAGACATTGCTTGTGGGAATCCAGGTGGTTCTACCTACCTTTGCATGATTATAGTGAATTCAAGGACAGAATTACTTGCAAAGTTCAGGGTTTGTAAAATGCCAGAATTAGTTTTATGTTTAATAAATTGCCAAGCACTTTTATTTTTTTAAACCTAAAGAAATTTAAAATAAGAATGCAATAGTTTATTAATTAATCAGATATTTGGAAGATAATTGTAAAATATTTATTTTTATATCGTAAGCTGGAAGAGGAGAACATTTCATTTTAATTGCATGTTCAGTAAAGCAGTGTGTGCCTTTGATTTGTACAAAATATTTTGGGCAATGTATATAACACTGGACTTTTGCCATCATAGTATTACTGGTTGAAAATTAATTGGTTGGAAATAATAATCCAATATCATTCACTCTACGCATCCATGGAGACTGCAGCAGATGTGCAATGACGGCCACTTATGCATTTCCCTACATAAAGTAATTTCCATGGGCAAACAATGCTGTTGTCATCTATAGCCTGATCCTGGATGATTGGATTGACTTTGCATCTTTGAAACAAGTTTAGTCTGCAGGTTGCCAAATTATGTCATTAGTATTCATTTTCACTATGCCTCCCAACAAGCTCCTCAAGTATAAATTGCTCTTGCATATTCAAGTGACCTGTCTATCTCCATGCATCTCACAGTCCTTTCCCTGCTTGATCTCATTTTTCTTCCTGCTATATACTAATCTTTCACCTTTTCATTTATTATCCAATACGGTTTCAATCTCTCAATTTGCCTTGCTTTCTTTCACTGCTACTGTTATTTTTGAACTACCTTTTTTTAAACCCTTGTATTCGTAATGAGATACATTCTTCTATTTTGTCAAGTTACATAGTCTTTATGCTTCCATGGTCTCAATGGCCCCTTCCACTTCCTTGTGTCCTTTATCACTTGATTCTGGCAGACCTCCTCTGTCTGAGGTGGTCTGCCAGACCTTCAGTCTGAAGAAGGGCTCTGACCCGAAACGTCACTGATCCATTTTCTCCAGAGATGCTGCCTGACCTGCTGAGTTACTCCAGCAATTTGTGTCTATCGTTAGACCTCTAAAACTTGATTTGTGTAACCTGTACTGGAAAATAACTCTCCTTGAAATTAATTATGATTACATTTTTTAAATGTGCCACCTACTTTGTCTTTCACCTATTTGCCATATTATTTCTGCAACTGCTGATCTCTTCCATTCATTGCCTTGCCTTCAAAATCTACAATGAGATTTTTACTTTTTTAGACCTGTTAATTCCCTGGGAATTATCCCCATCTTCTCTCTTATTAAATGTGGTGAAGATTTGCGCATATCCGATGCACAGCAGATTTAACCATCTGTCATCAGATTTGTCTGTTCTCTATCAAGCCCTGCACTCTTTCCAAAACTCTACTTGACTTCATGGTCTTTCTCAAGGTATCTCAGTTATTGCCAGCGCTCCTTTTTCAGAAACTACCTAACTTCACTGTCCTCCCTGCCCAAGTCCTTAAACGAGTAATATCTCAAATTGCTCTTTTCACTGTACTCAACTCGTGTTTGGTTAATTGGATTTGATTCAGCTTCTGTACCCAACTGACCCTGTCCAAAGTGCGAAACAGTAACAACTGGAGCTGGGACTGTAGCAGGTCAACCATGTGTTTACGGAGGAGAAAAACAAGGAGACTGGTGAAGGTAGAGCGGTAGATGTTGTCCATGTGGACTTTAAGCTTTTGACAATGCTCTGCTTATGCACATTGGTTGAGAAGGTTAAGGCACAGGGATCTGAGATGAATTGTTGAACTGGATCCAAAATTAATAGGAGGCAGGGCGTAATGATGGATGAGTGTTTTTTTCCTGACTGGATATTTGTTAGAAGTGGAAAACGGGGATTGGAGCTAGGAGAGAGAGGGAGTATGACGACTACGTTGGCAAATGATGCAAAAATTAGATAAAGAAAGTTGTTTAAAGATACAGTAGGACATTGATTAGCAGAAAGATTGGTTGGAGTAATGGCAGATGGAATTTAATCCAGACAAG
Organism: Okamejei kenojei; assembly: GCA_035221665.1. Classification (NCBI taxonomy): domain Eukaryota; kingdom Metazoa; phylum Chordata; class Chondrichthyes; order Rajiformes; family Rajidae; genus Okamejei; species Okamejei kenojei. The sequence goes on along the minus strand of CM069145.1, from coordinate 34,804,438 downwards.
TGTGAAATAATGAACTTTGGGAGGTCAAATTCTGTTATGGCATAAAGAGTAAATGGCAAGGAGCATTGATGTGCAGAAAAGGTTTGGGGTGCATGTTCATATTTTCCCTGAAAGTGATGATCAGTTGAGGATATGAGAAAGGCATTTGGTGTACATCTTCCTAAGCCCATGCATTGAGTAAAAGCATTGGAACATGTTGCAGTTGTACAAAACGTTGGTTAGAGTCTGTTGTGTACAGTTTTGTTTGCCACACAAGAGGAAGGAAATGGTAGCAATGAGAGCATAAAGGATTCACCAAACCATTGCCTGGAATTAAACACTTGCGTTAGAAGGAGTGGTAGGATTGGAGGGAATATTCTCACTGGAATGTAGAAGGCTGAAGGGTGATCATGAGGTTTACAAAATTAAGGGGGTTAGATGGTCTTTAATCTATTTTCCAAGAGAAGCATGGAACCTGAGAGCCAAGATTTGATGTGAGAGGGCAGAAATTTAAAGGAGCCCCGCAGTTAAAATTTTCACTGGTTAGTGACATTTGGAACAAGCTGTGAAATGAGATAGTGAAGGCAGATGCAATGACAATGTGTAAAAGGCATTTGGACAAGCTCGTGGATTGGAAGGAAGTCGAGGGATACGAGCTTAACATGGGCAAATGGGACTAGTGTAAATGAGCATCACCAATATTCCAGGGTATCTGAAACTTCTCTTCCCTTTGGAACTTGTATGCGTATGCTGTTCATTTTCAATTTGCTGTAGTCTTGCAGTATCTGAATGTTTGCTTTCTATTCAGCCAAGGTTAGACTATAGTTTATTTTCCAACATATTAAATGATGGCGCTGGTTATTATTTTTGTACTCACCTACACATTGCCTACCCAACACCCTGCTGCTAAAATTGCTAACCTGGCAATGTTGCCTTGAGACCTGATTGACTTTGAATGCTCTGTTGATGAATTTCTCATCCTCTGTGAATTTTAAGCCTCTGCCTCCTGTTATCCCATACAAACCAGCTTATCACCCATTGCATCTCTTCTTGCTGATCTTAGTAGGCAGATAGTTTAACAAGCTCATTGAATCTGTTTAACTTGTCTCATGTCTTGTCCCCTACCTGATCCTGAAATGTCCTTCAATCATTGCATTTTTCTGACTAGTGATGGTAATTCCAGCAGGCGACATAATGTAATATTTTGGAATTCCTTTCTTTAAACCAAGCACCTCTTGCATTCCTTTCCTTTAAGACACTGCTTAAAAGTTGGCACATTAACTAAACATTTGGGTATCTCTCCAATAGCTGCTTGCCTGATCATTCCCCTGAAATATTGGCTGTTTACTTGTGTAAAAGGTTCCAAATGTATGTGAAGTCTTGTATTCAAATAACTGTGAAACTCTTTTTTCTCGTGGTTGATGCTCTGTAGCTCAATACTTGTTTGGTATCCAAAATGATGTGCATGGATATCGAACACCCTATTCAGAATATCTCTGCTGTTATTCATATTTGCAGCTAATTACAGATTTTTTCACTAGTTCCCGCATTAGGATGGAGGGGGAGAGAGACACCTAGAAAGCCGACTTTTGGGAAATTGGTCAGTTTACGTTAAAGAAGAAATGTTTCATGTCTATAGCAGTATGCGAAATAGTTTACATTGACCCTCTATTTGCAATGCCACTAATGTTTTATTGAATGAATGAGTACGCTTATTGGCCAATTATTCACATACAAGGAATTTGCCTTGGTGCTCCACCCTCAAGTGACAACATGACATACAGTGACAGGGCATATTTGTAATTGTAAATTTGTAATTTACAGGGCATATTTGTAAAATAATTGTGGGTAAATATGATTTAGTAATAATGATTGGTTGAGACCTTTCATCGATCTAATCAAGAGTTTCTACCCTAAATGTCTCCTGTCCTTTTTTGCCTGACCCGCCAAGTTGCTTCTTGCACATGGAGAAAACAAATATTTATTGGTGTGATGGGGTGTCAGTGAAGCAGGTTGCGTTGTCCTAAATGATATTCAGCTTCCTGAGATTTGTAGGAGCTGCACTCATCCAAGCAAAGGGAGAATATTCCATCTTGGTTCCGACTTGAGCCTTGTAGATGGTGGATAGTTCAGGTGATAATTCTCATGTTGTAGGACAACTGCCTCTGACCTGCTTATTTAGCCATGACACTTGCATGTCTGGTTCTAGCCAGTGGTTACTCCAAGGGTGCTGATAGTATGGGTCATTAAATGTCGCGAGTGACTGGTTAGATATCATTTTGTTGGGGATGTCATTGACAAGCATATTTAGACAATGGAAGAATATAGCACAGGAATGGATCCTTTGGCCTACAAAGCCTATGCAGAATCTGAAATTAGACTAATCTCTTCTGACTGCACGTGATTAATATCCCTCCATTCCTTGCATATTCATGTACTCAACTCATAGCTTAAATGCCACTAACACATCTGCTTCCATCACTATCCCTGGCAGTATGTTCCAGGCACGCACCATGCCCGTTATTGTCATTTGTCCACTATAACCGAGTAAGGGATTCGCTCCAATCACCTAGCAGTCACTCTGTGAAATGACTTGTTTTCAAATATAAAGTTCTTTTTAACAGCTAAAAATATATTTTTGTTACTGATAAAAACGTTAAACATTGTTTAATTGCATCATTGCACAAGTGTTGATCAAAGTAATGGCTTGTCAATTAATGCCCCTCCATAGTGTAACCAGAGGATATGTTAATAAAGAGACTGTGGTGTCTGATTACTGTGAGTATGCTGTCCGCTATCTGTTATAAAGAGGTCCGTAATAATAAAGATAGATTGTATAAAACTGCAGCATTTACATCCTGCAGCTAGTCTGCAATGCCCTGAGTAATGAAGGCAAGCATATCATATGCCTTCTTTACCACTCTATCTACTGGTGTTGCTACTTTTGGTAAGTTATGAACCTAGACCCCAAGGTCCTTCTCTACATCAATGCTCTTCAGGCCCCTGCCATAAACTTTGTACTTCCCCCGTCAAAGTGCAACACTTCTCATTTGCCCGGATTAATTTCATGGCACAAGTTTTACTTGTTTGTCATGCCTGAAAGTGTTTAGGTTTTGGTGCGTGCAGGTAAAGGCTGCTTCGTTTACTGAGGAGTTGCAAATGAAATTTAACATTGTTCCATTAGTATTGACCATAAAGGAGTAAAGCCCTGAGTACTGCCCTGAGTAGCTTCTGTGTTGATGGTTTGAAGGTGTGAGAGTTGACCTCTAGTACCTGCAATCCTCTTCCTTTGAGGTATGACTTTAACCACTGAAGTGTTTTCCTTTTTGACCATTAACTAGTTTTACAATGGTTTCTTATGTTCATTTGCTCAAATGTTGCCATGGTTTCTGTGGAGTCTCCTTCTCTGCAACAAGAGCAGCTTGTTGACTCAGGTTTGGAACCTAGTTTGGTAGGATGTGGAGTGATCCTGGCGAGTCTGAAGAAGGGTCTCGACCCGAAACATTGCCTATTTCCTTCGCTCAATAGATGCTGCCTCACCCGCTGAGTTTCTCCACCATTTTTGTCTACGTGAAATTAGATTATTTTAAGGAATATCCCTGGAAAACAATTTGGTGTAGAGTATGTAAACTATTCAAATAAAAATGTCAATTCATTCTAGTTGTTGTACAGTTCCGTTTTTAGTGTTAAAGATGTGGTTTCCTGATATCTTTGAATTTAGGCCAACCACTTCTATATTGGCTATCAATGGTATTAGATATGTCTACATTTTCCTGCAGTTTTAAAGAGTACTTCTACAAACTCCAGAATTCATAACCTAAATGTATTGTGTATTTGTGCTTGTGAGTAAAAATAAAACGTGTAATCTGCATATAATGCAAGAATTTGCCATTGTGAACAGGTGAAGTTGTTGCATGCACTTCTATGTTGGCAAAATAATTAATACCGGAATTTAAAAGGAATTGACTACAGTAAGTTGGGATCTAAAGTATTTCCTAACCAATGTAATATGCTCCTGAAATGTTCATCAAAAAATTTTGTCTACCGCATTTACAAACATTGGGTGTTTTTTTGTTCATTGAATGTTATCAGTCTTGGCGAGTAGAACACTTTTTCAGTTTAGTGCCAGCAATCAATCACACGTAGATTATGTTCAACATAACTGATTTCAGAGCAAAGTCTACATTTTTTTTGTCCTTTTAACAATGTAAGTTTTTCTCTGCTTACACCATCTATCACAATGTTCTTGGTCGTTTGAGATTGCTATTTGAAACAAATTGGAAGATTTATGTTGCATTGTCAGGGTGCCTAAGAGTTGATTTGGAACAGTTTTTTTGTAGAAGTCTAATAGTCTAGGCCGTCTGGACATTTCATAAAGGTACTGATTTGAGGTGAGAGGTTAAAATACAAACCTTTTTTTTCTCTTTTCTTGAACCGTAGTTTGGCTTGCTAGTGCATATCACCAGGTGAAGATTTAAAATGGTTCTAAAGTAACTTTCTGTCATTATCTGATTGCGGCTTGATGGAAAATGTATTGTACTGGAACAGCATTGATTAACTTGAAACCTTTCAACTTAAAGCTTTTGAAGTGCACGTTTCTGTGTAATGTATTACACAAATTGAGCTTTCAGTAACGTGCTAATGCTTTAAACACCCAAAACACATTTGTAAGTTGAAAGTGCTTTTCTGTGTTGTCATTACGATTTTGGTGAACTATAATAGTGTGAAATGTTTATTATTATTCCTGCCCATTAGAAATCTGTAAACCACTCAGCAAAATGAAATGCTGTATATTCTGCTATACAATTGCACCATTTTGCATTGTATTATTTGAACTGGTATGAAGTGCAGATCTATTGTTGTGGTAAAATTAATGAGGTGCAGAGTAGAAACTCATCCAGGAAGTGTATTGGCCCGATGCTAAAATAACCATATAACCATATAACATATGACCATATAACAATTACAGCACGGATGCAGGCCCTCTCGGCCCTTCCAGTCCGTGCTGTTTTCGACCATTTGTTTTCCCCCAAAATGTATTGGGTTTGATGTAGAGCATGCCAGTACAATAGTCCATCAATATTAGGTTCATATACAAAGTCCACAAGAAAATTGTGTGTCCATCTTGTGGCCTCCTCTACATCATTGATACCAAGTGTAGACCACTATGCCTGGGCCTGGTTGAGTTCCCAGTTGTTGGCTATTTTAATGTATCTTCCCAATCCCATACCAAACTTTCTGTCCCCAGTCTCCGTTGTTGGAGTGAGACCACCTGTCAGCACCTTGTGTCCGCTTGAGTAGCCAATAACCCAATGGCATGGACATTGACTCATCTAATCTCAGGTTAGCCTGCCACTCCACTCTTCCAGACATCTCCACAGATGCGGCCTGACCTGCTGAGTTCCTTTAGCATCTTTACTGAATTAAAGTAGGCAACAGTCCCCAGTTACCACTGCTGTTCGGTTGATAGTAATCTAACTCCAAGTGGAGATACTTGGGCAATGTATTCGTGGATAATTAAAAATGTACAAAAATTTGACTTAATGCTATGAAGATTTAGTTTTGAGTAGCTGTAATTTTGTAAAAATTCATAAAACTGAGGATGTAATTGAAAATAATTGTAACTGCATGAATACTGCACCTTATTTTTGTGGGAATGGCATTGTCTACATAAAATTGTTTGTTAACTCTGTTTTGGTTTTCTAAATACAGTAACAATCTGACACTGGTGACCAGTAGAATAGGATCCAAGCCTTTAAGGTCATGTGCAAGTCTAATTTGTCACAAATCTGTTGTAATTGGGGAAAATGACACGGGTCAGATGTGTAGGAAAGAACAGCAGATGCTGCTTGAAATCGAAGGTAGACACAAAATGCTGGAGTAACTCAGAGGGATAGGCAGCATCTCTGGGAAGAAAGAATGGGTGACGTTTCAGTTCGAGACCCTTCTTCAGACATGCATTTTTCGTGTATTACAATGAATAAGCCATTTGTATAACTAGATGCCCGTATTGTAATATCTGATTCAGCTAATATTTGTTGAGTATCCTTTTACCTCTCTAACCTTGGGGCTTAATTTTAATGAACAAAATCCTTTCTTTATAAAATTATATCTTATATGCTGACGTGCTGATCCATCCTAGTCTCAACAACTATTTAGAGTAAAATTTTGCTAGATAATTTGGCATTTGACCTCAAATGCTTTACCGAGGAAAATCTAAAAAGATTTTATCACAAATTTACCCAGAAATTTTAGTTTGCAGTGGGTTTTTGTTAGCATGGCAGGAAATCAGTATATATGTATGATCATGGAAATCTCAAAATATAAGATAAAATGTTGCATTTGGAAAGCTTGGGCGTGGATGTTTTTAATAAACTGGTGCCTGTGTTTTTCTCCGTGTACACCGAGAGGGGTTTTTACATTGATAGTCTCTCTCATCTTCAACGCTGTAAAAGTACTTAATTGACTGTGATTTGGGTAGCCTGTATATTGGTGTGCTGCAGGAGGCTTGGTAATCAATTTAAGCATGGCAAAGATCCAAAGAGAAGAATGTAACTCTTTTTTAGATGTCGGTTATTAGATGGTTGCCATCACGAGAAGAGCTGCAAACCACATATCCTTGTTAGAACCAAGACATGCCTTCCTAAAATCTCTTGGCTTTACTCTGGCTTATGGTAATACTCGCCCGACAGTTTTGCTACCTTCATTTTAATGCACTTGTATTCTAATGCACTTTTGGCTGACATCCCACCCTAATGCTCGAGGTTATACAAAACTCTGTGGCTCATGCCCTAACTTGTACTTTCCCGTTCACTCTTCATGTCTGTGTTTGGTGCCCTACATTTGGTTCCTGGTTGAGAAAGATATAATTTTCACCCTGATTCATATCTCTCGATGGTCGTGGAGCTGGACGGCTTCGGAGCGTGGAGAGCTTTGGTGGCGCGCTGCTGCGGCCCGACTCCGGAGCTTTGGAGGCTCCAGCCGCAGGCCGGTGGACGGTAACATCGAGAGCTTGCGGGTCCCTGGTGGGAGATCGCTTTATGGAGCTCCCACAACGGCAACTTTTCCTGCCCGAGTTGCGGGGTTGATGGCGACACGGAGCGGGGCCTTAAATCGCCCCGCGCGGCTTAAAGGGCCGCGGGACTTGCTAGCACCCACCGGGGGCTCCAACATCAAGACCCGGGCAGGGCCTACATCGCCTGGCGCGGCCTTAATGGCCGCGGGACTTGCCATCGCCAGCCGGGGGCTTTGACATCGGGAGAAGAATGGAGAGCAGGGGAGAGACAAGACTTTGCCTTCCATCACAGTGAGGAGGCGATTCACTGTGATGGATGTTTGTGTAAATTGTGTTGGTGTGTGTCTTGGTTCTTTTCTTGTTGTATGACTGCAGAAACCAAATTTCGTTTGAACTTCATTTGATGTTCAAATGACAATAAACGGTATTGTATGTATGTATTGGGGGGAAAAAAAACACGTAGGCAGTAGTTTTCAGAAACAAGGATAACCGACCGGTAATGTTAATGTCTGCCGAGCTTCACAGCCGTGTATCTCTGGCTCCTTAAAAGTTGTCTCCACTCCTCTCCCTTTCTCCACCCCCTCCTCCCCTCTTTTAAAGGACTTACCTTACGCTGGGGGAAAAAAGTAAGCAGGAGTTAAATGTCCACCGAGCTTCACAGCTGTGTATCTCTGCCTTCTTAAGTTGTCTGAACTCCTCCTTCTCTCCCCTCCTCTCACCCCCCTCCTCCTCTCACCCCCCTCCTCCTCTCACCCCCCCTCCTCCTCTCACCCCCCTCCTCCTCTCACCCCCCTCCTCCTCTCACCCCCCCTCCTCCTCTCACCCCCCCTCCTCCTCTCACCCCCCCCTCCTCCTCTCACCCCCCCCCTCCTCCTCATCACCCCCCCTCCTCCTCTCACCCCCCCCTCCTCCTCTCACCCCCCCCCTCCTCCTCTCACCCCCCTCCTCCTCTCACCCCCCCTCCTCCTCACCACCCCCTCCTCCTCTCACTCCCCCCCTCCTCTCACCACCCCCTCCTCCTCTCACCCCCCCTCCTCTCACCCCCCTCCTCTCTCCCCCCCTCCTCCTCTCCCTCCCCCCCTCCTTCTCCCTCCCCCCTCTTCTGTAGCAAACCACCCATTCATCCTGCACAGACCCTCCGATCCACACTGTACTGACCCCCCCCCCCATCCATCCTGTACTGATCCCTCCATTCAAGAAGAATGGGGGGATCAGTCTGAAGAAGGGTCTCGACCCAAAATGTTGCCTATTTCCTTAGCTCCATAAATGCTACCTCACCGGCTGAGTTTCTCCGGCATTTTTGTCTACCCCCCCCATCCATCATGTACTGAACCACCCCCCGTCCATCCTGTACTGACCCCCCCCCCCCCCAATTCATCCTGTACTGATTCCCCCATCCATCCTGCACAGATCTCTCCCCCCCCCCCCGTCCATCCCGTACTGATCCCCCCCCCATTCAACTCCTCTGACATCCCCCATGCTATTCCCTCACAATTTTACCTACTCCAACCAACATGCACTAATTCAATCCATCCATTCTACAATGCTTACCTTCTCAACCCCCCCCATCTATCCATCCCCCGCGCTGATTTCACACCCCCCCCCCCCCCCGCGCCCCCGACCCTATTGTGCTGGAAATGTCTTCAGAGCGAACATTGACTATGTTTGATAATGGAATGCAATCAAATGTGCTTTAATTCCCAATGTTATAATTTGTTTTAATCCATAAAGATGGATTAATTAAATTGTGAACTCGTGAAACCGCGGTGTTCGATTGTCACTGCTACCGTTGACACGTTATTACAGAATTCATTTTAACAGCAAATCAATGCTCTTAATATGGAGTATCAGTACTGTAGTTATTTAATGAGCAACATTCACAACTATACGTTGGATTTATCCAGGTTTTACTTCTATAGTCGGTCATATACATCACAAATTTGGTCAGGAGATATTTCATTTGAAATGTTAACGTTAATTCTGAAGTGGGAATGATGGAAACAGCATTTATCAATAATTTATTTTTAATCTGGTGCATACATACTGGGTATCTTCATTGCTGTTCACAGCACATGCATCTAATCTGAATGTCCGGTAATGTAACGTTTTGACACCTTTAAACATATTACCAAAAGAACATTTGCTGCAGTTATGTCCTTTGACCATCTCTTATCAGTTAGTGTAATGTTTAACATGTGAGATGGGTATAGTCGGTTTTAACAGCTATTATCATAAAATGCCTTAGAAATTTCCTTGCAACCTGTATATTTTGTTATGGATAAATTAAGTGGGAAGCGAGAGTGTTTCTGTACCAAAAGCAATAACGACCATGCTATGGCCATGTCATGATAATTTTCGGTCCTTCGCAGAAAACGTGCTTGCATCAATCTGTAGTGTGCTTGCCATGGTCCAAATTTTATTGACACAGGTTGATCATACGCTGAATAATCTAACCACATTTTTGTTTGGAGGTGAAAAGAAATAATAGAAATTACATTAATTGCAATGTGTAAAAAGAGTTGAGATACTGTATTGTAATTTTGCTGCATGTCATTGTGGTATATATCATGTCTTGATTGGTGAATATGTTTAGTTTGTGACTTTATTTCAAGCAGAAATAATATGTGAATGCTTCATTGAGCATAATTCTGACTGGTAACTACGCAGTTCGTCCGAGCACATTATCGCACACGTCATGCAAGCCGTCTTAAATGACCACCTAAACCGTCATTTGGCAACCTAAAAAGCTGCCAACAGCTGGCAACAGCAAAAAAAAGTTAAGTGAGAGCCCTGCTTCATAGTCATCAGGTATATTTGTTTCAAGGAAAAATAGCGTAAGCTACATCAACTCATTTTATATATTTGTACTAATTTCATTATTTCCAAGAATGATAGACACAAAAATCTGTAGTGGGTCAGACAGCATCTCTGGAGAAAAAGAATAGGTGACTTTTTGGGTTGAGACCGTGTGGCTTCCATTGAGTGGAAGCTCCTGTCCTCTCTCATCTGCCAGCCATCATTTTCCAAAGATAACAAAGCATGGTAATGGTGTGGATCTGTGTTTCTGGCGGGAGGGAACATGGCCCCAACATTCAGGTTCAGTGCAGTCCTATCAGTGCTTTAACTGGCTTTGTTGGGGGTGGAGATGGCAAATACCTCAAAACCATCGCATCCACTCCTACTTAAGATGGTTACTGACCCCAGTCTAGGTCCCACGACAATGGTCTGCCGATAGCAGTAGTTGCTGCCGTATATCCTCCTGTTTCGCTCCCCCTTCTGCACCTGGTGATTGGAACAGTCAGATTTAGTATGTGATGAAACAATCGAGGTAGGCCACAGCACTGATGGCCAATGCCAAGAAGTGTAGTAGAAACCTAATATTGCAGAATCTGAAACTTATGCAAAATAGCTTTTGGGGTTATTTCTTGATTTGCAAAACAAAGATTTGGAAAAGCGTATTTAAAATTTGATTCAGTAAGGCCTTTCTTTACATGTGGAATAAAATGTAATGCTGCTGGTTGTTTTGAAGCAAAGCAATCCCGTTTTACATTTTAGCATTCACAAGTTACATTTATTGTCACATGCACCAATTGGTACAGTGAGATTTGAGTTGCCATACAGCCATACAAATAAAATGAACACGATACATAAAAGAGTTTAACATGAACATCCCCCACAGCGGAATCAACGTTTCCCACTGAGGGAAGGCAATAAAGTTCAATCATCTTCCTCTCTGTTCACCCGTGTTCAGGGCCTTTGAGCCATCCGCAGTCGCCGCTACGGAAGGCCCGATGTTCAGGCCCTCTCGCCGGGATGATCAGAGCTCCTGCATCGGAATGCACTCAGCGGCTTGGAGTTTCCGAATCGGCCACTTCTTACTGGAGACTGCAGCTTCCGAAGTCTACAGGCCAAGCTGGGCGGCGTTCCAACAAGGGGTCCTAGGCCTCCGCGATGTTAAAGTCAGCGCCGCCCGCAGCTAGAAGCTCCACAAACCACAGCTCCACGGTATTAGAGTCAGCAGGCCCAATACTCCGGAGCTGCAACACAGGCGATCCCCTTCAAGGCATCATCCTGCTCCGCGATGGTAATTCAGTACTGCGCCGCCGCTGAAGCTCTGGCCAGTCTCCGGTAGAAAAGGCCCTCTTTTTAAAATTTAAAAATAAACTTTATTCAGGTAATAAATATATACAATACATCAACCGTGCGAAAAAAATCATCCAACGTTTTCGGAGGCTATACAAATTATTCAATACAGTCTACATACATTGCTCAAATTTTGTATATTTGTCCCTCACCCTTGCCACTCAAATGGAATCCCTTCCCTTATTTTGAGGGGCGTCTCCACCACACCCTGCCCCCCATGTCCAGCAGTGCCCCCATGTCCAGCAGTGCAAGAACCCTGTGGTCCTCTCCCACCGAGCCTTGGCGTTGGCTGCACCGCGCTTCAGTGCGTCCCTCAGCACATACTCCTGCAGTCTGCAGCGGGCCAGTCTGCAACATTCCCTGACTGACATCTCGCTCTGCTGGGTGGTGAACAACGCTCGAGCAGACCAAAGAGCGTCTTCCACCGAGTTGATGAACTTCCAGCAGCACTCGATGTCAGTTTCTGAATGCGTCCCTGGGAACAGTCCGTAAATCACATAGTCCTCTGTGACGGAGTTGTTTGGAATAAACCATGACAGGGACTCTTGCAAACCTCTCCAGACTGTCTTTGCAAATCCACACCCTGCAAAGAGGTGGGCAACCATCTCCTCTCCACAGCAGCCGTCCCGAGGGCAGTGTGCGCTGGTAGTGAGGTTCTGACCGTATAGAAAGCCTCTGACTGGGAGGGCTCCCCTCACCGCCAGCCAAGCCACGTCTTGGTGCTTGTTGGTGAGTTCTGGCAATGAGGCATTTTGCCAGACAAGCTGGCAGTCTGCTCTGGGAACCACGCCACTGGGTCCATGGAGTCCTTTCCCTGCAGTGCCTGCAGGATGTTCCGTGCTGACCACTGCCCGATGGACATTTGGTCATAGGCGTTGGTCTGGAAGACCCTTTCCACAAACGACAAATAGGGCGGCAATGTCCAGCTGACTGGCACATTGCAGGGCATCTGCACCAGGCCCATCCTTCGCAACACCGGGGACAGGTAGAACCTCAGCAGGTAGTGACACTTGGTGCCCACGTGCCTTGGCTCTACACTCCGCCTGATGCAGCCACACACGAAGGTGGCCATCAGGGTGAGGGCCACGTTGGGAACGCTTTTACTCCCGTTGTCTGCCGACTTGTGCACCAGTTGGTAGGCGGGGCCTTAATGTTTGCCGTTTTTGACCGCTTGTGAACATTCTTTTCATGTGGGGAGCATCAGCCATTTCAGCCATAGTGGGGACTTGAGTATTGGTTGGCGATGATTGTCCCTAATGAAATGAAAGTTGAAAAAGTGGATCTGTCATCGGCGTAACAAATTGATAAACTTGACTGACGGTGATTTTATTCAATGAACATGCTTTGCATAATGTTCTTTGAAGCATCTTGTTTCATTTCATAAGTGATTTTTCTAAAAGGTTGGTAGGATGTTGGGTGACATAGATTTACAAAGGCCAAGAATTACAAGGAAAGGTTAACATTTTTGTAAAGCGTTTTTGCTGACTCTGTCATGTTAAGATCAAATTATAAATAGGTTTTAATAGTTGAAATATTGCCAATTGTTGGTCTACTGGTATGTTGTTTCTGCACCAAATAAGTTGAAACCCTCTAGTTCAGGATGGAAGTGGCAAACAGTATATTTAGGAGTAAAAAATATCAGAAATGTTTAATACTTAAGCATTTACCTTGTTCATGAAATACAAATTTAGTTTGAAGAATATATTTGTTGCTTCATTATTTTAAATTATGGGCTTTTTTGGAAATCTATAAAAGGTATATTAATTTTACTAAGCCTATTTGTAGGATTTACTACGACTTTTATCTTGCAATAGCAAATTGCTCGGTTTCCACATAAGATACTTAGTGCCACAGAAGGAATCACAACTTATCATGCGTGTTATTTCTGTTTGTAATGAGCGAAGGAATTTAGTTTTAGAGATACAGTGCAGAAACTGACCCTTCAGCTGACCGAGTCCGCAAGACCAGCGATCCCTGCACATTAACAGTATCCTACATACACTAGGGACAAGTTACACATACATCAAGCCAATTAACCTACATACCTGTACGTCTTTGCAGTGTGGGATGTAACCGTAGATCTCTGAGAAAATCCACGCGGTCACGGGGAGAATGTACAAACTCCATACAGACAGCACCCGTAGTTGGGATCTAATTCGGATCTCCGGCGCTGTAAGTCTACCGCTGTGCCACAGTGCTGCATTTGTTGGCTAATTATTGTTACATGTACTGAGCTACTGTGAAAAGCCTTGTTTTGCTTGTCCAAACATCAGATATACCAGACACAGAATCGATCCATTCAAACTCAAATACAATAGATAGAGCAAAGGGGAAGGTACAGAGTGCAGAATATATAAAATAGAAGATGGTGTGCAGCACTGTAGCACATCAGTTCCTCAGTCCAATGCCTTCACTATTGAGGCGAATTGAACAGTGCCTTAACTTATGGAAGGATTGTTCAGAAGCCTGATAATAGAGTAGAAGAAGCTGTTCCTAAGTCTGGCAATGAGAGCTTTCAAGCTTCTGCATCCTCTGCCAGACGGGAGTTTTAAGAAGGAGGAATGACTGGGATGGGACAAGTATTTATGTTGGATGCTTTTCTGAGGCAGAGTGAAGTGTAGATGGAGTCAATGGTGGGAAGTCTCGTCTGTGTGATTGACTGGTTAATTCTATAACTTTCTGCAATTTCTTGCCATCTTGGGCAGAACTGTTCCCAAACCAAGCAATGCTTTCTGTGGCATTGGTGTGCATCTGTCGCACCAATGTATTGCAACCGACCTGTTAAATCTAATTCTGCAGTTGCATAGGGCAAGGATGATGGGTGGTTGTGAGGGAATACTAGCTACACTAACAGTACACCTACACTAAGACTAGCTCTGTGTCCTTTCCTTGCCTATTTAAGTATCCAACTAAATAAGTACCTTCTACACCTAGTGATTTTATCTAGTTCCACAATGTCTGCTGGGTATGCTTTCTAAATGTCTACCAAAACTTTCTCCTTGGATCTCTATCAAAACTCAAACTTCTTACTCTCACCTTGAACATATATCCCCTTGCTTTTGTTACCTTTACCGTTGTAAAATAGATTCCAACTATGTGAGTTATATAAGCTTGTCATGACTTTATTCACCTCTATCAGGTTAATCTTGGCATTTTGTACTCCATGGAAAACAAGTCCAGCCAATCCAAACTCTTCCCATAATTTAAATCCCTAGACCACAGCCATGTAAATCTCCTGTTCACTCTTTCCAGTGTCATTATGTCCTTGAAATAAAAAGGCTATTTGTTCAAATTGCATTGTGATAAAGGTAAGATAAAAGTTGAATGCAATTTTGCCAGTAGATTGGGTAAGAAATTGTGATGCAATTGGAGATTTCAAAATTATTTGAACTGCTTCCTCTCATAATTTTCCGTGGTTATTTGTTGGCTTTTTTCTCTACTTAATATTTTATAAGAACTGTCGGCTAATCATGTAAATACAGTTACGCTAAGTACAGGTTGGAGGCTGGGTATCCTGCAGTGAGTAATTAACTTCTAGGCATAAGTCAGGAGCGTGATTGAATGCTCTCTGCTTAGTTTGTTGAGTGTAGGTCTAATAATATTCCAAGCTTGAAACCATCCACAATAAAGCAGCCTTCTATTATTGGTACGCAATCCTCAACCCTCCACACCAATTTCCTCCTTCATCTGTGCATATTGACTACAGTTGTTACCTCTTGGTATTTATTAACATAGATTATTTTGTCTACCCCTCCCAAACCCATGTTTACCTAAACCTACCTGATCTCCCGGTTGCTAAACACTTTAACTCCCTCTCGCATTCCCACGCTGACCCTTCTGTCTTGGGCCTCCTCCATTGTCCAGTGAGGAACAGCACCTCATATTTTGCTTGGACAGCTTATACCTCAGCAGTATGAATATTGATTTCTCTAACTTTCCATTTTTCTCCTTTCCTCCCCCTTTTGTTCTCTGACAAATCTGACTGTCTCTCTGATTACGTTGTATCTCTGTCTGCTTTGTTGTCACCTTCCCCTAGCCAGCAATGGTCTATTCTACATCTTCCTTGATCTGCATCTGTTTTGATCTCATGCACTTCCTTATCTCTGTAACTACCTCTCCACTGATGCTCAGTCTGATGAAGGGTTTCGACCCGAAATATCACCCATTCCTTCTATCCAGATATTGCCTGTCCCGCTGAGTTATTCTAGCATTTTGTGTCTATCCTTGGTGTTCTTGCAACCTTTCCATTAGTGATGTATGAGGTAAGTTGCTCCTGCAGTCAGCATTGTTTCACACTGTTTTTCAATGAGTCACTTCACATGCTGACAATCAGGAAGATCAGTAAATTGTTGCCATATGGCATTCTAGCAGTGAACACGCGAAAGGACCCAGCCTGCACAAGCTGATGAACAGCTTTCTTGGAACTTCACTGATGGATCAGGTGCTGTTCTAGAAATTAATGATTTTGGTTTTGCGTTGGCAATTTATTTACAACTGCTTTTGGAACCTTGGCACTTCTTAAATCATTCGTAAAGTCATATAGCATGGAAGCTTGTCCTTTAGCCCAACTCATCCATGTTGACTAGGATGCCCACATAAGCAAGTTCCATTTGACAGTGTAGGTAGTTAGTTAAGGGCCTGTCCCACTTTACGAGGTAATTCAAGAGTTCTCCCCTCATTAGAGCTCTTGTAATGTACGGAGCGGGTACATAGGGGCCCGTACGAGTAAAGAGTAAAAAGTAAAAAATTGGTTCTTCCATATGTATCTCCCTTATTCCACCTTGTAACTAATTATTATCGCTAGTACTGTCTACTATTTATTTTGAGTTTGAGTTGACATTTGTACCTGTTCAACAGGTCAGTGGTGATTCTAATACCAACAGTGAGAATGTGTACAGTTTTGGTCTCCTAATCTGAGGAAAGACATTCTTGCCAGAGAGGGAGTACAGAGAAGGTTCACCAGACTGATTCCTGGGATGGCAGGATTTCCATATGAAGAAAGACTGGATAGACTCGGCTTGTACTCGCTGGAATTTAGAAGATCGAGGGGTGATCTCATAGAGACTTCCAAAATTCTTAAGGGGTTGGACAGGCTAGATGCAGGAAGATTGTTCCCGATGTTGGGGAAGTCCAGGACAAGGGGTCACAGTTTAAGGATAAGGGGGAAGTCTTTTAGGACCGAGATGAGAAAATCGTTTTTCACACAGAGAGTGGTGAATCTGTGGAATTCTCTGCCACAGAAGGTAGTTGAGGCCAGTTCGTTGGCCATATTTAAGAGGGAGTTGGATGTGGCCCTTGTGACTGAAGGGATCAGGGGTATGGAGAGAAGGCAGGTACAGGATACTGAGTTGGATGATCAGCCATGATCATATTGAATGGCGATGCAGGCTCGAAGGGCCGAATGGCCTGCTCCTGCACCTAATTTCTATGTTTCTATGTTTCTATCTCAGGAGCAGCACAACAGGCGCTCCCTGACTTGTGTAATACTCGAGTTACGTAAGCATGCGCTTAATTAAATATTTCGAAACAGGTGGTCCTGTTTCCTGAATGACCCGTGTTATTGCAACAGGTGGGTGCTGAGAGCTTCCCGTCTGAATCATTGATATGAATGCGTTGCTTGGTCTCAATGTTTTTCCTCTTTTGCCGTGGTTGGTGCAACACTGGGAAGGTGGACGAGAACGAGGAAGGTGTGGGGAACAACTTCTGGTGCACCAGCGAGCCCTTTCCCAACACTACGGCTGTTGTGACTCGTTGTAGCCCCTGGCCGACAGCGCTTTCTTCAGGGCTCGGCCACCGACTAGATGTGCACGGTCGCCTTGGGGTCCCTACCCTCTCACCAGCTGTCGCTTCTTCCTGTCGGCCGTCGCCTTCTCTCCTTCATGGCTGTCTCGACCTCCCCTGGTGTCGCCGACAACTTCCAAGGTGGGCTCTGGGGAGGGTGAGGAGGAGCCAGTGCAGTATCTACAACTTGAGCTGCAGGAGTAGGCCAACACCTGGTAAGTGACAGGAGGATGCACGTGAGGGAGGTGCTTGGTAGATGGGTAGAGATAGTGACAAAGTCTAGAGGTGAAAAGACCAAAGGGTATCAGATGAGGAAAGATAAATATTTGATGTTTGTAGTGTTGAGGTCAAACAACTTGCACCTTTGCCATATTTAGAAAATATTTTCCGTATTTGCAGGCCAGCTATTTCATAAGTTGAAATAAATCTCTCGGTATGTTCTCGTGTCAACACGAAGGCATCTAATCTATTAGATCCAATTATCAGAGACAGGAGCACGAACATAGGTATTCCTAAAGGTCTGTACTGTGTTCAAGGTCTTCTCTAGTCGGTTCCAATGATTGGGCATGTTCATTCCTTCAGGGGTTTTATAACGTTCCATGACTTCAGAGTTCCAACTACATTTCGTACCTTGAATTTATAGTGGGGGAGAAAATAATCCTGCCTGCATAATGCTTGATGAATTTTGAAAATATGCTTTAAACACAGATAATCCCAAGGTTCAGTGATAGAAGTAAAGGATCTTGAGGTTTATAAATCAGTATTAATTGACTTCTCTGTATTTGTTTTTAAATTGTAGATCTGCATGTGTTTTTTTTTAACATTGGTGAATTTTGAATGAAGATGAAAGCTTTTGCTCAACAATTCTTTGTGCAGAAAATCTGCAGAATGCTGGAGGAAGCAAATAATGCATGGAATTGCATTGTATGTACAGCACAGAAATGGGCAAGAAAATGCATGTGTTCTGTTGTGGTGCACTTGATTTGCTCTTCAGAGCATTGCATTGCAAGGAAGCAATTCCAGTGCATAACCAGTGATAACTTGCTGAGTCTTGGAGATGATTAATGGTGGCGTCAATCTTATAAACTGGTGTGCAGAATGAATAATAAGGTAGGAGATTAGAACACTGTCCAGTGCTCTTGATTCCCTCCTTTATGTTGTGGGATATAATTTAGAATACCAGTGGCAATACCACCAGCTGCACATTCAGTGCTGTTCGGAGGCTAAAACATTACGTTTTCAGTTGGGGGCCCATCACAAAACTCTTAGCAGCATACTATGCTTTAAAAGCCTCAGACCAAAATGATTAAGACATTTTCCTCTATGACTTGTTGATTCCAATATTTCATGAATAACCACAAATATAATTGCACTTAAAAGTTATGTTATGCACTTCTGTTATGCTGATACATTTATTAGTTTGCTCAACATTTAGGTATAACCCTAATGGCTTTACAGAAAGTACCATTATCCTTGTTACATTTTAGTTCTAGTTTCATACTTTGGATTTGAGTCAGTATGTCCAGATAAAAGCTGCTGTATTTGCATCTTGTCTTTGGAGACAGATAGGATCATGCCGTCTAATATCTTGAACTGTATTACTATAAGTGCTTGGTTTTTATTTGAATTATGGCATCAGCCCCCCATGTTTTAACCATGTTGTGGAGCTATTTATTGCTTTTTCTATTTTGGTTTATAGCGATGGTTATGTAAATATTTTAATTAATAAAGAATTACTAATTGCTCCCTTGATAAACAGATGTCCTAAAAATGGACCCAGGCTGAAATGGAAAAGTTGCTGTTTAAACATTGTAACATCAAAGGTACTACTGATGTCAGAGCACTAATTATTTGAAGGCACTTTTTTGTGTGAAGAATGTAAGATTTTAAGCAGTTAGTGCATTTTAGAAACTTATAAATTAACAAATTACACTTTAATTAAAACATGGACATAGTAATGGCTCTGATTGTATTGGTATAATTTGCCGAACTGGCTGGATGCTTGTGAGCAGTTAAAGCTTTGAAGAATGGTGGGAAAGTTTCAGTTCTGTGGTAATGACCTTTTAACTGTTCTGATGTGGTAATAAGCATATTCTCTTTCAATAACACTGAATACACACAGACCCTGCCATTGGCTTAAAAATAACTGAAACACCCAGCAGAGTATAGCAAGCACTGGAAGGGGTTTTGCCATATTTAATTGAAGTGTACGGAGCAATTTAATGTATTTTGCTCTCTGATTTGTTAGAAAATAGGAAGTGTTTTAAGTTGTAGTACTTGACATCTATCAGATTGTAGATTACTTTGTATTATTTGAGGCATTCTCTTATTAAAATGTTGCATTTTACTTAAAGCAATTTAATGCTGATTGTATTTTTAAAATGGTTGCAAATCTGTGATCAGCGTAGGATTATGCCTAACATATTTATAAAAATGTAAAGTGTTTTAATGAATAAAATTCAAATGATTTTGGGAGAGTGACCTTAGTTTGCACCCCAACGGTATGAACATTGACTTCTCCAATTTCAGGTAGTCCTTGCTTTCTCCCTCCTTCCCCTCTCCTTCCCAGCTCTCCCACAGCTTATTGTCTCCGCCTCTTCTTTTCTTCTTCCCGCCTCCCCACCCCAACATCCATCTGAAGAAGGGTCTCGACCCGAAACGTCACCTATTCCTTCGCTCCATAGTTACTGCCTCACCCGCTGAGTTTCTCCAGCATTTTTGTCTACCTTTGACATTCTGTAAAACTTCCATTCAAAACGAATGGGGGCAACTTTTGCAACTGGATCCTTGACTTGCTCACCGGCAGACCTGAAGCAGTGAGTATCAGTAGCATCCCCTCCTTGCTGGCCATCAACACAGATGCACTTCAGGGCTTAGCCACCTGCTCTCATCTCTTTAAACATATGACTGTATGGCTAAACACTGCTCCAATGCCATTTGTGAACTCGCTGACGTCGCTGTGCTTAGCCAAATCATGGGCTGTGTTGAGTTGGTACACAGGAGATAGATGGAACACCTGGCTGAGTGGTGCTACAACAACAACCCCTTGCTCAGAGTTTACAAGACCAAGCAACTTGTTGTTGTGTTTAGAAAGGGGAAGTCTGGTTACCACATGTCAGTTTTCATTTGTGGGTCAGTGGTGGAGAGAGTAGCAGCTTCAAATTCTAGTTTAACTCGTTCTATCTGGTTAGTTTAGTTTATTGTCACATGTATTGAGGAACAGTGAAAAGCTTTTTGTTGCGTGCGTTCCAGTCAGCAGAGGACTATACGTGATTACAATCGAGCAGTCCAGTGTACATACGGGATAAAGGGAGTAAAGTATAGTGCAAGGTAAAGTCTGATTACCCTCTACTTCCTCCCGTTGAGCCAATTTTCTATCCAGTTGGCTAGCTCACCTTGGATTCCATGCGCTCTAACCTACCAGAACAGTTTCCTGCTTTGTGGACATATACATGCTTTAAACAATCCTGGTAATATCACCGAGTATTTTTAAAATAATTAATTTTGTTTTGAAATATTATGCCTGTCCTCCTTGGTCATCAGCAAAGAGGACAAAATTCCAGAGTAACTCAGCAGATCCGGCAGCATCTTTGCAAAACATAGATAGGTGACATTTTTGGCTGAGACCCTTCTTGAGAAGTTCTGCAGTATCTCTGTATCTCTGAAGAAGGGTCCTAACATGAAAAGTCGCCTATCCGTCTATTTTTTTTTTTGTAAACTAGCATCTGCAGGTCTTAATATAAGCAAATAATACACATGAGATACAATTCTGATTTTAATCTAGCAGTCTATAAAAGTGCATTATAATTTGAAAAGGAAGCAACGTAGTACTTTTTACTTTTTTTTTAAATTGTAAGGAGTTGTCTCAAATCTTAAATCTTCCATTATGATTAATTTCATAATATGTCCTCATCCTTTGTTTCAATAACTTTTGGTGAATCTGGTTTGTAAGTCGTTACTGCTGAGTGAATGCTTTTACCTGAAATGAGATTTGGTAAAAATGCTGCTCTTCAAATAGCTTTGAGGTGGCACTGCAGTTATTAAAGCATGATGTTAAGTTTTGTGTGGTCTCTGTTCTTCCATCTCTGCTTGCAATCATGAGTAACCTAAACATAGTGATGTTGTCGAGAGAGTGCCCTCTTCTTCCTTCTCGTCACTTTCTACTCTTTTCCCCAGGCTTTACGAGGAAGTTGCCAGGACTGGAGGGTGTGAGCTATAGGGAGAGGTCTCTATTCCATGGAGCATAGAAGGATGAGGTGTACAAAGTCATGAGAGGAATAGATCGGGTAGATACACAGTCTTGCCCAGAGTAGGGGAATCGAGGACCAGAGGACATAGGTTCAAGGTGAAGGGGAAAAGATTTAATAGGAATCCAAGGGGTTGGATTCCTATTAAATCTTTTCACACAAAGGGTGTTGGGTGTATGGAACAAGCTGCCAGAGGAAGTAGTTGAGGCTGGGACTATCCCATTGTTAAAGAAACAGTTAGATGGTACATGGATAGGATGGGATTGGAGGCATATGAACCAAGGGCAGGCAAGAGGACTAGTGTAGCTGGGACATTGTTGGCCGGTGTGGGCAAGTTGGGCCGAAGGGCATGTTTCCACACTCTATCACTGACTCCCCTCTTCCCCAAAAACTGGTTCTATCTTGTCTAGTATCTTCTAACCTACCCCACCCCTCACATTCAATGTTTTCAAAATGAAATGTGACACTGCTGTTTTAATATATGTTTTACTGAGAGATGTTACCTAAATATATACTCGTGTACCTTTGTATATTTAGGTAATGTCTCTCAGTAAATCCTCAACTGTGGTATTTTTAAGCAGAAACTTTAAACTATTTTGCACTGAGCATCATTTATATTGGTGTCCTTAGTTGAGTTCTCTAGCATCTACCTGACGACTGTTAAACACTAACAGCTGGAGTTACTCTTGCAGACATTTCATTCTCCAGGCAACTGAATGATAAATGATTTTGTGTTCAGTTGGCAGTGCAAAATTGCCATGCATTTGATTTGACTAGTGCAGTGCATTCAGTTGATTTAATATCATGTAAGTGAACCAAGGCTGGTAAGGACATGGATTAAGTTTATAGGATCAATGACCAACAGCTTTACTATTACTGTCTCGTAAAGTGCCCAAGGCAAGTAGAACTGCAGATGCTGGAAAATTCGAAGGTAGACAAAAATGCTGGAGAAACTCAGCGGGTGAGCAGCATCTCTGGAGCGAAGGAATAGGTGACGTTTCGGGTTGAGATCCTTCTTCAGACTGATGGTGGGGGGGGGGGGGGGGCAGAAAGAAGAAAGGAAGAGGTGGAGACAGTGGACTGTGGGAGAGCTAGGGAGGGGAAGGAGGGAGAAAGCAAGGACTACCTGAAATTGGAGAAGTCACTGTTCATGCCGCTGGGGTGTAAACTACCCAAGCAAAATATGAGGTGTGCTCCTCCAATTTGCGGTGGGACTCACTCTGTCCATGGAGGAAGCCCAGGACAGAAAGGTCGGATACTGAATGGGAGGGGGAGTTAAAGTGCTGACCCACCGGGAGATCAGGTTGGTTTGTGCGGAGGTGTTGGGCAAAGTGATCGCCAAGCCTGCACTTGTTCTCACCGATGACGAGCAGTTGACACCTGGAGCAGCGGATGCAATAGATGAAGTTGGAGGAGGTGCAGGTGAACCTCTGCCTCACCTGGAAAGACTGCTTGGGTGCTTGGATGGAGTCAAGGAGGGAGGTAAAGCGACAAGTGTAGCATTTCCTGCAGTTGCAAGGGAAGGTGCCAGGGATGGGAGTGGTTTGGGTGGGAAGGGATGAATTGACCAGGAAGTTACGGAGGGAGCGGTCTCTGCGGAAAGCCGAAAGGAGAGGAGATTGGAAGATGTGGCCAGTGGTGGGATCCCGTTGGAGGTGACGAAAATGTCGGAGGATTATCTGTTGTATATATATCCTCACCAAGGTAAGTATATATGGGACATTTTTGTTAATGGATTCTCATTTAACAAATGGCAAGCAAACTGCGATATTTGTTTTTTTTTCCAGTATCTGTTAATTCCACTGGTTCCTTGGCTTCTCTGACATTCCGAGTGTTCATTTTTGTTTTTTGGTATTTTATGAAATTATCCCCGAAGCTGGGAGAGGGAAGCGGGGGATGGAATGCCTCCTAGAATGGCAAGCTCTGCTCACAGTAGTGCATAGCAATATAATGGAATTAATCATAATCTGTGAAGAAAATCTGCAAAATTTGCAGTGTTAGAATTTATGGTTGTGGCACATGATTGTGCATTCCGTCAGACTGGTTTCTAATGGTGTTAAAAGTTTGATAAGGTAGGCTGTTTTGAACATGAAATAGCATGTTCAGCTGGATTTGTATGTCTTGTGGTATAATCAAATGCTAACATTTTTCAATTAATGCTTCCTGGGAAGGAAAAGCCCTGTAATTTTTTTTTAAACTATTGGACTCGTCAACCTGTGCATTTATTTTTGATTTTAGGAATTAATTCTTTTTATACCAAATCAGGACCTGGTAACTGGTATTTTTTAATTGCTGGAAAGCCTATTATGTAGATCGATGATGCAATGAAATCACCCGAAGTGAAGTTTTGAATTGTAAAAAATTGAAAGCAGTATTACACATTACTTTGCTGTTTCAGTTGCCAAAAATGGGTGTCACTTTTTTCCCCCCAATGCATCAACTTGCTTGGAAGCAGAGGAATAAAATCCCAGAATCTCTGACTCAGGCTAACAGCATTTACTCCTCTTGCAATTATGGGAGGAAATTAATGGCAAAAATGCATGTCCACCTGTTTTGTAAACAGATCAGACCATGATGCTATTTTTTTACACAACTGTACGAATTGGAAAATAACCAACTTATCGATTAACAGTCACAAACCTCCTGCTATTCCAATATAAATCGCAAGCCTTTCTGCCCTGATGTAATCCATTCTCAGGTTCTGAGCTTCTGGCGTATGGACAACCTGCGTATGAAAGAAACCCCAGAATATCAAATCCTGCAGACCAATGGACATGCATATGTTTTATCCCACAGACAGCATAATTGGTTTCCTCTTGGGCTGGTTTATTATGATATTCAATTAAATTCTTTGTTAACATGAAGTTCCTAGAGTAGACATTATACATGGTAATGATAGATACGATAATTAATGCAAACAGTAGAATGATCCAAAGATTGTCGTGCCACCTTCTTCTTCTTGCGTGTGGCGTGCACAGCCTAAAGTAGGACAACTTGTTCTATTTGATCTTACTTGATTGTGCACGCCGGGTCGATTGCATTCGTCGAAACAGGGCGGACCACGTGAAGGTTGCAATCTCCCACCCCGTCGTGCCACCTGAAGTCATGCAAAAGGAATAATGCAATAATAGAATAACTGAATGAGGGAAAGAATAAGAATACGTGGCACTACCTCTGAAGATGGTGTTAACGAGGTGATTAGTTCAGAAGTCTGACAGCAGTGGCAGAAGCTGTCTTGAGTATGGGCAACTTGGCTTTTAAGCACTTGTACCTTCTCCCAGAAAGTAGAAGAGAGAAAAAGTGAATGGCTAGGTTGGCAGGTAACTCCATTTCGAATAATTGTTCTTTCTTGTCAAGCTTGTGGTTTTTTTTTTTAATACAATTCCAATATTGCGACGGTATAATTTTTCAGTCGGCCACTTTAGATCTTTATATAAAAACTCTTAAGAGCTGCTGCTTACTTCCAAATAAGCTGCTGAAATATTGTTTTACTTTAGCAGTACGATTAGTTTATGATAATTTGATGATTGAAATTGGGAAAGGTTTTGAGTGCCTACAATATGCCTTGAAACAAATTTCTGAACCTTATTTTCATGAATCAATACTTTTGCTCTATTATGGTATATTAATACTTGGAAAACCATTCTGACGTATATCTTTCTAACCCTTTGATCATTAGTCTGCACTCAATGTTGAGTTTGTTTAGGTTGGCAGTGATAAAGATCTCGATCTATTTTGTTTGCTTTTGCAACAAAAAAATACAATGTCAAAAGCTATTATATTGCGTCTTGGGTGATTAATTCATCAAGCCTATCATCTGCTTGCATTTATGTATTTTTAACTATGCTCTCGACCCAAAATCTCATTTAGAGCTGGTCTTATTTGGGACACAGTAAAGGGAGAAAATTGGCATGCCACTTTCTCAAAGATTTTTCTCTTAACTCCCAACCTCTGTGCCATCTTCTCCACTCGCTTTCTCTGATTCAAAGTTATACAGAATGGAAACAGGCCCTTTGGCCCAACTTGCTGAAACAGACCAACATGTCCCATCTACACTAGTCCCACCTGCCTGCGTTTGGCCCATATCGCTGTAAACCTGTTCTATCCATGTATGTCCGAATGTTTCTTAAACGTTGCAATAGTACCTGCCACAAATACCTCCTCTGGTAGCTCGTTTCATATGCCCACCACCTTTTGTGTAACCTCTTGGGTTCATTTGTACAGGTTTCAGCTAGTAATTGAGATGCTGCAGGTGGTTAAACCTAAACCCATAGATTTGTAGTTGGTCATTGAGCAATTCTAGTCTTTGAACCCTGATTTGTAATGAAAATATTATTTTTGTTTGGGTATCCCTGGTTGGAAGGATTTAAGAAATTGCTTGATAGGCAGTTAATTTACTGGAGTAATTTTAACAATATTTTATATTTTTTGCAGGAATATTTCTGCTGAAGTAATTGATACACCAGAGTAAGGATGTTGAACAAGTGGACGGCATCTCCATTCCAGATTAAAACTGGATATGTCCTTTAATGACAGATGTGCAGTTTGGTGCCATATCAGACTTTCTTCATTTTACTTTGTGTCCTAGAACATAACCTTTAACCTTTGAAGAAGAGAAATTGTTCCACCGTGTGTTTTCTAAAATATTATCAACTTGGCTACTGATTTTGCAGCCATTATGAGTAGTACATTAGGAAAAGAAAAGGACTGCAAAGAAAAGGACCCTAAAGTTTCATTGGGAAAGGATGCAAAAGCTTCTGGTGGCTTTGGAAAAGATGGAAAAGAGAGAGAGTCCAAAACCAAAGGGAAAGATGCCAAAGAAGGAAAGAAGGAATCGAGTGGAGGACAACCAGGGGTGCAATTCCAAGTGGACAATACAATAAAACGGCCAAATCCAGCACCGGGACGTAAAAAATCTACCAATGCTGAAGTGGTTAAAGAGTTAAACAAGTGTCGTGAGGAGAATGCAATGCGTTTGGACTTGGCTAAAAGATCAATTCACGTGCTTCCAACATCAGTCAAAGAATTGACCCAATTAACTGAGCTTTATTTGTATAGTAACAAGTTGCAGTGTTTGCCAGTCGAACTGGGATGTCTTGTGAACTTGGTCACCCTGGCACTGAGTGAAAATTCGCTTACAAGTTTGCCTGACTCTCTTGATAATTTGAAGGAGCTGCGAATGCTTGATTTACGGCATAACAAACTTCGCGAAATCCCTGCAGTAGTGTACAAGCTGGTTTCCCTTGCCACTCTTTATCTACGGTTTAATCGCATAACTACTGTGGAGAAGGACATTAAAAACCTATCCAAACTTACAATGCTGAGTATCCGAGAGAACAAAATTAAACAGCTCCCTGCAGAAATAGGTAAGTCTAATGCACATCCAGTACAATTGAGCATCCATTTTCATGAAGTTTCGCTGAAATGTTAATGACATATCAATATTTTTAGTTTCATTCTTTATTGGTGCGTTTTATGTGTAGAGTGTGTAAACAAATTAGAGTAACATTTTTAATGCATATTAGCTATAGATGTTATGGTGACATTTTGAAAATCAATGCAATTTCAATTTTTCATTCCAAGCAGCGTTCAGAGATGTTCATTGTAATACGCTTCTGATTGCAAACATGTCAAATTGTGCAGATCTGTATAGACTGTAATGCAATTCTTTGACGACAAATAATGCTGAAGGGCTGGTGTTTGACCACTGTGTAGTAAATAAGGTTTCAAATGAAACTAGAGTCATTCATCGCCTGGATCTCGCAAATGGACAAATGCTTATAAATCCTACCAGATGTCCAATATTAATTTGCTTTACTGCCTTAATGAAACTATTGCTTTGGAGACCACTAAATTTGTGGTGTCACTTTATGATCCTGAGGTAAGTGAATGCCTCATTCATTCAGTACTATATTCATGTGTATTCTTAAAATTGTTGTGAGAAAGGAAAGAGCAATATCAGCAAGATTCTTCAATTATCCCCATTACATTAAAAATATGATGGGTACTTTTTGATAGATTCACAGACGATTGATGATAATGAATTGGGATTGTAAAACACTAATCGCTACTTTAATTCCATTATGCTCTCTTCCTGGAGATTGGGCAATTATAGTTTTATTACCAATCTGTGATAGCGTTTGTGGCAGGATTTATTTGATCATTGCCTAGCAAGTTAGGACTACTTCTGATTAAACAGAATAATTAATGAAAATTTGCAATGTTGGCATACTATATCTGTTAATAGATCAAAGTAATTTCATTAAGTATGTTTTAGCAGCTTTAAAAAAAGATAGTGCTGTAGTCAGTCAGAATGTCTGAAGGACATAGATATCCACCATCCACGGAGACCACTGTTCATGGGTATCCATGTTCTCCAGAGATGCTGCCTGCCTGAAATACGGATTTACAAGAAATTGTTCAAACTGTTATTGCATCACTTTGTCTTTTTAACTAGCTAACTAGCATTTGCAGTTCCTTGGTTTAGCTCAATTTTATCTCACTTTCTTGACAGGTGCTTTATTTTCTAATCTGTCACCTTATCACATCTTGTCACCTATCAGTCATTAGTGAATACTACACCTCAGTTATTAGTGAATATCTACAAGTTGTAGTGGTTTACAATAATTTGTGGAGCTACAAATTAAATAATGGGGAATGTTGGAAATACTCAGCAGGCAAAGCAGCACCTGTGACACATTTATTTCGGGCCAATCACCTTTCAAAACAAGCCATGTCTGCCTTCCGCAAAGACCGCTCCCTCCGCAACTCCCTTGTCAATTCTTCCCTCCCCTCCCGCTCTACCCCGGGCATTTTCCCTTGCAACCGCAAGAAATGCAACACTTGTCCCTTCACCTCCGCCCTCCACTCCTTTCAGGGACCCAAGCAGTCCTTCCAGGTCCGACAGAGGTTCACCTGCACCTCCTCCAACCTCATCTACTGCATCCATTGCTCCAGATGCCAGATGATCTATATCGGTGAGACCAAGCGGAGGCTTGGCGATCGTTTCGCCGAACACCTCTGCTCGGTCCGCAAAAACCAACCCGACCTCCCGGTGGCTCAGCACTTCAACTCCCCCTCCCATTCCGTATCCGACCTCTCGGTCCTGGGCCCCTCCACGGCCAGAGTGAGCAACACCGCAAGTTGGAGGAACAGCACCTCATATTCCGCTTGGGGAGTCTGCATCCTTTGGGCTTGAACATTGAATTTTCTCAATTCTGTTAACCCTTGCTGTCTCCTCCCCTTCCCACCTCTCCCTCAGCCCTCGGGCCCTGGCATTCCCTCTATCTCTATCTCCCTCCCCCACCCTAGTCGCACTAGCTTCTCATTTTCACACCACAAACAGCTTACAATGGCTTGTTCTCTTTATCATCGATACTTTTTTGCATATCTTTCATTCGTTGTTCTTTATCTCTCCACATCACCGTCTATATCTCTCGTTTCCCTGATCCCTGACCAGTCTGAAGAAGGGTCTCGACCCGAAACGTCGCCTATCTCCTTCGCTCCTTAGATGCTGCTTCACCCGCTGAGTTTCTCCAGCTTTTTGTGTAAGCCATATTGCATTCAGGACTGGGAATCTCTGGGAGAGATGCTGATTAATTGATCATGCACCTTCTACGGGTTTGTTAAATGTAAATATTTGCTCTGTAATGTAACAATTTGTAATGTTATTTGTGAATTGTTGTGTATTGTAATCTTAATGATGAGATTTATCTAGGTAAGTTAAATATCCCTTAACTTTGCCTCCCACGTTTTATGATAACAGTGTTATAACAAATATGTAAGTTATGTGTGTTGATGCTTCACTGTAAAAAGATGGTGGGTTTTGTAGTCTCCTGAGGGGAATCTACAGAACTGAGCTGATGCATGTCTGCCTCAAAGCACTGTGCTGTCTATTCAGAAAGATCGAGAGCAAAGATTTGTCCGGATAAATCTATATGATCAATTGTTAGTGGAAATACAGATTTACAGGGGATTGTTCAAAGGGTCAGATCCGCCTGAAAAATGGGGTCCGGATGATCTGAGGAAGGTAATGCCAAAAAACCTCTGAATTACCACGAGGAACAGACCTGGGTGGAACTCGGAGGTCACTTGGGATCATAAATGGGAGTGCCATTTCTGATCACCAGAGCTTGTGGACTCTGTTAAAGACCAAATATTGAATAAGTGATTATTGTCTGAGCTTGGGGGGGGCGGTTAAGTTTTGTCAAAGAAAGATTCACACAGATTTGAGCATTGCATGGAAAACTGAAAGCAGACTAAGACATGATCGATGTCTGCAAGCACCCAGAGACCAAGGACATTGAGCTATTTGTCAACCTTTGCCCAATGTTAAACACACTTAGTCTTTGATATCCACTGTGGTTCATTTCCCCCAATAGATTTTGCTCCAGTTCCCATCTCAACTTTGTTTTTTTATATACGCTGAACATTTTGTTATTTATTATGGGTTATTATTATGGGAAAGCTGTCCAACGATTTGGAGAGGTTCCTTTCCTAAATTTGACTGCAACTTGTCAACAAGCCATGTCATGCCTTGCCTTCTGCTGTTTTTCTTTTGTCAGGCAATAAGCTCCAGCGTGGGTTGCCCAACTTTATTCTGCATGGGAATATACTTTTTTTTGTAGGAAAGAATTGCAGATGTTCGTTTAAATCGAAGGTAGACACAAAAGGCTGGAGTAACTCAGCGGGACAGGCAGCATCTCTGGAGAGAAGGATAGTTGATGTTTTGGGTTGAGATCCTTCTTCCCAGTTCGGACCCAACCCAGAATACAAGCTCCTATAGTCGATCTACCACTTTTCACAAGTTCTCATTCTGTGCTCTGCGTTCTACACTGGCTGCAATGCGCTGGCACCAGCAGGCCCTTGCTATGATTCTTCCACTGCTCCGGGCATCACTCAACCACACCTGCAACGGACTCCAATTGCACTTCATTCAACGTCAGATCCACGCCCTCAACAAACGCTTCCTTTCCTACATGGATTCCACAAAGGATCGCAAGCTTGCGATCCTTTCGACAGAAAGAAGGGTCTCGACCCGAAACATCACCCATTCATTTTCTCCAGAGATGCTGCCTGTCGCACTGTGTTACTCCAGCATTTTGTGTGTACCTGGGAATATACCTGATTATTTCTCACGTCTTCTCTTGAAATGCTTCCTTTTGTTCCATTACAGCATTGACTGCTAACTTGGGTTCCAATTAACCCAGGCTCGATCATACCTTTGAGACCCCTCGTATCTTATTCAGATAACTCGCATTCCAGATTGTTCTTTCCCCTTAAAGTGACCAATCTAATCATTATACTACTATGAACTCTATGCCCTAATATCACAGTCCTCGTAGTAACCGTAGAGTATCACATGTTCTTCAGTCAAGTAAATTAGTTCATTGATACTTTTGTACAACTACACTGATATTGGAGGGAGCACAGACAGACATGGGAGATACCAATGTAACACTCGTGCTGTCCACATTAACAAAAACAAAGGCAGTTGGGTGAAATGATTCAATAAGTGGGACTGCCCTTGAGACATTAATATTTTGATGACTGTTGAAGTATTTTACTTGAAGTGTATTAGGAGCCTCTGACTCATAATACAGGGAAAAAAATGACTTCAGTGAGGAATATGTTTATTATGCTAAGAATTGACTGCCATTATCAGCAAGATGTCTAAGAGTGACTTGTTTAGAATATATGGCGGAGGAGGAAATGCTGAGCATAAATAATAGGTGGCTGAAGACATGGCAAAAGTGGTATTTGGGGAGGATTTGAAGATAGGTTGAAAATATTCATAGTTGTGCAGCATGAAAACAAACCCCTTGGCCAACTTGTTTGTGCTGAGTGAGATGTCTATCTACGCTAATTACACTTTTCCACATTTGGCCTATTTTGATATCTTTTAAAATTAATTTAGCTGTCCAAATCCTTTTCAAATGCTGCGATTGTACCTATTTCTACCACCACCACAGGCACCTAGTTCCACGTACCCAACATTTTTTGTGTGAAAACAGATCATCTTTAAATATTTTCACTCTAACCTTAAACATGTCCCCCAGTTTTAGACTCTCCTCCTCTTGGGGGAAAAAAAACAGACCATCTACACTGTGCATTCCCTCAATTTTATAATCATCTAAAGTTACCCCTCAGCCTCTTGCACTCCAGAGAGAACAATCTCAGCTGATCCGATCTCGTAACAAAAGTTAGGGAGATTGGGCTGGGTTAGACTGCATTGAGGTCTCGGTACAAACTTGCTTTAGCGTTTATCGTATTTGCGTCATGACATTGATAACCATCTGAAAAAGGGTCCCGACCCGAAATGTCACCTATCTATGTCCTCCAGTGTCGCTGCCTGACCCACTGAATTACTCCAGCACTTTGTGTTGTACCTTGAGGATTAATGTTATCATTTCCCACATCCGATGTCGGATCACACTGTAAATGATTACCGTATTGATTGGACTCAACAGAACTTTCTTTTCTAACCACACTGATGTAAGTTGATGGGCTGCTAACAGCAACACAGGGAAATGTGGCAGCTATTTTGTTTTTGCAAAGAGGTTCATTAAAAGAACTACCCATTAGCACTGCAGGAACAGTATTATCAATGTGTGATTATAATTATCCTCATGAAAAATAGATCCAATATTATGTTGGCCTCCTCCAGCATAACCTTTTGGCAGGATAGATGAGCTAACTTCAATCTGCTCTGAATCTGCTCCGAGTGAGACTTCATTTGATATCAGATTTCCGAACAAACACTCTGCTCTGAACCTCTTCATGGCTAGATATTCCATCAGGATAAAATGCCCAGGATGATCTCAAAATTACCTTGGGCAGTAGTCTAACTGGTGGTCTAAATCATGGTCTGGTTTTATTGATCATGGTGAATCTGTTTGTAATAAAATATTTGACCCTTTTTTTTGACAGGTGAGCTCTGTTACCTCATAACACTGGATGTGGCTCACAATCAGCTTGAACACCTGCCGACAGAGATTGGCAATTGCACACAAATCACAAATCTTGACTTGCAACACAATGAACTGCTTGATCTGCCTGAAACTATAGGTAAGGAGTTGGGAATCATTTGCATTGCTCTGCAGACTTATTTTCTCCACAGTTAAATCATTTTAAGATATAAAATCCTGGAGGTTTTCAAAACATACTGTTTAGATTCCAATAATTTGTTGAATTCTGCATATCTGAGATGAACTATTCAGTAGGTTTCACAGAAAATTGGGCTGTACTGCAGTGATCATTCATTCCCTAAAACTACTTTGTATTTTGGATTGTTATCTAAACTCTTCACATTGCCTTCCTCATGCTAACTTTGTACGGATACGCAGTTTCAATTGTCTCCAGCCACACCACTCAATCCAGAGTTGAACTGTGAAATGTAGGGAAACTGCCAGTTTCTATTAAACTATGAAAACTCTTTTGTCTAATTGTCTAAACCCAAAATGTTCTTAAATAAAATTAAATTAAAAGCATTAAAATAAATCAACTGAACTTTTATTTCTTACTCAAGTCTAAATGTGGAATAAGGTTACTGCTCTTTGCCAAGTTTTGCTGTTGTAGGATTGTTGAGCCAATTTCATTGCCAATAACTTCAGGCTCTGCTGTCAGGACTCCATGTAGAGTTCAGCAATGGAAAGGAGTCACATTTCAGGATCATTGCAAGTGGAAGAATGCTGGTGTTTCTTTGCCAGTTTGAACTAGCCCAATAGCAAAAACGGATGGAAATATATAATACATTTCGAAAATGATGTCTGAAAAGCCTGGAGTCTAATAATATTTAAAAAAACAAATTAGTCTTCTATAAGTTTAAGTATTTGGCTTTCCACTTGGAATCCGTGAATACAAATTATTTGGTGAAGTGGAAAATTGATGATCATGTTTGCTGGGAAAGAGCTGTGACCCTGTTCCATGAAGTGCTACCTGAAACTATGGATGCAAGAAGCCTAAAGTTTTTATTTTTATCCTTTATCGTCCCACTTGTTTGCAATTTGTTTGGAATGTGGACATTTTTGTTTAGCATCTATATATTTCTCAAAAACTGCTGGGGAACATTGTAAGTTACAGCAAGAGAAATACGGTTGGGATATCTTGGTTCTTGGATTTCTGTGCTTAATAATGGCATTCTCAAAATGATAGTGAAATTGGAATAATATGCCTTACCCAACCTCTTATTGAACAACAATGTATTTTTCAAATCCCACCGCCTATTGTCTCCGCCTCTTCCTTTCTTCCTCCCCCCTCCCCACCCCCACATCAGTCTGAAGAAGGGTCTCGACCCACAACGTCACCTATTCCTTCATTCCATAGATGCTGCCTCACCTACTGAGTTTCTCCAGTATTTTTGTCTACCTTCTCTTTCAAATCAAATAATTTCTGTATCTGGATTATAATCCGGTTATTGAAATATTGAAATTAAACACATTCCAATGCCAATTTATTACTATATGCACAGTAAAAGCTTTAAGAGCATTATTCAGCCTGAAAGAGCTCTGCGATTTAGCCAGTGTCATTTTACAAAATTGCATGATCCTCCACCACAGGATAAATAAAAAAATATTTGATAAATACCCATGTGTTCTTTACCAGACATTTTCAAATAAATCTGCAAACTTTATTTGCTTACTAAAAACATTAAACTATTTCCTTTGACTCATTGTCTCATCTAATACTTGATAATGCTTGATACTTAGTCATTTAGGCCACAGCTTAACATTTAAAACTCTTTTTGAAGTTTTTAATTTTAGTTAAGTATTTTACCAAGTGGACATTATAATTTGGCTAATTTTACCTTGGATTCGTCAATTACTTGATATATTCCTCTAGGATGATAATATATGCTCTGACAGTTTCTTGCCTGAACTAGAAACCGTATACCTGGCTTCAGTTCCATGTAAAATTCTGTGTTTGAGTTTCTATCTTCTTGTGCTTTACTTTCAAGCAGTTTAAATAATACTTATTAGTTAATAGTAGCAGCCTGGAGACTAGGTGGCACACATTATTTAGCAGGGAAAACAACTTTCAGAAAATGCAGCTATCCTTGTAAATTGATGCACTTAGCATTCTTGCTCTAGATTTTCTTGTGTGCCAATCTCTTGGGTCTGAAAATGGCAAAAGATGGCTTCCAGGAACTTTGTCTCAATAACGTTCTGCAAAAATATTGGGGTAATAGTGTTTTTATGAAAAAAAATTACCCTTTATGTACTAGGCATATTACAATATAGGACATACCTCATATAGTTGGTTTCAAACCTGATTTGATGTTGGGATATAGACCAAATATTTTTGTAATAATGTAATTGAGTGGAATTAATACCAAATGTATTTTCAGCTAAAGCTTAGTCTTTGAGCTGTGAAAATTATTATTATGCAAAATTACATTCTGCATTAGATTGTCCAACGTTAGTGGAGATGATTATTTGTCATAACTTTGCCAAATGTTGATCACGATATCTTTCATTGGTTTGACTGAAATGGGAATTGAGCTTCTGTAATTCCCATATCCTGGTCTCGATAGATCTTGAACCAGATAGTCTGGTTCAAGATCTATACATGGTTTTAAATTCTGCCACTTTTTTTCATAACTCTAGTGATAATTCCCACAGTATTCATTCAATGTTTGATTTCCAAAACCATGTGAATAAAAATGAAAATAGCTTGCAAATAAGTAGATTTCTATAGGTTTAGTAAAAGACTGCATGTTTCAGAATACCAGATTTAACATTAATTTTGGTGTACTTGATCGATGTAAATTGTGCTTGGCTGTTTAGTAATTGTTTCTAAAATGTGTAGCTTTTGAAGTAACTTGGGTTATTTACAAAGAGCTAACTTAAGAATTTTGTAATGGACCTTTCCTGCTGATTTTTTTTTTTGCCAAAGATGTATAAAGTAGCAAAGCACATAACTGTGCCAGGATTACTAATATGACACTTGGTTGGGCGCTGAGGTGTGTTTGTTATATTATTGGAATAGCTGGAAGATTTCTGGACCATTTGATTGAGAAACCTGAGCTTGAATTCTACTGTCTGCCAGGCAATTTAAATTTGGGTAATGAATTGAAAACATTATGAAATTGGTCCCCGTTCTGGTAACTATAAAAATAATTGATGATCATTACAAATCTTTTGTTTCTCTGATTTACTTTACAAAAGGAAATGAGCCATCCTTGTCCAATCTGGTAAATATGTGACTAATTATGCCAATCAAAGTGTTACTTAACTGTGCCCTGAATTGTGGACAAAGTAGGGATCGATATTAAATGCTGGTATGGCTGATGATATCCATACTCTGTGAATGATAAACATTTAATTTTAAAAAAAATCTTTAGTGTGGAGCATTATTTAACGTTCCAATTGTGAGTTCCTGTAGTTTTGTTTCCCCCAGCATTGTGCTTTCATTATCATTACCACATTTTCACCCACTTATTTTCAAAATTTTCTTTATTTCTCTGATCTCTCATCTGATTTGTAGTGCAAATGTGCATACAACATTTCATTATCTGCCCTTTGCAGATTCTAAGTGTCTTGCAATGAATTCCAGCATTTTGCTTTTGAATGCAGTCCTGGGCCACGCCTGTGGAAAATCAACCTGCAGTTTTTTCTTCTTTGCTCGTGCTCCAATTCGGCATATGTTGCTGTGGTATTACAGTCGATCACTTACCTTTTCACCTCTGGGACTTGTGTTCAAATCCAGCACTGACAGATGGGATAAAAGCCTGTAATCTGCGTTGATGACTGGCTCTTAAATGGAAACTAATTTAATCAAGTTGTCTGACTACCATCCTTTAACCTTTGTTAAATTCATTTCAGAACATCTGTAATATAAAAATGAGTAATGGAGACTATAGAGGAAGAGTTTATTGTAGCTTTGCTAGAATTTTGTCATTGTATCGTGAAGAATTTCTATCCTGGGCAGTGAAATCCATTTCCTTGTAATATGAATTAGTCCATGCCCATAATTGAACATAAGACATGTTAAATCAATGCACAATTTCATTCCCAGAGACTCTACTTTCAGAGCTTTGCATTTAATTCAATATTCAGATCTGTTTGCATAATTGCTGAGACTGCATTCATTACTTGCAGTAGGAGCGACGTGCGTAGAGAATTTCTAGGTGCTTTTTATTTGCTAGCATAGATTTTTCCTGATTAATTTACAAGGGTTTTTCATAATTACTGATAATATCCACAGTTTTTTTTAGCATTAATAATTCTTTACACACCGGCAAAGAGGGGGAAGCTGGTAGAGCTGCTGCCTTGCAGTTTCAGAGACCCAGGTTCAATCCGGACCTCGAAAGTTGTCTGTGTGGGGTTTACACATTCTCCCTGTGACTGTGTGGGTTTCCTTCCACATCCCAAAGAATTGCAGGTTTGTAGGTTAATTGACCTCTGTAAATTTCCCCCAGATAGTGTATGGCATGGATGAGAAAGTGGGAAGGGTGTGTGCTCGCGGTTTCATTGTTGATGGTCAATGCAGTTAGAGGTTTTCCAGGCGAGTGGTGGGGTCATGTTGGATGTGGTGGAAAATGAAGGACGACTCTTTGTTGTTTTTTGCCACCTCCAACGTCACCCCACCACTCGCCACATCTTCCCATCTTCCCCCCCATCTGCTTTCCGCAAAGACCGCTCCCTCCAGAACTCCCTGGTCAATTTTTCTCTTCCCACCCGCAGCACCCCCTCCTCGGGCACTTCCCCTTGCTACCGCAAGAGATGCTACACGTGTCGCTTTACCTCCCCCCTCGACTCCATTCAAGGACCCAAGCAGTCGTTCCAGGTGCGACAGAGGTTCACCTGCAGCTCCTTCAACCTCATCTATTGCATCCGCTGCTCTAGATGTCAGCGGATCTACATCGGTGTGACCAAGCGTGGGCTTGGCGATCATTTTGCCGAACACCTCCGCTCGGTCCGCATTAACCAACCTGATCTCCCTGTGGCTCAGCACTTCAACTCCCCCTCCCATTCCGAATCCGACCTTTCTGTCCTGGGTCTCCTCCATTGTCAGAGTGGGCACCACCGGAAACTGGAGGAGCAGCACCTCATGTTCCGCTTGGACAGTCTGCATCCCAGTGGACTGAACATTGACTTCTTCAATTTCCAGTAGCCCTTGCTGTCTCCTCCCCTTCTCAACTCTCCCTCAGCCCTCTGGCTCCTCCTCTTCCTTTCTTCTGCCCGCCCCCCCACCCTGCATCAGTCTGAAGAAGGGTTTCGGCCCGAAACATTGTCTATTTCCTTCGCTCCATAGATGCTGCTGCACCTGCTGAGTTTCTCCAGCATTTTTGTCTACCTTCGATTTTCCAGCATCTGCAGTTCCTTCTTGAACACTTGATTATCACTCATTTTATTAGGTGCTTTTGAGTGCAACCGGCTGCTAGTATTGAGATCACCTGCATACTTGACATTATTCAATCTGTCAGCTAGTTTGTGTTGTCTCCGAAATCTTAATTTGAGGGCAAACTATATAAACGGTTAATTGAAATAATCTAAAATTAGCTTGGGTAAGAAGTGAGGGGAATTCAAATGCAAACGTTTATTTTCAGATGTTCAGTTTTTTGTAATAGATTACTGGGTAAAGGTAAAATATCCTCTGATTTTGATTTATATGAAGATGTTTTGAAGGTGAAATGCAATATACTAACTCAGTAATATTTCACCTTCAAAACATCTTTGAACAGAATGGTTGGTGGTATACTTTCAAGAGCCCTGCATGAAATGCAATTTATTTGTTTCTAGTGAGTGGTGTAGAGAGGAATGGTTAATGTGTAAATCTAACTTTACATCGCTACTAATCTGATGAAAGCTCGTGGTCTGGAAATTTTAAGTACTTCTCTTTCTACTCGTGCTGCCTAACTTGTTGGGTACTTCCACCATTTTCTATTTTTATTTCAAATTTATGATTTCTTCCCTTTAAGGTGGTCAAAAAGGCTTTCAGCATTTTTGCTGCTTGGGTCCTTGAATGGATTTCAAATTGATACCGAATGGAAATGAAATTACATAGCTCAAAAGCAGATGTTGGCCTTTTGGCTCTTCACATTTGCTCCATCATTCGTTATGGTTAGAACCAATCATACAAATTTAATATCCTGTTCCTGCTTTCTCACCATGTTCCTTGGTCGATGTAACCTCCAAGAACTATTACTATCTCATTAAATATTAAAAATTAATTTGTTTTTTAATTGTAGAAAATTCCAGAAGTATACCACTCTAAGTTTTTGTTGATGTCATCTCTGTGTTTGAAAATGCAGCTTTATAGAACTTTGGTTAGGCTACATGTGGAGTATTGTGTGTAATTCTGGTTGTCTCAATACAGGAAGGATGTGGAGGCTTTGAAACGGGTGCAGAGGTGGTTTACCAGAATGATGCTTGGACTGGGGGTATGAGCAACAAGGAGAGTTTGGCCAGACTTTTATTGTTTCATGTGGAGGTTGAGGAGAGACCTGTTAGAAATGTATAAAAAATATGCACATGTAGGCAGCCGGAACCTTTTTTCCCATGTTGGAAATATCAAATGCTAGAGGGCAAAGCTTTAAGGCGAGAGGGACAAAGTTTAAAGGAGATGTGTGGGGCAAGTTTACCTTTACACCGGGTGAAGAGTGGTTGGAATGTGCTGCCAGGTGTGGATAGTAGCATTTAAGAGACTTAGATAGGCTTGTGAAAGTGCAGGGAATAGAGGGATATGGATTGTGCACACAGGAGTTAGTCTTGGCATCACAGACATTGTGGGCTGAAGAGGCTATTGCTGTTCTGTTCCATGTTTGAAATGTCTTTTTACTGTAAACCATAGTCCAGGAATCCATTGTTGTTGTGAATCTCCTTCCTAAAATTATTCCAGTCCTGTTAAAACTTAGTAGATTTGCGACCCCTCTTGTTCCTCTAAACTCTAGAGAACTGGTGGGAATTGGCTAATTTGTGATTTTCCTGTTTTTTAGGACTGGGTCCTTCCACTTGATTGGGCATAGTTTTCTGTTTGAAATACCTGTACGCGAACAGCTTGATTGGCAGGGTAGTGTTCAAGGCCTTGGCCTTCCACTCACCTCAGCTTTGATATCAAGCCGAGTGATTCAAATTAAAAAAAAAAAATTCATTCTGTGATTGTGGAGACCAAGGGCATTTCCAACTGTAGATAATCAGAAATGTTCACAGTGGTGCAGCAGTAGAGTTGCTGCTTAACACCGCAGGACTCATGTTCGATCCTGACTTTGGGTACTGTCTGTACGGAGTTTGTATGTTCTTCCTGTGACCGCGTGGGTTTTCTCTGGGTGCTCCAGTTTCCTCCCACGCTCCAAAGGCGTGTAGGTTTCTAGGTTAATTAGCCTCTGTAAATGATCCCTGGTGAATAGGATAGAACCAGAGTAATCAGGTGATCGTTGGTTGGCGTGGATCCGATGGGCCGAAGGGTATGTTTCCATGCTGTATCTTTGAACTAAACTAAAATGCTTCAACATTGAACATGAAGCAAGTCTTTGCCACCATTATGGAGGCTGAAGATGATGATGCCTGATGATTGTTTAATTCTGCACTTTCATTGATTTCATGTCCGGATTTTAACCCAATCTGTTTACTGCAGGATAGGCTCATTGTTTTCAGGGTGATTGTAAATTTGGGATATGTTAGCCAATGTCAGTGCTGCTTAAACTATTTCAGTGTCATTCACCCTTGAGTCTTTCTCACAAAATTTCATTCACCCTCGACTAAATTTTCTTGTTTTTTGGTAATTTTCATCTTATTCTCACGTGCATAGTTTTATATATAATTTATTCTGTTACATGTGTGAAGAACATAAGTTAACTAATTTCTTAAGTGTTTATTTTATTTAACTTTTTCAACATCCTAAAAATATGCAAAGAAACCAAGGGTAGAGAGAAAAAAACGTATTAAATTTCCAGCTCCACTGCCATTAAAACCAAGAAGAGCCTACTAACCACTTTAATGGTAATGGCTTTTTCAAGTACAAGAAAAAATATATAGATATCGGAATAAAAGTCATTCACCCCTCTAGTTTAATTCACCCCAAAATAATTTCATTTGCCCTTGGGTGAAGCATTCACCTGTTTAGGAAGCACTGGCCTATGTGACCAAGAATTATAGGGGATTAAAATGTTGCTGTTTTATGGACGTTCAGATTTCAATCTATTTTGATTATCAAATTCAGCATATTGGTAGTATGATCTAGATGGTAATAAGATACACCCAAGGCCCCAAGGATTATACTGTGGATGCTGTGACCATTACTGTCTTGGAAATAAATTAATAGAGTCATGGTCTACTAAATTCTTCCCAAATATTCTTTCACTGTGTTTTTGCAAGCTAGATCATACATAAATGAACTGTCGGGATTTTCTGTTCTTGGACACCATTCTGAACTGTTTTTCACCAACAATGGTGAGATATGGCTTTCTTTGAACATTTGAAATGGTTTCACAGAAAGAAGGCATTATTAGTAAACTAATTGTTTTCTCGAGTGCTTCCTGTACCCTTTGTGCCTGCTGGTGTTTCATGATGTGCCTGGAGTACAATAAGCATGTTTACCACATGGTGCTGGTGATCTCATTGTGCAGTGTTTCCCTCACTTCTCTGATTCGATAGGATGTGCAACTCCATTTGATCATCCAAAACCAAAACCCTAAATATATGTGTACAAAAATAACAAGACATTTGTTTCCTGTATAATCACTCTGGTAACTGACTTTCAGTGACATACAAGTTGATTCAAACAGTAGGAGGATCAGAGCCTTAAGTTACTACCTTACCTGAAAGATTGCACTTGCGAAGTGGGACTCCCTAATTTCTGCCTGGTATGTCAGTCTATAATTGTCTTTGAGTATGTCAGTCTATAATTGTCTTTGACTGGTGGAATTTGATCAATAGCTTGGTTAAATTAATGAATTAGCAGCTGGAGATTGGACCACAAGGGCAGCACAGTGGTGCAGCGGAAGAGTTGCTGCATTCCAGCGCCAGAGACCCGGGTTCGATCCTGACTACAAGGTTGGGGGGGGGGGGGGGCTGTACGGAGTTTGTATGTTCCCCTTGTGACTGCATGGGCTTTCTCCATGTGCTCTGGTTTTATCCCATACTCCAAAGATGTACACATTTGTAGGTTAATTGGCTTCTGCAAATTGTAAATTGTGCCTAGAGTGTAGGATAGTGCTATCGTATGTGATGATTGCTGGTCGGTGCGGACTCTGGGCCGAGGGACCTGTAACCATGCTACATATCTAAAGTTAGGGAACTTCAATTCAAATATTAAGATAAACGTAGAATTAAGCAAGCAGTCTACCTCTATTTGCAAATGTGAAATTTCTAGATTCGCAAACTCCTCTGATTTGCGTATTCTTCAAGGAAGGTCTGTTAACTATTCAAAACGCAGCTATGTGGGTGACTCTTAAACTGACACCTTGGTTCCGAGGTAGATAGAGATGTGGGTT
The DNA here is from genome assembly GCA_035221665.1 of Okamejei kenojei. NCBI lineage: Eukaryota > Metazoa > Chordata > Chondrichthyes > Rajiformes > Rajidae > Okamejei > Okamejei kenojei. The sequence goes on along the minus strand of CM069145.1, from coordinate 34,762,839 downwards.
AAACGCTTGCATTGACAAGTGTCATGTTACATAAATTAATGAGTCACAAATGCTTGACAAAAGGATGCTGGAATCTTGAGCAAAGCACAAATGCTGAAGTAACTCAATGGGTTAGGCGCCATCTGTGGAAGGATTGGATAGAGGATGTTTTGGGTCAGGAACTTTCTCCAGTCTGAAGGTGGACTATTTGTAAGTTATCCATGTTGCAACATTTAATTTTGTGAAATGTTCTCCCTTTTTCACTTTACTGTTATCCCTTTAGACCATGTTACTGGCATTTGAAATGTAGCAAGTCGAGCAGCATCCATGGGAAGAGAAGTAGAGTTAACATTTCATGTCAAAAACCTTTCATCAAACTATCATGATGGGGGTCTTTGACTGGAAGCATGAATTCTGTTTCCATGTATGCAGCCTGGCCTGCTGACTGTTTCCAGCATTTTCTGTTTTTATTTAAGATTTGAAGCCTATGCTCCTTTTTCATTTTCAGTTGCTATCATTCAAACGCATCTTCCAATTGTGGTTCTGATGGGGGGAGGGGGCGGGGAAGGAGGAGAATGTTTGTGCAACAATTTTAAACTTCGTGTAAACAGGAAATGGTCAAATGTACTCTTTCACAGATATCTAAAATCTGATTTTGGTTGATAAATCCGCAACTAATCACCTCTTTTATCACTGCTCTAGGTTGTAAGTAAAAATAAGTGCAATTGTAAAAAATCTGGAAAATAGAACGAAGTATGTACAATAGTAAAACTCCATTTACACTCTTGCATGTATATTTTGATGCCATAACAGAACTGCCAGTATAGGTTGCTCTACCAATAGTCATTGCTACAATAAATAGAATTTTAATGAATGCACAACATATTCTGTTTTAAAACCACTTGACGTTTTTATTGTCGGGTTCATTTTCAGCTCCGCCAAATAACAAACTTTAAATGGGCAGTGATCATAATAGTTGGCTTTAGAATTAGCCTGTAATTGGTAGGGGATGAAACTTCTGATCCTATTTCTTATCTATCTGGTAATCTGCCAAAGCATTAGTGTTTGGAACTTGAATGTTGATAAAAAATTGAAGGTCATACCATTTTTATTTTAAATTTAAAAGATCTTCAGTGCTCTGGTCCTTTACTATTTAAAGTTTAATTTATTCCTGTCTCAAGTAATATATTCACTATGGCTTAATTTACTGTCTTCAATATGCATTTTTAAATGGATATGAATAGTTTATTGATGTGTGCTTAATATTGGCTGTATTGGCAGTGGCCAATTAAAATTTTGGACACATCGTAATCATATTATCCTCGTGCCCTCATTTTGTGTTATTTGAGCTTGAGTCATTATCAAAGAGAGTGGTGCATTCGAGTACATCAAAATAATCAAATATTGCTGCCTTTGTTACAAAATCTAGCTCGTCAATTATGCAGATGCCAATACAACATTTTTTGGTTGATATCAGAATCCATCTGTGAGGTTTAGTTTCTGGTGTTGTTTTTAAATGTTGGTTAGATTTGGTCTTGTAGAAACTGAGCATGTTTACATTGCCTGAGTTAGTCATCCATGCCTTAAGCTCTTTAGGTTAAGCTTAAAATTATTTAATTACCTTGCATTTGTGAGTAAGTGAGTTGGGTATTCCGACTGCGTATGCCCAGGTCATAGGTCACTAGTTATAAAACAGTCTCGGCAACGGTGGTGCTGCATTGTGTGCAGGCTTGCGTTTCGTCTGTGGTCTTGGTCGGGGTCGGCTCTCCATCGCTGCCGGTGCTGTTGGGCCGTCCCCGTCCCCTCCACGGTGTCCCGTCCCTGTCTGGAGGTGTCCGGGGTGGCCCTGGGCTGGCGGGGTGGCCCCGGACCTGCAGCCGCTGGTTCCAGCTTGGCTCTGCCTGTCCCGCCGGAGTGGCCCCGGCAGCCCTCCACCTCCACCCACCTCCCCTCAGTCCGACACCGAGATTCTGCTGAAGATGGGCAACTCGGAGCCGCTGCTGCTGGCGCCATCCTAGTCGGAGAGAGAGTCTGCGGACGGGCTCCTGACAGCCAAGGAAAGCCGGGCGCCCGCTGGAGCTGTGGGTACTGTTGGTGATGGTGATGCTGGCGGCAGCAGCAACCTCCTCTCCCTCCCTTGCCCAGCCCTAAGCCAAGAGTCCAGGCCAGCTCCAACTCTCAAGTCGGGGCTGAAGGCCGCCCATAGTGCGGCCCAGTCGAGGGCCGGAGGAGGCTGAGCCCAGGCTGGTTCTCTGGAGCAGGCAAGGCCAGGGCCCTCGCTCCTCCTCGGGGTTGTGGATGAAGTGGCAGCGGGTACTGTAGGGGCAGAAGCCGGTGGTGTGCAAGGTACGGCTTGTACTTGGGGTAGTGGGCGAACTGGCGTTTTTTGCCGTAGCGGCCCATCGGGGAGTGGGTTCCTCTGGAGTTGGAGCGGGGTTGGGCTGGAGTTGGTGCTGGCTGTGGGTCTGGGGCCGCTGGTGTTGGGGTTGGCGCTTCTCCGCGCTGGGCCTGGGGGCCGATGTTCCGTCGGTCTGGACGTCACGAGTGGGGAGGAAAAGACCGGTGAGCGCTTGCAGGTCTCCCCACCCGCCTTGGTTCTTGGTTACTTTGTCCTCCAAAATATTCCAACTGGAATTTAAACTGGAGGTGGTGAAGGGAGGGGTTTAGCCAGAGAGGGTTATTGGGAAGAAAGTGCCACTTTAAATTTAGTTGCATCTGGGTGTGCAACCGTGATTTGGTGGAGATTATTCCATGCTTTAATAGTGCACCTGTCTCCAACCACCCCCCCCCCCCCCCCCCCCCCCCCCCGGGACTCCCTCTGAAAAAAGACAAAAAATCGAACCAGAGGTATACTCACTGTATCTGTAGCGCTGAGATCTATTTACCGTTGTAGCTGACGACCTTTGACAAATCCCATGATTCCTTGCGTTTTTCGGAATACCGAACTCGCTGATGGGGAATTGTGTTGTAACTCAGTGCATGACTGTACTGGTTGGAATGTGAAATTGCATATAGTGTTTTCTTTTTTCGGATACACAGTCATAGGAAGTGGCGGCAGCTTTGAAAATGTGGGGAAGTTTGGAGTGTGGAAAGTGCTGGTCCTTCAGAGTCTTTCAACCACCTTGGTCAGTGAATTGTGTAGGAAGCATCTGTAGATGCTGATTTACATCAAAGATCGACACTATGCTGGAGTAAAGGGTCTGCGACTTCATGCGGTGAGTGCGACCAAACTGGAAGCGGGGGCCGCGCGGAGGTCGGGTGATCCCCGCACAGGGCCGGTCCCACCAGCATGCGCCTGCATGCGGCGAGCGCGACCAAACCGGCAGCGGGCGCCACGCGGAGGTCGGGTGAGTGGCGCGACGTTGGAGCGAAGTCCGCAGTAAGTTCTCAAGGACAGAGAGGGACACACAGAGAGGGTCACGGAGGCACACAGAGAGGGTCACGGAGGCACATATAGAGAGGGTCATGGAGGCACATGTATAGCGGGTCACGGAGGCGTACAGAGAGAGGGCTACGGAGGCACGACGTCGAGGCGGTGCGTAATGATCGAGGCGGTTGCGGGCCGACAGGCCATTGGCGCGTGGAATTTCTGAACACGGTCAGTTTTTTGGAGCCCCGCGCGATGTCGGTCCGCACAACTCTATATGGCTCCGGCGATCGAAGTGGGACCGGCCCCGCGAAGCCGGACGGCTCAAGCGACCACGTTAGGTCGCGCTCACCGCATGGAGTCGCATGATGGTGGGACAGGCCCTTAACTCAGCATGTCAAGCAGGATCTCTGGAGAAAAGGCATAGGTAACATTTTGTGTCTGAACCTTTCATACTGAAAGATAGAGGTGGGCGGAAACTGGAGGCAAGAAAAGGTCAGAACTAAACGGGGCCATTAACAGATGTAGAATGGAGATGGAGAAAAGGAACGGGTGACGTTTTGGATCGGAACCCAAAAGGAGAATCCTTTTCTCCAGAGATGCTGTCTGACCCGTTGAATTACTCCAGCATTTTAGTCAGTGAATTATTGGATTTGTTGAAGAATCACGTAATAAATTAGATGTTTGTGACATTGAAGTTGGAAAACTAAGTGTTTGAAATTGGTTTGCTTATATAATTGGTTTTGGCACTGAGTATTCTTGTTGAGTCACTCATGAGAAATTGCTGCATATTAAACAATATAGATGAATGAGATTAAATCTTTAAAACCTAGATCTTTTCATATCGAAGGATGAGTGAACTGTTGAGCTTGTAAGGAGAAATCTTGGAGTGTTATTTTAAAGCACAGATTCTGCAAGACAAATAAATGTTAGATCGATATTGGCGGACACTGGTATCTTGCAGAGTACTCCAGATACATTCCCGGGAATGAAAGTGCTGATGGGAAGAGTGGTTAAGGGGTCATTATTGAATTATATAGAGAGTGATTACTGATAATACTGCTGTGCTAGGAACCTAGCAAGAATTCTTGCCCCGTCTGCATCTGTGCCATGAACCTGATGCAGATCCCCGTCCTTTCACCCGATAGTTTCTCAACAATGAATTGCTCATTGCTCAGTGTGGAGTACTGACAAAGACTGCTGTTACCCCCTCTTCATTAGGCTCTGCATTCCTTCCCCAGACCAGAGATTTTACCGTGGTAACAAGCTGAATGGCCAACAGCCATCGTAGAGAAGCCTCCAGGCTGGAGAGATAGCAGCATTCAATATTTCCAGCAGGAGGCAATGAGAGAGAACAAAGTAACCAAGGGGTCTGTCATCTCACGGAGCAGATGCTGGGGGTCCCCAGAAATGCCTCAACTCTTAGTGATTGGTTGCTGGAGTACAGCGCAAAGTCTTATTATCTTGCTAAACAGTGGCTCTGAACTATACGACCCTCGCAGACTGTCTTCCTCTTCAGAGCGAGAAACACTTTTTTTTTACTGCATGAGAGAAAGTGGGTAAGGCAGTGATTTGTCCCAGGGACAGGTACAGGAGAGTGCAACAAAGAGGAAGACAGGGATTCACATTAGCTACAAGATGCAGCAGCTTGCAGCAAGAGCAGGAATCCATGCCACATTCCAGCCATGATAAAAGGGAGAGCTGGGATTAATGCCCTGTGGCAGGTGCAGCCATGGGGAGGGTGTGGATTTGTGGCAAGTTCCCAGTATAGCATTATGCTGTACGAATGAATGTCATTTATAGGTTTATCCGCGAGTGTTCAGCCTCCAGGACCAATAACGAATGCGTGTTCTACAAGTAATTACAAGTGCTTCAGTGAATTACTTCTGAATTGATGTGATTACAAGGAGCAAAGTTCAAACTTATATAGTGATATTGTAATTTGAATTCAGTGTGTAAATTTTAAACATTTTAAAGATGCTAAATATTGTAAACTTTTGTTTCTCCTCAGTAATGTTCAATATTCAATATATTCTGCAGGTAATCTGTCTAGTTTGAGTCGTTTGGGACTGAGGTACAACAGACTGTCAGCTGTACCCAGATCTTTGGCAAGGTGTAGTGAACTGGATGAGCTTAACTTGGAGAACAATAATATTTCAACATTACCTGAGGTAAGTTGTCTTGCCAAGAGTTCCTGCCTTTTGTCTAAAATTTAAGTGCAGTTGGCTGATAAACCTTATAAAAATCGGGTACTTAAATAGGTCCAGATGTTTTTTTCTTTCTTAAATAGAAGAAGCTGGCTCTGCGAATGGTTACGGTCGCCTTGAGGCTGATACTTCTGCATCAAATTTAAAAAAAAAAAAAAAAAAAAATTGCGGTTCTGATCTTGTTAATTTTGTTTTATACTACAGAGATTCTCAATATCCTTAAACCAGTTAGCTGCATGTGCTCCTGACACACTATCTGACATGAAATATTTGTATAATTAATTTATTTGATCTTTTGCGTTAATTGGTCTGTTAGCTTCTATTCCATGAACTTCACTTAACAAATCTATAATTGCAAAGTGTTATTAAAATTATATTTTTCTTGACTATTATGAATGATTAATTGTCATAAATATTTGATATCCTATATGTATATAATTCATTATAGAAATTGAGGATTGAAATGTTCCCACTCTCACACAGGGTCTTCTTTCAAGCCTTGCAAACTTGACCAGTTTAACATTAGCAAGGAATTGCTTCCAGTCATATCCGGTTGGTGGACCTTTACAGTTTTCAACTATCTATTCTCTAAACATGGAACATAATCGCATCAACAAAATACCTTTTGGAATCTTCTCTAGAGCTAAAGTGTTGAGTAAGCTGAATATGAAGGTAGGTGGTAACGTTTTTTAGTTACAGGGTGAAACAATTTCTACTACTGGATTCTGTCAGAGTTCAGAACATTTGCAACCCAATTTAATCTGAGAAATGTTGCCTAGTATTTTGATTTTTAAAACTTTCAGTTGCTCCCATATTCATGTTGAGGCTTCCTTATGCAGAATTAACTCATGAGGAGAATAGATCGGGTGCACGCACAGAGTCTACAGAGCAGGGGAATCGAGAACCAGTGGACATAGGTTTAAGGTGAAGGGGGGAAAGATTTAATAGGAAACAGAGGTAATTTTTTCCACACAAAGGATGGCGGGTATATGGAATGAGCTGGTAGAGGAGCTGGTTGATGCAGGGACAATTGCAATATTTTAGAAACAATTAACCAGGTACATTGATAGGACAGGTTTACAGGGATATGGGACAAACACAGGCAGGTCGGACAGGTGCAGATGGGACATGTGGTCAGTGTGGGCAAGTTGTGCCGAAGGGCCTGTTTCCACACTCTATACTTATTGCAGTTCATAATAGATCACCTTTTATTTAGGAGTTTCATATTATGGAAGTATATATTTAAATAGGTTTTTAAAAATTGACAGACTTATTGTAGAACTTTAAAAATTAGGTGACGTATACAATGTATTCTATGCTTGTTGAAAATTGGCTGGTGGCTAGCCTTGTGCTAGTTCTTTGACAACAATTTATAGTCCATCATAATTTTAGGCTCTCTCTCTAATGTAAGAAATTCTTAATGCTCTGACTTTTAAATTTGCCTGAAGCAAGATTTCCTTTTCCCACCATTATACCCCATTAATTAATCACCTTGCACACTAATTTTAGGAATCTTGATGGTGTGTTTTATGCACATAAATTAAGTTGATTAATTTATCATCAAGGATGTGGTTTCTACTAATTGATGCTGATGGGTGATATTCAACTACATATCATTTTGTCAGCAAGTAAGAGTTTTCAATGTAATTATGGCAAGACCTACTTTAGGTGTTAAAGCAAGTTTCTGTGTCCTTCCATTGTTCCATTTATGCATTTTGCAATTGGTCAATCTCACTTAAATAATTGGCAGGGAACGTGTTCAGGACATAGTCATGTGTCAAATCGTGTTGAAATATTGTCATTGGAGGCAGATACATTTTTAGTAATAATCTTAAAATAATTTTGCAGTATTTTTTAATTCTGGAATCCAAATGAAAATGTATTGAATAGTGATTTATTGAATATTGGAGTGATCACTGTTTAACTTTCCTAATTTAATTACTAATTGGCACATAGAATCACGTTTGTAGGCAATGGAAAAAATGCTCAATTTTTAACCAGTAATTACAGAAAGGAAGAAATGGGATTTCAGATCTAAAACAACCAAGCGATAATTGAAGAACTAACCCATTTTCTATACGCTGTAGGACAATCAGCTAACTTCACTTCCATTGGATTTTGGAACATGGATAAGTATGGTGGAGCTGAATCTTGCCACTAACCAACTCACAAAAATTCCAGAAGATGTTTTGGGCCTGGTTTCACTGGAGGTAAGAAACCTGACCATACAACCCTGTTAGTTTTCTGGTTTTGATTGCAAAAGCTCACATGCCCATTTGTTCATTCTGCGCACCTACAGAGGCATATACATTAATCGATGGGGTTTATGACAGGAGAACAGTAAATAATGAGTGTTTTATTTGTCATGATTATTGCTTTCGAAGTGTAGTTCTTAGTTCATTAACTACATAAAGAAAGGATTTTGTTTGGAACTGAGATATACCAACTGGGTTTCATGCTAAATTTATACATTCATGGAGACGAAAGTCGTGGTTTGCTGGCATGTAAGGAAATCTAAACAAATGACTAATAATCTGGAAAAGGCTTTTTTAAATGATTCTTAAATCTTTCAAACCTGCCTTGAGGCTTATACATTGGGAAAATTTGTAAGTTTAAACTTTTTTTTCTGTAAGGAGTGACTTGGTATATATAATTATATAGTTTTAAATAGTTATCCTGGATTTCAGGCAATTCACTTGCTCAAAAAAAAAGAATTTGAGGAGTTTGGTTGTGAAATGAAAACGAACAACACTTAAACATGTCATTTATGTAATATACATAGACAATAGGTGCAGGGGTAGGCCATTCGGCCCTTCAAGCCAACACCGCCATTCAATATGATCACACTGATCATCCACAATCAGTACCCACGTCCCTGCTTTCTCCCCATATCCCTTGATTCTGCTAGACCTAAGAGCTCTATCTAACTCTCTTTTGAATTTATCCAGTGAATCGACCTCCACTGCCTTCTGAGGCAGAGAATTCCATAAATTCACAACTCTCTGTGTGAAAATGTTTTCCCTCATCTCAGTTCTAAATGGCCTACCCCATTATTCTTAAGACTGTGGCCCCTGGTTTTGGACCCCCAACTTCAGAAACATGTTTCCTGCATCTAATGTGTCCAATCCCTTAATCATTTTGTATGTTTCCATAAGATCCACTCTCATCCTTCTAAATTCCAGCATATACAAGCCCAGTCTCTCAATCTTTTCATCAAATTTAGCAAATGTCGAGCCTCTATTTCAATTTTATAAAGGTTAACATGTGGGATTTTGTTTTGTTGTATCTACCTGTTTCCTGGAAGTAAAATATAGCATTTTTTAAATCCTTTGCAAATGAGAAAGTAGGAATAGTTAACAAATTGGGCCTAGGGTGAGAGTTTGACACTGAACCGGCTTGAAGTGGACTAAACTGTGAAGTCCAACCCTGTTTTGTTTGGTTTCCATACACACAAGCAAACCATAACTTTCCTGACATGAATGTATGAATTTACTGCTCAGTCCACAGGTCACTCAAAATCCTTAATGTGATGACAAATCAAACATTGCAAAATGTGACAAAGGCCTTGGATCCTTGTATTAAATTATCAGCGTGTAGAGATATTTAATACAGTGAATTATTTTTGTGAATAGAATGGAGTATAAAAATTTGAAAGAAAGCTGACTCCTTTCCCAAGTGTTATCAATCCTATCATTCAATTTTTAGGTTCCCTAAAAGCTGTTTAAAACTCTAAATGATTCTCAGTCTTCACAACTAGGTTTCCAGCTCTATTGCTGTATTCTGCTATTGTCTCATCATTGCCCCTGCATTCTAATGTGGCAACCCCTTCTCATGCTATTAGTTTGTTACTTCTATCCCAATCAATCTCCTTTCCCCAGACAGTGACTTTGTGAAGAGTTGAATCTGCCAAATTGTATTTATCCTCTTACTTAAGGTTTGCTCAAGCTTTGGTGCATTTTTAATAATCAAATATGAAAGCCATTAGATATTTAGGGGAATAAATTTACCAACATACTGATTTCCATTTAGGTTCTTATTTTATCAAATAACCTCCTTCGAAAACTGCCTCATGGCATTGGACACCTACGAAAACTCAGAGAGTTGGACTTGGAAGAAAATAAACTTGAATCTCTTCCAAATGAAATTGCTTATCTTAAGGATCTGCAAGTAAGTGATTTGAATTTGACCTTTAATCCAATATAAACTAGTCTTCCTTTATTGTTTTTATTTGTATTGTATTCTCAAGTTATAATTAAATGCACAGGCTGAGTGCTCTATACCTTCAGTCCTGGGAGAATTACAGATGGGAACCAATGGTGTTTAAAAAATAAATAAAGTGCATGCACATAATTGTCTAATTGACGAGCAAGCCACATTAAGTGTGACTTCTGGATTTTCCATTGTTGTTTTTGCTGCAGTTGGCATTGGAGTTTTGAGGTGACACACCCTCTCCCACCACCAAATGCCGGGTTTTCTCCCCGTACTATTTGAAGTGCATGGCAACAATATTTTTTGTCATCCCTTGCTACAATTTAGAGTGAACAATAATAGTGTTTCTTCACTATTTTGCATGGTTTAATTCATTTACATCTATTGTGCAAAGTAAATTGAGTACAGTTGATAAATGCAAAGAAAATTCAACTATCTGATGATTTTAAAAGTGTATATGACCCTTGATCAGTCTGCTGCGTTATATGTAAATTTAGACAATTTGTTTTTTTAATTTTGCTCATTATAGAATACATGTATTAATAGAAAACAATGTACAAATGTAATTAAGAATGAAGGCAGTTGAAACTTTTTTTTAACAATTTAAAATAAAGTTAATAAAAGTGAGTTAATTTTAAAAATGATTGATAGGACACATAGGTAACAGCTGAATTATTTAAATGCTATACGAACGCTGGTTAATCTTGTTATCTTTAATAAAAGCATATTTAAAAAATTGCGAAAAATATCGTACAATATCCTTAGCGATTGTTCAATTCTATTGTGTGGCTCACCTCACCTCACCTGGTGTCAGGATGAATCAGGTTGGTAAGACCGGAGAATCATGAAAATATCAATTCAAAGCTGAGTTTATAATCTAAATGCATTTACTTAAAGGGTGAGCTGTTTGAAGTTGCAATCGTTTGAAGTATATTAAGAGAATTCAGTTCAATGGTTGCTATGCAGGCATGGTGGAAAACAAAATGCCACAGCCTTGATGCTGAAAACACCCTTTCTTCCTTGATTTTATTCTACTTGAATGTTGCAAATGGCGTAAAGATATCCTTCACCAAATAAGCTGAATTTTAAATTAACAACTCTCTTTTATCCTCGTGAGGATTGTGGTAAATGTTCGCAATACATTTAGAAGTTCCATCTTATCTGCACTAAATTTACAGAATTTGGGTCATTTAAGCTTTGTCCCAGCACTTTAAACGTGTGATTGTCACAGGAGCGTTGCTTTATGCATTAAAATTTGCACTATTGGCCTCAACTAAATAAAATTAAGGTGAATAATCTTTTTACAGCAGGACTTTATTTTGGTGTCTAATTGCATAAGACATTTTTGTAGAGGAGGTAGTTTTTTATGTAGCTCCCTGTTGGCAAACCAGACGACATAGTCCCAAAACAGACGGAAAAAAAGGACATGGTCACAAGAAAATATTTCCATTCATATGCAACAAGCTGTATGTGATACACCAGCAACAAAGGGCAGAACTTTTAACAAAACCAAAGGGCTATCTTTTCCCTCTGCAGTGCTCCTTGAGTATCATTACTCTGAAGCACTAGACTAGATTGTGTACTTGATTGAATTTCTAAATCTGGATTTGAGCTCACAGCCACCTTGATCAAATGCCAGTGTTACCACCAAGCCGCCAAATAAAGAAGAGGTTATGATGAAAAGCAGAAGATAAAGCTACCGTTATGGAATGTATTTACTTGAGTTGGTGTCTACATTTGAAACTAGGTTAGCCAGCTAACTTTAAGGAAGAGATATGATGAAAGGGGACTTTATAGAATTAGACTGCTTTTGTGGTGGTTAATACCAACACGTCGTGGTTTGGACATTCCGTTTGCATTGTAATTTGTGAGATTCTGTGGCAATAAACATGGACTTGTTGCAGCAATACTATGCTTTTTTCACTTGCAATATAAAGGCAACAGAACTTTATCTCGGCTAAAAGGATCTGAAGCTTTAGATTTATTTTATGCATATAGCTTTACTTCTATCATCAGAATGTTTGCACAGAAGAAGATGGTTCCCTATTCCTTGCAGTGTTCTAGTTTCTGACCTCAAACAAAACCCTGCGCTATTGCTCAAGTAATGCTGGGCCTTTTCAAAACTTGTGACATATCAATTGGGTTTGACTTTTTCCCTAAAGAATTGTGTCAAAGTGCAGTGTGGTTAAACGTACAATCATACAGAAACATAACTGTGTAGGTACTCGGCCTGCAAAACTTGTTTCAGATGTTTGCAAATACTCCAGATTTGCTAAAATCTCAAATTTACTGTGCAGGAGTGTCCCTTTTGAAACAAATGTTTTTATGCCAACCCTGTAGAAGTTGGTTGGGATAATCCCATTTTCCAACTCTTAGTCACTTTCCTTGTAGTTGAAGGTTGTTTTTAAAAATGTGAGCATTTCTCCTTTTACATATAGAGTCATGATGAAAGGGATAGACAGAGTTGACGTGGATAAGCTTTTCCCATTGAGGGTAGGGAAGATTCAAACAAGAGGGCATGACATGAGAATTAAGGGACAGAAGTTTAGGGGTAACGTGAGGGGGAACTTCTTTACTCAGAGGGTGGTGGCTGTGTGGAATGAGCTTCCAGCAGAGGTGGTGGAGGCAGGATCGATTTTAACATTTAAAAGTAAAGTGGATAGGTATATGGACGTGAAGGGAATGGAGGGGTATGGTCTGAGTGCAGGTAGATGGGACTAGGGGAAAACAAATGGTCGGCACGGACTGGAAAGGCCGAGAGGGCCTGTATCCGTGCTGTAATTGTTATATGGTTATATGGTCATAGTCATACAGTGCCCTCCATAATGTTTGTGACAAAGACCCATGATTTATTTATTTGCCTCTGTACTCCACAATTTGAGATTTGCAACAGAAAAATCACATTGTCAGAATTTAATAAAGGTCATTTTTATGGATTTTGGTTTCACCATGTAGAAATTACAGCAGTGTTTATACATAGTGTCCCCCCCAACATTTCAGGGCACCATAATGTTTGGGACACAGCAATGTCATATAAATGAAAATAGTCATGTTTAGTATTTTGTAGCATATCCTTTGCATGCAATTCATGGACATCACCAGTTGCTGGGTGTCTTCTCTGGTGATGCTCTGCCAGGCCTATATTGCAGCCATCTTTAGCTTTTGCTTGTTTTGGGGGCTAGTCCCCTTCAGTTTTCTCTTCAGCATGTAAAAGGCATGCTGAATTGGGTTTGGATCGGGGGATTGACTTGGCCATTTTTTAGCTTTGAACAACTCCAACTGAACATACCAGGCCTTAACACCTTCACCACTGTGTATCTCAGATGAGGTGGAATGCTTTAGATCTTAGGCAGTTCTTTCTCTCCTCCATACTTTGCTCTTGCCATCACTCTGATACAAGTTAATCTTCGTCTTTGTCCACAAGACCTGTTTCCAGAACTGTGGTTGCTCTTTTAAGTACTTCTTGGCAAACTGTAACCCGGCCATCCTATTTTTTTGCGGCTAACCTGTGGTTTGCATCTTACAGTGTAGCCTTTGTATTTCTGTTAATTAAGTCTTCTGCGGACAGTGGTCATTGGCAAATCCACACCTGAAGAATGTTTCTGATCTGTCGGACAAGTGTTTGGGTATTTTTCTTTATTATAGAGAGAATTCTATCATCAGCTGTGGACGTCTTCCTTGGCCTGCCAGTCCCTTTGCGATTAGTAAGCTCACCAGTGCTCTCTTTCTTCTTAATGATGTTGCAATCCAAACCATTGATTTTGGTAAGCTGAAGGTTTGGCTGATGTCTCTATAACAGTTTTATTCTTGTTTCTCAGTCTCATAATGGCTTCTTTGATTTTTCTCAGTTTCACAATGATTTAATTGTTTTAACTGACATTGTTTCTCATAATGATTCTTTGATTTTCACAACTTTGGTCCTCGTGTTGAAAAACAGCAATAAAAGTTTCCAAAGGTGATAGAAAGGCTGGAGGTGCTGAGAACTCTTATACCTGCATTAAGGAGGCAATGAAACACACCTGAGCAATTACAAACACCTGTGAGGCCATGTGTCCCAAACATTATAGTGTCCTGAAATGAGGGAACTATGTATAAACACTGCTGTAATATCCACATGGTGAAACTAAAATGTTTAAAAAAGGCCTTTAATAAAATCTGAAAATGTGCACTTTAACCACATGTATTTTTTTCTAATACAAATCTCAAATTGTGGAGTACAGAGGCAAATAAATAAATGGTGGGTCTCTGTCCCAAACATTATGGAGGGCACTGTATCTGGCAGCATATTGTGTAAAAGGTTGATACCTCTTTAGTTTGGATTTAATTCAAAGTATTTATGGTAGGGTGATTTTAGCACAAGTTTATTTTAATTTGGCTATGGTCTTTTCCATTTATGTTTGCATCACAACCTATTATGAATCTTTGAATGTAAATCATTTATAATCAAGAGACATTGAGGCTCTTAGAGTGATTCACGGGTAGCCAAGGAGGTGAAGGAGGCTTTTGGACATTAGCCTTCATTCAAGGCATTGAGTATAGAAGCTGGGATATCACTGTTGTACAAGACATTGGTTAGGCCACACTTAGAGTATTGTGATCAGTCTGTTATTGGTCACTCTGTTATTGGAACAATGTAATTAAGCTGTAACAATTGCAGGAAAGATTTAAGAGGATTTTGTTAGGACTCAAGGAACTGAGTTATCGAGAGAGGCTGGGCATTCTCGAACTTTGTTCCCTGTAGTGTAGGACTGAGGGATGATCTTACAGAGGTGCACAAAATCACAATGAGCTTAAATATATCATCATCCCAGGATTGTGGAATCAAGAACTAGAGGACATAGGTTTAAAGTGAGGGTAAAAGATTAATAGAAATCTGAAAGGCCACCTTTTCACTCAGGAGATTGTATGTATAGAATGATCTACCAGATGAAGTGGTTTAGGCAGGTTCAATAGAAACATTCAAAAGATATTTGGACTGCTTCAAGGATGGGAGAGGTCTCGAGTTGGGCCAAAGGGCCTGTTTGTGTGGTGTGTGACTGACTCTAACTCTATCAATATTGGGGTAAGAAGCCTTGCATTGTGGAGAGGTTTTCACCTTTAATTGATGTTCCTGATGTGTTTGATCCGAGTGTTCATTTTGGTTTTATATACACATTTACTAAACCTTTCTTTCCCTATAGAAACTGGTTTTAACCAACAATCAGCTGACTACCCTCCCCAGGGGAATTGGTCACCTAACCAGTCTGACTCACCTGGGCCTAGGGGAGAACTTGCTTACTCATTTACCTGAAGAGATCGGTAAGTTTTTCAACTTATGGCGCACATCTCCATAATCTTGAAGATGGACACAGAATGCTGGAGTAACTCAGCAGGGCAGGCAGCATCTCTGGAGAGAAGGAATGGGTGACGTCTGAATCTGAAGGGTCTGATTCTGAAGAAGGGTCTCGACCCGAAACGTCACCCATTCCTTCCCTCCAGAGATGTTGCTTGTCCCGCTGAGTTACTCCAGCATTTTGTGTCCATCCATAACCCAGGGTTAGCAAGTAGAAATATAACCATAATGCATTTTATTTTTATCTGTTTTAAAGGTTGACTGTAAGCTTCCAACATCTGCTACCAGAGAGCTAATTTCCCACTGCTGATCATCTCAGTCAGCAGTGTGCAATGTTGGTATGATGCAACATACCATAGGCTATATTCTGCCCCAATAATGTTTCACCTTCCAGATTTGCTGCCCTAAAGGGATTTTATTTTTTCATTTCTTTATAGTTCACCTTGGGTAGTTGGGGAATGTAATTAATGGCACTTTCCCAGAGGAAGCCACATATTGCAGCATCACTGCAGCCAACAGAGAGCTTTGGACTTTGGAATCAAAGCTACAGAGGTTACACCTCTTAAATTTCTCGTACAAGCTTATGGCAGATCAGAGCTTGCCATGTTAGTTTAGTTTAGAGATAGTGCGGAAATGGGCCTTTTGGGCCATCGAGTCCTCGCCGGCCAGCGATCCCCGTACACTAACACTATCCTACACACTAGGGACAATTTACAATGTTTACCAAAGCCAAATTAACGTACAAACCTATATGTCTTTGGAGTGTGAGAGGAAACCAGAGCACCTGGGGAAAACACGTAGTCACGGGGAGAAAATACAAACTCTGTACAGACAGCCCCCGTAGTCAGGAGTGAACCTAGGTCTCTGGCGCTGTAAGGCAGCAACTCTACTGCTGCGCTATACCAAAATATAGGCAATTTCCCCCATCTAACCACACTTGGCAGTTGGAGGGAAATAGACAATGTTTTGGGTCAGGATCCTTGCTCAAGAAGAGTTAGAAACATAGAAACTTAGAAAATAGGTGCAGGAGTAGGCCATTCGGCCCCTCGAGCCTGCACCGCCATTCTATATGATCATGGCTAATCATCCAACTCAGTATCCTGTACCTGCCTTCTCTCCATACCCCCTGATCCCTTTAGCCACTTAAATATAGCCATTGAACTGGCCTCAACTGCCTTCTGTGGCAGATAATTCCAGAGACTCACCATTCTCTGTGTGAAAAATGTTTTCCTCATCTCGGTCCTAAAGGAATTCCCCCTTATCCTTAGATTGTGATCCCTTGTTCTGGACCTCCCCAACATCGGGAACAATCTTCCTGCATCTAGCCTGTCCAACCCCTTAAGAATTTTGTACGTTTCTATAAGATCCCCCTCAGTCTTCTAAATTCTAGCGAGTACAAGCCAAGTCTATCCAGTCTTTCCTCATATGAAAGTCCTGACATCCCAGGAATCAGTCTGGTGAACCTTCTCTGTACCCCCTCTATGGCAAGAACGTCTTTTCTCAGATTTGGAGACCAAAACTGTACGTAATACTCCAGGTGTGGTCTCACCAAAGCCCTGTACAACTGCAGTAGAACCTCCCTGCTCCTATACTCTTTCTTCACTGCCTGCTGCACCTGCATGCCTACTTTCAATGTTTGGTGTACCATGACACCCAGGTCTCGTTGCATCTCCCCTTTTCCTAATTTGCCACCATTAAGATAATGGTCTACCCTCCTGTTTTTGCCACCAAAGTGGATAACCTCACATTTATCCACATTATACTGCATCTGCCATGTATTTTCCCACTCACCCAGCCTATCCAAGTCATCTTGCAGCCTCCTAGCATCCTCCTCACACCTAACACTACCCCCCCAACTTAGTGTCATCCGCAAACTTGGAGATGTTGCATTCAATTCCCTTGTCCAAGTCATTAATATATATTATAAATAGCTGGGGTCCCAGCACTGAGCCTTGCGGTACCCCACTAGTCACTGACTGCCATTCTGAAAAGGACCCGTTTACTCCTACCCTTTGCTTCCTGTCTGCCAGCCAGTTCTCTATCCACATCAATACTGAACCCCCAATACCGTGTGCTTTACGTTTGTATACTAATCTCTTATGTGGGACCTTGTCAAAGGCCTTCTGAAAGTCTAGATATAACACATCCACTGGTTCTCCATTATCTACTCTGCTAGTTACATCCTCGAAAAATTCTATAAGATTCGTCAGACATGATTTACCTTTCGTAAATCCATGCTGACTTTGTTTAATGATTTCACCACTTTCCAAATGTACCGCTATCCCATCTTTAATAACTGACTCTAGCAGTTTCCCCACTACCGATGTTAGACTAACTGGTCTGTAATTCCCCGTTTTCTCTCTCCCTCCTTTTTTAAAAAGTGGGGTTACATTAGCTACCCTCCAATCCTCAGGAACTACTCCAGAATCTAAGGAGTTTTGAAAAATTATCACTAATGCATCCACTATTTCTGTGGCTACTTCCTTGAGTACTCTGGGATGCAGACTATCTGGCCCTGGGGATTTATCGGCCTTTAATCCATTCAATTTACCCAACTCGGCTTCTCGGCTAACCTGGATTTCAATCAGTTCCTCCACCTTATTTGACCCCTGGTCCCCTGCTATTTCCGGCAGATTATTTATGTCTTCCTTAGTGAAGACAGAACCAAAGTAGTTATTCAATTGGTCTGCCATGTCCTTGTTCCCCATGATCAATTCACCTGTTTCTGACTGCAAGGGACCTACATTTGTTTTAACTAATCTCTTTCTCTTCACATATCTATAAAAACTTTTGCAGTCAGTTTTTATGTTCCCTGCCAGTTTTCTTTCATAATCTATTTTTCCTTTCCTAATTAAGCCCTTTGTCCTCCTCTGCTGAACTCTGAATATCTCAAAGTCCTCTGGTAGGCTGCTTTTTCTGGCTAATTTGTATGCTTCATATTTTGTTTTTATACTATCCCTGATTTCCCTTGTAATCCTGCCCCAATTTATTCTTTTGCCTAACTGGGATGAACAATTGTTGTAGTTCATCCATGCAGTCTTTAAACACCTTCCATTGCACATCCGCTGTCAACCCTTTAAGAATCACTTGCCAGTCTATCTTGGCCAATTCACTTCTCATACCTTCGAAGTTACCTTTGTTTAAGTTCAGAACCCTTGTTTCTGAATTAATTATGTTACTCTCCATCCTAATGAAGAACTCAACCATATTATGGTCACTCTTGCCCAAGGGGCCCTGCACAACAAGACTGCTAACTAACCCTTCCTCATTACTCAATACCCAGTCTAGGATAGCCTGCTCTCTCGTTGGTTCCTCTACATGTTGGTTTTGAAAACTATCCCGCATACATTCCAAGAAATCCTCTTCCTCAGCACCCCTGCCCATTTGATTCACCCAATCTATATGTAGATTGAAGTCACCCATTATAACTGTTTTATCCATGTTGCACGCATTTCTAATTTCCTGTTTGATGCCATCCCCAACTCCCACTAGCGTTTTCTGCCCCTTAGAGTTTCGCAGCTCTACCCATAACGATTCCACATCCTCCAAGCTAATGTCCTTGCTTTCTATTGCATTAATCCCCTCTCTCACCAGCAACGCTACCCCACCTCCCTTTCCTTTCTGTCTATCCCTCCTGAATATTGAATATCCCTGGATGTTCAGCTTCCAGCTTTGGTCACCCTGGAGCCATGTCTCCGTGATCCCAACTATAGCATAGTCATTAATAGCTATCCACACATTCAACTTGTCCACCTTATTACGAAAAGGATAACGAGGGATAAAATTGGACCATTAGAGAACCAGAATGGACAGCTATCTGCAGAGCCAAAAGAGATGGGGGAGATATTGAACAATTTATTTTCTTCGGTATTCACCAAGGAGAAGGATATTGAACTCTGTGAGTTAAGGGGAAAAAGTAGAGTAGCTATGGAAACTATGAGATTCAAAGAGGAGGAAGTACTGACACTTTTGAAAAATATAAAAGTGAATAAGTCTCCAGGTCCTGACAGGATATTCCCTAGGACATTGAGGGAAGTTAGTGTAGAAATAGCAGGAGCTATGACAGAAATATTTCAAATGTAATTAGAAACGGGAATAGTGCCGGAGGATTGGCGTACTGCGCATGTTGTTCCATTGTTTAAAAAAGGTTCAAAGAATAAACCTAGCAATTATAGACCTATTAGTTTGACGTCAGTGGTGGGCAAATTAATGGAAAGGATACTTAGAGATAATATATATAAGCATCTGGATAAACAGAGTCTGATCACGAACAGTCAACATGGATTTGTGCCTGGAAGGTCATGTTTGACAAACCTTCTTGAATTTTTTGAAGCGGTAACTAGGGAAATTGATGAGGGTAAAGCAGTGGATGTTGTCTATATGGATTTCAGTAAGGCCTTTGACAAGGTTCCCCATGGAAGGTTGGTCAAGAAGGTTCAATCTTTGGGTGTTAATGGTGGAGTAGCAAGATGGATTCAACAGTGGCTGAATGGGAGATGTCAGAGAGTAATGGTGGATGGCTGTTTGTCAGGTTGGAAGCCGGTGACAAGTGGGGTGCCTCAGGGATCTGTGTTGGGTCCACTGTTGTTTGTCATGTACATCAATGATCTGGATGATGGGGTGGACAATTGGATAAGTAAGTATGCAGATGATACTAAGATAGGTGGTGTTGTGGATAATGAAGTAGATTTTCAAAGTCTACAGAGAGATTTGGGCCATTTGGAAAAGTGGGCTGAAAGATGGCAGATAGAGTTTAATGCTGTTAAGTGTGAAGTGCTACATCTTGGCAGGACAAATCAAAATAGGAAGTACATGGTAAATGGTAGGGAATTGAGGAATGCTGTGGAACAGAGGGATCTAGGAATAACTGTGCATAGTTCCCTGAAGGTGGAATCGCATGTAGATAGGGTGGTAAAGAAAGCCTTTGGTGTGCTGGCCTTTATAAATCAGAGCATTGAATATAGGAGTAGGGAAGTAATGTTAAAATTGTACAAGGCATTGGTAAGACCAATTCTGGAGTATGGTGTACAATTTTGGTCGCCTAGTTATAGGAAGGATGTCAACAAAATAGAGAGAGTACAGAGGAGATTTACTAGAATGTTGCCAGGGTTCCAGCAACTATGTTACAGAGAAAGGTTGAACAAGTTAGGTCTTTATTCTTTGGAGCGCAGAAGGTTAAGGGGGGACTTGATTGAGGTCTTTAAAATGATGAAAGGGATAGACAGAGTTGACGTGGATACGTTTTTCCCATTGAGTGTAGGGAAGATTCAAACAAGAGGGCATGACATGAGAATTAAGGGACAGAAGTTTCGGGGTAACGTGAGGGGGAACTTCTTTACTCAGAGGGTGGTGGCTGTGTGGAATGAGCTTCCAGCAGAAGTGGTGGAGGCAGGATCGATTTTAACATTTAAGACTAAAGTGGATAGGTATATGGACGTGAAGGGAATGGAGGGGTATTGTCTGAGTGCAGGTAGATGGGACTAGGGGAAAACAAATGGTCGGCACGGACTGGAAGGGCCGAGAGGGCCTGTTTCCGTGCTGTAATTGTTATATGGTTATATGGAATACTCCTTGCATTGAGACACAAAGCCTTCAGGCTTGTTTTTACAACACTCTTACTCCTTATACAATTATGTTGACAAGTGGTCCCTTTTGATTTTTGCCCTGAAAACCCACCACCTCTTATTCTTTATTTTTTTTTCTTCTTTCCCCCCCCTACATGTTGGGTCTGAGTGCTTCCCTTCTCTGCCTCCTGCCTCAGACCCTGTCTACTGGCTTTCTCTATTTGAGTCCCTCCCCCCAACCGTTCTAGTTTAAAATCCCCCCCGGTGGCCTTTGCAAATTTCCCTGCCAGGATACTGGTCCCCCTCGGGTTCAAGTGCAACCCATCCTTTTTATACGGGTCACTCCTTCCCCAAAAGAGGTTCCATTGATCCAGAAACTTGAATCCCTGCCCTCTGCACCCGTCCTTCAGCCAGGCATTTATCCTCCACCTTGCTCCATTCCTACTCTCACTGTCACGTGGCACAGGAAGTAATCCTGAGATTGTTATGTTTGCAGTTCTTTTCCTTAACTCTCTTCCTAACTCCCAAAATTCTCCTTTCAGGATCTCTTCTCTTTTTTTAACGATGTCATTGGTACCAATATGTACCACAACCTCAGGCTCCTCTCCCTCCCTTTTCAGGATATCTTGGACACGTTCAGACACATCCCGGACCCTGGCACCAGGGAGGCAAACTACTATCCGGGTCTCCGGACTGCGTCCACAGAATCGCCAATCTGACCCCCTAACTATAGAGTCCCCTATTGCTAATGCCCTCCTCTTCTTTTCCTTACCCTTCTGAGCAACAGGGCCGGTGTCTGTACCGCAGGCCAGGTCGCTGTTGCTACCCCCAGGAGGGCTGTCCCCCCGAACAGCACTCAAACAGGAGTACTTATTTCCAAGGTGTACAGTCGCTGGTGTACTCTCTAGCGCCCGCCTCTGCCCCTTGCCTCTCCTAACCGTGACCCACTTGTCTGCCTCCTGTGGTTTTGGAGATTACCTCCCTGTAACTCCTCTCTATGACTTCCTCACTCTCCCTGACCAGACAGAGATCATCGAGCTGCTGCTCCAGGTTCCTTACACACTCCTTTAGGGGCCCCATCTCGACACGCCTGGTGCAGATGTGGACTTCTGGAGGGCAACCCGACTCCATTACCTCCCACACCTGACATGTTGAGGGGAAAGGGTGGGGTAAGAGCTGGCACGAAGGTTAATCCATATAAGGAAGTAGTTTGCAAAGGTTGGTGGTGATGTGGAGAAGATAAAAAGCAGATGGTGAAATCTAGTTTAATTTATTATTGTCATGTGTACTGAGGTACAGTGAAAGCTTTTTGTTGCGTGCTATCCAATCAACAAAAAATGATTACAATCAAGCCGTCTACAGTGTACTTCGCTTTCACCTGGGAGTGTACCTCACGGCTCATCTATGGTTTGCGGTTGGGGAACACTTGGATTATTGTCTTCGTCACATACTCCACCCATTTGCTGATAAAGTCAGTCAAGGCAGTAGAATACTCATTCAGATTGGCCACGTCTACTGACACAAAACATGCGTGTGGGATGTCATCCGTCTCCTCAGACCAGTACTGAACAACTCTGTACCAGATCTTCCTGTTCAGTTTTTGTTTGTAGGTAGGCACTAGAAGCACAGCTAGATGGCCAGATTTCTCAATGTGACTGGGGTATGGAACGGTAGAGGTCTTTATGGATGTGCAGCGGTGGTTGAGGGTGATCTAGCTCCTGGCAGGACAAGAAACATGCTGATGGTATTTTGTGGTACCCTCGTGATGTTGGCTTAATTGAAGTCCCCGGCTACGATGAAGAGGGGGGCTTTGGGGTGTTTTGTCTCCAGACTCTTGGGGGCGGAGTACAGTTCATTCGGAGCAAGCTTGACATCCGCATGGGGAGGGATGGAGAATCCCGTCAGATAGCTGAGATGAATTCCCTCGGCAGATAGTAGGGATGGCATAAGAAAAGTGGATGAGGAGTAAATGTGAAACCGGAAGACATGCCAGAAGAACCAGACTAGAAGAAGTTGGTAGGTAGATAGGAATGGAGTGTGAGTGGAAATTGAAAATTTGGAGCTGCCTCTTGCTCATCACCCACCTCTGTCCCCTCCTGGCCCCTTGGTCTGACCAGAAACATACTCTGTCCATTTCCCATTTGCCGCCACAGATGCTGCCTGATCCGTTGAGTTTCTCCCCCGATTTGTTTTTTGCTCTTTCACCATCTCCGATCTCTTGTGCCTCCGCACCTCTGACTGTGCAAGCTGCGTGCTGCAGATGTTATCAGTATTTATTTGTTTAGTTTAAAATTCCGAGATACGTATGTGAAAGTTTTGGTTTTGTTAACCCAATTACTTTTTTGTTGCCTTGTCCAATTATTTTTTTTTAAATGTGCACAGGACAACAGCAAACCTGCATTAAGTACTGATTTTGTCTAAATTAAAAATATATATATTTTAAATAGAACTAGGACAGTGCAGAACAGGAACAGGTCTAAGGCCCACCACATGTACAGCAACAATTATGCCAATGTAAACTAATTCTAGCTGCCTGTACTTGATCTGTATCTCTCTGTCACTTGACTGTTAATGTTGCAGCTATATCTCCCTGGCAGTGCATTTGAGACACCCATCAGTCTGTTTAAAAAATAAATCACCTCCCATATCTGTTCAACTTTACTCCTCTCACTTTAAACCTGTGCTCTCTAGTATTTGAAATTTTCACTTCGGGTAGATAAAGTCTTTTTTCCCCCAATCTATACCCCTCATAATTTTGTATACTTTATATACTTCCATCGGGTCACCTCTCAGCCTCTGATGCTCCAGAGAAAACAATCTAGATTTGTTCGACTCCTCGTGCAAGAATTTCACTGTACAGTGCATACGTGACAATAAAGAACCATTGAACAACCCAATCCACACAACATCCAAGTAAACCCCCTCTGCATGCACTCCAAAACCTCCATGTCGTTTCTGGTGTGGCGACCAGAACAAGTGTATTTTAAGTAAAGTTTTGTTTTTGATACAGTTGCAATATGACTTGCCAACGTTTACACTCAATGACCTGATGAAGGCAAGCATGTTATTTGCTTATGTAGTCAGTTTCATGGAGCTACGGACTTGCGCCTTATAGGTCCTGCCATTTACTGGATACTTTCCTCTTGCACTTGACCTCCCAAAATGCAACATCCACATACTCACATATACACACGGGTATATAAAAAAACAAAGTACATCTAAAAAAAATAAAAAATAATAGTGCAATAATAACAATAATAGTCTATGTAGTTCAGAGGTTATTTGAGGTTTTAGTGTTTAATAGATTGATGGCTGTAGGGAAGAAGCTGTTCCTGAACCTGGACATTAGTTTACAAGCTCCTGTATCTTCTTCCTGATGGCAAGGGGTGAAATGACTGTGTGGCCAGGGTGGTGTGGGTTTCGGATGCTAGCTGCCTTTTAGCGGCAGCGACTCCGGTAAATCCTTTCGATGGTGGTAGGCCAGAATCTGTGATGGACTGGGCAGTGCTCACAACTTTTTGCAGTCTTCTTTCCTCCTGGGCGTTCAAGTTGCCAAACCAGGCCGATGCAACCAGTCAATGTGCTCTCTATTGTACACCTTTCGTAGTTCAAGAGAATCCTCTTTGTAATGATCACCAGCCAATAATAGATAAGCCATTTTGGATAAAACTTGCCAAATATGAACTATATGCGATAAGTGGAAAACATATTAATGTTTTTTAGGTTATTCTCTGCATTTATAGGCATTTGTTTCAGATACTCTATTCACTTTAACATGGTAACATAAAGCCTTTATTTTAGTTATTCCTACTAATTTGTTCATGCAAACTGTGAAAGTGTATCTTAACATTGTTTACATTTGCTGGTAATAATAACATTGTGACTCTGAAACAAATGATAAAGAACTGAAATGTAATAACAAGGAACTGTAGATGCTGGTTTACCAAAGAAAGACAAAATGCTGGAGTAACTCAGCGAGTCAGGCAGTATCTCTGAAGAACATGGATAGGTGATGTTTTGGGTGAAGAACTGAAGCCTGGTTAATTTTCTCTGACAGCCTGGGTCTGGAGCACATGAGGGTAATTGTTTACAAGTCTGTACAATATAACAATTGTATAAGTTGCTCATCCAATGGAAAATATTCTATTAATTGAACCTTTGGATATTTTTTTAGGTACACTGGAAAATCTGGAAGAATTGTATTTAAATGATAATCCGAACTTACACAGCCTTCCCTTTGAGCTGGCACTCTGCAGCAAGTTGTCCATCATGAGCATTGAGAACTGCCCACTCAGCCATCTCCCACCACAGATTGTAGCTGGCGGCCCGTCCTTCATCATCCAGTTCTTGAAGATGCAGGGCCCCTATCGTGCCATGGTTTGACTGAATCAAAATGTTTAATACACTGTACAAAATATAAATTGCGTTATTGTCACTATATGTAAAGCAATTTTACTAAGACTGCAGTATGTGTTTCTGGTAATAGAGGAATTGTAGCCATTTAGAATTTTTAAAAAAACCTGTAAAAATTTACCGTGCTGGGCTGAGGTTTCAGGTGAGAAGTACCGTTCTTTTTTTGTGGGTGGGGGTGGGAGTGGATCTTGCAAAATCATAAATAATTTTTAAAGTATGCATTGAAGATACTATTCTGGGTATTTAATACACAGTATATTATTGAGATACTATTCTGGGTATTTAATACATAGTATATTATTTTCTTTACAATTATCATACTCAAAATGGCAGGCATAAGCCCTCAGGAATTCTCCTCTGAGTGTGTAGGTGCCAATTACATTCTTGTTTTATCTTGCATCTTTGATTTTTGTCACCAGAGAGTAAATGATGGTCATTATTGCAAAAGCCTGTAAGTGCTTCAGGCCTGTTATTCTCCAGTCTATTTTTGATTGAAAACAAAGTGAAAATATTGTGGGTTGAAGGGAAGATTTGAAAAAGGCAAAAAGGTTTTTTTCTTTTTTTTTTAAAGGGAAGAAAATTACAAGGTATTCTAGAACATAAAAGTTAGAGAACACGAGATAGCATGCAAAAGCCAATGGTGGGAAGAACAATTAAACCAAAGAGAGACAAAAATGCAGAGAAGGTTTAAATATCTTTTCTCCCCACGCAGATGTTTTGTATATATGTAAGAGACTACTTAAATGATTTTCTGGGAGTGAAATATTGTCCTTAAATTCTGTATATTCTTGATTAGTTCCTTCATAGTATCCGGGTTTTCCAGTTGCTTTGAGCAATGGTATGAAGCTGACAGGCAATATTTGTACAATACAGATACTCTGGTCGAACACTGCATTGCTTCATAGCTTGCCCATACTGTAGTCTATGTAGAATGCACAGGATTATGGCTTTTAAAGTCTGTTGCCCATTATTTCATTTTCTCCCAATGATGGTGCAAATAGCTTAAGAGTAAAGCATAGGGATGATACCAGACATAGCTCATGTTTTCTTACATCATCCATGGGAATGACTCGTAGAGTAAATTCTTTCCCAAATACAATCTGAAACATATTGGACCATAGATGGGCAATATATATGTATTTTATTTCCCAAACCCTGTGACCAAACCACCTTGCATCCTCTATCTTTACAGCTTTCAAGCACAGTGTAAAGTTTGTTCAGGCAATCCAAGATTCAGTATTGTTTTGAATGTGTCCTTCATGTTGTATCTGTACATGAACCTGTGTGCGGAGGGCTATAGAGTACTTTTTCGCTGCTGCATGTATTTTTCCAAACTGTATGCATGGGCTGATTGAGTCCAGGCAGTTTATTGTTAGTTTATCAATGTGAATGCGAGTGCAGTAAATCCACAAAAAATGTCATTGTTTGTAGGAACCATCCTATGAATGAGATACACATAGTATTGATATAAGCCAGTCAGTCTGTTCAGTATTCACTTGAGGAATGCTCCCCAGTTGGACACAGTTGATTCAGTCTTTGTTCAGTCTATCGCCAGTTGCTTTTACGTGCTGGTGCAGGTACATATCACTGCATGTAGTAGACAATAGGTGCAGGAGTAGGCCATTCGGCCCTTCGAGCCAGCACCGCCATTCAATGTGATCATTGCTGATCATCCCCAAATCAGGATCAGGGTCTTTTTGATTACCTGAAGGCTAATACATCATCTGATTGCACTCCTCTCTCATAATACTGTATTTTTAAGATTTAAATTTAATTACTGAAGTAAAAATAGTGGAATTTTCAGGTCCCTCTCAAAAGATGACAAAACTCAGAACCTGCACTGAAATGAAACCACTTCTATATCTCCTAGTTGTATAATAGTGCACATTAATAACAAATTGTCATTTGTCTACATTTTGTTGTTGTGATTGGTCCTGGTCCCTTTGTTGGAGAATACTTGCTCGGAGCCTTGCACAAAACCACCATGAGCTTATTCTGCACATCGGCGGAATTTGTGTTGTTATCTCGTTCGAATGGTTTCTATTTCCTGCAAATTTACAAAGTAGAAATTGAAGTCTGTAAACCAAGGGATGTATTATGGTTATTCGGCACTGTAGCGACCATGGAATAATCTTTATGCTTAATTGTGAAGCTTGTAAACATATCCAACAAGTAATCTGTTGAAAAACTTGTCTTTTGCTGTGATATATTGCCTGATTATCTGTGATTACCTTTTTAACCTGCAACTCAAACAAATCCTAAATTAGTGATAAAGAAATCCAGAAGTCGCAAAATGATATTGAAGCAGCATTCTTTAGATGATTGCACTTTGCTGCCAGTGTAACCTTTAATAACCAGTTATTTGGACATAATCTGTACTCTCCAGCATGTGTTGACTGGGCTGCATTGTGCAATCTGTTTTGCAGTGCAAACATTTTTTACAATCACTGATTTGTACTTTGAATGTGATCAAGGCCACTTCCTGATGTAACCAAATTTTAACTTTGATCCTATCTATTCTACGTATCAAATCTTGGTATTCGAGGTATGTTAAAATATAACGTTCATGTAATTAAAAAGTGAGCAAACGTAAAAAGCAGACATCAAAGCAAAGTGCTTTCAACTGTATTGAATAGCAAAACTTCAAAATTAGGTGTGAATGTGGTTATTCCAACAACTGTGGGGTGCTAACTGTACTAATATATGGCACTGCTAATTGTATTAATATATAGCACAACAAAACTCAGAGTTCATGTGCTAAATGTCAGTTTTTATCTAAATTCTGAGGTGTATTTGTAATAATGTCTCTGGTTTCATTTTTCTCCAATGCTGTGTCTGACTTTATATATGTCTAGGTATAGAGCATAATTGGCCTTTACACATTGATTAGCAGTTACGAAAAAATTGCCTTTGTATCTATGTTTTCAAATGCATAGTGAAGTCTAAAACTCGTTGTTCTTCTGTTTTAAATAACAACAACTCCAGGTTTTCAGCCTTAGTGGTGTTTTAAATTTTCAGTATTCTCTTTATTGTATTCACTGGTACTGTAAATCAGATTTGGAAATTCCCTTCTAATTTGCATTTTGGCTACAGATCAATTAAAAACAACTAATTTGGGGATTTCAGTGAGGAAATGCATTGAGAAGCTGTGCAATCATTAATCTTAATATAGTTACTGAACTATTGAAAGCATTACTGAAAGCTAAAGTGGCAATTATTTTTGTACCTTATGCCATTGTCTGAATGTTTTTTAAATGTTGCTAAATGATGCTACAAAAGTATCCATACAGGCATTTAATTGGATTAGTTGCAAAATTCATTATTTCACTCTGATTTTAGGTTAGACTGATGAGAAACAGTCAAATTTAGTGAATCATATCCAGCCATCTGAAAAGATTGGATTTTTTTTTTCCCTTAAGGCATCATCACTTTGAATTGTTGCTTCCTTGGAAGTAACTATTATCTACTAGAGCTTTACCACTTGTGCACTACTTAAGGGCCTGTCCCACTGTACAAGGTAATTCAAGATTCTCCCGAGTTTCCCCTGATTTGAACTCGGAGAATTACGGTAATAGCCGTTCGTAGGTACTCGGGGCTCTCGTGGACATTTTTCACAGTGCTGAAAAAACTTCGCGAGGTACCGCGTTTCCCGAGTACCTGCCGTTAACATTACGAGCTGCTACGAGACATCCACAAGCTCCGATGTAGCCGCTACGTACATTCTACGTACTTACCACGAGTTTGATTTTTTTTTTTAAACTCGGGAGAGCTCTTGAATTACCTCGTATAGTGGGACAGGCCCTTTAAAGCTCTATCTGTACTTTCTAAATTACAACATTTGGACTTGTATCGTTGCAAAGTCAAAGATCAGTAGATCAGATCATCCAAGATGCATTTTGAATTTAATTGCAATTTATATCAATAATTGTATACATGCATATCACTGGTGGCAGCAAATCGCTTATTTTCTATTGTTCTGCGTCAGCCCCTGTAGGTTCTGGAGAAACTAAATTGGCTAATTTAACTAGCAAGTTTTTAAATAATGGTTTGTTTATTTTTTTGCCAATCTTCTATGGCAGCCATTTACCAGATAGCACAAATATTTTATTTGGCAGTGCAATCAGACCATTAGATCCACTCACCAAAATAACGAATGTACAAACCGGTTAACAAATATTTTTAAAACAATTGTCATTTATGTCTATATATATATATTAAAAAAAATTGCCTTTTGTTTTGTTTTTATAAAAGTCATTCAGTGTATCTGTGCATTCATTATAAATAGTAAATTTGTAAATGAGCTGTTGTTGAGTCTTTTGCAACTGTTGCATGACTTTTTAAAGGCTTAACTGTACAATTAACTTTGATCCATGGGTGTGGGAAGGGGGGTGACTTTTGGCTGCTGTTTTTGGAAGGAGCGTTCACTTCCATTGTAACGTAAGACCGTTAATATTTCTGTTCAGGTAAGAATATTAAGACAAGTATCACAGGTGATAATTGTGTATCTGATTTGCTATTTCATTTTGCACACAGCAATTGACATTTAAATGTGTTGCCATTGTTTCAGGTGTAAACAATATTAAACTATTTACTGAAACTTCAGTTATTCTACAATGTGTTAAGTGTTCTGAAAAATGGGAACATTCTGAATATTTGAACAGCTGCATACTGTTTCCTAATTCCATAAATTCATTCACTTTTCTCAGTTTAAAAGGTTAACATATTTTTCCCAACTCTACCACTTTAAATATTAAAAAGTAAGCATTCCCATTTAAAGACAGCATCCAAAAAAATATTTTCATGCAGTAGCGTTTTATGCATTCTATAAAGTAATTTAATTAAAACTTAATTACTGAACATGCTCCTAAAAATCCTGATTAATTTTCCCCTCTATCTTTTAGAATGTGACCTACCTGAATTTCTGTTAAGGTGCAGCTACCAGAGGTAAATAAAGCCTTTGTGCACTTTTGAATGTAGAAGGCCGATTCTATTGCACATATCATGGTGCTCATGTGGAACAGAATGTTGCTATGGTGAGGCCACGTGCAAATGTGTGCCCTCTGTGCATCATTGGTTTAATGTGCTTCAATATGACTGTGAAGGATCATTGAAGTTAGTTTCTTTAACTCAAAACCAAGCTATGAGCTTTCAAAATATAGATTATGTTTAATGACTACTTGCACTTATCTGACCAGATCTCTTACACATCTTTTAAAAGATTCACTTTCAGACTATGGCTTAACCCGACACCCTCCCCTCGCAAGTGGTTAATGTTTCGTCCAGAGATAAAGCATGGAAACAGGCCCTTAGGCCCAACGAGTCCACGCTGATCACCCATTCACTTTAGTTGGATATTATCACAGTTTCTCATCCACTCCCTGCACACTACGGCAATTTACAGAGGCCAATTAACTTACAAGCCCACAGTTTAGTTATTTCGTAACTAAACAATATTTGTGTTTGTATCTGCTTGACTGCCATCAAAATGGATGGGATAATCAGAAATAGCTAAACAGATGTGACATTACTTTTGGAAAATGTGACCAGGTATACAACACACTAGCCTTGGGTTAAAATCCTCGATGGGAGTCTGCGTGAGAGATGTGTATAATTTCTCTTCAACATTTAAGAATGGAAGACCTGCTGCAAACATAATCCTCATCACAACCTTGTGTAATGATTGACTCGAGTGCATATCCAATTCATGGATAAACTACAAATGCTAATGGTGACCTCATCCTGTTGAATGTTGAAATAAAATGTGATCTTGGACTCCAGTCACCAAACCAAAGAATTCTTGGTGAATATTTTGTTGATGACATCTATGCTGTGCAGCTATAATATTTACATAACAAGCAATATATCAAAAAAGTCATGCCTTTAGATTTAATTTATAGCAAGGAAATAGCAAGTCAGTTTGTGTTTAGTGATACAGCTTGGAAACAGGTCGGTCAACCCACCAAATCTGTACCGACCAAAGGTACACAAAAAGCTGGAGAAACTCAGCGGGTGCAGCAGCATCTAAGGAGCGAAGGAGATAGGCGATGTTTCGGGTCGAGACCCTTCTTCAGACTGGTCAGGGATCAGGAAACGAGAGATATAGACCGTGATGTGGAGAGATAAGGAACAATGAATGAAAGATATGCAAAAAAGTATCGATGAAAAAGGGAACAAGCCATTGTAAGCTGTTTGTGGTGTGAAAATGAGAAGCTGGTGCGACTGGGGTGGGGGAGGGAGATAGAGATAGAGGGAATGCCAGGGCCCGAGGGCTGAGGGAGAGGTGGGAAGGGGAGGAGACAGCAAGGGTTAACAGAATTGAGAAAATTCAATGTTCAAGCCCAAAGGATGCAGACTCCCCAAGCGGAATATGAGGTGCTGTTCCTACAGCTTGCGGTGTTGCTCACTCTGGCCGTGGAGGAGGCCCAGGACCGAGAGGTCGGATGCGGAATGGGAGGGGGAGTTGGTTATTGCGGACCGAGCGGAGGTGTTCGGCGAAGCGATCGCCAAGCCTCCGCTTGGTCTCACCGATATAGATCATCTGGCATCTGGAGCAGCGGATGCAGTAGATGAGGTTGGAGGAGGTGCAGGTGAACCTCTGTCGGACCTGGAAGGACTGCTTGGGTCCCTGAAAGGAGTGGAGGGGGGAGGTGAAGGGACATGTGTTGCATTTCTTGCGGTTGCAAGGGAAAGTGCCCGGGGAAGGGGTAGAGCGGGATGGGAGGGAAGAATTGACAAGGGAGTTGCGGAGGGAGCGGTCTTTGCGGAAGGCAGACAGGGGGGGAAATGGGAAGATGTGGAGGGGTCACGTTGGAGGTGGCGAAACTGGCGGAGGACTATTTGTATTTGCCGGCTGGTGGTGATTTCTTGCGGTTGCAAGGGAAAGTGCCCGGGGAAGGGGTAGAGCAAAGGAGTGGCTCAGCACTTCAACTCCCCCTCCCATTCCGCATCCGACCTCTCGGTCCTGGGCCTCCTCCACGGCCAGAGTGAGCAACACCGCAAGCTGGAGGAACAGCACCTCATATTCCGCTTGGGGAGTCTGCATCCTTTGGGCTTGAACATTGAATTTTCTCAATTCTGTTAACCCTTGCTGTCTCCTCCCCTACCCACCTCTCCCTCAGCCCTCGGGCCCTGGCATTCCCTCTATCTCTATCTCCCTCCCCCACCCCAGTCACACCAGCTTCTCATTTTCACACCACAAACAGCTTACAATGGCTTGTTCCCTTTATCATCGATACATTTTTGCATATCTTTCATTCATTGTTCCTTATCTCTCCACATCACCGTCTATATCTCTCGTTTCCCTGATCCCTGACCAGTCCGAAGAAGGGTCTCGACCCGAAACGTTGCCTATCTCCTTCGCTCCTTAGATGCTGCTGCACCCGCTGAGTTTCTCCAGCTTTTTGTGTACCCTCGATTCTCCAGCATCTGCAGTTCCTTCTTTAACACTGTACCGACCAAAGATCACTTATTCCCAGTTTTGCATTTAACATACTAGGGCAATTTACGGAGGTCAATTAGACACTATGTGCAGGAGTAGGTCATTCAGCCCTTTGAGCCAGCACTGCCATTCACTGTTATCATGGCTGATCATCCACAATCAGTACCCCAGTCCTGCCTTCTACCCATATGCCTTGACTCTGCTATCTTGAGCTCTATCTAACTCTCTTGAAAGCATCCAGAGAATTGGCCTCCATTGCCTTCTGAAGCAGAGAATTCAACAGATTCATAACTCTGGGTGAAAAAGTTTTTTCCTCATCTCCATTTTAAATGGCCTACCCCTTATTCCTAAACTGTGGCCCTTGTTTCTGGACTTCCCCAAACATTGGGAACACATTTCCTGCCTCCAATCCCGTAATAATCTTATGTTTCAATAAGATCCTGGCTCATCCTTCTAAATTCCAGTGTATATAAGCCCAGTCACTCCATTCTATCAACATATAACAGTCCCTCCATCCTGGGAATTAACCTCCTGAACCGACACTGCACTCCCTCAATAGCAAGAATGTCCTTCCTCAAATTTGGAGACCAAAACTGCACAAAATACTCCAGGTGTGGTCTCACTAGGGCTCCCAGATCTCTGGAGCTGTAAGGCAATAACTCTATTGCTGTGCCACCGTGCTGCCGTCCCATCCAAGCCACCTCAGATGCAAACGGACATTATTTTGCAACACACCTGAAAATCATTTCAATTGGGTAACAATGATTTTTATTGATTTATTCCTTGCATATGGAAGTACCTTTTAAATCGTTAAGTTACATACCTTGCAGAAGTAATTTAGATTTTTTTCCCTTTAAAAAAAAATATTCCTTTGCCAGCTGCTGTTATAAATTGGGGATCTGGCCAATTTACTACATTCTTTTCATTCCTCCCTTGAAACTAATCTGATGGCCTTTACTATGTTTAGTCTCCCAGATCTTTGGACAGATCACAGCTCACGGGTTTGGGGCATTTTTATTTCCAATGAAGCTATCAAGTAACTTCACTTTTTTTTTAAAATGCAGCTCCCAAACAGTAGATTTAAGTGTTAACAAGATTTTAAAGGCACGTAGCAAAATTGCAGTGTGTAGCCAAAACCTCTGCACATGAAAAACATTTAATGTATGAAAATATATTTTTTCATGGTTGTAATGTGAACATTCTTACTTCAAACAAAACATTTCAATATCTCATTGGTGAACTCTCCCCAATCTAATCCTCCATGTGAATCAACCCCCACCCACGTATCAGATGGAGTGGTAACATTTATAAATTAACTTGACATTTTCACATTCTAAATATTTCTTGATTATTATCATTGATCTTGATTATAGCTCAGATGTTTGTGTGTGTATAGATTAGGAAGGTTATATTCTCATGACATTCCTTCAGCCAGCAGTATATAGAACTGCAAAGTCTATTGCAGTTACTTACCCACACTTCTCTGACAGCATTGCAGACTTGTACACTCTACCGTCAAGAGAACAAACCTTGCAGACACATGGTAAAGTCACCACTAAGTCACACACCATCCTGACTGGGATATATCTTCGGTCTTCATTGATGGATAGAAATCCTGGAATTCCTGCTTATCAGCACCGTGGGTGTACTGTTATGTAGCATTTCAAGGTGTTGACTCACTACCACCACCTGGAGAGCAATTGGGGATGGGCAATAAATGTTGCACAACATCTCGCACACAAACCCCAAACCACATGCACAATCGTACACATCACACAATAGTGATTGACAGATGTGCACGCACGCACGCGCACACACAGAAAGACAGACACAGAAAAAAACACACATGGACAGGTATATGAACATGGTAGCACAGCTCATCCAATGCATTAAAATAACCACCGTAAGCAAATTTCTGTCGTGAAAATAACTCCTTTTCAGCAATCTAGCATTGTGAAATGAATGCAGAATTCATTCAGCCAGAATAGAGCGATGCTACAATTTAGGTTGAATATTATCCATCTCTTTACCTGACTCGAGCTATGGTTTAATTCTGATGATATTAAACGTTAAAGGCTGCTTTACATTTTCAATGTTGTGACTGCAACTATTTGTATTTTAATTAAGCCTGCACTGACTAATGAAATGTTTATTTTGATCATGAACTTTTAGGTCTTCAAGCATTTGTGCAAGAAATGCTTTGAATTTGTAAATCACAGAAACTCTCACTTATAAACAATAGTTGTAAGGGCCTGAAGAGGAGTCTCAACCTAAAACATGGCC
Organism: Okamejei kenojei; assembly: GCA_035221665.1. Taxonomy (NCBI): domain Eukaryota; kingdom Metazoa; phylum Chordata; class Chondrichthyes; order Rajiformes; family Rajidae; genus Okamejei; species Okamejei kenojei. The sequence goes on along the minus strand of CM069145.1, from coordinate 34,728,047 downwards.
CATCCTTTTTCTTCAGAGATGTTGCCTGACCCGCCTGATAGACGTTGTGTCTATCTTTGTTGTAAGGGCCCATTTGGTTTAGAATATCTGTTTAAATCCAAGTACATGTATAACACATGAGATACAATTCTCCTTCCTGGTTAATTAGGTTTATATTTTTGTAAAATATATTAAGATAGTTCCCAGTGGTTAAGAATTGCAAAATTGGCACAGGTTTGATATTGCTTGTTGATTATCAACGTTAAGAGCTTATGGCAAGATGCTGACAGATGGAAGTGGGCTGGCTTGATTTATTTTGCAAGATGTTTGTCAGGGCAACATGGAAAGCGCTCTTTTTATTAAACCAGAGTGTTTGAGGTGTTACCTCCAAGGATGTCATGATTTCTCAAAGAATTTAGAAAATGTAATCTCAGTGCTCCTTTGTAAACCTGGATAAAAATCTGGCACTTCAGAATATCTTTTTTGATCCTTCATAAAATTACTGAGAGTGTGACTGATTGGAGGCCATGGGTCAAGTGATGAAATCTCCACCAGTGAAGTAGACTAGTAACCAACCTGTCTCGCGGATGTTTGTGTAGCAAAGAACTACAGATGCTGGTTTACGCTGAAGATAGACACAAAATGCTGGAGTTACTCAGCGGGAAAGGCAGCATCTCTAGAGAAGGAATGGATGATGTTTTGGGTCGAGACCCTTGATGTTTCTCTGGCATACTAACGCCATGCTTTTATAAAAACTGGCTTGAATTTCTGTTGAAGTATGTAATCGCATTGCCAGATCATATTCCTTAAACCCAATATAATTGTAGAACCTAGGAGTTGATCATGCCTAGAGTTATTATTTTAGCAAGTGTGAAATTGATTGAATTAAATGAAAAAACATCAAACTCTATTAATATGAAAATCACTTTTTTTCTTCTGAGGCAAATATTTCATTTAACCTAGAAAAATGTAAAAACGGAGTCAGCCCCATACCTTACCTGACACTGGCAGCACACTGGCACTGTGGTAGAGGTGTTGCCTTACAATGCCAGAGGCCCAGGTTTGATCCTGACCACAGGTGCTGTCTGTATGGAGTTTGTACGTTCTCCTTGTGACCGCGTAGGATGCTTCAGTTTCCACCCATATTCCAAAGGCGTACATGCTTGTAGGTTAATTTGGCTTTGGATTAAAACATTTAAATTGTACCTAGTGTGTACGGGGATCGCTGGTCGGTGTGGACTCTGCCATTGGGTCCGTTTCTGCGCTGTATCTCTAAAAACTAAACTAAACACATGATTTAGCATTACCTGATAGTTGATTCATAAACTCGCTCGAATGGGTAGAAATTGATAATTATAATCTGACTTTTTATTTTGAGTGAGATTAGTATCTCACAAACTAAAGAGATGCAACAGTTCTTCATTGAAACAACTAGCAAAATTGAAACAAGAAACATATACCACTAAAATGCTAATACTAAATACTAAAAGGTATTCATCTTTGCATTCAAACTGCCTCTCGCTAATTACGACTTTCATCTATCCTGGTTGATATTTAACAATAACTAAATGAGTATGCTAATTGTTGTAAAGGAGATGTGTGTTATTTTACAGAGGGTGATGAGTGCCTAGGATGTGCTGTCAGGGGTGGTGGTGGAAGCAGATACATTAGTGGCATTTAAAAGACTGATAAGCATATGAATCTGGAGGTTTATGGGTTATGTGCAGGAGGTAAGTGATGGTCTTGGTGCCATGTTTGGCACAGACATTGTGGGATAAAGGGCCTGTTCTTATCCTGTACTGTTCCATGTACAACATTATGAGATAAATATTAGTACACAATGTTCAAACAATGCTTTAAAATAAAATAATGAGCAAGTCGTACTAATCATATAACTCTCCCAATGGAAAACTAGTTGATTGGAGAGCTTCATTGGGAATGTGCATTGTTAATGAGTCATCTGTGAGTCTGGTGTCTGCTGAATTACTCCATTCAGGCGCACAGCCTTCAGAAACTAACCTCCCTCCATCCACTCTATCCACACCTCGCTCTGCCTCGGCAAGGCCACCAACATAATCCAGGACCAGTCTCACACGGGCCACTCTCACTTTGAACATCTCCCATCAGGCCTCGGATACAAAGGTTTAAAACACGTGCCTCCAGATTCGGGAACAGTTTCTTCCCAGATATTCAGGCAACTGAACGGTCTGCTCATATGCTGGAGTGCAGTACCGTATTGGAGATGTTTGAGCTTTTTTTAGTCGGACATTATCGGACTTCAATGTTACATCTTTGCACTAAATGTTTTACTCTTTAGCTTTGCACTGTGGTTGTTTAATTATATTTACGTATAATCTTTTTTTGATTGGACAGCATGCAAACAAAACCTTTACACTGTATCTCGGTACATGTGACAACAAACTAAACTATTCCTCCGTTGTTGAATGAGATGGTGAAATGAAATTCCAAGACCTTAAGCACATCAAACTCACAAGAAGTATGCCACTTTCCAGAGATGGCTGTTGCACATCTTGATCTTTGTGTCGTCAGTCTTGGGTCAAGGATAATATCGGGGGAAACTAGGTGTGATTGATGGTTAATTATTTTCCAGTGTTGGCCTGTGCTTGGGTGAATTTGCAGTTACAATATGGATGCGATATGAAACCTTTTTTGATGTTGTATTGAAGGTTTGGATAGTTAATAGGTGCTGTAATAGCTAGGATGTGTTCAAATCTGTCTTGCCAGTACTACAGAGGTACCATGTCTTGAAGCAGCAGGTCTATTCCCTGCCATTTATCACTCCTCAATTCGGAATAGATCGGCCTCTTTCTGTGCCAACAAGAAAACTAAAATTTCAGGAAGTTTGCTAATTCAAATTTACGTGGCAGTGTGGACTGTGAGACTATGGAGGTTTCAGAAGGTCATTGATATGTTAAGAGAATGGGCAAGGACATGGAATATAATGGAGAAAAATTAGACATTTTGATAAAAAATATGGTCAATGATTTTGTTTTAATAATGGTGAGTGATTGAAAGCTTTTGGGATTCACAGGCATTTTGATCTTGTTGATGCATCGTGGAAAGTTAATGTGAAGGTATAGCAAGTAATGTGAAAGGCTAACAATATTATTGGCCTTTATTGCATGAGGATTTGAGTACAAAGGGAAAATATTTGATATTGTGTTCACTTGTATTTCAAAGACATAAAAACCTCCTAGTCTGCACGTTTGATGAAACTGTTTATAGTTCTGCCTGCCACATCCTTATGCTTTGTAACTCTGACCTACTTCACACTTTGATCATGAGCATTCGAGCAGAATGATTGAGTCTGTTGTATCACAGAGATATTTACATTTCAGCTGAGATTTGTAAAGCAAATAGCATTTCCAGAAGCAAAGTGATTCAAGTGCATCAAATGGGAACACACAATCCTGCGGGAAACCAAACTAATCAAACGGGTAAGAGGAAAATGAAATTTATCAAGCATTGATTGGGGAATGGAACAAAATTTATAAAAACTCTTATCTCATTGAAATACTTAATATTTCATTGTGATGTATGAGGCCATTCAGTTCATCAAATCCATGCTGGCTTTCACTTATTTACCTGTGGGCCATTCACATCAACACTCCCCTGCCTCCTATGTACAATTGGGGGAACATATTTCCCAATCAGCACACCAGATCTAAAGGAAGAGGAAACTGCGTCTGAGGGGTTGAGGTTGATGTTGTGGGGCATTATGCAGTCATTGGGAGAACATGTGAACTCCACACAGATTAACCCAAATTTTGTAAAAGCAAAGTGATAGGCTTCACAAACTTTATTCAGAATCTTGGTACAAGAAATAAACATGTTTTAAAATAATAAACTTGCCTTTTGTAAAATAGAATTATTCTTTTAGAACAAGGCATGGAAGCTGGATCGATGAGAAACTAATCTGATTTACTAATTGCTCCCTTTCTTGGAAATAGATTGTTTTTCTTGTCTGTTTAATTATCTTTATCATCACACAAAGCTGGAACGTATCCCCAGGATTGTTCCTAACATGTACTTAAATCATTAGTGTTAGTGTTTACAACATTGCATGTTACATCATGAAAAACATACATGCACCATTTAAAGAGATTCTAGTCATGCAAATACTAAACATAGGCCCCCAAGATGCAGGGTAAGAAAATAATGGCTTTCCTAACATTGGTGGATGTTTTTTTTTTATACCATGGATGAGGACCCTTACCCAGGAACACAACTGACACAGTTATAATTGTTGAGTAAGGTGATGGGAGAAATTGTGGAAGGTGTGATGCAATTCACGTTGATCTGTCCACTGATCTGAGAAATGTGGCAACGAGTTGTAGCCCATGTAAATCACAAGGTCAAAGCTGCTTGCTTACTCTCTGTTCATCTGTTTAGTTTAAAGATGCAGCATGGAAATGGGCCCTTTGGCCTATCGAGTCCACACTGACCATGCTTCACTCGTTCACAGAAGTAGTGTCATCTCATTTCCCGTACAAACTATGGGCAGTTATTTTTTAAACAGAAACTAATTAACCTACAAATCTGCACATCTTTGGGATGGATGCTGACCTGAAACATTACCTGCACCTCTCTGAAATCTCCATAGATGCTGCCTGACTTGCTGAGATACTCCAGCACCTTGTTTTGCTGGAGATTCCAGCAACTGCAGTTCCTTGCGTCTCTGCCTCTTTAATCTATTCACAAGTGTTGACGTCTGACTAAAGCCTACGTTTGATGACAACTTCCATGGATTTGCGGTCCTTTGCTTAGTCTTTATAATGCACTAATTAATTGCTGTGTTGTATGATTTTATCCTTTAGATATAGAGCATGGAAGCAGGCCGTTCGGTCCACACTGACCATCGATCACCCACTCCACTAGTTCTGTTACCCCATTTTGTCATTTCACTCCCTACGCACCAGGGCCAATTTGCAGAGGCCAAGGAACTTACAAACCCAAATGTATTTGGCATGTGGGAAGATACCGGAGCATGCGGATGAAACCCGCGCGGTTTCGAGAAAAACGTGCAACCACTGCATGGACAGCAGCCAAGATCGGGATCGGACCAGGGTCTCTGGTGCTGAGGCTCTACCAGCTGTGCCACCATGTCGCCCGTGTCTACCTAGCTCCCATTCAGGCTGTACGACCAGTATTAAAGCAGCAGCAAGCAATCGCATACACTAGGGATGTGATGCTTAGTTCTAGTTATCAGTGGGAGAAACAGATTGAATGAGATCAAGAATGGAATTATGAGAGGGTTGATGGAAAAAAAAAGGATGAATTCAGAATTCTACAACGTTTAGTTTCAATAGCCAAATTTAAGTCCAGTAGAATTATGTTATTCTGGCATTCAGTGTGTTGGTGCTGACTGGCAGATCTTGACTATTGGATGATATACAAGTTTGGCTGCGGGTGTCCCCCGGGGCATGAAGACTGAAGGACCGGAGAAGAGAGGGACGGCTCGCTGGTGAACCATGAGAGGACTGAGGACGGGCCATGGAGAGGCGATCGGCCCGCCGAGAACAGAGGAACCCGGCAGGGGGTTCGCCTACAACAAAGCCGGACCACCCGGACTCTCATGAATACTTTCATAACTTTGTCGGTGCCAGATACTTGCCGACTTTTTCTATACTTTGTGTATTGTATGCACAAACAAATATTTTCACTGTACCTAGATACATATGACAAAGTATCACTGAATCATTGAAATTAATATTTCTATTCATCCAATATATAATTTATGTTTGCTTAGATTTTAGATACAGCTACAATGTTAGTTACAGATGGTAGACTTTTTTCTGTCAAGGTAAAACTTAAAATAATTCGTAATAAATTACAAATGCAAATTGTAAAACATTACATAGCAAAGTAGAATAAATTAGTAATATTCACAGGTTTTTAACTCAAATCTTCACCTGTAAGAGCAGCAATCAGACTTAACTCAGCAGTTCAGGCAGCATCTCCGGAGAAAATACAGTAATTATGTGATGTTTCGGGTCGAGAAGGGTTCTGACCAGAATTGTCACCTATTCCTTTTCTACAGAGATGCCGTCTGACCCGCAGAGTTATTCCAACATGTGTCTATCTTCGGTGTAAACCAGCATCTGCAGTTCCTTCCTACACAGATCAAATTTAACTAATGTTTTTATGAATCTAAAAGTGTTTTATTAATCTCCCCACAGTGAAATTAACTGCAAATTCCCCAACATTTCAGAGGAAGCTATGGTATGTTCTCTGGATTAAGTTATTTTTAATGTATGAGTGAGCCAGCTGAGATGAGTGACATGTTTATTATCTACCAAGGGTATTGACTGTTTTGGCGAGCATGTTCAGCAGAAGTGATGCAGTTCCTAATGATACCTAAAAGGGTTTACATGTGATCCAAACTCATTTTCCTTGCACGTTCCTCAAGGGAAGTTCCTGTGGTGAGAAGCTTGTAGTCAGAATCGAGTAAGTCATTAGAGTCCAAGAGATATGATGAACGTGACTTGCACCATTCTTTCTGTTCAAGGAGATGTACTGCTCCTGCAGTCCTGTAATACAGATGCGAAGTGAAGCTTCTTTGATTTTGTTCAAAATATATTATTTACCGCGAAAACATGAATTTAAAAAAAATCATTAAATGTAAATTGAATGGAAAAATATAATAAGGCAGGCAGTGTTTTACAGCAAGCAAGAAGACAACTTAGGGTTGCACGGTGGCGCAGCGGAAGAGTTGCTGCCTTACGGCGCCAGCGGATTTGTGGATTGTCTGTGCAGAGTTTGTACGTTCTCCCCGTGATCGGGTGGGTTTTCTCCGGGTGCACCGGTTTCCTCCAGGCTCCCCCACTCTATAAACGTACAGGTTTGTAGGCTTATTTTCGTGGTAAAATTGTAAATTGTCCCTAGTGTGTGTAGGATAGTGTTCGTGTGTGGGGATCGCTGGTCAGCGCGAACTTGGTGGGCCGAAGGGCCTGTTTCTGCGCGGTATCTCTAACTGCAACTAAAACTAAACTTTATTTTAAAGATTTGTTTTAAAGCTCCAGACACTTCCAATTTTCTATTCTCGAATGTACTGCCTCTGAGGATTTTTTTGCACTGGAATTTAATTAGAAAGAGTGCGCGAGGAGTCGGCTGATGATACGTCTGCTGTTAATAGATGTTTTACTATTAATCCTTTAACTCCCCTCACAGCTGGTGCCTCAGCACCAGACGCCGGGTTCGATCCTCATCTCAGGTGCTGTCTGTGTGGAGTTTGCATATTCTCCCTGTGACTGCGTGAGGTTTCTTCCCACATCCCAAAGATGTTTGGGTTTATAGGTTACTTCCATGTTGTGTATTGTTGGTTAAATCACACAATGCAGCAATGAATGAAGCCAATCACATAGTGTATTGTGAGGCCAAAGCAGAGGACGAAAAGTGCAAGGGAGTTGCCATCAAATCTATATGCTTTGGTCAGATATCATCAAATTTTAAGGAGATATGGATACACGAAACTGCAGATGCTGGAATCTTGATTAAAACACCAAATGCTGGAGCATCTGTGGGGGACATGGATAGATGATGTTTCCGATCACGACCCTTCTTAAGATTGGTAATAAACTCGTAATGAGAAATCAGTAAATCATTCAGATTAAGGAGGTGGTTTTAAATAATCCACAACGATGACCTATCCATCAATTCTGAATGGAGATCCAATCTTTTGAGGAATTGGCTAAATCACTTTAGACTGACCTTTCATTTGGAGGGGTCAAATTATTCAAGCACATAACAGGAAGATTTTCTCATGAATGGTAAATGCATGGAACAGACTCACAGATAGAGCCGTGGAACTGGAAAACCTTAAATCTTTTGAGAATAAATTGACTATTACTTATGGGGCCTATTAGGGCTTCTGGCTGGATGAACCACAATCGGCAGAACAGCTGCCTCATCCATAATTATCGTGTAAAGTATTGCACTGAGCTGAACTGAAGCCATTTTGGACACCAAGAGCAATGAAGCCAGAATTGAATAGCAGTGGGGCAGAGGGTTAGATGGATTTAAGGCCGTGCATTTCTGGGCAATAATTTTCAAACACATACTTTTATTTTCTATCACATCTTGTGTCTAGATGCAATCAACTGTCTTCAAAACTCTAGACAGCTAAGGATAATTTTCCAGAGAAGCTACAACAGAGTAAAATCTGTTTATGCAGGTAATTGCATGTGGCCTTGAGAGCCCAGTTCATAGGTTATCGGAGCAGAATTAGGCCACTCGGCCCATCAAGTCTACTCCGTCATTCATTCATGGCTGATATATCTTTCCCTCTCATGCTGCTACATTCTCCCCATAACCCCCAACACCCTTACTAATCAAGAATCTGTCAATCTCCACCTTGAAAATGCCCATTGACTTGGCCTCCACAGCCATCTGTGGCAATGAATTCCACAGATTCGCCACCCTCTGACTAAAGAAATCCCTCCTTATCACCTTTCTAAAGGTGCATCCTTTTATTCTGAAGGTATGGCCTCTGATCCTAGATGCTGCCACTAGTGGAAACATCCTCTCCACATCCACTCTATTCAGGCCTTTCACTATTCGGTAAGTAAGTAAAGTGTGTTTTATTGTCATATGTCCCGAAATGGAACAAAATTAATTCGTACTTGCAGCAGCACAACAGATATGTAACCATGGTACTTAGTAGACACCATAATCCCATATCCCATTAATTATTTCCAAACGTACTTCTAAATGGAGATGATTCAGTCAGTTACTCCACTCATGCTTACCACAGCCTGAGAGCAATCGGTGAAAACATTTCTCTTAAATCACTATAACTCTTGACTGTTTGGGGGAGAAAATGTATCTCTATCTTGCTGCCATTTTCCTCAAGAGTTTAAGGATCACCATTTACGAGGAGCCTTACATCAAATGTCATGAAGCCCATAAATCGTTGGCAACAATCAGGGAGAGTACGGTATTCATCCTTTGGGATCCATTCAGAAATTGACATTTTCACTGACTTGAACATTCTTGAATGTGGATAGCGTTTCTACCAAATATGAAATTCAGAGTCTGATGGATGTAGTTTTGATAATTTGCCGGAGTCGTAATTATTTCTTTTCAATCAGTATTAATGCCGTCTGGTCTTGGTGCCTTGCACTAAACATTATTCACGTTATTTCCTTTGTCGTGTATCGGTACGCTGTGGATGGCTCGATTGTAATCGTGTATTTTCTCTCTGCGCACTGATTAGTACGCCACAAAAGCTTTTCACTGTACCTCGGTACACGCGACAATAAACTAAACTCACTCAAACTCAGTGAGCCTGTTAATTTACAGAGAATGGTAATATGAAGACATTCACCCTCGGCATTCCTTTTATTGTTCTTTTGACAACAGCCTGTTCCCATTACATTCCTCCCCCTCCCTTAGAATCCTTCTGATCCACGAAGGCTGTAGAATTTATACATCTATCCGAAGATGACAGAGGACAAATTAATGGCTTGTTTCTATCATGTGTGTTGAGGTTTCCTGCCTGCAGTTGGTTACTTGACTGACAGTACTTTATCTGTCATTAAATGGTGAGGTAGACTGATAGGGTTCGGGGATGTGATAATTTTTGTATCACTGAGCATGATAATACTGCATTTATTGCATCTCAACAGAGCTTTTATTGTCACATGTGCAAAGTGCTAAAACAATGAATTTGTTTTTCATAAAATAGAGTATTGTCATATTCCCATTTCCTGATTAGCAACTGTACAGAAATAGGCTACTGAGCCTGCATGTAAGAGGCGCCATGTTTTGGCATAATTTTCAAAGTCTACGCTCTAGTTCGTATGACCTGTGCATGTTCCCGGTAAATCCCAGGCTGTTGTGGCCCTCCAACCATCTCCTTCCTTGGACGCCACGTCCCTCTCCTCATCCCGTCCACCTTTGTTCCCTGTAGGCGCATCCTACAGCCAACCTCTAGGGTAGAGTTGGCCAGACCCTGGTCCCCTCTCCTCTCCTACCGGCCTTGCATCCGTCGTCGCCGGCTCCATCCTCCCAGCCTTTGGTGTCCGGGGGACGAGCTGTTTTGCTGAACAGTGAAGGAAGAGTTGTGAATCTGTGGAATTCTCAGCTACAGAAAGCAGTGGAGGCTAATTCATTGGATGTTTTCAAGAGAGAGTTAGATTTAGCTCTTAGGGCTAACAGAACCAAGGGAGTATGGGGGAAAAGCAGGAACGGGGTACTGACTTTGGATGATCAGCCATGATCATATTGAATGGTGATGCTAGCTCAAAGGGCCGAATATATGAAAATACACAATGTGTCTATGCTTGTACAAAGCAACGTGTGACACCTACTCTCCAGCTAATGTCAAAGCAGGAGAACACACCATTTACACAATTGCAGGATATGCTGAGGTACATGGCAATATGTTCAGTCTGTCAAAATAAAAAAAATGTATAAACAATTTGTACATTTGTATCATATTAATGAGATATTACACTTGTCTTATTTTAAATATCTAAGATCTTCGCATGCTTTATATAAACTCTGACTTTTTTTTTACATATTGTATCATATTTACATAAAGGCTTTACATAGCAATACAGAGAGGAAAGGGTTGGAGGTGTATGGGCCAAATGCAGGTAGGTAGGATAAACATAAATGGGGCATCTTGCTTGGCATGGGCAAGTTGGACTGAAGGACCTGTTACCGTGCTCTATGACATCATTTAAAAGTTCCAATATTCATGTTAATGATAAAAGCTGTTATATCATAGTTTACTTGTTTTATAACTAACCCTGACAGTTAGCATCGGTCTCAGAAAAAGGCTGGCCTTGTGATGAACATTGATTGCTTGCTTCTGACTTAAAAGACTGTGGTTAAATCCAGACACTTGAGCACAAGGTTCCGAGTGAAGAGGGGATGTTACGCTTGTCAAAGGTTCAGTCTTTCACGAGGCTTTCAACTGAAGGCCAGACTGAACTGAAGCCCTCTCCAAATGGCTGCTGAAAGAAATCCTTGGAACTATGGACCAGCACAGTGGTGCAGTGGTAGAATTTCTGCCTTACACACCTGAATTCCATCCCGACTACGGATGCTGTCTGTACGGAGTTGATATGTTCTCCCCGTGACTGCGTGGGTTTTCTCCCATTTCCTTCCACACTCGGAAGTGGAAGCCATATTACAAGCCATACAGGTTTGTAAATTGTCCCTAGTGTGTAGGATAGTGCCGCTGTACGGGGATTGCTGGTTGGTGTGAATTTGGTGGATCCAAGAGCCTATTTCCGCGCTGTATCTCTAAACCAAAATCTATACTACGGAAGTGCATGCAAGGTATCTGGGATCCTGGATATATATTTATAAATTTTGCGATAAAGGATCTGACACACTGAACTGAACTTATCCCCATTATCTCAAAGATATCCTGTAATTGTGTAAGCGACACCACTCCTGCTACGTCACTAGCTGTAGGACACTTAATCAGTTGTGGAAGGGTGAGGATGTAGAAAAAAAAGAACTGCAGATGCTGGTTAACCGTCTGAGTAGTCTTCAACCTGCCGGCACAAACATTGAATGTTCTAATTTTGGGTCTCCTGTTTCTTCTTTGTCCCTCTATCCAACATTGATTCTCCCCCACTCACTCCATCTGCCCATCTCCCACACATTTCTCCTATCATGTCTCCTCCCCACTGTTCCCATCTGCCCATCCCACCTCCTGTATCTGGTCTCCAAATCCTCCTCCCTCTCCAATCAGGTTCCATCACCCACAGCTCCTAGTTACTGCTGTCGACCATGTCCCGCCTTCTATCATCTTTACCCCTCTCCCCCATCCACCCATAACTGATCCTTCCTCGCATGGATCCACCTTTAGCTTGCCAGCTCCTTCCCCGCCCCACCCTCATCTGCTTATACTGATCAACTCCGCTCTCCTCTTTCAGAATGGTCTCGACCCAAAAGTTCTGCCCATTTCCCTCCACATGTGCTGTCTGACCCGCTGAGTTCCTCCAGCACTTTGTGTTTTTGTAGCCTTTTTGTTTTGGGGTTGAAGGGGGTGATATTTCCATTACTCTAGCATTTTGTGTCATTGTGTGTATTAACCAGCATTTGCAGTTCTTTATTCCTACACTGAACCCGCCTTCTCTGGATGTGGATAGTGGGTGGAATTAATGGGAAATTGGTAACAAGGCAAAGTAACAAGGAAATGAGATGGAAGACATAAGGGACTGTAGATACTGGAATCTTGAATTAAAAAAAAAACACACAAAGTACTAGTGGAACTCAGCGGGTCAGACAGCACCCGTGGCGGGAATGGGCAGACAACATTTCGGGTCAGGACTATTTTCCAAAGGAGGTGGTATTGACACGATGGGCCGAATTGCCTCATTCCATGTTGCTTGGAAATGTGGAGAATGAATCATAGAAGCTGGGAGTCGGTACATTTGTTTCACCTAACGCTATAATGTTGCAACACTTTTCTATAATCTGGTATTTTTCACTTTGCGTTACCTGCTCTACTTACTAAGTAAACTATGAATTATAAACTGTCTCGGTTGCACTAGGTACTACGGGTTTAGTGTACTATTATAGGGGGGTTTAATGTATTTTGTTTATTATATTAACTATGAGTAGTGTGTTTATTGGATTGTTATGCTACTTACTACAAGTAAGAACTTCATTGTTCCGTTGTCGGTACATATAACAAACTTTTAAAGAAGGAACTGCAGATGCTGGAGAATCGAAGGAACTGCAGATGCTGGAGAATCGACGTTTCGGGTCAGACTGAAGAAGGGTCTCGACCCGAAACGTCGCCTATCTCCTTCGCTCCTTAGATGCTGCTGCACCCGCTGAGTTTCTCCAGCTTTTTGTGTACCCCATATAACAAACTTGACGTTTGCTGATGTATGGCTAGATTGTACTCACGTACAGTATAATTTATCTGGAAAACATGTTTTTCACTATCTCGGTGCACGTGAAGATAACAAACCGATACCAAGTACGCTCTGAATGTTCTGATCTATAGATCATCGTCCACTCGCTTGCTTCCTGAACTGCGAGAGAATGCACTTCCGCAACTCTCTCAACGGTGAATCGGAGTCGCTGCGTGGCCTCGGGATATTTCAAGAGCTGTTTGTTTTTGTTTAATAAAACAGATGTAAAAGAAAGCTAATAGCAGGAGACGGCAGGTCTCTTAATTCAAACAAATGACGTCTTCTCAGGTCTGTGTTTGTACTCGGTGATGTGACTAGTTGAATTAAATCTGTTTTCCAGGTAGCCGAGCATTTTAAAGGAAGCGGTGATGGAATGACCCCGAAAATAAAACATCCATTCATCCTCCTTAAGATGAAATCTAATTTATCCTACTGGGTAAAACAATCCAGTTAATTTTACAGAATTAAACAAATGGCCTTTTAATTCACAGGATGTGCACACATTATCCCATTTTGTTATTTTCATTGTGCTTGCAGCCTAACGGGCACTTCCGACTTCAGTGTTTTGTTTTGTATTGAGAAGGTGACAATGGGTGACAATTGAGTCGTCAGCAACTCAATCTCTTCGATGAGGTCGAAGCGAGTGATGGGCGTGCGAGGCTGTGGCCGCTGGATGGCAGAAGGGCGCTCCCGGCCGTGATTGCACTGGCGCCGCCTGTCACCAGGGGGCAGCATGGGCTCGCTCTGTCCGCGGTGCTGAAATCCCCGGACAAATTGACGTTTGCAGCAACTGCTGGATATACTCAGCGGGCCAGGCTGCATCTGGGGGAAGATGAACGGAGACCCTTCTCCAAGACAGAAAAGAAGACTAGGGCGGCACGGTGGTGCAGCGGTAGAGTTGCTGCCTCACAGCGCCAGAGACAGCCTGAACGGCTGAGTATTTCTAACATTTTCTGTGTTTTTTTTAATATACATTTCCACTAGCTTACAACCCAGCGGTAAGAACGTGGAATTCTCTCATTCTAAGTAACTTCTCCTAACAATCTCCTCCCGTCCCCCTTTCCCCTTCACCCTCCCCTAGTCGTTTAACCAGTTCCACAGTTCAGCACATTATATCCCTCTAATCCTGCACACCTCCAGATACAGGGGCAGCTGTTATCTCTTGGGCGGCACGGTGGCGCAGCGGTAGAGCCCCTACCTCACAGCGCCAGAGACTTGGGATCGACCCTGATGACGGGTGCTGTGTGTACGGAGTTTGAATGTTCTCCCGTGACCTGCGTGGGTTTTCTCCGAGGTCTTCGGTTTCCTCCCACACCCCAAACACATTGGTTAATTGGCTTGGTAAACATGTAAAATTGTCCCTAGTGTGTGTAGGGTAGTGTTAATGTGCTGGTCGTTGCGGACTCGGTGGGCGGAGGGGTCTGTTTCTGCGCTGTATCTCTAACCTAAAACTAAACGAAACTTAACCACCCTATCACCAACTAGATAGCGGTCCTGAACTACCATCTCCCTCGTTGGAGATCCTCGGACTACCATTAATCGGATGTTACTGGACTTTATCTTGCATTAAACATTATTCACTTTATCCTGTATCTGCACACTGCAGACAGCTCGATTATAATCATGTATAGTCTTTCCACTGACGGGATCGCATGCAACATAAAGCTTTTCACTGTACCTCGGTGCACGTGACAATAAACTCAACTAACTAAATAACTACCTAACTGTTGATATCACACCTTCCCTAGCCAACAATGGGCCTACCAGGGCACCTCCCTGCCTGTGGTCCATTTGCTGCCGGCCCTGATTAGTCCTGGTCTATTCTCACCTCCATCTCTCTCCTCCCCCTCCCCCTCCCTATCATGCTACTTTCAGTCTGAGGAAAGGTCCCTACCCAAAACATCACCTATCCTGTCCCTCGAGAAATGCTGCCAGACCTGCTGAGTTACTCTAGCACTTTATATCTATTTCTGTTTTCTAGATTGTTTTTACTGAGTTTGCTGTGTTTTCAGTGAGTTTGCTATGCAGAAATATGGCAGCATTCGTAGCGCGGGAAACGGGGTTAATGAAGACCCGGACGATGGTCAACTTGAAACATTCACTGTTTTAATACATGATTTTCCATCACCCTTTCTGTATCTTATGCAGTCAGCCCACAGATTCAATGCTTCATCGAGTACAGCGGTGACCAAATGGAGCACCTTTAATCTGGCATGAACATAAGTACATGAGCGTACTCTCACCATGCCCATGTTCTCCAAGTAGGCTCCTCAGGCTGTTAAAGACTCGCCACATAAAATGTGAATTGTTCTAATGAACTCACATTGTGCCTGCTAGCATTTCATATGCACCACTTGGCTGTCTCCTGCTACTACCCCTTGAGATGGCAACGATTGTTGCTTTAAGATGAGAGGGACAACGTTTAATGGAGATGGGCTATTTTACAAGTTTATTTTACACAGAAGGTTGTGGGTGCCTGGAACACACTACTGGGGACGGTGGTTGTGAAGGAAGATACGATAGTGCTGTTTAAGTGGCTTTTAGATAGACATATGGATATGCAGGGAATGGAGGAATATGGATATGTGCAGGCAGAGGTGATGAGTTGAACTGGGCATCATGCACAGCATCAACATTGTGGGCTGAAGGGCCTGTTCCACTGCTGCACCGTTCTATATTCTGTGACACCGTGTTCATTTTCACACGGTAGCGGCGAGGCTAGAATGGTGGTTAGGAACAAGTGTACTTTAAAGAATCAAGGTCCATTTTTCACATAATTGCCTTGACCTAAAGCTGACTTTATTATTCTGTCTGATTTCCACACATTTACATTTGAAAATTTCCCCAGTGAATTGGGGAATATTTGATTTTCAGTTTAGTTAATGTTACTGGCTTCACAGACAAGTATCCTTTGTAGTATTCGGCTACTATGCAGTTCAATGTCCGCAAAACACTTTATTGGAGGTCATACAGAAACCGTGCAGTTGTGTGAGTATTGATTCCAAAGTTCTATGATGGTGATTTTGATCTGAAGTTCTTAGCACTGGTGATTCATAGTGGAATAAAGGATCAATGAATGCCTTCAAAAGGGAACCGGGCAAGATTCTGAGAGAATCATTTGCAGGAACATGGACCAGATGGGATATGTATATTGGGAGATTATTGATTGAATGATACAGCCTGGAAAATGCCCGTCATTCCACCGAATCTACGACGACCATCAAACACTAATCTATGTTATCCCACTTTCATATCCGCTGCCTACACACTCGGAGAAATTTACAGAGGCCTATCAACCTCCAAACCTGCGTGTTTTTTGGAAGTGGAAGGAAACTGAAGCAGCTGGAGGAAACCCACGTGGCCACAGGAAAAATGTGTGAGCTCCACACAGACAGCACCCTTGGTCAGAATTGAAACCGGATCTGTGGCGCTGTGATGCAGCAGCTTTGCCCCAACATTATAGATTCAATGTGGCCTTTCCATACCAAGAGTTATCCGAAGATTCTATAGGAATATATTGACGAGTGTATGTATAAGAGCCAGATCATGATTGGAATAAAAACAAAAAATACCAGAAATACTCAACATGTTTAAGAATGAACTGCAGATGCTGGAAAATCGAAGGTAGACAAAAATGCTGGAGAAGCTCAGCGGGTGAGGCAACATCTATGGAGTGAAGGAAATAGGCAACGTTTCAGATTGAGACCTTTATTCAGACTGATGTGGGGGTGGGGGGGCGGGAAGAAGAAAGGAAGAGGCAGAGACAGTGGGCTGTGGGAGAGCTGGGAAGGGGAGGGGAAGGATGGAGAAAGCAGGGACTATCTGAAATTGGAGAAGTCAATGTTCATACCGCTGGGGTGTAAACTACCCAAGCGAAATACAAGGTGCTGCTCCTCCAATTTACGGTGGGCCTCCCCTTGGCCATGGAGGAGGCTCAGGACAGAAAGGTCGGATTTGGAATGGGAGGGGGAGTTGAAGTGCTGAGCTACTGGGAGATCAGGTTGGTTATTGCGAACCAAACGGAGATGTTGGGCGAAGTAATCGCCAAGCCTACGCTTGGTCTCACCGATGTAGAGCAGCTGACACCTAGAGCAGTGGATGCAATAGGTCAGGTAGAATTCATAGAAAGATAAACAAGAATTATGTAAATAAAGAAGGCACAATGTGTGGGCGTAACTCAGCGGGCAGGCTGCATCTCTGCTGAACATGGATGGGTGACGTTTCTGGTCGGGACCCATCTTAGACTCAACATCTACAATTATTGAGTCTGAAGAAGCTTGTAAACCAGCATCTTAAGTTCCTTGTTTTTAACAGTTCTGTCAACTCAGTTTTGATCTGAAATTTTAACGCTGATTTTCTCTCTGTGAATGCTGTGAGACCTATTATTTCTAACACTTTCTGTTTATATGTCAGATTTCTGCACATTTGGCCTTAATGCTACGATTGGTTATTTTCATTATTGGAAGAAAGTAGTGCTTAAAATAAAACTCATATTATTAGCAATAAAATCTATAATCCTTCTGAATTATAAAATGCAAAGGTAGCAATGATATTAGCTTTGCAGAATGTGTAGATAATAAGAAGTTTGCAAATACGCTTGATAGATGTAGCTGTGAAGCAGTAATACTACTGGTGTGTGGGATTATTAATTCAGTTATTACAAGGTTGTATGGATCTTAAGAATTTAATAACCTTTGTATGAAACACTGAATGAATTAGGATGGTTGCACCTCATAATGAAACATTTATTCTGAGATCAGACTTTAAGGACTAGTGGACTAGTAAAAAAAATAAACTGAACATAGGACATAAAACAGCATAACATAGGAACAGGCCCTTTGGCCCACAATGTATATGCCAAACATGACGTTATGTTAAACTTGAAGGGTGCAAGGTGGCAGCAGAAACACGGTGATTCTTGTGCACCACTTCAACGTAATCTACTATTCTTGCTCTCTTGTAATTATATATGATTGTGCTCATGTACAGTGAGATTTTTTTACTGAATTGTATGCAAAAAAATTAGTGTCACTGTACCTAGGGATATGTGCAATGAAGTACCAGTATCCATTGAACTAACCTTCTCCACTTCCACATGATCTATAACCCTCCATCTCGACATATCCATTTAGTCATGAAAAGCCTCTTAAACACTGCAGTCGTATCTGACTGCACAACCACTACTAGCAGCACATTCCATCCTCTGTATAAAAAAAAACTTGCCCTGTACATCTCCTTTAAACTTTTCCCCTTTTATCTTAATGTTAGGCTGTCTGTGTAAGAAAGTGCAAGAGTGTAGCATTGTTTGCCAAATGTCGCCCAAAAATTGAGCATTATACCCTGGAAAAGAATGTGGCTGCATTTTCTGGTGCATACGAATCCACAACAGGTTTGGTCTAACCACAAGACAGAAAATCATTCCCAAAAAGCATACTTGCAGATTCACTGTGCACCTTCTGCAGGCAAATATTGTCAATGTACTACAAGTATTTCCCAGTGTTCTTATTAACACTTGTTATTGTTGCAATCAATGGTCAGGAACGGGCCATCCAACCCTGCAAGGATGGCCTGTCTTTCTCCAGGGTCAGGGCCAAACTGTAATGAAAGTAGACAATGCTGGAAACACTCAGCAGGTCAGGCAGCAGAGTTAACATTTCAGGTCAATAGCTGCTCATTTCAAATCAAGTCAAGAGTGTTTTATTGTCATATATCCCAGTTAGATCAATGACATTCTTACTTGCTGCAG
Source organism: Okamejei kenojei (assembly GCA_035221665.1). Classification (NCBI taxonomy): domain Eukaryota; kingdom Metazoa; phylum Chordata; class Chondrichthyes; order Rajiformes; family Rajidae; genus Okamejei; species Okamejei kenojei. The sequence continues at coordinate 34,709,417 of CM069145.1, read as the reverse complement.
CACAACACAAAATGTAAACATTGTACCCTGTAAACAATATGATAAACGAGAAAAAAAAGTTCAGTCTGTATATATATACGTACTCAGCAGAACACACACACGCACACACACGCACACACACATGCACACGCACACCCACACACACACACAAAACCTTTCCATTTCTCTGGGGTACACAAAAGGCTGGAGAAACTCAGCGGGTGCAGCAGCATCTAAGGAGCGAAGGAGATAGGCGATGTTTCGGGTCGAGACCCTTCTTCAGATTATCGGACTATCGGTACCGACTGGCTATCTGCCGCCACACTGTACAATTCTCGACCACATCCTCACCCAGACTCGATACCACAGCCACATCTGCTTCCTCGGGGCTTGCCTGTGCCTCCATCTCATATCCCGTGGATTCCAGCTCCAATTCCCTGCCTCCCAGTTCGGACCCCAGCCGGACTATCGGTACCGACTGGCTATCTGCCGCCACACTGTACAATTCTCTCTTTAACAGTTTCCATTTCTCTTCCATGGATGCTACTTGACCTATTTGATATTCCCAGCATTTTCTGCTTTAATTTTAAGAGTTGTTGGATCTGCATTTTTTGTGTCTATGCTGCTGTCATCTGCCTGAAATCTTATAATGTTGGTCTCTATTTATCTCTATGAAATAAATGCCCAGAAATTCATAAGAAAAATCTCAGTCTCGCTTTTGGAATTTTCAATTCATGCCACTGTTTGAGGAAGTGAACTCAGGGGTTTCTCTGCAAATTATTGTATTCAAACTGCTGATGTGTCGCGGAAATAAAAAAAATACAAAATATAAAATACTGTATTCAGCGTTTTCTAATTGCTTTCAAATCGTCCTCTACCCTTTTCTTTTGAAGATGCAGTTCAATTCACTGCTGCCTTCGGTCTAACTTTAAGGATTTGCCCCCTTTAGATTTTAGCGATACAGCAGGGAAACAGGATCTTCGGCCCAACCATTCCGTGCTGACCAACGATCACCCTGTACATTAACACGACCCTACATACAATTTTTACTACTTACCGAAGCCAATTAACCTACAAACCTGTAGGTCTTTGGGGTGTGGGAGGAAACCAGAGCACCCGGGAAAGAACCCATGGGGTCACGGGGAGAACGTACAAACGCCCTACAGATAGCACCCGTAGTCAGGATCGAACCCATGTCTGTAGTGCTGCAAGGCAGCAACTCTAAGCTGCGCCACTGTGCCGCCCCTGTTTATTCAATGAAACCTCTATCCACCTTTTGATAAATCCTTTATTCATCTAAATTACAGAATCTCTTAATTTTCGCATTTGAAGGGTGCATCCTGTCAATGCCAGTTATTCTCAAAACTCAACTCTTTCAATTGGAACTGCCTTGAATGTCCAAGCAGGGCCAAGAACTGAGGACATTCCGATTCATCCAGACACTTGACCAACTGTTAGATAAAGCCCATCCTTACATTCCAGCCCTCCTGAACTTAAGTTTCATTTCTGGGATCTTAGGGATGGCGGTATAAATTCATAAGTTCTAGGAGCAGAATTAGGCCATTCGGCCCATCAAGTCTAATTTGCCATTCAATCGTGGCTGCTCTATCTTTTCTCCTTAACCCCATTCTCCTGCCTTCTCCACATAACTCACTAATCAAGAATCTTTCAATCTCCGCCATAAAAATATCAATTGATATATCTGTCCATTCACTTCATTTAATTTCTGTAGAAGAATCTCTCAAAATCTCCACTTTTGCACTGCCGTGCTTTCCACAGTTTAAAAGTCCAGATGGAAGGACTTCACTTTCATGACTTCACATTTATCCTCACTTAACGTCATCCGCCACAGACCTACCCAGTCTAGTTTTGTCACCCACCCCCCTTCTACACTACTTGCTGGATCACCCACCTTGTTGCCGCCGACATACGGTGCACTCTTCCATCTAAGCAGTTGGCAGCTTAATCGTTGAAGTGGCTATAGATTAATTGGCACGTTTTGATGTGTTGTAATTGCAACGTTTTACCAGCCGCGGCACTGGGGCAGCGCCGCGGATGGGAGGTTGCTAATGCAGACTTGGGGGATTTCGAATGCAATTTGTGGACAAATTATTTCCAGTATAAATATAAAATGTGGCCAGGAAGTATTTCTGGGACTGCAGACGCTGGGATCCCGAGCAATTAAAACCCTGCTGGAGGAAGTCAGTGGTTCAAGCAACATCTATGGGGGCAATGTTCGGGGTTTAGACATGTCGGGTCGAAACTTTGCATCGTTCGAAACGCCCTCCAGAGATGCTGCCCGACCTGCTGAGTCGCTCCGGCAGCTCTATTGCGCGCTTTGTTTAGCATGAGCCCCGAATGACGTTTCTCATCCTTCAGACCCGAGTCACCCTGAAGACGTGCGTTCGCTGTAAATCCAAAGACTCGATCTCCAACGACGAACTAGCGCCTTACAAAGGGGGAGGGTGGGGGCAAAAACGCCTTCACCCTGCGTCAGTGAACACAGTCTGAAGAAGGGTCTCGACCCGAAACGTTACGCATTCCATTTCTCCAGAGATGCTGCCTGACTCGCTGATTTACTCCAACTTTTTGTGCCTATCTTCGGTTAGAATCAGCGTCTGCAGTTCCTTCCTGCATATTCCCAAGAAGAGAAGACCGCCAGTCATTTCCTCGTGGTTCATCACAGCTTAGTTTCCGCCTGCTTTCCTGGGATACGGATAAATAGACAACTAGCTGGAAATCGATGGAACATTTGCTCAACCAGAGTTGTCGTTAGGACGCGTCCATTTATAGTCGCAATTTGCACTATAATCAGGCTGTGTGAAACATAGAACCGTGTAGCACAGGACCAGGCCCTTCGGCCCACAATGTCGGTGCCCAACATGATGCCAAGTTAAACTTATCTCCTCTGCTTGCACATGATCCGTAGCCTTTTAAACGCCACTATCGTGTCTGCCTCCACCGCCACCCTTGGCAGCGCGAACCAGACACCCACCACCCTCTGTGTGTGCTTAAAACAAAACCCCGCACAACTAAGAGGATCTTATAGAAACATATACAATTATAAAAGGACTGGACAAGCTAGATGCAGGAAAGATGTTCCCGATGTTGGGCGAGTCCAGAACCAAAGGCCACAGTCTTAGAATAAAGGGGAAGCAGAATAAGACTGAGGTGAGAAAAAACTTTTTCACCCAGAGAGTTGGGAATTTGTGGAATTCCCTGCCACAGAGGGCAATGGAGGCCAGATCACTGGATGGATTTAAGAGAGAGATAGAGCTCTATGGGGCTGGTGGAATCAAGGGATATGGGGAGAAGGCAGGCACGGGTTATTGATTGGGGATGATCAGCCATGATCGCAACGAATGGCGGTGCTGGCTCGAAGGGCCGAATGGTCTCCTCCTGCACCAATTTTCTATGTTTCTAACTCCGCTAACTATCCTCGCCCATCCATTCTATTGAAACACCGGGTTTACAATATGCCCCCTTCTACATTATTACAGACTCACAGTGCAAGCTGCCGCTCTGACAGATAATATTACAATAACAATGAACTGCAGGTGCTGGCTTACAAAGGAAAGGCACAAAGTGTTGGAGTAACTCAGCGGGTCAGGCCGCATTTCTGGGGAGCATGATGACCTTCCGGGTCGGGATCCTTCTTCAGACTGGTTCAGAATATTTGTGTAAGAAGCAACTGTAGATGCCAGTTTAAGGACACAAAAGGCTGGAGTAACTCAGCGCATCAGGCAGCATCTCCGGAGAACATGGATAGGTGACGCTTCGGGTCGAGACCCTTCTTCAGTTTGAAGAAGGGTCTCGACCCGAAACATCATATATTCCTTTTCTCCAGAGATACTGCCTCACCTGCTGAGTTACTCTGGCGTTTTGTGTCCATCTTCCGTGCTTCAGAATATTGCAGGATATAAATTAGCCTTTTAAAGCCAAAATTAGGCTTTGCTATCGTTTAAAATCGTGGGTCCACATTATAATTTCTCAGAGGGAACGGGCACAGTGAAGTGTTGGTTTATTGCAGCGCTGCCGAGACTACAGACTTCCGGCCATGTCAATACACGCTAATATTGTTACAGCTCCACTATTTTAATCTCGCTAAATAGAATCGGCTGCCTTTCTCCCGGTTACTCTCTTTACTCACGATATGCTGTAAGCGTCCGCCGTGACAACACACGGCGGCTGAAGAAAGCCCCCGACCACGAAACATCACCTATGATAATAATAATAATAATAATAATAATAATAATACTGCACTTTATTGTCATTGTAAATACATACAACGAAATTTCAGGCGTTCGCCTGAAACGTATGCATGTTCTCCGGTGATGCTGCCTGGCCTGCTGAGTTACTCCGGCACTTTGTGTCCTTTTGTGTATCAACTAGCCTCTGCGGTTATTTGTTTCCACATATTGTTGGGGGCGATTAACCACGGACGGATTTACAGGCGACAGTTTCGCACTTGACGTTATTCAACAAAACTCTGATGAAATTAAGGAGACTGGGAGGCTGCTGTAGCTTTGAGGGAGTCTCGGGGATTAGCGAGTCGCCTGAAAGTTGGCAGCAGGGCCATTACTGTTTCGCCCTTTCGTTCCCCTTCATTGTCTGCCCCCCCCTTTTCTCCACTTCATTCTCTGTTCCCTCCTCTCTCTTCTCCATATCTCTCTCTCTCTCTCTCTATCTGCCTCACATCCTCTCGTCCACCCCCTCCTCTCTCTCTCTCTCTCTCTCTCTCAATCGGTAACTCACTGACTGAGGGACTCCAAGTACCAGCGGAAGATTCGCCTCCCCCCCTCAGCCCAACTTTCCGCCTTTGAAGCCGACACAGAGCCCACGTGGTGCCCTGACGACGAAGTGTCCTGCAGCGCCTCACGCCGCTGGGTTGATATAAAGGGAAGGCGGACGGCTGCTCTGGCGAAGGGCTTGCTCTCTTATCTTGTGTTTGTGCTCGGCTCAGCTGCGCCCTGCTGCTGTCGCTCGCTGTCCCCCTTCTGTCTTCAGCTCCGACTCTGCCTGTCCTGTGCTCACACCGTGCTCTCCAAGCCCACCTTCCCGCCGGAGACTGCCCGCCCGCCCGCCCGCCAGCGTTGCAGGTAAAGCCGCCGATGATGCACGGGGCTCAGTCGCCCAGCGAGTCCAAGGCGCCGCCGCTGTGATTGGCGCTGAAGTTGCAGCGGGTGCATGGGTCGGTGAGGGCTGCGATGGTGGGGCCGGTAGTCACCCCGTGTAATTGGAGCTGCAACGACACCACTCCCCACGATGTCCACACCTACTCGGTGCAGGCGGCCGTCACCCTGACCTCGGTGGTCGCCTTCATCATCATGGTCACCATCTTCGGCAACGTGCTGGTGGTGATCGCCGTGTTCACCAGCAGAGGACTGAGAGCTCCGCAGAACCTCTTCCTGGTGTCCCTGGCGTCCGCCGACATCCTGGTGGCCACTTTGGTCATGCCTTTCTCTCTGGCCAAGGAGCTGATGGATTTCTGGTACTTTGGCAGGGTTTGGTGCGAGATATACCTGGCCTTGGACGTGTTGTTCTGCACCTCGTCCATCGTTCACCTGTGCGCCATCAGCCTGGACAGATACTGGTCCATCACCCAAGCCATCGAGTACAACCTGAAGCGCACCCCCAGAAGGATCAAATGCATCATCGTCACGGTGTGGGTGATCGCCGCCGTCATCTCCTTCCCCCCGCTTATCTCCATCGGCAAGGAGACAGGCCTCCGAGACAACCCCCAGTGCGAGATCAACGACGACGAGTGGTACATCATCTCCTCTTGCATCGGTTCCTTCTTCGCCCCTTGCGTTATCATGATCCTGGTGTACGTGAGGATCTACCAGATCGCCAAGTCGAGGACCAGGCAGAAAGATCGCGGCAAGAACGCCGGGCACAACGGACTCCGTCCCTCACCCTCGCCCAACGGCGGGAGGAGGAACGGCACCAGCAGAGCGTGTCCCAGCCAAGCGGCAGAAGCCAACGGCCTGGGGGAGCACGATGACTCCTCGTCCTCCGACCACCACTGCCCAGCCAAGTCCAAGCCGGAGGTCCGGCCCAAGGCCACGGGAGTGGCGCAGACGGTGCAGGGCAAGGTGGTGAGCGGCCTGCAGAAGCCGGAGGACGGTAGCAGCCCCAAGGCGGGCCGCTGGAAGGGCAGACACAACCGCGAGAAGAGGTTCACCTTCGTGTTGGCCGTGGTGATCGGGGTGTTCGTCATGTGTTGGTTCCCTTTCTTCTTTACCTACTCCCTCACCGCCATCTGCCCCGACAGCTGCCGCCCGCCCAAGACTCTCTTCAAATTCTTCTTCTGGTTTGGATACTGCAACAGCTCCCTCAACCCGCTCATCTACACCATCTTCAACCACGACTTCAGGAAGGCTTTCAAAAAGATCTTGTGCAGGACAAGGAAGGCGCAGAAAGTCTGAAGAGTGAAGCGGAGATTGCGGGTCTTATTTTTTGCACCCTGCCTCCCACGTTTAACTGTATATTTATGAATGCAAGGAATAAAAAGGAATGTTTTTTTTTTAATTTTTTGCATTAAAGTCTCTTTTATCATCCCAGTGCGTGGTGCAGCGGGTGGGGGTGGGGGAAAGTTCACTGCGTTCGAGACTTGCCTGGCCAGATAGAGTTAGACAAGTGATCTCGGAGCTCTGGCCAAGCTTGGGAATTGGAATATTAGTAAATGTCACCCCCGTTTTCTCCCTTCTGAACCCATCCTTCTCAGCTTCACTGTTTCCCTTGTCGCAAGGTGACTCAGGACAGCCAGTCACTCTGGCGATAGAAAACAGAATGGACGCTTTAATTCGCCGAACGTTTGCTATTAAAATTGCTATCAATGTAAAAGCCGTAACGAGGACTTCTGAATCCAGGCTTATATGCACAAGAGTTGGTTAAAAAATACCTCGCCGTCTAAAAATGCATCCGCATCCGCTTTAGCCGATCAACAAACTTTATCCATTTAGCGGTAGATTCTGACAAATTCATCTTAAAACCTGGCCAATATTTTGTCCCCTGCAAAGTCCCGACCAGAAGCGGCGGTATCGCATTGATTGTTTTTGGCGACGTCAGATTCAAACACGCACAAGACGATAAAGTTATTTGGAAATCGAACAGTGTTAATGCTTATATCATCATTAGTCACCAGACTAGCTTGATCGACCTCGCGCCTCCAATCATTGGCACCTCAGAGGGAAATGGTGTTGGACCCCGACGCAAATTGAATTATAAGACAAAGTGGTTTCGCGAGGCTGGCTTCATGGAGTGTTTCACAGCGGGAAGAGGGAGGGTGTTCAAAGATCTGCAATCAGAGAGCACAATTGTAAAACCCAGGTTACACAAAAAACTGAGTTTGACAGCTGATGATGTGATTTAATCTTGCTCTTATATGGAATTAAACCAACTGGTTAAGTCTAACGTGTTCTGTCACCCATGCTATGAAATAACTGAATTTAGACATTGTGCGTTGGGAGGAACTGCAGATACTGGTTTATTCCGAAGATAGACACAAAACGCTGAATATACCCATGTTCTGGGTCTTTTCTCACATCCAGCGCCCCCCCCCCCCCCCCCTCCCCACACTCTATCTTTCAATCTGAAAAAGGGTTCCAACCCAAATCATTATCTATCCCCTTTCTCCAGAGACGCTGTCCAACCTGCTAAGTTACTCCAGCATTTTGTGTCTATCTTTGAATTTGGACACTGTTATGCTTTGAGAGATCAGTGCTGAACATTTTGTTGTGTCGGAGGAACTGCAGATGCTAGTTTACACCGAAGATAGACACACAATGCTGGAGTCTGAAGAAGGGTCTTGACACAAAATGTCACTATTCCTTTTCTCCAGAGATGCTGTCTGCCTCGCTGAGTTACTCCAACGTTTTGTGTCTATCTTAGCTGCAAATTTATTTACGTCCCTCTATGTCTTTCATTCTGATATTTTGTTGTGACCTGAGAAATAAGAATTGAGTTCAACCTTGGCTTTCATCTGAGATTAACAAACAAGTCTACGTTTTCTCCAGTCTTCCTCACACACACACAGATAGGTCTGAACAATTGTAGGGCTGCTGGTGGAATGGACAGCAAGTCGAGACGCTAGAGTGAATACAGCCTTGTGGAGGATTTGCAGGCCAGGCAGGTAGGTGAAAGGGGACTTGGGGATGACCTTGCCTGTGACACCCAGATACCCTGAACGAGTGAGGACGTGCAATGTGGCTGGAGATGGAAAAATGTGATGGTGAATCAGAGTGGTGATGAGAATTAGCCTAGTAATAGAGGATAGAAATGTCAACATGTTTAGAAACCAACTGCAGATGATGGTTCATGCCGCAGATAGAAGCAAAGTATTCTATCTAACAGAAGAAGGGACAAGACCTGAAACGCCACCCTGCAGGACCTGTTGACCTGCCTGAGTGCTAACTCCAGCCCTTTGTGTCCATGTATAGTTTAGTTTAGTTTAGACATTCAGCATGGAACAGGCCCTTAGTCCATGCCAAACAATGGCCATTCATACACTAGTTCTATCCTACACACTGGGGAACATTTACAGTAGCCAATTGACCTACAAACCTGCACGTCTTTTGAGTGTGGGAGGAAACTAGAGCACCTGGAGGAAACCCATGCAGTCCCATGGAGAACGTGCAAACTCCGTAGAGACACACACAGTCACAGGGAGAATACACAAATTCCGTACAGAGAGCACCCATAGTTAGGATCGAACTCTGGTTTCTTGCACTGTAAGGCAGCAACTCTACTGCTGCACCACTGTGCTGGCCTGTTCCAATGTTCCCAACCTGGCCATTCAGCCCATCAACCTATTAGATCAAGACTGATCTCTATGACAGACCGTTACCCCATCTTAGTGATGTCCTGCCTATTGATCCATTGACCCGAGCCTCGATAGCTACTATAGGCACAACATCCATTGCCTTTGCAGAGAGTTTGAGATTTCTCCCCTACTTTAATGCCAAAAAAATGGTTCCGTTTGCTCCCAAGTAGCTGTAATATTAAGATTAAAACTGAAAGTGCTGGGGTAAATCAGCAGGTCAGGCAGCATTTCTGGAGGACATTGATAGACGATGATTTGGGTCGGCACCCTTTTTGCATAGAACTCGCAATGCTGGAGTAGCTCAGTGAGTTAGGCAGCATCTTGTGGGGAACATGGATTGGCATCGTTTCGGATAGTCCCAACCTGAAACGTCACCTATGCATGTCCTCCAGTGATTCTGCCAGATCCGCTGAGTTACTCCAGCACTTTTTGTTTTTTAAATGTGTGTGAACTACAGATGCTGCTCTAGGTTTAGTATCTGAAGGACAGCACTTTGAATGCAGCAATGCCACAGAAATGCACGTGAATGTCAGCCTTCAATCCTGGGACTCCTCATGCTGAGGTAGAAGGCGGCTAAAAGCACAACTGATCTGTTCCACATTAGGTTGCAATAATATTTGGGTGGCACTATGCTGCCTCACAGTATCAGAGACATGGTTTCCATCTTGATCTCAGGTGCTGCCTGTGAGGAGTTTGCATGTTCTCCCTGTGACCTCGTGGCTCTGCTTTTCTCCTACATCCCAAAGACATGCGAGTTTATAGGTTGACCTCTCAACAGGTGATCGATAGTCAGTGTGGACGCGGTAGGCTTAAGGGCCTATTTCCATGTGGTATCTCTAAATTAAACATGCGGGTTTATAGGTTACACAGATACATATACAATGGGTGCAAGTGTAGGCTATTCGGCCCTTCGAACCAGCACACGCATTCAATGTGATCACAGCTGATCATCCACAATCAGTACCCCGTTCCTGCCTTCCCCCCATACCCCTTGATTTCTCTGGCCCTAAGTGCTCTATCTAACTCTCTTTTGAATGCATCCAGTTAATCGACCTCTACTGCCTTCTAAGGCAGAGAATTCCACAAAGTCAAAACTCACTGTGTGAGAAAGCTTTTCCTCATCTCAGTTCTAAATGGCCATCCCTTATTCTTAAACTGTGGCCCCTGGCTCTGGACACCCCCAACATGGGGAACATGTTTCCTGCAACTAGCGTGTCCAATCCCTTAATAATTTTATGGTTCTATACATATGTTTCTATACTCCTATCTTTCTAAATTCCAGTGAATACAAGCCCAGTCCCTCCATTCTTTCACATATGACAGTCCCGCCATCCCTGGAATTAATCTCGTGAACCTACACTACATTCCCTCAATAGCAAGAATGTCCTTCCTCAAATTAGGAGACTGCACGCAATACTCCAGGTGTGGTCTCACCAGGGCCCTTACAACTGCAGAAGGACCTCTTTGCTCCTGTACTCAACTCCTCTCGTTATGATGGCTAACATGCCATTAAGTTTCTTCACTGCCGGTTGTACCTCCATGCTTACTTTCAGTGACTGATGTACAAGGACACCCAGGTCTCGTTGTACTTTCCCTTTTCCTAACCTGACACCATTCAAGTTAATTGGCCTCTGTAAATTGTCCCCCATGTGTAGAAGTGGGTGAGAAAGTGGGATTACATAGAACTCATGTGAACGAGTGATTAATGGTCAACATGGACTCTGTGCGCTGAAGGGCCTGTTCCTATATTGTATCTTACAATCAATCAATCAATGCCACCTCTAATTGGAAGAGAAATGGATTTGTTAAAAGAACATGGGGCAAACAGGTGGCAAGTAGAGTTCATTCCAGAGATGTGTTTGGATTTGAGATACAGCATGGAAACGGGCCTGTCAGCCCATTGAGTCCCTACTGACCACCAATTACTTAAGTTATCCTTCTTTCTCATCCGCTCCCTACAGACTAGGGGCAAATTACAGAGACCAATTCCCTTACAAACCTGCATGTCTTTGGGTTGTGGGAGGGAACTGGAACACCCGGAGGAACCCCGTGCAGTCCCAGGGAGAACGTGCAAACTCCACACAGACAGCGCTCGAGGTCAAGATCGAACCGGGTCTGGTGCTCTTGCAGCAGCTCTACCAGCTGTGGCACTGGTGTGCAGATAAGGAAGTGTAAGGAGTGAAAACAGGACAAAGGGAATGGAGATCAAGGAAAATGTAGACTAGATCGTTGTTGGGAGGAGGTAGCAACAAAGCAAATGGGGATAAAATGTAGTGGGAGACAGTAAGTCTGGTCGGAGAACTGGGAAGGGGGAGGAATGGAGAGAGAGAAAGCAAGAGTTACTTGACGTTAGAGAAGTCAATTTTCATACCGCTAGGGTACAAATAGTGAGAAACGGATCATTGTATGTATAGAAACTGAGTGATTATGCAGCACATCCCTGAGGGTAGCAGGATAAAGTGGTCAAAAAGTGATAGGAAAACTCTCTTTATCAAAACAAAAATATGGAGCTGTGTAAAACATTAGTTAAGCCACATCAGAGGAAGGGTGTGATTCTATCTGAGAAGGAGCAGTCAAAATTCATGATGTAGATGCTAGGCTGTTGATTCGTATTTATGAGAAGAGATTAGTTGGACTGTGAATGTTTACTTTGCAATGAATAGGTTTAAAGGGCAAAGCATTTATTAGGACAGGTTGATTAGGAAAGCATATTTCACCAGGTAAAGATTTAAAATTGAGATTTGATCCGGTAAGTTAAGGTTACTGATTGGGGGTGAAGGAGGAATGGACAAGATTGTTATCATCAAAACAACGGTGAGGATGGGAATTCACACAAACTGCAGTGGAGACTAAAAGCCTTTATCACATTTAAAACATCACCTTTGGGTTGGTTTGCTTTGTTGTCACGTGTACCGAGCAACAGTGAAAACCTTTTGTTTGCGTGCTATTCAATCAAACCCGATAATATTATGTTGGAAAACAATCAAACCATACAACAGGTAGGGTGAAAAGAAAAAATATCGGTGCAGAATATAGTTTTTCTGCAGTTCCAGAACAAAAGGCCCTTGTCAGCAATGAGGTGCTTAGCTTAATCTACAGGGCTATCGACAGAAACTGAGAAGTACAACTTGCATAAATACCAGAGTAGAAATAGTGTAGAGACCATAAATACTTTTTGGACTTGCATAGAGTCAACGGGCTGAATGGTCTTTGTGCTGTAAATTTCAAGAGTAAGTCAAAAGATTGCAGCAAAGAGGAGCAGATGTTAGAAGGTGGAGATGAGCGATCAACCATGTTTAGTTTAGTTTAGTTGAGATATATAGCGCGGAAACCCCAGACCCTTCGGCCCACCGAGTTTACGCTGACCAGCAATCTCCACACACTAACACGACCCTACACACTAGTGACAATTTACAATTTTTACCAAAGTCAATTAACCTACAAATTTGTACGTCTGTCGAGTGTAGGAGGAAACCGGAGGACCCGGAGAAAACCCACAGTCACGGGGAGAACCTACAAACTCCATACAGTGAGTACTTTGTGGGCAGCACGGTGGTACAGCAGTAGAGTTGCTGCCTTACAGCGCTTACAGTGCCAGAGACCCTGGTTCAATCCTGGCTATGGGTGCTGTCCGTATGCCGTTTGTATGATCTCCCCGTGACCTGTGTGGGTGCCGTTCGTATGCCGTTTGTATGATCTCCCCGTGACCTGTGTGGGTGGGTTTTCTTTGAGAATGTTGGTTTCCTCCCACACTCCAAAGACATACAGGTTTGTAGGTTAATTGGCTTAGTATAAATGTAAAAATTACCGTGAGTGTAAGATAGTGTTAATTTGCGGGGATTGCTGGTCGGTGCGGACTCGGTGGGCTGAAGGGCCTTTTTCCTTTTTTTGTAAAATATTTTTATTAGAAGTAAATACATATTAAGAAGAAATAATATAAAATCGAAAAAAAAGGAAACATATTATTCGTCACATACATTTTTAATATTTTTAAAATTTACGGTCATTCTTATTTATACTTCTATATTTTTTATTATTTTATAACAGTAGGAAATAAAGAGAAATAATAAAAAGAAAAAGAAATAAGAAAGAAATAAAAAATCAATAAAATGAGTGGAGTATTAAGCAAGATATTCTTCATTGGAGATATATTCGTGGTCTATTGTATATAATTCTTCATCTATTCCTTCATTCAGGCTTCAGTCAGGGCCTCGAACCGGACCACCTTAACCCTTTAAGTATTCAATAAATGGTGACTATATTCCTCTGAATTGATCTAACCTGTCCATTAGGACAAGTCTTAATCTTTCCAGGTGAAGTGTCTCCGACATTTCTGTAATCCACATTTTGATTGTGGGGATATGGGACCTTTCCAAAATCTTAGTATTAATTTTTTACCAATAATTAAACTATAACCAATAAAAATTATTTGTTGTGTTGTTAGTAGCTGATCTGTTTCTAATATTCCTAATATAATTAATTTTGAGTCTGGAATTAAATTTGCATTAACTACATTCGAGATTATCTTAAAAATTTATGTCCAAAAATTAGTAATTTTTGTACATTTTGTGAATGAATGCATTAGATTAGCTTCTAACTGCTGACATTTATCACATAAAGCAGAAACATTTGAGAAAATTCTGTTTTATTTGGATTTTGAGAAGTGTAATCTATGTATAACTTTAAATTGTATCAAGGAGTGTCTGGCATTTAATGAGCAGCGGTGTATATGTTGTAAACTTTCATTCCACACTTCTATACTAATTGTTTGTCCTAATTTGTTTTCCCATGCTTGTCTATATTTTTCCGTATTTGGTAAATCATTTTCCAGTAAGATATTATAAATATATTATATTAATTTTTCTGTATTCGGATGTTTATTTAGACATTCATCTAAAATTTCTGTCTTTCTATTCCTAAAATCTGGTGTATTTGATTTAACATAATCTCTAATTTGTAGATATCTAAAATATTATTTTGAGTGTAATCCATAATTTGGTTGTAATTCCTGAAATGAAAGAAATAAACTTTCCCTGTAGAGATCACCCATCTTATTTATTCCATAGTTCTTCCATTTTAAAAAACCTTTATCCATCAATGAAGGTTTAAAAGTAATGTTGTTTACAATTGGAAGAGCCAGTGGTATACTCTGTAATTTTAATATTTATTTAAAATTGTTTCCAAATACGTATACCACTTTCTATTATTGGGTTTCCTCTATAAATTTTCTTATGTATTTTAGTGTTAGCAAATAAAATCGAGCTAATTTCGAAAGGTGAACACTTCCTTTTCCATTTTTAACGAGTTTGGTTGTTTATCTACTTCTTCCAACCAGAAATTCATATTTTTTATATTAAGTGCCCAGTAATAAAACATAAAATTAGGCAATGCAAAACCTCCATTCATTTTTTATTTACATAGATGTTTTTTAATTATTCTATGGTTCTTATAATCCCAAATAAAATTGGTAACTATAGAGTCCACTTTCTTAAAGAATTTTTTAGGAAGATATATCGGGATCAGTTGAAACAAGTATAATAATTGTGGAAGAAAAATCATTTTTATCGCATTAATTTTACCTAGCATTGAAATAGGTAATGTTTTCCAATATAGGATATTCTTAAGTAGTTTATTCAATAAGGGTGGGAAATTAGATTTAAATAAAGAATCATATCTTTTTGTTACATAAATTCCAAGATATTTGATTTTTTCATTTGCTATCTTAAAAGGATATTGTTGTAATATATGTAAGTTATTTCCCATTATTGGCATAAGTTCACTTTTATTCCAATTAATTCTATATCCTGAAAACGATCCAAATTAAGTTATTAAATCTAATAAGTTAGGAATGCTAATTTCTGGCTTTGTGATATAAAGTAATACATCACCTGCGTATAAAGAGATTTTATTTTCAGTTTCTTTAGTTTAATACCCGTATATTTCAGGATGCAATCTCACGGATTTTGCTAGTGGTTCTATTGCAAGTGCAAACAGTAGTGGAGATAAAGGACAACCTTGTCTGCAGCCTCGGAATAAGTTAAATTTAGTTGTTAACATTTGGTTTATTAATATTCGAGCTGTTGGCTTGGTATATAGTAACTTAACCCATGTTATAAACTTCTCCCCCAACTGAAAAGATTCCATAACCGAAAATAAATAAGACCATTCAATCTGATCAAAAGCTTTCTCTGCGTCCAATGAAATAATTGATAAATCCTTATTAATGTTTCTTTTCGAGTATATAATATTGAATAATCTTCTCAGATTGTTTGAGGAGTATCGTTTTGGTATAAATCCTGTTTGATCTGAATGAATTAGTTTATTAATCATTGTATTTAGTCTTTGCGCTAGTATTTTGGTTAATATTTTTTGATCAGTATTTAAAAGAGATATAGCTCTATATGACCCTGGGTCATCCAGATTTTTATCTGATTTAGGTATGAGCGTTATAATAGATTCATTTAATGTTTCTGGTAATTTCTGTTGTGCATAAATGTGTTCATATAGTGTCTTCAAACGTGGAGCTATCATATCATAAAATGTTTTATAAAATTCTGATCCAATACCATATGGTCCTGGAGTTTTACCATTTTTTAATGATCTAATAGCTTCTTCAATTTCTTTAGTAGTTATTTCAACGTTTAACAATTCTCTATCTTCTAAATCCAGTCCTTTTAGATGACAATTTTTAAAGAATGTTTCTACTCCTATCCGATTTTCTTTTGTTTTGGCTGAATATAATCTCTCGTTTATATCTTTAGTTTGCACTAGTAATTCCCCTTTATCTGATTTAATCCTATAGAGGCCTTTTTCCGTGCTGTATCTCTAAACTAAACTAAACTTTGGCTTTGCTGGGAGATGAAACAGTGTGGAAGGTTACTGATCAGAAATAGACTAAGCTGTTTGGCAGGAAAGAGAAGCTGCTTGGAACCAGATTTAACAATAGATTGGGAGGCAGTTTACATAAAGCCCGATGAGGCAAAGAGGCAAGAATGTTTATAGACAGACAATTTTAACCGTTCATCAAATATCCCTATTTGGAACTGTGCACAGTCTTTATCCAGTCTTATTCCAATCTTATTCCAAAAACATATTCTTGCCAACCTTTTATCTGCAGATGACTGTCACGTAGGCTTTACAATGGTTTTGCAATCATATACTGAAATCGTTTTGCTAATAGATGTGTGCAATGATAATACCATTGTGATTTCTTAGTATCTGCACAGTGTAGTTTGCCTCTCTAGCAGATGTAACCTGGCCTATTCTATTTCATCCAGAAGAATTATTTATTTCCCTCTTGTATAATCTTTCCCTGACTAAACGTGTGAGATTTGATTTACAAGCTCTTGAATTATTTGTTGTTTTTTTTCTGCACTAGTCTGTGTAATAGTCTGTGTGAACAAATATGAAATATATGTGTGGTGTATTCCACAGGAGCTACACGCTCCACAGAGATCCCTGCTTGATATCATAACTGAGGCATGTTGGGCGATGAAAAGATGCTAGAAGCTGGGCGGCTTTGATAGACAATGATTGATGAAAAACACCTAGTGAAGGTGGTGTCCCTGTGTATAGTAACTAAAAGGAAAGCAATGGAACCAGATCCAAGGTGCCAACCTCATGTGTTTCTTCATTTGTTTGAGGGACGCAACATTCATCTGTTCTACAATGTCGTCATCAGAGTGTTTTCATTGTAAACTAAAATTGAGTTTAGTTTAGAGATACAGCGTGGAAACAGGCCCTTCAGCCCACCGAGCCCATGCCGGCCAGCGACCACCCAGTACACACAAGAGACAATTTACGGAAGCCAATAAACCCACAAGGCTGTACGTCTTTGGAGTGTGGGAGGAAACCGGAGCATCCGGAGAAAACCCACGTGGTCACAGAGGAAAGGTATAAACTCTGTACAGACAGCACCTGTAGTCAGGATCGAACCTGGGTCTCCGGCGCTGTAAAACAGCAACTCTACCGCTGTGTCGATAAGGAACTAAATATTATAATACAGGAAAACCTCCTGCCAATAGTAGGAAGATATGGTGTGAATGTAGCTCTGTGTATGCATGTTTTGACCAACCAATAAAGCTCCATTGCCTTGTCCGCTGCCATTATGAGCTAGTTGTGGGGATGATATGGGATTATCACGAATAAACGGATTTTATAAAATTGTTTGTAGTCCTCGGAATTTTATTTTTGGGCCAAATGTAACTTTCTTCATTTTGGAACAAGTGTCTTTTGAACCTATTGCTTTCCAATGACCTAAGAGGTAGTAAAAATGCAATCCAACATAACAAGATCCTTGGCAGTACGGTGGCGCAGTGGTAGAGTTGCTGCCTTACAGCACTTGCACTGCCGCAGACCCTGGTTCGATCCAGACTACGGGTGCTGTCTGTACAGTGTTTGTACGTCCTCCCATGGCCTGCGTGGGTTTTCTCACAGATCTTCAGTTTCCTCCCACACTTCAAAGACCTGCATGTTTGTAGGTTAATTGGCCTTGTATAAATGTAAATTGTCGTTAGTGTGTGTAGGATGGTGCTAATGTATGGGGATCGCAAGTCGGCGCGGACCCGGTGGGCTGAAGGGCCTATTTCCGTGCTGTATCTTTAAAATAAACTAAAAACGAATGCAAAGTTTAGTTTAGTTTAGAGACAAGAAACTGCAGATGCTGGATTACACAAAAGGACTGGAAGTAACGCAGCGGGTCAGGCAGCTTCGCTGGAGAACATGGATAGGTGCTTCAGAGATGCTTCCTGACCTGCTGAGTTACTTCAGCACTTTGTGTTCCTTTAGTTTTGTTTACTTTAGAGATACAGCATTGAAACAGGCCCTTCAGCCCACTGAGACTGCACCGACCTTCCATCGCCGTACACTAACACTATCCTACACACACTCAGGTCAATTTACAATTGACTGAGATGCTTCTCAGATCAAAGAATGCTTGCATGAATCTAACCAGTAAACAAAAAGCACATTTTTTCTAATTGGCTTAGACGTGTTAGAGAAAGCAAAGTTTAGAATTTATGCATGGGTTTGGGTAGAAAATGAAATATTATTGAAAAATTCTAAAGTAAATATAAAATCTTTTTTCCCTATTTTTTAAAACATGGAATATTTATATGTTATCCTGATGGAATGTTAATTCACAAACATTAAATTAATCTGAAGATAGACACATGCATAGATAGAAGATAGACAGAAGATAGAGTGCTAGAGGAAATCAGTGGGTTAGGCCACATCACTGGAGAAAAAGGGATGGGTGACGTTTCAGGTCAGAACCCATCTTCAGATGGGTTTCGACCCGAAACATCATCTGTCCTTTTTCTCCAGAGATGCTACCTGACCCATGGAGTTACTTCAGCATTTTGTTGCTATCTTTGGTATAAACCAGCATTTGCAGTTCATCGTTACACATTAAATTTGTCTTTTGGGACCAGTAAGCTTGTCTAGCAATTACAATATTTTTTAATGTTAAATACTTGGTTACAAATCATTCATCTGTCCCGAACATGTCATTGGCTTTACAGCAAATATAGTGCACGTCAGTTCGCTGACTCCTTTGGGTTACCTTGGAATGGACAACAATGGTTCAACAATGAATCTGCACAGAGGAGCACGGTAGAGAATGAAGAGCGGTCATCTACAAAGGTTGGACACAATTACAGAGGTCAATGAAGATTTGAGGAACGCTCCATTGATTGTTAAAAATAATTATGTTGGTCAAGAGAACATTTCCTGTATTGCTCAAAACTACTGGATGTTTATATTGTGTGTTTTCTCTCCTTATTTTGACCAGGTATATCACTCACTGATTTCCTATCTATTTTCTGTTTTGCTCTGAATGACTCATGCATACTTTTACATAACATCAGGGTGTTTTTGCAGTTAAAACAAAAGATTTAAGTTCTGAAGATGAGGAGTTTTGGGAACTTTTCAGTTGACGTATTTTGTTTGGTTCAAAGCTTCAGAATTGGTTTGGAATTTGTCATGCTATTATCTTACTTCCGGAATGACTGTGACAAATTACACTTATTTAATTTTTTTCAGTTGTACATATTCTTGGCCAATTTTCAAGATTACAAATTATCCAGAGCCTTTGAAGTTCTGTGGTGCTAATCTCATCATCTTTCTGTCATTCATCCCAGTAGCAAGTTCTGTAGTTACTAAAAAATAATATTCCCCTTTCAGTGTTACGCTGACATTTATTAATGAGCCTCAGTGCCATTGAATCAATCAGCACAAAGGGCTGTACGGAGTTTATATGTTCTCCCGCGTGGGTTTTCTCAGGGTGCTCCGGTTTCGTCCCACACTCCAAAGATGTACAGGCTTGTAGGTTAATCGGTTTTGGTTGAAAAAAAGTGTAAATGGTCCCTAGTATGCAGGATAGTGTTAGTGTGCGGGGTGATTGCTGATCGGTGGAGACCCGGTGAGCCGAAGGGCCTATTTCCGTGTTGTATCTCTAAAGTCTAAAGTAAAGCAGACCATGCAACCAAAGGTTGAAAGGTACTATATGGCTGAGGATTGGGCACGGATTATCAATCTTTTGGAAAGTTAAAACATTTGAAAGTTTTGTGGGATTCCTTGAGGGTTTTGTGGATGGAGTAGTTTAAGGAATGAACATGAGGGAATGGAGTTAGCCTGTCCACAAACTCATAATACTTTTATCGAGGCTTCTTAAACCCTCACTCAATTACCACTGTGGTTCGAAGTGGTAATTGAACGTTCAAAGTGTGGCCACTGAATAATTGTAAAATAACAGGCACTTCGATTACGACTGTAACAAGCCCTTTAATATACAGACGGACTGAAAAACGAGGTGGGATTTTTAATTTGTTCTGTTTGTTTATTCTGATCCAAACTTTTATTTGTAGGTTAATATGGGATGGTTTTGAAATATCACGAATGTTTGATTGTCATATCGATGGACAACAGAACAATGAAATTCTTATTTACAGCAGCATAACATCCAGTAACACACAGCACTCTCTACATATAATAAACAAAAAATATATTTAAAAAAACCAATATTACTGCAAAAGCCCAAAGTCCTTAGATCCAAGACAGTTCATTATCATGTTGTAGAAATGTAATCATGATCAAAAATTATATCAGTGCAATCTGATTGATTGCTTGGAGGGATGGTGAAGACTGATCGGTTGAAATTCTGGAAGGCCATGAATTTTCTTGTGGTTTAGTGTATGCTTGGTTGAAGGTATCTGGGTATGATGTGATGTACAATAAAAAAACAGATACAGAAAACGGCAGAAGCCTGAGAAGTTTATGGAGATGGATTTTCTTCTTAAAATGTTATGGTTCATTAACTATTGTGGTCTCACGAAGAGCTGGGTGGGGAATTCCAGGACTTTTGTACAGAGAAAATTGCAAAATGTTGATGTGTGCTGGTGTCAGGCCAATGTGAGAATTTGACGAAGACTTAGAAGTGATAATGTTATCATCCTGTGATTGTCATAGAGTCATAGTTACAGAGTCATTAACCATGGAAACAGGCCTTTCGGCCTGACTTGCCCATGCCAACCAAGATGCCCCATCAAAGCTAGTCCCACCGGTCCATGTTTGGCCCATAAACCTCAAAACCTTCCTATCTATGTACCTGTCCAAGTGTCTTTTAAATGTTGTTATAGTATCTGCCCCAACTACCTCCTCTGTGGTTCCATATACCCGCATCCTGCTGAGTGAAAACGTTGACCTTCAGGTTCGCATTAAATCTCGCTCCTATAGACTCAGGATCAATTCCTGTGGATGGGAGGGTAGCTAATGTTATCCCACTTTTTAAGAAAGGCGGGAGAGAGAAAACGGGGAATTATAGACCAGTTAGCCTGACATCTGGAGTCAATTATAAAAGATGAGATAGCCACACATTTGGATAACAGTAACAGGATCGGTCCGAGACAGCATGGATTTACGAAGGGGAAATCATGCTTGACTAATCTTTTGGAATTTTTTGAAGATGTAACTAGGAAAATGGACAAGGAAGGGCCAGTGGATGTAGTGTACCTAGACTTTCAGAAAGCATTTGATAAGGTCCCACATAGGAGATTAGTGGGCAAAATTAGGGCACATGGTATTGGGGGGTAGAATGCTGACATGGATAGAAAAGTGGTTGGCAGACAGGAAGCATAGAGTAGGGATTAACGGGTTCCTTTCAGAATGGCAGGCAGTGACTAGTGGGGTACCGCAAGGCTCGGTGCTGGGACCGCAGCTATTTACAATGATTTGGATGAAGGGATTCAAAGTAGCATTAGCAAATGTGCAGATGACACAAAGCTTGGTGGCAGTGTGAACTGTGAGGAGGATGCTATGAGAATGCAGGGTGATTTGGACAAGTTGGGGGAGTGGGCAGATGCATGGCAGATGAAGTTTAATGCGGATAAATGTGAGGTTATCCACTTTGGTAGCAAAAACAGGAAGGCAGATTACTATCTAAATGGTGTCAAGTTGGGAAAAGGGAAAATACAACGGGACCTGGGAGTCCTTGTACATCAGTCTATGACATGAAGAAAGCAATTGGCCTATAACAGGACAAGGAGGTGCAGTTGTACAGTGTTGCAGTTTTGGTCCCAAAATTTGAGGAAGGACATGCTGTACCATTCTATGTTCTATGATCTGCTTAATTAATACCGAAGCAGACAAGCATTTGATGAAGTTAAGTGGAAGGAGGTCTTGCAATAGGGTTCAAAGTTCTATGTTACTCATCTGTTACTTCAGCAGTCCTTTTCTCTTCACAGAGCATTTTCCTGACCATTTCATGCATGATTAGATTATCAACATTCCTAAAGTTGACATTATCTGTCAAATTCAGTCCAGGACACTCAGAAATGACCAACAAATGCCTGTCATGCTGTTGATGGTCAATGCAAAAAATAGAAGAAAATCTAAAGAGAGTTGCACAGTCAATATGTTACCATGGACACAAGTAAGATTACACACAAAGTCATTCAATGTGGAAACAGACCCTCGGCCCAACTTGCCCACGCTGACCAACGTGCCTCAACTACACTAGTTCCACCTGCCCGTGCTTGGCCCATAACCCTTTAAACCTATCCTATCCATGTATCGTCTCTTAAATGTTATGATAGCGCCTGCCTCATCTACCTCCTCCGACAGCTCATTCCATATAACCATCACCCTTTGTGTAAAAACGTTACCTCTCAGGTTCCTATTAAATCTTTCCCCCCCTCGCCTTAAACCTATGTTCTTTGGTTCCCCTACTACGTGCAAAAGATTCTGTGCATTTTCCCGACCCAGAAAGAGATCATCTTTATTTATTTTAGGGGAAATGATCAAAGATTTTGCGTAAGGTTGGGTGAAAGCTTCGTGGGAATAAATTGGACCAAAGTGCAGAATAATATTCCTTCCGCTCTTGTTTGACTGTGCTGCTTACCTCAGCATTTTGTGGCTTCACAATGAATATTCCATTTACAACGGCAGCTGTTCAGAACAAGATATCGAAGTTGTCAGCACCTTTGTTACGTTTCCCATTAAGGATTGGAGATTTCCGATGATGGAGGGAGGAGATGCTGAGTTCCACATTCCTGGTGGTGCATGCTGTCTACATCCCGTGCCTGCTTCTGCTGACGTGGGAACAATAATTACTCTGATTGAAAATATAGATATTTTAAGCCCTGGTGGTGGTATGGTACAAGCAATATTTGATCAAGTGCCCAGAATACTCTCTGTCCAATTTTCCTTTTCACTGACTTCAGCAAACTCTCTATATTGTGACGATTTACATCTCTTATTGACTCCAGGCTTCACATACAATAGATATTTGCTTTCCAGTCAGCATTGCCTGCTTGACATTTTGTCATAATGTTTTCACAGCTTTGCAAATGAAAAACGTTTTGATAATAAAATATTAATACTGGTCAACTCACTGTTCTTCATTATAAATGATCATATCTAAAACACGGGGACCTTGTGCGAATAGAATAAGGTTAAAAGGAAACATTGGCGAGGGAGTTAATTTTTCAAAAAGCAGAATTGTTTTCCAAATTTAAGAGGTTTACGGAAACCATCAATGTGACCAATAAGGTTTTGTGGCCAATAAGGTTTTGGCAAAGTTTTGCTGGATTGTAAACTTCTCCATGTAGATGCGATGTACTTACAGTATGTGACTGTTTACAGTTTGGGGAAAACACAACTTGTATCCATCTGACTTAAGATAGACTCAAAATACTGGAGTAACTCAGCAGGACAGGCAGCATCTCTGGAGAGAAGGAATGGCTGACATTGCGGGTCGAGTCCCTTCTTCAGACTCTGCGCCTCCATCTTACCTAAGCTTTATATACAAAGTTTAGTGGATTCACCAAGGAGCTGATCTGAACATCAATCACTTCCCATCGTACATGGGACAACAAGTACTATGTATACATATACACTGCACTACATACAGTACAGTGCAGGATGCAAACGTGGGATAACATAGAACTAGTGTCAATAGGCTTGGACAGGGGTGGGGAACCTTTTCATGTTGGAATGCCGCATTACGTTAGCTGTAATCTAATAAGGCCGCATCCAGAAACTTCAATTAGATATACTTCAAAATGTACATTATTTTGTTGAAATTGCCCTCATGACTTACTAATGTTTTAATTGTGGACGTCAGTCGGGGAGGATTATTTCATTGAATCTTCTTTAACTTTTTGGTATTTTAAATACGTTCATTTTAACATTAAAATAAAAGTAATAAAAGACGAACAAAAACATATTAATAAAAATTAAATGTAGACAAAAATGCTGGAGGAACTCAGCAGGTGAAGCAGCATCTATGGAGCGAAAGAAATAGGCGACGTTTAAGGTCGAGACGCTTCTTCTTCTGTCCCGAAACGTCGAGACACTTTAGGCGACCCTTTTTCGCCCTATTTCCTTCGCTCCATAGATGCTGCCTTACCCACTGAGTTTCTCCAGCATTTTTGTCTACCTTCGATTTTCTAGCATAAAAATAAAAGGATTTGCTCTACAAAATTTGGATTCATTCAAAAGGCCGCACTTAATGGCCTAGTACCCGCATGTGGCCTTAAAGCCGCAGGTTCCCACCCCTGGGCTTGACATGATGGGCATAAAGACCTGTTTCCACATCTGTATCTCTGACTGAAACTAAACTATGAATAATGTGTAGGAAGGATTAATGTGCTGGTTTACACTGAACATAGACACAAAATGCTAAAGTCACTCAGCAGGATGGGAAGCATCTCTGGAGAGAGGGAACGGATGACGTTTTGCATAGAGACCCTTCTTCAGACTGAAGT
The DNA here is from genome assembly GCA_035221665.1 of Okamejei kenojei. Taxonomy (NCBI): domain Eukaryota; kingdom Metazoa; phylum Chordata; class Chondrichthyes; order Rajiformes; family Rajidae; genus Okamejei; species Okamejei kenojei. Next base: position 34,685,351 of record CM069145.1, on the reverse strand, counting down.
CAAAGAAGTAACAGTTATTTACAATATATATTAACGATTTAGACGAGGGAATTAAATGTCAATCTCCAAGTTTGCGGATGACAGAAAGCTGGGTGGCAGTGTGAGCTGCGATGAGGATGCTGTGAGTCTGCAGGGTGACTTGGACAGGTTGGGTGAGTGGGCAGATGCATGGCAGATGCAGTATAATGTGGATAAATGTGAGGATATCCACTCTGGTGGCAAGAACAGGAAGGCAGTTTATTATCTGAATGGTGTCAGATTAGGAAAAGGGGAGGTGCAACGAGACCTGGGTGTTCTTGCACATTAGTCACTGAAAGTAAGCATGCAGGTACAGCAGGCAGTGAAGAAATTTAATGGCATGTTGGCCTTCATCACCCAGAGAGTTGTAAATTTATGGAATTCCCTGCCACAGAGGGCAGTGGAGGCCAAATTACTGGATGGATTTAAGAGAGAGTTGGATAGAGCTCTAGGGGCTAGTGGAGTCAAGGGATATGGGGAGAAGGCAGGCACGGGTTATTGATAACGGGCGATCAGCCATGATCACAATGAATGGCGGTGCTGGCTCAAAGGGCCGAATGGCCTCCTCCTGCACCTATTTTCTATGTTTCCATGATTTGAGTTCAGGAGCAAAGAGGTCCTACTGCAGTTGTACAGGGCCCTGGTGAGACTGCACCAGGAGTATTGTGTGCAATGTGATCTCCTAATTTGAGGAAGGACATTCTTGGTATTGAGGGAGTGCAGCATAGGTTCACCAGGATAATTCCCGGGATGGCGGGACTGACATATGATGAAAGAATGGGTCGACTATGTTTGTATTCACTGGAAATTAGAAGAATGAGAGGGGATCTTATAGAAACATATGAAATTCTTAAAGGATTGGACAGGCTAGATGCATGAAAAATGTTTCAAATGTTGGCGGAGTTCAGACCCAGTGGTCACATTTTAAGAATAAGGGGTAGGCCATTTAAGACTGTGATGAGGAAAAACTTATTCACCCAGAGAGTTGTGAATCTGTGGAATTCACTGGATGTTTTCAAGAGAGAGTTAGATTTAGCTCTTAGGGCAAAAGAAATCAAGGGATATGGGGAAAAAGCAGAAACTGGGTACTGATTTTAGATGATCAGCCATGAAGTCTGAATGGCCTACTCTTGCAAATATGTTTCTATGTTTCTATGTTTCTATTATACTTGAATATTTGCTAGACGATTGAAATCAAATTTATTTTATGCTGGTATATGTGGCATATTGAAATCAGTGTTGAAAGAGGATAGGGGGTACACAAAAGGCTGGAGAAACTCAGCGGGTGAAGCAGCATCTTAGGAGCGAAGGAGATAGGCGACGTTTCGGGTCGAGACCCTTCTTCAGACTGGTCAGGGATCAGGGAAACGAGAGATATAGACGGTGATGTGGAGAGATAAAGAACAATGAATGAAAGATATGCAAACAAGTATCGATGATAAAGGGAACAAGCCATTGTAAGCTGTTTGTAGTGTGAAAATGAGAAGCTAGTGCGACTAGGGTGGGGGAGGGAGATAGAGATAAAGGGAATGCCAGGGCCTGAGGGCTGAGGGAGAGGTGGGAAGGGGAGGAGACAGCAAGGGTTAACAGAATTAAGAAAATTCAATGTTCAAGCCCAGAGGATGCAGACTCCCCAAGCGGAATATGAGGTGCTGTTCCTCCAACATGCGCAGTTTTGTCCAGAAATAAACAACAGGAACCACTGGAGGTAGCCAATATCATCAAGGACCCACAACTTCCTGGTCATGTTCTCATCTTGCGGCTACCATCAGGAATAAGGTGCAGGAGCCTGAGAACAGTGACCTCTGTGTTGAAGAACAGCTTCTTCCCATCATCAATTGAACCACCCTGCACAGCCCTAACAACAAACCCACCTCAGCTACGATCTACAATGGACTTTGTTTAGTGCTCTACGTTCTTCAGTCTGCACTATTAATATGTCTGTAAAGGGCCTGCCCACTTTCACGACCTAATTCACGACCTCTGCCGAGTTTGCCCTTGACTCATACTCGCAGCATGGTCGTCACGAGGTCGTAGGAGGTCGTAGGTTGGTTGTACCAGGCCGTGATGCTAGTCGTAGGTACTCGTGGCATCAAGGAGGTCGTGCGTTTTTCTAGCATGATGAAAAATGTCCAGGAGTAAAAAAGATCGTGAATTAGGTCGTGAAAGTGGGACAGGCCCTTAAAGCTGCGCCAAGCAAGGATTTCATAGTTTTGGTACTGGTCCATATGACAATTAAACACCCTACAGTTCTTTCTTACTTTAGTTTAGTTTAGATTAGTTTAGAAACGGTGTGGAAACAGGTCCTCCGGCCCACTCAGGCCCACTCAGGCCGTGCTGACCATCAGTCACCCATTCACACTAGTTCCACTTTATCCCACTTTTGCATCCTACAGAAGCTTTACAGAAGCCAATTAACCGACAAACCTGTACATGTCTTCAGGTCTTTCCACAACTCAACCAGGCAGGCAGCATCTGCAGAGGGAAATGGACAGATGGCGTTTTGAGTTGGGAGATGAGATGGAATTTCTTTGTCACAGGGTGGTGAATCTGTGGAATTTATTGCCACAGAGTGCTGGGGAGACCAAGTTAATGGATATTTTTATGGCGAGGATTGACAGATCCTTGATTAGTTTGGGTGTAAGGGGTTATGGTGCAAAGGCAGGAGAATGGGGTTGAGAGGGAAAGATAGTTCAGCCGTGATTGAATGGCAGAGTAGACTTGATGGGCTGAATGGCCTAGTAATTCTGCTCCTATAACTTCAGTATTATGACCCTTCTTCAGATGCAGCTCACAGTTTGGGCTTGTCGCTGGTCTAATTCAGATCTTTTCTTTGTTTTTGGTGGATTTTGTGCAGCGCACATTTCAATCTCAAAATAATTTGTTGTATTTTTGAATCACTGGCAGATTTCAGAATGAGAAGGCAAGGTGCGATATTGCTACTGTGCTGTCTTCCCCTCTAACAATGGAATGCAGAGTAGCAACCAAGCGTGGACAGAGGACTGGAATTTGCTGGGAAATATAGGCAGCTAGTTATTCTCACAAGTATTTTGACCTTCAGAACTTCTGTACAGACGGTTTTTGCAGCCAGGGTCTCTGTTCAATAACTGTGACAGCGTTGTCAGCTGGTGAGCAGCAAGGTATAGTCTTGATGGCTGTCAAATCCATTGTCAGACACCTGCTTTACTGCTTTTAGCCATGGGGAGGCGCTGGCAGCTGTGCACCTGACAGAAGACTGTAAAACCCAGAGGCAACGAGTGAACCCAGACAATAATCACCCTCCTGCAATTTACACAGCATGGTACTGCACTTTGCTGCTACATAACTACAAGTGAAGATGCAAAGAAACACAATAGCCAACAGCAAGGTGACTAGGACAAAATATCATGTTCTTTGGTAATGCTGGATGTGGGATATATATTGCTCCCAGTTTCAAAATGGCACTCAATGGTTCAGGTAGCAACTCCGCAGAACGTGGATAGGCGACGTTTCAGGTTGAGAGCCTTCTTCAGACTGAGGGAGGGGAAAGAAAGCTGGGAAAGAGAAGAGGCAGCACAAAGCAAGGCACGTAATAGGAGAACACAGGTGAAGATTTATTTTTGAGAGGCAGATGGTTCAAAACCAGAGATTAAAACAATAGGTGTGAGACAATATGATTGAAGAGTTACGAATTGCAAAACCAGAGAAAGGAATGTGAGTGAAGGAGGAGGTCAGGTGGGGTACTGGGGAGGAGGGATGGTGGGGAAGAAACGGAAGGGAGAGTAGGGGTTGTTAGAGGTTACCTGAAATTTGAGAATTCAATATTCATACCATTGGGCTGTATGCTACTCGCAGGGCCAACCTTAGGAGGTGCGGGGCCCAATTGGGAAAAGATTTTGTAGAAATATTAATAAATAATTATAAATGAGTCACGTGTCACGAGTAACATTACAATTCAGGGGAGAGTGTGGATTCTAGCCAGGGGTAAAGTTGCGAGGAGGGAAGGAGCGTTGAGAAGAAGAGGGTCGGGTTCATGCCAGTAACTCGCTCACTCACCGCTGCCGTGGAGCTCCGGGCGCGGAGCCACCGCATTGTGGCCGGGGAGGGAAGCAGCTCGCGTGGCTACGAGCGGCTTCCATCACCGGACAGGGAACCGACTGCAATCTCAGCGCCTTCTGCCGGCCCGTTCACATTTGGCAGTGCTCTCCGTCTGAACAGTGAGGGGACCAGCTCAAGAGCAAAGATCATAGAGCAAAGTGGGTCAGCGGGTGATGGATAACATCACAGCGGGCGGTGGAGCTTACTCCTGTATCAGCGCGAACAAGGGATCAATTGAGGTTACTCGCACTGACATATGGAGTAAGCTCCACCGCCCGCTGTCCTGTTATCCATCGCCCGCTGACCCGCTCTTGAGCTAGATGACCCCCGGCCGACCCCCTCCTTCTCAACCTGCCCTCTCCGCAACTTTACCCATGGACAGACTACCTGCACGCTCTGAAAGGAACTCCCCCCCCCCCCCGCAGCGCTGACCTTTTACAGCCGCTTCCCATCAGCTGCTAGCAATAAGGGATAGACTTGGCTATATCTCAGTACAGCAACAATGGAGTAGCTCAGCAGGACAGGCAGCACAGCGACTCTGGGAAGAAGACCCTTCTTCAGACTGAACTGAACTCTCGTCGTACTTGTGATTGTCTGAAGAAGAGTCTCGACCAGAACCGCAACCCTCTCCCCAGAGCCCCTGCCCGTCCCGCTGAGCCACCATAGACAGGGAGTTGAAGGTAGACACAGGGGGGTCCACCTTCAACTTCAGAGCCAAACAAATAACACAGAGTGCTGGAGGAACTCCGCGGGCAAGGTGGCACCCGCGGAGGGAACGGACCAGGAGCCGCCACGGGCCAGGACCCTTCCCTTACCCCCCTCCCCAACAGAAAGGAACCGCAGATGCAGCCATCACCGACAAACATCTAAAAATGAACTGAAGATGTTGGAAAATCGAAGGTAGACAAAAATGCTGGAGAAACTCAGCGGGTGTGAAGCCCTGTCCCACTGTGCGAGTTCACTCAAGAGCTCTCCCAAGTTTAAAAAAAAATCAAAACTCGTGGTAAACGTGTAGGATGAATGTAGCGGGTACGTCGGAGCTCGGGACGTTTCAATAGACAATAAACAATAGGTGCAGGAGCAGGCCATTTGGCCCTTCGAGCCAGCACCGCCATTCAATGTGATCATGGCTGGCCATCCACAATCAGTACCCCCTTCCTGCCTTCTCCCCATATCCCCTGACTCAGCTATTTTTAAGAGCACTATCTAGCTCTCTCTTGAAAGCATCCAGAGAACCGACCTCCTCCACCCTCCCCCGAGGCACAGAATTCCACAGATTCACAATGTGAGAAAAAGTGTTTCCTCATCTCCGTTCTAAATGGCTTACTCCTTATTCTTAAACTGTTGCCCCTGGTTGTGGACTCCCCCAACATCGGGAACATGTTTCCTGCCTCTAGCGTGTCCAAGCCCTTAACAATCTTATATGTTTCAATGAGATACCCTCTTATCCTAAACTCCAGAGTGTACAAGCCCAGCTGCTCCATTCTCTCAGCATATGACAATCCCGCCATCCCGGAAATTAACCTTGTAACCCTACGTTGCACTTCCTCAATAGCAGGAATGTCCTTCCTCAAATTAGGGGACCAAAACTGCACACAATACTCCAGATGCGGTCTCACTAGACGCATAGGATAACAACTTGTTAACTACTAGCTGTTAACACATCTGGCTGTTAATACTACAGTGTTTAACACATCGTTTCGTCTGATAACCGTACAGTGCTTGTATTCCATGTACAAAACCATGTGAGTTTTGTAAAGTGTTAAAGAAGGAACTGCAGATGCTGGAGAATCGAGGGTACACAAAGGCTGGAGAAACTCAGCGGGTGCAGCAGCATCTAAGGAGCGAAGGAGATAGCTGACGTTTCGGGTCGAGACCCTTCTTCAGACTGGTCAGGAGCACGGAAACGAGAGATATAGACGGTGATGTGGAAAGATAAACAACAATGAATGAAAGATATACAAAAAAGTATTGATGATAAAGGGAACAAGCCATTGTAAGCTGTCTGTAGTGTGAAAATGAGAAGCTAGTGCGACTTGGGTGGGGGAGACATAAGAGAGAGAGGGAATGCCAGGGCCCGAGGGCTGAGGGAGAGGTGGGAAGCGGGGGAGACAGCAAGGGTTAACAGAATTGAGAAAATTCAATGTTCACCCAGAGGATGCAGACTCCCCAAGCGGAATATGAGTTGCTGTTCCTCCAACTTGCGGTGTTGCTCACTCTGGCCGTGGAGGAGGCCCAGGACCGAGAGGTCGGATACGGAATGGGAGGGGGAGTTGAAGTGCTGAGCCATCAGGAGGTCGGGTTGGTTAATGCGGACCGAGCTTTTGTAAAATGTTTTTTTTTAAATCTTTATTTAACAGAGCAAATTTGTATTTTCCATATGAAATACGGAAAATTAACGTGGGGCCCCACTTGGGTACGGGGCCCAATTTGAAAAAATCTGTCCAATCGGCCTAGGGCCGGCCCTAGCTACTCGAGCAGGATATGAGGTGCTGTTCCTTCAGTTTGCATGTGGCTTCACACTGGCAATAGAAGAGGCCTAGGACAGAAAGGCCAGTATGGGAATGTGAAGGGGAGTTAAAATGGTGAGCAACAGGAGATCCAGTCGGCCTTGGCAGACTGAGTGCAAGTGCTCGGTGAAACGCTCGCTTGGTCTCGCCGATGTACAGGGGTTACATCGGGAACCACCTGGAGTAGTAAATGTTAGCGCAGGTGCACGTGAACCTCTGTGTCACCTGGTAGGAACACTGGGGTCCCAGGATGGAGGCGAGGGAGGAGGTACATGGAACCTAATTAATCTGGTGATTAAGGGTCGGCGTGCACTTGGTGGGCTGTAGGGCCAGATTCCAAGCTGTATCTCTAAACTAAAACTAAAGTAAAACAAAGCTAAATCATGTTGAATGAGTGGATGGATAAAAATTGGATGTAACATTGTGATGGGAGAGGGGACTTGTTCTGACTTTCTCTTCCATCCTGTTTAACAGCTGACCTTGAACCTCATTCGTATTCCATTTTATTTCATGTTCATATGTTATAGGAGCAGATTTGGCCCATTCGGCCCATTCAATCATGGCTGATCTATCATTCCCTCTCGAACCCTATTCTCCTGCCTTCTCCCCATAACCCCTGACTACAGTTACCAATCAAGATCTGTCATTTCATAAATTACAGGTTGTTTTCACATCCCAGACACGTTGGAATCAGAAACAGGCCCATTTTATTGCACATCAGAGGGACAATAAGGGAGCATTTCCTCGCAGCAGGCCCCATTTTAATGGGGGAAGCTTTGCATTGGAGTTGATACCCAGCTGTGATGAAACTCAGATAAATGCAGAACTGAATCTGTTATTTCTGACTATGAATATTCATTGTCATTGTTGCAGTCTGTCAGTGCTTTACTGGTACCCACTGATCCTGTTGAGTCCATACAAGCATCTGTGGATTGAGAATGATAAGCCACTGTAAGGTGAGTGAATCTATCATGAATGTAGGGTAGCTAGGTGAAATGTCCGCATTTAGGACATTGCTTATCAACAAGTAATTAGGAATTCAATGCTTTATATTCTGCTCTCATTTTCTTTAACCATTGGTGATCAAAGTAGTATTACTTACTTTAGAGCAACACTGTGGTGCAGTGGTAAAGTTGCTGCCTTACAGCGCCAGAGACCCGGGTTCAATCCTGACTACAGGTGCTGTCTACACGGAGTTTGTACGTTCTCCCCGTGACAGTGTGAGCTCTGGTTTCCTCCCACACCCCAAATACGTACAGGTTTGTCGGTTTCAATAAAAATAGTAATTTGTCTCTAGATTGTAGGATAGTGTGGCGGCTCCCTAGGGTCGGGCCATTGTACTATCGAACCTCTCGGCACGGTACTGGACTCGTCCAGGAGCGACCTTTAGCTACAGGGATAAAGGGCAGGGGTTTAGGCGCGATCGCTCTCTTGCAGACCCGACTGGACAAGAGAACAACAACTAATAAAATTCCTCCCGAAATACCCGGCTCCTCGCCTTCATTTCGGGCCCATCACCGTGCCACAATAGTGCTGGTGTTCGGGGATCGCCGGTTGGTGTGGACTCGGTGGGCCAAAGGGCCTGCTTCTGCACTATATCTCTAAACTAAACTAAACTAAATTAAACTGCTATGATTAAATGTCAATGTTTCGGACCGAAATGTTGCCTATTTCCTTTGCTCCATAGATGCTGCTGCACCCGCTGAGTTTCTCCAGCATTTTTATCTACCTTTGATTTTCCAGCATCTGCAGTTCCTTCTTAAACAATAGGTTGTAGATTAATTGGCTTCGGTAAAATTGTAAATTGTCCCTAGTGTACGGGGATCGCTGGTCGGTGTGGACTTGGTGGGCTGAAGGACCCCATTTCCATGCTGTATCGCCAAACTGAGTTTGAGTTTGAGTTTGGTTTATCGTTACGTGTACAGTGAAAAGCTTGTGTTGCCGGCTAACCAGTCAGCAGAAAGGCAATACTGGATTACAATCGAGCCATTCACAGTGTACAGATACATAATACAGGGAATAATGTGAATAACGTTCAGTACAAGCTAAAGCCAGTGAAGTCCGATCAAAGATAGTCTGAGGGTCTCCATTGAGGTAGTTTACCTGATTGGAGACCAAACTAAACTAAACTAAACTAAACTAAACTAAACTAAACTAAACTAAAGGGACCGAACTTATTGAAATGTATAAAGCTAAAATGCCAAACTGTGATGATTTGGGATCTGAGCAACCTTCACACTATGTTGCAGCACCTAATACGAGGAAGAATGGAGCTTAATCCACTGAGATAGTTAGTATTCCAATAAATACAGAATGTCTAGGCTGAAAGTGAAACTAAATGGTTCCATTGCTGTCATGCAAATACAGTTGATGCAGCGCACTAGATATTTTATTGAGGGAGCTGATTTCTTTCATGATGTTCCTCTCTGCAGGAAGGTTGAAGTTTAATTTGTACTTATCTACTGTGTGTCTCGTCCCTAGTACATGCTGAAAAAAGGGATTTTCTCAGAATCAATTACATTTTCAGTTGACACCAGATAAGAAAGTTATGGTGGAATATCATTTTAGGATTGGTAATGTAACAAGGCTAGACATGATCCAGAGAACAACATGGTTCAAACTCCATCTTAAAAAGTTGCTTCCAGTTAATTAAATAAATTCTAGAATTAAAAGAAAGCTATTCAATAACAAACAATGAGCAAGATTAGGGCGGCAACGAGGCATAGTGGTAGAGTTGCTGCCTTACAGTGCCAGAGACTCAGGTTCGATCCTGACCACAGGTGCGTCTGTACGGAGTTTGTACGTTCTCCCTGTGACAGCATAGGTTTTCTCCAGGTGCTCCGGTTTACTCCCACACTCCAAAGATGTGCAGGTTTGTAGGTTAATTGGCTTCTATAAATTGATCCCAGTCAGTAGGATAGAACTAACGTACGGTGTGATCACCAACGGGATAGTTTTCACGCCGTATCTCTAAACTAAATTTAACTAAACCAGACTAAATTAAACTAAATTGACATACAAACCATTCTGTTCATTAATGCCCTTTTGATAAGGAAATCTGTTGTCATTGTCTAGTTGGTCAGTAGGTGACCTCGATTAATTAAATTCACTTTTAATTGCCTGCACAAATGACCTGGCAAGCCAATCAGTTCAGTGCTATTAGCGACAGAAACTAAAACATTGCCACCCAGCAATGCGCAAATCCTGAGATTGAATAAATTCCGAGTTGATCTCCTTGTGGTGATTTCTGGAGGCTGTTCGTGGAACAGTGTTGCAGTTTTCCTAGAGATGCTATTTAGAAGAGAATTGATCCATAATCTACAAGCCTGTGGGTAATCATTGCCTTCGTTTCGAGCTGCTTTGCTAAACAACTTGAGAGGAGTTAGCATAACCTGTATCCATCTTCCCCAAACTCTACTTACAAATGGAAACATACCTTTCAAGTTTACTCAAATCACCAAGCAGTTGATCTGAATATCAATCACTTCCCATAATACGTGGGACTACATGTACTATGTATATCTGCAATACATTGAACACAGTATAATGTAGGATGCGAAAGTGGGATAACATATGTAAATAAGCAATTCACAAACTCTTAAAGTGTGCAACATCTTTTAATGATAGCACAGGGTATTACATACATCCTCAAGCACTGGATACATTCTTCTACTGAACTGTACCCAGGAAGGGGAAGGCGTTATGATTGATGTTAACTAGGCGGGGTTAATGGTACTGAGGTAACTATGTTATTGGTTGCATATAAACCATCTACTTCCTTCCTCTTAGAAAATCAAAACAGATTGTTGTCACAACAACAGAATTAACAGCAGAATTAAACAAAATCGCCATAACGAACAGGTGGCTTACTAATCCGGCCCGAGCGCATACGGATGTCTCCCCCTTCCCCCGACAGGGCAGAAGAAACAGGAGGACACATGGCAGCTGGGGAACCAGGGAAGGGCGGTGGGGTGGGAGAAACAGGAGAGTGAGAACCGCGACCGGCAACAGGGGACCCGCGCAGAGGGGAACTGGGTGCTCGATATGGGGATCGAGGCATGCAGGGAACACTGGCTGGGACGGCAGCCGGCTGCTGGTATGAGAGTGGCGGGGCATATGGTCCCGGGGGCTGCAGCTTCAGCTCATTAACCGCAAGCAGGTGTTGTCGGCTTCTTCGGTAGATAGTTCCCTCATAGTCGACCAGATAGTCGGCCACCCCAACCACGGTAGCCAGACGGGAGTGACCACCGGCGATCTGCAACCGAAGAACCTGTCCAGGCAACAGAGGATCGAGTGGTCTGCACGACCGATCGTGGGAACGCCGCTGGCTGTCATGTTTCTCTTGAATGCGCCTCTGCACGGAGGCTGGTTCCAGCACCCGAGGTTGCAGCTGGCGCTGGGCTATCGGGATGGTAGATGTGGTTGTTCTGGACATCAGACGCTGAGCAGATGATCCCATGGCCGGATCCCTGGAAACATTCCTGAGGTTCAGGAGGTCCAAATACAAATCAGAGTGGGATAGTCGCGCCTGTTCCATCAGAAGCTTGGCGCTGCGGACGGCCCGTTCTGCAAGGCCGTTGCTCTGTGGGTACTCTGGGCTGCTGGTGAAATGCATGAAATTCCACTTGTCGGCAAAACTTTTGAATTCTCGGCTGGTAAACTGCCTGCCGTTGTCAGTCTGCAGCCTGACAGGGGACCCAAAAGTGGAGAAGTGTTTCCGCAGCTTTCGGATCACCATCTCCGACGTGAGAGATGTCAGTAAATCCACTTTGAACCAGTTTGAGTACGAGTCGACCAGGACAAGGTAGGCCACTCGAAAATGTCGGCAGCCAACGAGGACCAGGCCAAGGCAGGGGCGGGCTGTTGCAGCAGGGGCTGTCGCTGCTGGTGTGGAGCAAGACTGTTGCACGTAGAGCAGGCAGAAACTCGGTCTCGGATATATTTGGCCATTCCAGGCCAGTAGAATTGGCACTGAGCGTGGTCGAGTGTTGCATCGACCCCAGGGTGTCCGCTATGGGCTGCGCAATAGTAAAAGTCAAACAGGGAGGACGGGACTACAACTTTATGTCCCTTGACGATGACGTAATTCTGGAGCACCAGTTCGTCGCGGACCAGGAAGAAAGGCTGTGTTTCAGACGGCGCAGCGGAGCGCTTTGTTGGCCACCCTGCTTTAATCACAGAGGCAAGCCGCTGCAAAACCGGATCGGCAGCGGTGTGCTCGGCCAAAAGCTGTAGCTGCTTGGTGGGAATAAAGTTAACGCCCAGTACGAGTAAGTCCTCAGTTTCGTAGGGGTGGCGAGCACAGGAGGTCCGCGGGGCGCGCGATAGGGTGTCCGCAATGTGCATCTCGGTGCCCTTCTTGTAGATGATGTCGAAATCGAAACGCTGGAGCTGCAGCATCATACGCTGCAGCCTGGCAGGGGCAGCATGAATCGGCTTGTTCAGGATTGTCACCAGTGGCTGGTGGTCGGTTTCAACCGTAAATCTGCTGCCGAACAGGAAGTCTCTGAACTTGGAGCAGGCGAACACCATCGCGAGCAGCTCCTTCTCGATCTGAGTGTACCGCTGCTCGGTGTCCGTCATGGTGCGGGAGGCATAGGAGACAGGATGTAACGATCCATCGACAGACTGAAGGCAAGCCGCACCCAGACCGAACTTGGAAGCGTCACAGGTAACGGTGATGGGGCGACTCACGTCGAAGAACCGCAACGTCGGAGTGTTAATCAATTTCGACTTGAGGCAGTCAAAGGCCTGCTGGTGATGTGGGAGCCAGACCCAGGGGAGCACTCAGCTCACTGAGGTTTGGTACAAACTTCCCAAGGTAGTTCATCATGCCCAAGAATCGTTGTAGACCTGGCATGTCGGTGGGGGCTGTCATCTCGGAGATGGCAGCTGCCTTCAAGGGGTTGGGTTTTAGTCCATTAGAGGTGAAAACGTGTCCAACATATGTGACTTCTGAGACACGAAACCGGCACTTCTTGGGTTTCAGCTTCAGGTTGGCCTTCCGCGCCCAATCCAGGACGCGGCAGAGGTTCAGGTCGTGCTCGGCAATGTCCTTCCCATAAACCAGGATATCATCCACGATGATGGCACATGGCAGGTCCGAGAATATCTGCTCCATCGTTCGCTGGAACACCTCGCTAGCGGAATTGATGCCAAATGGCATTCGCAGGAACTTGAATCTGCCAAACGGTGTGGCGAAGGTCATCAGGTCAGAAGACGCTTTGTCCAACGGGATCTGCCAAAACGAGTTCCTAGCGTCTAGGATCGAAAAGATGGTGGCTTGCCCGACCTGAGCCGCCACGTCCTCAACAGACCGCATGGGGTAGTGTGGTTGCCTGATGGCAAGGTTTAAGTCCTTCGGGTTGATACACACACGTATTTCGTTCATGTCTTTCTTTATCGTGGCAACCATGGTGGAGACCCAATCGGTGGGATCGCTAACCGCATCTAGCACCCCCTTTTCGACCATGTTGTTAAGCATCGCCTCGACCCTGTCTTTCATGGCGTGAGACACCCTGTGAGGTGCACGGACCATAGGTTGTATATTTGGGTCAATGGAAATATGGTATGTCAGTGGTAACTTTCCCAGGTCATCGTTGAACAGGTCCTGGTATTCTGCAACCGGGTTAAACGACAGTTGCACTTTGTGGACCGTGCAGTCGAAGGACACCAGGCCAAGATCTTGGCACGCACGGCTCATTATTCCTTATCTTGTTGAAAAGATTTATTGACAAAACGTTGACCTTCGCACCTGTGTCTAACTTTGCAAGGAAGGTTACATCATTGACAGTCACAGATATGGAGGGATCAGAACGTTGGCCGGGTACCTGGAGGAGGGTGAACACATTCGAATCCTCGGGAGGATTAATTGGATCTGCATCATAGGATGCAGCTATGTTGGGCTGTGAGTTGTAACAGACATCAGATTGTCTCAGCATGTTTAGACTGGGTCTGGAAATCTGTACCTGTCTCCCACGGGAATGGAATGAATGGCAGGCGGCAGAGAAGTGATTCAGTTTTTTACAAATGTTACAGGCCTTGCCATAGGCGGGGCACGTCGACAGTCTGTGGTGCATGTAGTTGCAGTTTGGGCACCTTTTCGGGGCACTTCACCAGGACCTGGGTTGGCACGCGGCAGAAAAGCATTGTTTTCCATCCGACGCTGTGGTCTCCTGAACCCAGCCAGGTTGACAGATTTATTGCCCGAGTCCCAGTGGTCATCCGGCAATACAACGACCTCAGACAATCTGCAGGCATGCATGGCTTTTTCCAACGTTAGATACGGATCCTTTAGAAGCACACATCGCAGCTTCTGGTCACGCATGCCAGTTACTAAAATGTCTCTAGTGAGCTGGTCTGTCATGTCACCAAAACGGCACCGCTGGGCGAGATAACGCAAATCAGCAATAAAACATTCAACAGGTTCATCCGGCAACTGTTTCCTTGTAAAGAACCGTGCCCTCTCTAGAATGCGGTTCGAGGGCAGGTCACAAATCTCCCTGAATTTACGTAGCAGGCAAGCGAGGTCACTGGCAGATTCTGCAGGAGTAGTCACCACGTTGTTGTCGTCCAGGACCGCTAGAGCGTAGGTGAAAGTTCTGGCTCTCTTCATGGCATCAGGTCCGACAAGGTTGAGGAGGAGGGAGGCTTTAAGGGAGTCAGGATCAGCGCAGTGTGCGACGTTGACAAAGTGTGTGAAATCAAATTCAAACGTGGCCCAGCGCTCAGAGATGTCAGCATCAAAGACAAGCTGCGCGGGCTTTCTGCAAGAGGACGCCATGGTAAGAGAGATTAAGCACAAAAGGGCACAAATCAAAAAAAAGAAATAAAACCCGATAGACAGGAGACGCAAGTGTCTTCCAGCTTCGACACCATGTAAATAAGCAATTCACAAACTCTTAAAGTGTGCAACATCTTTTAATGATAGCACAGGGTATTACATACATCCTCAAGCACTGGCTACATTCTTCTACTGAACTGTACTCAGGTAGGGGAAGGCGTTATGATTGATGTTAACTAGGCGGGGTTAATGGTACTGAGATAACTATGTTATTGGTTGCATATAAACAATCTACAACATAGAACTAGTATCAACAGGTGATCCATTGTCAACTTAGAGTCGGTGGGCCGAAGGGTCCGTTTCTACACTGTATCTCTTAACTGAACTAAACCAAAATTAAACAAACCTAAATTAAACTAAACTTCAAAGAATTAAGCTGGACTTGATTGGTATCTATGGCACCAATGAAGAAAGAGGATTGTTTTGTCCAGGATAACACCACATTAAATCGTAGTGTGGTGAAAGCTCCTGACCCGAAACATCACTCATCCATGTTCTCCAGAGATGTGCCTGACCTGCTGAGTTGTTCCAGCAGACAAAAGTGCTGGAGAAACTCAGCGGGTGCAGCAGCATCTATGGAGCGAAGGAAATAGGCAAAGTTTCGGGCCAAAACCCTTCTTCAGAGTCTGAAGAAGGGTTTTTGCCCAAAACGTTGCCTATTTCCTTAGCTCCATAGGTGCTGCTGTACCCGTTGAGTTTCTCCAGCACTTTTGTCTACCTTCGATTTTCCAGCATCTGCAGTTCCTTCCTAAACAACGAGTAACTCCAGCATTTGTGTCCTTTTTTGTAGACCAGCAACTGCAGTTCTTTGTTTCTACATGAAGTCATAGTCCTTTTATTTAAAAAAATCCATCACTCTTCCCAAGAACAATTATATCCAAATTAACTTTATTTTTAAAAATTGCAAATTTTGGGCAATATTCAATCAAAATGAGAAGCTGCTGATTTAGTGGAAACTTAGGAAAGCCATTCTTAATTAATTGGAAAGTTTTCAGAATGTCTAAAGCATGTTGTTCATTTTTCAGAGAATCTATATAATACTTGTGCTTCTGGACAATAGCAAGTAATTTTCCATTTAAAATTAAAAAATAACGATGAACAGGTTGCTAAGCAGAAGGTATGGATTTAAGTAAGAGGGTAAGGGGATTTTTATTTCCTTGGCCAACTTGTAATGATTTGGGTTGTGCTGTGGAGAGAGATTTTCAGCAAGAACTATCCAAGGGGAAAGTTAATCCAGATCTGAAAAGGAAAAATAACATTGTCAGTTCTACAGGGAGAGAGCAGGGGAGTGGGACTGGTGGGACAACAGGTTTGAGGAGCTGACACAAACATAATAGGGCAAATAAAAATGTTCCTGTTCAGTAATATTCTCCAATCCTATAATTCAGTGACATTAATGTTGCCACTACCACCATTCTACGATCGATAAATGTAATGAATCTGGCTTCGGTTGCACCTGCAGGCTGGGTTGGCAGACAGTGACTAGTGGGGGTGCCACTGAGATCAATGCCGGGCCGCAGCTATTTGTAACCTACACTAATGACTTGGATGAAGAGACAGTATGTGCTGATGATACTAATCATAGCTGGGTTTGCAGGTTGTGAGAAGGACACTTTAACACTGCAAGAAGGATGTGGATAGATTAGGTGAGCATGAACTTGACCCCTGGGGGTACAACGTGAGGTTACCTATTTAAGTAATCATTTTCTTGTTCATTCATCTTTACAATGTGAGGTTATCCACATTGTAAGGACAAATGAAGAAGAAATGTATTACTTAAATGGTGCGAGTCTGTAAAATGTTACACTACTAAGGCAGCTGGGTTGTACGACCTGGAAATGCGACCTATAGTTACATGTATTGTATGTGAGCCATGATGTTAGGCTGTAGATACAAGGAACTGCAGATGCTGGTCACAGGGAGAACGTAAGAACTCCACACTGACAGCTCTGGAGGCTACGATCGAACCCGGGTCTCCATAGCTGTGAGGCAACAGTTCTACCTACTGTGCCACCTATCCATGTTCTCCAGAGATGCTGCCTGACCCGCTAAGTTTCTCCAGCATTTTATGTTCATTTATGATGTTAGGCTGATTGACAATGACCAGGCATGCAATCTACAAAGTTTACCTGTAGTAATTTGTCTAGTTTAGCAAACTAAGTATGGAGATACAAGGATCTGCAGATGCTGGAATCTTCAGCAAAACACAAAGTGCTGTAGGAACACAGTAGGTCAGGCAGCATCTGAAACATGAGGATTGGTAATTGAAGGTACAGCAAGTAATTAGAAAGGCTATTGAAATATTGGTCTTTATTGCAGGTGGCACGACATATAAAAGTGGGAAAGGTTTCATCCAAATTTAAGGATGCTGGTGAGATGATACATGAAGAATCAAACACAGTTCAGGTCCCCACACCTATGGAAGGACTAGACTAAGTGGGACCCGTTCGGTCCCCCAACGCAATATTCCACCTCTCCACCAATTCCAATATCGCTGGCCAGTGGGGGGGGGGGGGGGGGGGGGGGGGGGGGGGGGGGGGGAGGGGGGGGGGCTTTCTGAAGCGCTAGCATCGGTGTTGTGGGCCAAAGGGACTGGTTTCCAGGCAGGCTGGCAGTTCAGTAACTCAGGCCTGGTGGACTGGCAGCTCAGAAACTGCCAGAAATTCTGCCCAAAATAGGTAACAGACTCTGTGAGAGAGAAGGGGAGAGTATGGAGAATCAATTTTGGACATTTTCATCTTTTTTTGCAGAGCACAGCAATGAAGGAGGAAAGTTTATCCTTGCAAGGATCTCTGAAGCGCTAGTATGGGTGTTGTGGGCTGAAGGGACTGGTTTCAAGAGGGCTAGTATGGACATTGTGGATTCTTGGACTCACAGTTCAGTGAGCCATAGGTGGTGGGCTGGCAGTTCACTAAATCTTGGCTGGTGGGCTGGCACTTCAGTCACTTACAGCTGGTGGGCTGGCAGTTCACTTACTCATGGCTGGTGGGCTGGCAGTCCAGTGACATGGCTGGTGGGCTGGCAGTTTACTTACGCATGGCTGGTGGGCTGGCATTGCAGTCACTCACCGCTGGTGTGGTGCAGTTCGCTCAGTCGCCCCTCCTCCCTTCACCCCCCCACTCAACTCTTTGCCATTTCCTTGCCCCTACACATTCAGTCCATCTCCCCTCAACCTCACCCCCTTAGCACAACCAGTGGCTCTCTGACAGCACAGTCATTTCTGCCTATTAGGTTCCCATTGTGATGAAGAACATGGCACATGGCAAGTGTAAAAAGGATTTATTAAGGTTTAAAATGTGAATGACTCTTAAAATATAACAATTTAAATGTTAAAGATGAGATTTATTAAGTTCAGTCCTTTCTTGTTATGTCTCTTGTTGTGTTCTGCTGCTCACTGCCTCTTGATGTCTCAATGCGGTTGATAAAAAAGAGACAATTTTAATATAGAGAGATTGAGCGGTCAAATTTTAACAAAGAAAATTTGAGAATTTACCTCAAAAGCCATCATTCAGTGCAGGCCAGCAAATCCAATTTCACAGCATTTCAAGCAGTGCAGGCCACCAAATCCAATCTCACGGCACTTCAAGCAGAGGAAAGGCCAGCAAATCCAATCTCACAGCATTGCAAGTGGAGTACAGGCCAGCAAATCCAATCTCACAGCACTTCAAGTGAAGTGCAGGCCAGCAAATCCAATCTCACAGCACTTCAAGCAGAGTGCAGGCCAGCAAATCCAATCACACAGCACTTCAAGCAGAGTGATGGCCAGCAAATCGAATCTCACAGCACTTCAAGCAAGTGCAGGACAGCAAATCCAATCTCAGAGCGCTTCAAGCAGAGTGCAGGCCAGCAAATCCAATCTCACAGCACTTCAAGCAGAGTGCAGGCCAGCAAATCCAATCTCACTGCACATCAAGTGGAGTGCAGGCCAGCCAACCCAATCTCACAACACTTCAAGGGGAGTGCAGGCCAGCAAATCCAATCTCACAGCATTTCAAGTTGAGTTCAGACCAGCAAATCCAATCTCACAGCACTTCAAGCGGAGTGCAGGCCAACAAATCCAATCTCACAGTACTCAAATGGAGTGCAGGCCAGCAAATCCAATCTCACAGCACTTCAAGTGGAGTGCAGGCAGCAAATCGAATCTCATAGCACTTCAAGCAGAGTGCAGGCCAGCAAATCCAATCTCACAGCACTTCGAGCAGAGTGCAGGCCAGCAAATCCAATCTCACAGCACTTCAAGCAGAGCGCAAGCCAGCAAATTTGCACACACACACACATACACTCCCTCACACACACACACACACGCACACACGCACACGCACATGCACACACCCACCCACACACACGCTCACACACGTCTTCCAACTCACACACACTCACACACACACAGACACACACACACACACTCACACACACAGACAAATAAACATACACTCACACATACACTCACACACATGCGCACACACCTTCCACCTCACACACACTCACATACACACAGATTCACACACAGATAGACACTCACATACACTCACACACGCACACACTCACACACACACTCACGCACATACACACAAACGCACACACACACACACACACACACACACACTCACACACACACACACATACATTCACTCACTCTCACACACACACATACACACACACACACACACACACACACACACACACACACACACACACACACACACACACACACACACACACACACACACACACACACGCACACACACACACACACACACTCATACACACACATGCACACACAAACATTCACACACACACACACACTGACTCACACACCATATATATGACAGTAAACTTTCTTGAATCTTCTCACACGGCTGAGCGCGGCCTCTCCATTGTGGAGCTTCTGCAGTCAGCGGCACTTCCGCAATCAGCGTGAGCGCTGCACTACCGTAAATTATGCAATCAGCGCGACCTCTGCACTCACCGGAAATTACGCAATCAGTGCGACCTGTCCACTAAGCGGAAGTCACGGAATGAGCGAGACCTTTGGACTAAACACAGTCGGACCTAATAAAGCATTTATTCCTTCCAAACACAGTCAGACCTAACAAAGCATTGCAGTTTCAAGCACAGGCAGGGCAGCAGGTCAAACAACTCATGGCACTGTCATTTCATTTAGTTTCCAATTAAGCATTGCAGTTTCAAGCACAAGCATGACAGCAGGCCAAACAACTCATGGCATTGTCATTGAGGGCTAACAAATCATTTTACTTCGGAGTCACGTGAGTGACTACGTGAAGACCCCGCCAGCACGCATGCGCGATATATCGTCGAACGTATTGCGGAAGCGACAGTCGGGAGGAGCGCCGCTCCTCCAGCGCAAGTTTTGAAAAATTACTGAAGGTAAGTCTTACCTTTTCTGGTGAGCGTGGCGACTCGGTGTAATTTCTTTTTCAGGAGGAAGCACCATGGAGTCGCGTAAGGGAGAGCAGCAGCTGATACCGCTGCTGTGGAAGCAGCCAGCAGCGTGCCGTCTCTCCAGAGCTGCAGGTGCTGCCAGCAGCTCCTGGCTTCTCGCCGCTACAGACCGCAGGTGCGCCGCGGTCAGCGGCAAAACCACCCGGAAGTCGGACAGGTCCGTTGACTCGGCTGGGTCCGGACCTGAAGACACCCCGTTCACGGATAGCGACGGCGGGCGTCTTTCCCGCAGGAGCGGATGGGGAGCAGTGCTCCAGCGTGACCTGCTTATGCAGGGGCAGAGTCACAGTGGGTCTCCTCGCAGACCCACGGCAGCATCCTTTCAAGGACTGCCAAATGTCTCATTCTCTTCGCAGGGGAGCATTAGGGGTCAGAGCTGGGCTGACCCTGAAGAAGGGGCAATGGCTGAACAGTCAACTGTGAGGGGTGCCAGAAGAGAGAGCAGCAGAAGAATTGTGGGAACACATGCTGTACCAACTCACGAAGGACTGCCTATACAAAGCTGCAAGCCAGTACAAAATACATGGCTACAAACCAGCTACAGGAGCAAGCCATTAACTTTATGGCTGGGAAGTACATTGCTCCAGAGAACTCCATTCTCTTAAAGTACCAGCAGTCTATGACCCATCTGGGGCAACAGGAGCCCATCTATAAGGAGCCAGGAGGGGAAGCTCCAGAGGAAACTGCTGGCTGCTAAAATCACAGCAGTACCAGGACAACTGATGGGGTTGATTTGCCTGAAGAGTTACTAGATGCTCTAGCACACTGTGTAATACTCAGTGGAGATTAACAGTTACAGGAAGAGCATCATCAAGAAGTGCGGAATTATGCAAGACAAGTAGCACACAGGCGCCAAAATTGCTGTTGGGGGACCTCCCGAAGCAGGTGAAAGACCTGCATGAGGAAGCCAAGGCTATAGGCCTGATCAAGGTGCTAAGCACCTCTAAAACCCACAATCAACAGCGGCAGCACCCCTACACACCCACCAGACATCGGTGCTATGGAAGACCATCTGGTGGTGAAAGCTCGAAGGCCGGCCCACCTGCACAGCGGTCTTTCAGACCATGGCCCAGCCCGACCTTCATGGAAAATGCGCCAACCCCAAAACGCAGCAACACAATACCAGAAGAAACAACTGCGGAGACAACCCACACAACACCGGTAACCATGGAGGTAGGTGGGTCTGGTTGTCTTAAAAAACATTGCATGTCTGATTCATCAAAAGTTGGGGGACGGTTGCACTTGTTTCATCATGTGTGCTGCACTTTTACCTCTGAACTTTTACATACTCGGAAGTATTCAGAATTACAAAATTGAATTTGTATACGAACTACCGTCCCAGTTCAGCATACGCCTAGCAGGAAGTTCATACTTCACAAAAAGAGAGAACAGCAGGCCATGCTGAACTGTTAAGACTAAACACAAAAGGGATTGAGAAAACAATCAGAGAATTTCAAGAGTTCGTATCAAATATATTTATAAAAAACTAAAAAGATGGTGGTTGCCGTATCATTACAGATTTGACCGAACTAAATACTTCCGTTCAGTATGCCCATTTCAAAATAGACACATTTGTCACACACAGGATCGTCGTAAATACCTGAAATTTATCTGGATGGGACAGCTATGGCAGTATGCCTTATCCAATGGGTTGTCATCAGCACCCAGGCTATTACAAATTTATTAAAACCAGCTTTAGCATACTTAAAGAAACATAAGCATATCGTCATGGCTTACCTTGATGATATTCTCATTGTAGGTGAAAATTGGAGCTGGCTACATTGGTGGTATCAGCCACAACACAGAGATTTAACGTACATCCAGATAAATCAAAATTGGAACCCTCCACTACCATGGATTATTTGGGGTTCACTATTGACTCTGTTCATATGTCTATCACCTTGCCACCAAACAAAGTGACAGACTTGATGGGAGTATGCAAAAGCCTCACTGGCATCAGGGAACCATCCATTCGGCAAAGAGCAAGAGTGATTGGGAAATTGGTGGCTGCGTTCCCAGCAGCACAATTGGACCACTCCATTATTAAAACCTGGAAGAGGGAAATTTTAGCTCTCAAAAATCATGCAGGCCATTTCAATAGGCCTATGCAACTACCAGGGAAAGTAAATCAGAATTAAACTGGTGGATAGAAATGTTCAACATTATCCTAACCCCATCACCCCATTCTATATCCCTAGGGTACATTACAGACTGATGCCAGTGCTAAAGGTTGGGGAGCAACTAATACCACCGCAAGTTGTGGTGGCAGATGAGTGCACAAAAATTATTCTGTTTAAAGCACTAGGAATTAATTATCTAGAAATGCTGGGAGCGTTTCATGGACTCAGGGCCTACTGCTCAGATGAGCACCAGTTGCATGTACGGTACAAATTGATACCACAGTGGGGGCCTATATATAATCATATGGGTGAAACAAAGTCGATATCATGTGATGAATTGGCTAATAATATCTGGCACTGGTGTCTGGGAGAGAGATTTGGATCTCAACCACTTACCTTCCAGGTAAAGCTAAATACAGTGGCAGACACCAGGTCACGTAAATTCAACGACAACATTAAATGGATGTTGGATCGGAAAGTGTTTACAGATATTATAGACCGGTATGGGACACCAGATATCGACCTTTTTTCCATCCAGACTAATTCACCAACTACCAACATATGTTGCTTGGGAACCAGACCCAGGGGCAGCAGCGATGGACGATTTCTCGCAGCATTGGGGGGGGGGGGGGGGGGGGGGGATTTGGTTGCTATGCATTTTCCCCTTCTGCCTCATCAGGCGAGTCTTACAATAATTAAACAAGACGCCGCAACGGGTACCATGGTTCCCAACAGTACAAAGATGGTCTCAGAACCCTGCATCTGGATCAACAACGGCCAAGGAGGTTGGCACACCCCGTGCGGGAAAGTATCCGTGCCATGACTGTATGAACTTGTTGATCTGCAGTTTCTGAACAGGCCATTTCTGGGATACGGACTCTCCGACAGGACGATCAATGCCATCTCAGCGTCGTGCAGGGAGTCCACGAGAAGACAGTACCTGACATATGTCAGGAAATGGGAAGTGTTCTGCACCAGGACGAACACTACATATGACTCAGCCACCAACACTGAAGTGCTGGAGTTCTGGCCACCCTTCATTTCGATGAAGGTTTGAGTTACAGTGCCATTATTGTGCAAGGAGTGCCCTATCTAATATCTGGGCAGAGGGAGTGATCACCTGGCTATAGGATCACACCCACTAGTACCTAAACGAATGAGGGGTATTTGTACTCTATCCCCCCCAGGCACAGATACACCCATATATGGGACATAGGTAGTACACCATATTACGAGGATGGGCACCAATATCGGGGCTCACTCTGGACAAACTAATATCCTAGATGGGAATGATTATGGCACTTGGATCAGCACAACGGGTCCAGTCCTTACACAAGCTAGTATAGGACGTCATGTCTGTCACAAATGGCAGATAACCTGCTACATACAGGGGTACTTAAACAAGACTGACCCGGTTCCTCTGGCCAATATTAGAGTTCAGGCCTATCCTGCAGATAGTCGGCCCTGCATAGTGACACATATTTTCCAATATATAGTCACCAAGACACTTATGGGCACGGAGAGAGCTTTCTCATTAGCCATAAATGCCCTCACCTAAGGTCACAGTGCAAACCATATCCAGATGGTTAGGGTGGTATTACGTGCAGTGGTGGATACTAATGTTTCAAATCTCACTCCAACAGGGCTGCATCTACATCGGACGCTAGGATGATGGGAGTTCCTATGGACCACAGCGGGGTGGAGCAATGAACGCATTCAATGCTTTATAATAAACCCGTGGCCGATCCTGAGACGTTTGCAGGGAAAAATTAAGTTCTGTAAAATAAATTACCCAATGTGGAGCATATTATTTTAGGTATGAATAATACCTTTATTGTTTTTCAGCACAGTGTCGTGTGTGAAATACGTTCATCCTCCTTCCCAGAATGGCATTGTGTGAGCATGGTCTCGTTCCAGGGCATGAAATCACAGAGCTTTGAAATCTTCACGTAGTCACTCACGTGACTCCGAAGTAAAATAGTAAGATTAAATGAGAACTTACCAGTTTGAAGTTTGATCTTTATTTTATGAGGAGTTACGATGAGGGATTACGTGCCCTCCGCTCCCAAAACCCTCTATTATAAAGTTCAACTGGTATGGAAGTTCTCTCTTATCTTACTATATTAGTCTACTCTGGTATCTGTGATTTCACACCACTGCTTTGAAGAATGTCGCGCATGCGTGCTGGCGGGGTCTTCACGTAATCCCTCATCGTAACTCCTCATAAAATAAAGATCAAACTTCAAACTGGTAACTTCTCATTTAATCTTACTATTTATTGCAAGTACATTGCAGACTCACAGTTCAGTTGATTCCCAGCTTAGAATGACAGTCGTGGCCTCTCCCTCGCGATCTTGCAAAGTGACTGACTCACGTCCAGGCATCCGTCCCCCGGAGTCCTGTCCCCCGGAGGGGCGTTACCTTCATCATGGTGATTGACAGGCGAGAGGACCAATCAAATGATCTCAAGGTTTTTTAAACACTCAAAACCTTTTTTTTTCATCGATGGGAAAAATCCTCGGGCTGCCTCAGCGGAGGAGGACTGCAAGTAAGATGGCCAAAAATCACAGTGATACAGGGTAATGTTTTTTCTAAAATCAATATACAGCACAGGAAGTGGGCAAGATGAGACTTTTAGTTATATAGATGTGCTTGCAAAGGAGGGAGTGCAGAGAAGGCTTGTGAGGTGGATCTATGGGGTCAAGGGGTTGCTTTTTAAAGTGAGATGAAACAACGTAGACTACAGTGGGGTTAAAAAAACACAGGTATTCTTATTTTAACACAAAGTCTCTGAGGGTTATTGGCAAGATGGATGTGGGCGATGTTTCCCTTATTAGGGGTATTTAGAACTAATGGTCATAGCTCTGAACTTAGAGGGGTCACCCAGTTAAAGTTGATATTAGGAGAAATGTATTCTTCAGAATGCCACAACTCTGTAATTTTCTATTCCAGAAAGCTGTGGAGGTGAGATAACTGTATATATTCAAGGTAGGGGCGGCATAGTGGTGTAGTGGTAGAGAGCGCCAGAGACCCGTGTTTGAATTTGGCTATGGGTGCTGTCTGTACGGAGTTTGTACGTTTTCTTTATGACGGGGTGGATTCTATCAGGGTGCTCCAGTTTCAACCCACATTCCGAAGATGTACAGGTTTGTAGGCTAATTGGCTTTGGTAAAATTGTAAATTGTCCATAATGTGGAGGATAGTTCTAATGTATGGGGTGATCACTGGTCGGCGTGGACCCGGTGGTCTGAAGGTCCTGTTTCCACCCTGTATCTCCAAACTAAACTAATAGGAAGTGAATAGCAGCGGAAATTAAGGGATAAGGAAAGAGAGAGAGTTAGAGAGAACTGAAAAGTGGTGTTGAGACCAAGAATGGATAAACCATTGAATGGCATAGCACAATTGAAGGGCTGGCTGGCCTATCTCTGCTTCACTACTCCATATATAGTATGGCACTTGTTGTTGATATGTTGTAATCTAGTTTAACAAAATGGAACAATTCTTTTTCCACTACTTACTGGTGAGATTAAGTGGCATTAATGTACATTCTTTTGTCATATCCCAGCCTCTGTCTCATTGTCCAACTATCCATGGTTAATGTGATGCTAAGCCTCAGAGAGCTGTGTTGTTTCACTTGTTTAAAAATAAAAAAATAATACATGCAAGAACTTTCTTCCATATTTAAAAAGTAATGTCTTTTGGGGACAATGTGGGACAATTTTCTTCAGGACTATTTATATTAATTCATGAATTCATTCATCCACCTCATTGGGCGGCACGGTGACACAGCGGTAGAGTTGCTGCCTTGTAGCTCTAGAGATCTGGATTTGATCCTAATTACGGGTGCTGTCTGTACGGAGTTTGTAAGTTCTCCCTGCGGCTACTGGTCACAGTTTTCTCCAGGTGCTCCTTCGGTTTAGTCCCACACTACAAAGCCATACAGGTTTGTAGGGTTTTTGGCTTCCATTGAATTGTAAATTACCCCTAATGTGTAAGATAGTGGTAGTGTACGGGGTGATCACAGGTCAGAGCAGACCTCTTGGGTCGAAGGGCCTGTTTCCATGCTGTATCTCTTAAGTCTAAAGTCTAAAGAGACATACAGTATGTGACATGTTCTGCCCATTTCTATTACCCTTGAATTGTGCTACTAGTGGGTCATTTCAGGGACAGTTTAATGATAACTACATTCCTATGTTTTTTGAATAGTATATCAGGCCATACCAGGTTGAGTGGGCAGATTTAATTCCCTAAAGGAGATTATGGAACCAGTTGGGGTTTATCAATGATCTGTTCATTTCATGGTCATCACACCCAACACTACATATGTATGCTAAATTTATTTGACTGACTGAAATTTCCTGAATGACACTTGAAATCAAGGAAACTTTGGTTCTTATAGAGTCATAGAGCCATACAACATGGAACAGGCCCTCCGGCTCACCGAGTCCATGCCGGCCATTGATCACATATTCACACTAATGCGGTCATAGGGAGAACGTGAAAACTCCACACTGACAGCACAGGAGGCCAGCATCGATCCTGGGTCTCCATCGCTGTGAGGCAATGGTTCTACCCACTGTGCTGCCCTACCTTGAAATATCAGTGTCCCTTCTTTTTTTCTCAATACAAATATTGGAACTCCAGATCCAACAGAAGTGCAGAAGCTCCTTCATGGACTGAATAAGGACTGTTGCAAGTTAATTGAGCTCAGCAGTTTCTTAACTTTCAATGAAATTACAAAATGTGCAGCCTTAAACTGTTGCGATATGAGGAGCTCAAAGATGGTTTCAGGGTTCTTCACAGACTGAGTTTGGAATTTTACTTCGGAGTCACGCGAGTGACTACGTGAAGAACCCCGTACAGCTGTTGGTACGTCATTATGTCAGACGCATTGGTGCAGTCGGCTGGTTGGAGCTCTTCCAAGCGGTAAGTTTAAAACACAAGGTAAGTTTCAAACTTTTCTTGCGTTCATTTTCTCTTTCAGCGGTAGTGGATACACTGTTAAAAATGTTACAGAAAGTGAAGAAGGTGTCGGCGAGGCGATCCGCAGTGAAAAGGGTCGATGACCAGGATGGTATTGTTAGCGGAGGCCCGCTTAGCACACCAAGTCCGACGCCAGCAATGGAGCTAGCGACACCGGACCTGCTGCCTGTGAGTAGCGTAGCCATGCCGATAGGGCGTAAGGCTACTGTAAAATCAAATAGGCCCGTGGACCCAGAGTCAGGTCTGGAGGTTTTATCCTCAAAAGGAGAGAACGTTTGCTCACGCTCACCCAGGTCGAGGTCTTATTGCAGAAGATGCTCGACAGGGACGAACTCCGTGAGGAGGAGTGGTGCCCACGCCAGGCTAGTGGAGAGCCTGTGCTAGCAGCGCCTATAATAGGGCTGCAAGAATACCCAACCTTTGAGGAGGAGGGTATACCGGTGCAGTTTACTGATGCCGAGTCAGTGGCTGGGGAGAGCCACAAGGGAGTGGAGCTTGAAATTATCCCGAATATAGCAGAGAAATATGCAGTGCCGAGACAGGCAGGAGAGCCATTAGGGGATGAATTGGCATCAGCCATCCAATATATGGTCTCTCACCAGCTGCAAGAATTGGCCATGGATGAAGCTGCTGAAAAGTATGAAGCCCCTATCAATTGCGGTTTACTAAAGGTACCAATGGTAAACCATCTCATATGGACACAGTTGGAGGTGTCAGCAAGAGCCCAAGAATTATAATTCCAAAAGGTATTGAAATTACTTTCAGCAGGGCTTACGGCATTTGCTATTACAGTAGACAAGGGGCATATGTCAGAAGCCTATCAAGATGCACTGGGACATCTGTATAGTGCTTATTTTGAAATCAACAATATTAGACGAAGTGCTATTCGGCCAGTTATTAATCCCAATCTGGCATCTTTGTGTAAACCGCCCAGCATACAACCGTCCAATCTTTTATTTTGAGGAGATCTCACCAAGCGAGTTAAAGAGCTTCATGAGGATGCTACAACTATGGGCCTCATCAAGCCGGGTGGCAAACAAGGAAAGAAGGGTTTTCCTTACTGGCGGGGTACCAGTTCGGACGCCGGGGTAGGAACCAGCCACTCAGCTTTGCAGTCTCAGAGCTGGCAGCCTGCCACAGGTGTGAGAGGAATGATGACTTTCCCTACAAAGGGCCGGGGTCAACAAGGGCAGCCAGGACGTATGCAGGTGAGAAAAATTCCTCGTAAAGAGAATGAATCAAGTGAAATAGATGTTCAAATTGGGGGCAGATTACACTTGGTTCTCAAACAATGGCAGGTGATAACATCAGATTCATTTATACTTAGTAGTATAGAGGGGGTTAATATTGAATTTTACTCTACTGTGTGTCCACCTAATCAGCATGTTCCAAGTCAGAAACTTATATTTTCTGAAGAAGAGAATGTGCTCATACAAGCAGAACTTAACACATTACACAAAAAGGGGTTATTGAGAAGTCAGTTCATCAAAACCGTCAGTTTGTGTCAAGTATTTTTCCTAGGTCTAAAAAGACTGGGGGATGTAGAATCATTCTGGACCTGACGAGTTTGAACTCCTTTGTTTGCTATAGGCATTTCAAAATGGAAACTTTTTCTACGGCTAAGCATTTGGTTTCCAAAGGGTGTTATATGGCCAGCATTGATTTAAAGGATGCATATTACTCAGTGTCTATTCATGGTGATGATAGGAGGTATTTAAAATTTATCTGGAAGAGTCAGTTGTGGCAATTCAAAGCATTGCCTAATGGGTTAACTTCAGGTCCTAGATTATTTACTAAATTGTTAAAACCTGTTCTAGGATTATTCTGAGCTCAGGGGCATGTTGTGATGGCCTACTTAGACGATATTTTAATTGTTGGGAAGACTAGGGCTGTAGCTGAATCATCTGTTTCAATTGTTAAACTCACTTTTGAACAATTAGGGTTCGTCATTCATCCAGATAAATCCAAATTATCACCAGTTCAAATCATTGATTATTTGGGCTTTACCATTAATTCAAATCACATGTTAGTAACTTTGCCTAGGGACAAATGGCAGCAGTTAATTGACGATTGTGTTAATCTCCTTAGTGAACAACGACCTTCAATTAAACAAGTAGCCAGTGTAATTGGTAAATTGGTGGCTGCTTTTCCAACTGTGCAGTTTGGACCTATGCATTATCAACAATTACAACGAGCAAAAGAACAGGCATTGAGGACACGTGGGTCATTTTGATAGGCCTATGCAATTGTCAGCTGGGGCAATTTCAGACATTCAATGGTGGATCATAAATGTTTCAAAAAGCTCTAGGGAGGTTTTGGTTGATCTACCTTCCATAATATTACAGACGGATGTCAATGCGCTGGGTTGGGGTGCTACAGATATGTCTTCCAGTTGTGGAGGCAGATCGAATACTGATGAGACATCCCTTCTTCAATTAAGAGGGATCAATTATTTAGAGCTGTTGGGAACCTGGTATGGCCTTAAAGCTTATTGCTCTGCCAGGAGGGACTTGCATGTGCAGGTTCAGATTGACAACACTACAGCAGTGGCATATGTAAACCACATGGGTGGAGTCAAGTCACAGTCTTGTGATAGACTGGCAAATCAGATCTGGAGCTGGTGCATTGACCAAAATATCTAGCTTTCAGCAATATATTTACCAGGTAGATTCAACACAGTAGCTGACATTAGGTCATGCTAATTCAATGATAACATAGAATGGATGTTAAATCAGGACATATTTAATCAAGTGGTTGCTCAGTATGGAATGCCAGATATTGACTTGTTTGCATCTAGACTAAACCATCAGTTACCCAGATATGTTTCATGGGAACCAGATCCTGGTGCAGCAGCGGTGGATGCATTCTCGCTGCATTGGGGTGGAATGTTTGTTTATGCATTTCCTCCATTCTGTCTCATCAGTCGATGCTTGCAAAAGATCAAGCAGGACTCCGCTTCAGGAGTATTGGTAGTGCCAGATTGGCCTACACAACCATGGTTCCCTCTCATATTGCAAATGGCTAGTCAATATGAGCCTCACATGATTATTCCCAAACATAAAAATCTACTGGTAAATCCAGTAACTGGCGATCAACATCCTTTACATGATCGTATTGATCTGTTAATTTGCAGATTTTAAGGAGGCCATACCTGGGGAGAGGACTGTCTGATCGTACCGTGGATGTTCTCATGTCGGCCTGCAGGAATAGTACTCAGAAGCAGTACATCACCTCGATAAGGAAGTGCGAGGTATTCTGTCTACAGCAGAATATCTCATATCAAACTGCAGGCATCCCAGACGTACTGGAGTTCTTGGGCACACTTTATTTTGATTAAAAAAAAGCTATAGTGCGTTCAATACAGCCAGAAGTGCTCTGTCTTCTTATTTACCCATGAGTTTAGAGTTACATTCAGTAGGGACACATCCGTTAGTTTCTCCATTTATGAAGGGAGTTTTCAATTCTAATCCTCCTAAACCCAGGTATGCCGGTATTTGGAATGTGAGTGAAGTTCTTATGCTTCTTCGCCAGTGGGCTCCTTTTGCAAGCATATCTCTAGCCAAACTGACCATGAAGGTGGTCATGCTTATGGCGTTGGTATCAGCCCAACGTGTGCAAACATTGCAAAAGCTACAGCTAGACAGAATGCAGGTATCGGCAGATGCCATTACTTTTTATGTCTATGACTTGCTCAAACATAGTAGAATAGGCATGACAGGATGTAAGATTGTGTTTTCAGCATACCCCACAGATGCTCGCCTGTGTGTAGTATCACATTGGTCTCGTTACATTGAGGCCACCAGAGTCCTACGAGGAACAGAGTCTGCTTATTTATTAGCCACAAAAAAACACACAGTAAGGTGTCGGTGCAAACAATTTCAAGGTGGCTAAAGCAGGTTCTGGGAAGTGCTGGGATTGATACTGATAACTTCAAATCTCATTCCACCAGGTCGGCATCAACTTCCGCGGCAAGGGCGATGGCCATGCCTTTAGACCATATCCTCGCGGCCGCAGGGTGGTCCAGTGAGCTGACGTTCCAAAAATGTTATCATAAGCCGATTACAAGGTTGGGAGTGTTTGCTGATTCTGTTTTGAGTTCTGTTATAGTTTCCCCCTGAGTTAGAGGGGTTGTTATTGTTTCGTTTGTAAATAAACCGTTATTCATTTAACAATGTTATGATTGATGCATTATTGATTATTAACAACTTTTTGAGTCAATCAATGCAGTGTGAACGCCGGATTTGGGTCTGCGGCATGAAATCACAGAGCTTTGAAATCTTCATGTAGTCACTCACGTGACTCGGAAGTAAAATAGCAAGATTAAACTGGTAGTTCTAGTCTCTGTTATCTTACTATTATACTTCAGTCATTATTACCTGTGATTTCACTCCGCTGCTTTGAAGATTGACGCACCAACGGCTGTACAGGGTTCTTCATGTAATCCCTCATCGTAACTCCTCATAAAATAAAGATCAAACTTCAAACTGGTAAGTTCCCATTTAATCTTACTATTTTCTAGAAACATTGAGCAAAGAGTCGTAGGACCCAATTCTTGAGGGACAATATCTGTTGAGTAACAATTAATGTTCACAGCCAATATTTTCTATACTCTACTGACAAGGCAAATGTTACATCATTGAAGATTTAATATTTTGGATGGATTTGTTTTGTTATCCTTTGCTTGATGACTGAATCAATTAATGTGCCAATATTTCTTCATGACTAAAACTTTGAAAGGGGCCATAAGTTTCACAAAGTCACTTGTAAAGGTAAGGAACCACTTCTTGTCCATCATAATAACAAAGCTCTAGGCAATTCCAACTACTTTTTGGGATGTATATCAAACTGTTAGGGGGGGGCCCATTCAATTAATGTTGAACTATACTTAAAGTCACAGTCATAGAGTCATACAGTGTGGAAACAGGCCCTTTGGCCAAACTTGCCCGTGCGGATCAACATGCCCCACCTGCACTAGATGCAACTGTGTACATTTAGCCCATATTCTTCTTTAAACCTATCTATCCATGTACCTGTCCAAATGTCTTTTAAATGCTGTGATGGTACCTGGCACAATGGCCTCCTCTGGCAGCTCGTTCCATACACCCACCACCCTTTGTGTAGAAAGGTTGTCCCTCAGGTTCCTATTAAAGCTTTCCCCTCTCATCTTAAACCTTATGTCCCTATGTCCCTCGCTTTGTTCCTTCACAATTTTGACTGGAGTCCATTCACTGATGCATTTTAATATTAGCTTGATTAACACCAGTTAAAGCCATGTATTTCATTGTAAATGTATTACCACCAATGCCATCAACAGATTATCTGGCTGTTCTAATGTGTATTAGGTACAAGGAGAGAATGGACAAGCTTGGATTGTTTTCTTGTTGAGGACTACCTGATAGAAAATTATGAGATGCTTAGATAGTCAGAACCTTAGTCACAGGGTGGAAATAACAAAAACTATAGGAAATAGCTTTAAGATAAGATGGGCAAAGTATTTTACGCAGAGGGTGGTGGGGCCCTGGAATATACAGGGATATAGGATATGGATGGATATGCAGGGAATGGAGAGATATGGATCACTTGCAGGCAGATGAGATTAGTTTATCTTGGGCTGAAGTGCTTTTTCTATGTGCAAAAATGAAGACAATACCAGTTCTGCATGGTGAGGTATTCTCTATACAACTGTCAGTAGGTACAGCACTTCTATTTGAGCATGAGCATTACATGGATAGAACAGATTTGGAGGGCTATGGACCAAACGCAGGCAGGTGGGAGTAGTGTAGCTGGGCGGTGTGGGCAAGTTGGGCCGAAGGGCCTGTTTTCACACTATATCACTCTATGAACCCACGGAGTACCAATGTTGGACTCTTCAAGGAGAATTAACTTTCTCCAGTTCATAGTGGAACTTCTGAGAATTTTAAATATCAAACACCATAATCTTTCCACTGATGCAGACGTTAATATTCAAAGATACAGATGGAGTAATTTGTTTATTACATTTGTCGCCTCAACCGTCTAGAACATTGGATGTAAACTCAATTGGTAATTCATTCATTCTCATTATCTTCTGAGTGGATATTGGGTTCGGAAATGACTAGGCAGTGCTGGCTAACATGATTGAATAGCCTGACTAAATAAAGGAAAAGATAAAGTCCAGACACACAAGGAACTGCAGATTCTGGAATCATGAGCAAAACACAAACTGCTGGAGTAACTCAGCAGGTCAGGCAGCATCCATGAAGGGGATGGATAGGTGATGTTTCAGGTTGGGACCCTTCTTCTGACTGATTGTAATAGGGAGAAGAAACAGGGAGTTTCTGAAGTTTAGTTTTGTTTAGTTTAGTTTGCAGATACAGTGCGGAAACAGGCCCTTCAGCCCACCAAGTCCGCGCTGACCAGCGATCCCTGTACGCCAGCACTATCCTGCAAACTCAGATTCAGATTCAGATTCACATTGATTGTCACATGCACCAATTAAGGTACAGTGATATTTGAGTTACCATACAGCCATACAATTAAAAGAACACAACACAATTAAAAAGAACGATAAAACTTAACATAAACATCCACCACAGTGATCACTGTGATGGAAGGCAATAAAGTTCAGTCAAACATACAAACTCCGTACAGTTGCCCGGCAACTTTTGAGCCATTCATTTTGCGTCATCCTTGGGGTAAATTGATATGAAAATATGCCAAGAAAGCAAAATGTATTGCCATACTGGAAAGGCAAAATGTATTGCCTTTGGGAATTAAAGATTTTATTTCAGACTATTTTCGAAGAGTTAACTTGTTCATTGAAATCTAGTGATTAATTAAAAGCCTGTTCATTCGTATTTAATGGCAACTCTTCATTTCAGAGTAGAGAGGTGTGTCCATCGGGCTACAAATGATCAGTGCTGGAGATGCATGGGGGTCCAATCTCTGTCTCATTGTGCTGTGTTCAGCACTTATTCTAGTGGCCCTTTGTCATATGTCAGAATCAAATATTTTGTTCATTGATAAATTATTTTAAGTAGAGGAATTTATTTCCCTTTGGGTTTCTGTAGACAGGCCCTGGCTCTTTGTAATGTTGTGTTAAAATGATTAAAAGATAGTTTAGCTCTTTTACCTTAGATTGGGAGATTTGCTCTGAGATATATGGTGATATGACGAAGAGGCAGTTTTATGAACAGATTTATTTCTTTGGCTATGACTAACATTTCACGGAATGAGAGGAAAAAATAAATGACAAGCAACAAATTAAGGAAACAGCAATTACATTGCAAGAATAAAAGGAAGGCAAACATTGCAAAGTAGGAGCTGTAATAAAGCTGTTTCAATGCTCAGATAGTCTGCTTTTGTCTTTGAACCTGGGCTATTATATCGTGGGAGTAGCTCGGATGTAGTCTCAAATGAATACTAGCTGCACCACAGCATCTATGTCTCCCATGGTCCAAGTTCTGCCCAATGTTGAGTGGTACTGTGGCACAGTGGTAGAGTTGCTCCCCCGCTGTGCCAGAGACCCAGGTTCGATCCTGACTCTGGGTGCTGTCTGCACAGAGTTTGTACGTTCTCCCTGTGACCATGTAAGTTTTCTCCAGGTGCTCCGGTTTCCAATGGCATGCAGGTTTGTGGGTTAATTGGCTTCTGTAAATGGTCCCTAGTGTGTAGGGTGGAACTAGTGCACGGGTGACTGCTGGTCGGCACGGACTCAGTGGGCTGAAGGGCCGGTCCCATGCTGTATCTATAAACTAAACAGGTCGTTCGGCCCACTCTGTCCATGTCAGCCATCAAGTAGCTATCTACACTAATTCCAATGATAAACCTAAACCTGAACTTAAATCTAAACCATCAGTGAAGTAAGCTATTTGGTCCAACAAAGGCTATTATTTTTACTACACGCATGACAATAATAAATCTAAACCTCCTCCTTACTTCCTCACTCCACTCCACTCCATGATCCATCTTATTCAGAATGCCTAACCCTTGGCTCTAACTTACTCAAGACATCCCTCCCCACATGGCCCCACCACCTGTCACTGCTGATACTTTAGAATACGTGTAAACAGTGTGCACTTTCCAAGAGTGTGACATGCCACCATTTTCTCCAGATCACTCTGAGTGATGCCACAGGACCTCTCGTTATATTTGGCTTGCTTACATTGAGTGGAAGAGTCGGGAACTCATGATGCATCTTTGTAGGACTTTGGTTAGGCCACATTTGGAGTGTTGCATGCAGTTCTGCTGCCCCGTTCCAGGAAGGGCGTAGAGACTTTGGAAAAGGTGCAGAGGAGGTTTACCAGAATGATACCTGCATTAGGGGGTTTCAGCTACAGGGAAAGGTTGGGCGGACTTGGATTGTTTTCTCAGAAATGCCGGAGGTTGTAGTGAGACTTGATAGCAGGATATTAACCTATGAGAGGCATAGATTCAGTAGACAATCAGAATCTGTTTCCCAGAGGGCATAAAGGTGAGAGAGTTTAAAGGAGATGTGCAGGGCAAGATTTTTACACAGAGGGTGGTGAGTGCCCGGAACAAGCTGCCGGGGGTGGTGGTTGAAGCAGATCCATTAGTGGCATTTAAAAGACTTTTGGATATGCATATTCATATGCAGGGAATGGAAATGTTAATATTGGCTAAATTAAAGACACCATAAAATGGAGGATCCCTGCACTTGTCAGAATAGCTTAACCCTTGTCAGCTGAACTTTACACACTTTGATTGGCACCAGCCAGTCTAGGCTCAGACTAATATGCAGGATGGTAAGCGGTCCAGGTGCTCTCCCTGTTTCTCTTAAATTGATAACACGTATAGCGGTTTTGCAAACTAACCTTAAATGCATCATTTCTATTGGGCTGCTGCAAAAGCATTGTAAAACAGTATACATAATGTTGCAAGAGGGTCATCCTGTTAATTGATGATTGGTCGAATTGTTGAGTCTAGTAGAAATTGTTTGATTTCCAGGGCACATGTTTCAATGTTAGTTTTTGTTCGCTTCCTTCAAGAGCTTTCATTTTTATATGTTGTATGAACTGTTGTATTATTGGGTTAGGGAAATGCCTGTTATGTATGGGGTTAATCGATATTTGTAATTGGATGATTAAGAGATGACCCCTGTGTGGTTTGGCCCCTTGAGGTCCCGGGACATATAAATGTCCATGGTCACGAGGCTCAGGGTCGATCTTTTGGAAGAGCACTCAGGACCGCGTACCCTTCTGGAGTGCCTCTGTCTGAGCAAGGCCTAGAGGGCTTGAACAGATAGATGCAAGGATCAAACCCCGCTGTGGGATAGGTACAGTGTGTGATCTGTGACGCGCTTTTGGTAAAATAAAATTTAGTTGATTCAAGTGCATGATTGAGGGTTTTTACTGAAACTAGACTGGGGGGAAGCTTAGAAACGAGCAATCATCAGAAGGATACGTGGGCGCCACAGTGGCACAACAGTAGAGTTGCTGCGTTATAGCACCAGAGACCTGAGTTTGATTCTGATAGCAGGTGCTGTCTGTACGGAGTTTGTACGGTCTCCCTGCGACCACGTGAGTTTTCTCTGTGTGCTTAGGTTTCCTTCAACATTCCAAAGACGTACAGGTTTGTAAGAATTAGCTTCAGTGAAAATTGTAAAAATTGTCTCTAGTGTGTAGGATAGTGCTAGTGTATGGGGTGATTGTGGTCAGCATGGACTCGGTGGGCCAAATGGCCTGTTTCCGTGCTGTATCTCTAAAATCTAAGGTGTTAGGTGCAGGTAGGTCAGTTATGGTTTTGGCATTATGTTATGCATGGACATTATGGGACAAATGACCTGCTTTACATTGTACTGTTTTATGTTCAGTCTTTGAAAACAAGAGCTTCATTTAAAACTATTTGCAGTGTTTTATCCCAGCCGTGTTGATTGAGAGGATAGTTTTTTTACAAGAAATGATCCCATAACAGAGGCAATTCCTCCAGCTGATGCACATGATCATAAGCAGCAGAATTTGTGTATTGTCCTGTAGATAGTCACTGTGTATGACTAATCACTGTTCCTCTTTGGAATCTCCTCTCATCGAGAGCAGTGACTGACTCTCTCATGTCAAAGCTTCAGAGTACTGCCGCAGAGGACATCCTAATAATCTAAACAGATTTCTGTCAGTAAGAGGGAGCAAAAAACAAAATGTCAAAACTAAATTAGATGCAGGAAAAGGTAGGCCTATAAATACCTCCTAATATACTATCTGAAAATTGTTTTTTTCACGTCATTGAGTCATACAACCATAAAGCATGGAAACAGGCCTTTTGGCCCAACTTGCCCACACCGGCCAGCATGTCCCATCTACACTAGTCGGACCTGCCTAGGTTTGGCCCATACCCCTCAAAACCAGGGCTGCCAACTCACACGCTTTGAGCGTGAGAATCACACACTTGGACTAATTCTCACGCTCTCACGCTGATCACAAATTTCTCACGTTCTGTTGTGAGAAATTATGTGATCAACGAAAATTTCAAAACTCATATAAACTGTATGGGCCGTGGGTGTTGGAGAGCCAGGGCTGAAGCAGCGGCGGGAACAGATGCCGGGAGTGGGGAAAGAGACAGAGAGAGGGGAAAGAGACAGGGAGACGGGGGGGGGGGGGGTGGGGGGGGGGGGGGGGGGGGTGAGAGGAGAGAGAGAGAGGGGGAGAGATTGGGGAGAGAGGGGGAGAGATTGGGGAGAGAGAGGGAGAGATTGGGGAGAGAGAGAGGAGAGAGAGATAGAGAGGGGGAGAGAGAGAGAGGGGGGAGAGTGAGGTGGGAGAGATGGGGAAGAGAGAGAGGGGGTGAGGGAGGAGAGCAGGTAGGAGAGAAGGAGAGAGGGAGGGGGGGAGAGAGAGGGGTGGTAAAAGATAGGGGGAAGAGGGAGGAGAGATAGGGAGAGAGAAGGGGGGAGAGAGGGGGATAGAGAGGCAGGGCTGCCAACTCTTATGCATTGCGTGAGAATCACGCATTCCGCCAAATTCTCACGCTGATCACAAATTTCTCACGCTCTATCATTGATCAATGAAAGTTTCAAATGGACAGTAGAAGGAAAAACACAGTGTGGCAATTAAATGTTGGAATACTGAATGATAAAACAACTGTTAATGATATTAAATTGGAAATCAAAACTTATCTAGAGGAGAATGACAATGGGGAGGTGGACCCATCCATACTATGGGACTCATTGAAGGCTGTAATACGAGGTAGGTTAATAGCGAGGGCATCACATATTAAAAAGGCCAGAATGAAAACATATAATAAGTTGATAACAGACCTGAAGGATTTAGAACAGAAGTACAAAAATAATAAGGACCAGAGAACTTATAAGCAAATAGAAGATTTGAGGGGATAAATGGATGGAATATTGGGTCAAGAAGTGGAGAAAAAAGCAAGATTTGTAAAACAGGCACATTATGAGCTTGGCCCTAAATCCATTAAAATACTTGCCCGAAGGCTACGCAAACAACAGGCTGACAACACCATACACAAAATTAAGGACCCCTGTACACAGAATTTGAAGAGTGATCCAAAAGAAATAGAATATATCTTCCAGGAATATTATAAATAATTATATACACAAACATCTACAGTAGATGGGGAATCAATGAGGACTTTTTTAAGTACAATAGATCTGCCCTGTATTGGAGAGACACAAAATAAAATAATCACAGCAGAAATATCACTGGAGGAGATAGAGAAGACAATTGGTAGGATGAAATCAAACAAGGCCCAGGCAGCGACGGTTTCCCTATAGAATGGTATAAAATATTTCGGAATGAGCTGAACCCACTTCTTCTGAGAACCTTTAACTGGATTATCAAAGAAGGCAAGACACCCCCGTCATGGAAAGAGGCAATTATAACATTAATCCCCAAAGAGAATAAAGACAAGGAAAATTGTACCAACTACGGACTGATATCAATTCTAAATGTGGACTATAAATTATATTCTTCAATTATCTCCAAACGATTTGAAAAGTTCAAGCCAGATTTAATTGATGAAGACCAGACTGGTTTTATAATAGGCAGACAAACACAGGACAGCATTAGAAGAACCCTACATATAATACACAAGATTCAAAAGGAAAGTACGCGTGCTGTCCTGATAAGTCTAGACGCGGAAAAGGCTTCTGATAGGGTTAATTAGGAATTCTTATATCAAACACTAGAAAGATTTGGCTTTACCGAAGAGTCAATTCAAGTTACTAAAGCAATTTACCAGCAACCTACTGCAAGAGTAAAGGTGAATGGGTCCTTAACTGAGTGATTTGTGTTAGGAAGAGGAACGAGACAGGGATGTTGTCTTAGCCCTACCCTGTTTGCTATATATATTGAACCATTGGCTCAAGCGATTCGTCAAGATAGGGAACTGAGGGGAGTAACTATAAGAGACAGAGAACATAAAATTGGCCTTTCCGCAGATGATGTAATGATGTATCTCACGGAAGTAAACACCTCCTTTCCAAGGATGATGGGGATCATAGATAAATTTAATTTTTATGCAGGACATAAAGTGAATATTTCAAAAACTCAAATCCTCCTATTTAATTGTCCTCCAGAAGAAATCAAACAAAATTATAATATTAAATGGGATTCAAAATCAATCAAATACCAAGGGGTACATATAACAAAAAATATATCAATGCTGTATGGGGCCAATTATAATCACATCAACCAAAACATAAGAAAGGATATAGAAAGATGGTCCACCTACCCAATGGATTTTAGTAGTAAGATAAATGTGGTGAAAATGAATATTTTGTCAAGGCTATTGTACTTTGTTTCAATCTCTGCCAGTAGAGGTACCATTAAAACAATTCACAGAATAGGATAAATTAATATCTAGATTTACTTGGGGAGGAAAGAAGGCCACAATTCGATACACTACACTACAGTTGCCAAAGGACAAAGGTGGAATGGCACTTCCAAATTTTAGGATATATTTCTATGCAGCCCAACTTCGACCACTAATTAATTGGTGTGAGGACAGCTATATAGCTAGGTGGAAAGAGATTGAGACAGATATCCCTGACTTCCACATCCAAACACTTTTGGGAGAAAAAGCGCTTCCTGGACATATCAGGAGCATAATCGATCCAATAACGATATTTACTTTAAAAACCTGGTTCACGCTTACCAGACAACTTAAACTGAATAAACGACAAAAAGTTTTAAGATGGATAGCTTTGGATAATGAATTTAAACCAGGGATGTATGACTCAATATTTAAAGAGTGGATGAAGAAAGGAATGACTGCATTTTGTACTGTTATTGAAAATGGAGACCTAAGAAGTTTTCAAGATTTGAAGGATAGATTTGCACTTCGGAACCAAGACTTGTTTAGATACCTCCAACTGAGGGATTATTACAATAAAAAGGTAAAAAGGGAGGCACTAGAAGAAAATAATCCAGTGACAGAAGTGATAGTTAGTGCGTATCATCAAAAAACATTAAGGATTATTTCTAAACTTTATCATAGTTTAATGGAATGTCAAGCTAAAACTACATTTTATGTAAAATTTAAGTGGGAAAAGGAATTGAACATTACGATCTCAGAAGAAGAATGGCATCATATGTGTGTAACACTACAGACATCCACCAATTCACAACATTGGAGAGAATTTAATTGGAAAATTTTGATTCGTTTCTTTATTACGCCTAACATAAAAAGCAAGCAAATTCTAAGGCAGCAAACATGCTGGAGGCAATGTGGCCAAACAGACGCAAACCATGCACATATCTTCTGGTTGCCCAAAAATAGAACCATTTTGGGACAGAGTGAATTCAGAATTAATGGAGGTATTAGGATATATAGTCTGCAAGAAGTGTTCCATTTTATACCTGGGTAATATAAATACAGTGGTGCTGAAGGAAGACCATTACTTGGTTAAAATCCTACTCACAGCTGGCAGAAAGGCCATTACAAGAAACTGGCTTGCAGCGGACATACCCAGACTTAGACAATGGTTAGACATAGTACAGGAAATATTTGTCATGGAGAAAATGACATATTCTCTAAGAGTGAAAGAAGACGAATTTAAAAGAAAATGGGAAAAATGGATAAGGTATAGAAATAAAGACATCAACACTGTATAATTTTATAGACAATAATGTAAGTTATTGGAAAATGTTTTAATATGAAAATAGTTCTGTATACTGCATCATTAATTGTAAACTGAACCCCTCGCTACACTGTTGTACGTTTCATTGTAATGTTGTATGTTTTGTTGTTATATTTGTGTTTTATTTGTGTATACATAAAAGCAATAAAAACTAAAGTAAAAAAAAAAAAAAAAAATTTCAAAACTCATATCAACTGCATGGGCCACGGGTGTTGGAAGCAGAAGCAGCGGCAGGGACGGATGCGGACGGGGAGCGGGGCTGGCGAGTGTTTGCCGGGCTGACGAGTTGCTCACTGCAGCTCCGGCCATGGAGCAGCCTCAGTGCAAGAGTCCCGGGCTGTCGGAGGCATTGGAAGCGTTGCACCGCTGCCGTGAGAGTCTCTGTGCCAAATTCGCCCAGGTGACCGGCATGGGTCAGGCTGCGGCTCGGTGCATCGTGGACAACCAGTGGCTGCTGGAAGTAAGTACCAAGCACTGGGTAGAAACGGTGGAAGATAGTGGTCTTCAAATGGGAGTCGTTGGATAAAGCATCCTGCTTGTCTGCTAGATTTTAACTTACTGTAAGTGCACGCAGAGAGTTATGAATCTGTGGAATTCTCTGCCATAGAAGGCAGTGCAGGCCAATTCACCGGGAGTTTTCAAGAGAGAGCTACATTTAGTTTTTGGGGCTAATGAAATCAAGGGATTATGGGGAAAAAAACCAGGAAAGAGGTACTGATTTTAGATGAACAGCCATGGTCATATTGAATGGCAGTGCTGGCTCGAAGGGCCAAATGGCCTATTCCTGCACCTATTTTCTATGTTTCTATGCTTTAGTATATGGCGATAAAACTCGATCACTTGATTTTGAAGCATTCATGCATGGTGGAGGTATAATGTAGTCATAGAGTGATACAGTGTGAAAACAGGCCCTTCGGCGCAACTTGCCCACACCCACCAACATGTCCCACTTGTCAACTTGCCCACACCCGCCAACGTGTCCCAGCTACACTACCTGCTTTTGATCCACACCTCCAAACCTGTCCTATCCATGTGTCAGTCTAACTGTTTCTTAAATGTTGGGATAGTCCCTGCCTCAACTACCTCCTCTGGCAGCTTGTTCCATACACCCACCACCCTTTGTGTGGAAAAAGTTACCCCTTAAAAAGTTACCTCTTAAAAATACTTCATACAAAAAACATTGAAATTAAACTTCTACAATGCACTAAAACATGATTTTAATACATCAAATTTCAAAAAGTTCCTACCCTGGGAGGGGGGCACCCCCCTTCCACAACCTCTCCCCACTCGAATGCTCCACTCCCTCACCGGGTACCCCCAAGGCCAGTGATCAGTGATTCAGCAGCCCCGCCCACTTTCAAAAAAGCTAGATGACCCCTGGTTCAGACGGAGAACACTGCCAGATGTGGGCGGGGAACTGAGGCCAGTTGTCCATGATGTCTGGATCCCAATGCTCAGCGCTTCATGTTTCGGAGTTGGCTAATGTTATTGATTTGTAATTAGCCTGATTTGTAATTAGTTGACAAAACCTTAATTTATTAATCCGGAATAACCAGTGGGATTGGATAAGTGTAATATTAAAATGACATGCAAGGTGTCAGGCTTCTGTTACAACAGACAGCACCGATAACCCATTGTTTCCTTCAGTTAAATATTGGGAAGGTAGCACTATTTTCATTTGCCACTCAACTATTATGTTTGTTTACTGACTATTTCTAAACGCCCACCCCCCCAAATTCCTTTGACAGGTTGAATAGAAATGTCCCCAATCTCATTGATTTATTAATTCAACACATAGATGAACATCCTCAAGGAGTGTAATCAGATGGAAACTGATTCAGAAGTGATGTTTAAGAGCTTGTTCAAAGAAGGGGCATATGTTAAAGGAGTGACAGATATACCTGAAGAGGAAAGTGTGAGGAGGTTATTATTTGTCTTTAGTTTTAGCTTAAACCAAAGTTTAATATTGTAATTGTGCTGATACTGACTCTAACCAACCACGTAATGAACATCATCCATCATCCATTTTATCTTTATGATGCCATTTAAACTTCACTTGAATTTCAATCACCTCAATGTGAAAGTAATTGGAAAAGCGGAGCATTGGAACAAAAATGTGCCCTTGGTATATATTAACTGTAATATAATAATGTATGCATGTTGATAGGTGCAATCGAAACAAAGATCTTTTTTTATCATTGTTGTGTTATGAATACCACAGAAAATATTATGTACTCTCAAGATCACATTAAATAGAATATTATTGCTTAAATATATAGTTATTGGACTTTGCATTTCGGAAAAGTCCCAGCTGAGAGGAAGACAGCAAAATACTGAAAATATTAGGGATGAAAATGAGTTCAGGACAGTTTGTTAGGAAAATGAAAGAAATGGTAACAGAATATTTATACAGCTGAGTGAGTATAATTTTATGGATGAGAAATTGTGTTCAACCAATTGATGACTTATTTGACAAAGTAACTAGCATGTTAGATAACAAGGAAGCCAATGGGTGTAGCACATTTTGTTATACATAATTTGGTCCGTGAAGTGCCCCATAAAAGATTACCGCATTACATAAGCACCTGTGGACTTGAACGTAATAGGTTAAGTCCAGGGGGTCAGATATGGGGCTTTATGTGTGGGACAGATATATTGTCAGTGCAGAGGGGCTAGGAGCAAGGCCAAGTGTGCATCCAGAGTCAAGGTCTGTCATAGTACTAGGTGTGCAGTTAAAGCTGGGACAATGGGAGTGTTCAGCACTGGGAACCTAAGCAGGTAAGGGTAGAACAGGGGGCCAGGTGTAAGGCTGGAATCAGGGTCAGAAATGAGAGAAGGTATGCAACTTGAGTCAAGGTCAGGAGTAGTACCAGGTGTGCAGTGAGACCCAGGTTGGTCAACATGGGCCAAGTGTTTGATAATAATCTGATTTCCATACATGAAAATACTAAGATCATTCATGTGCTGCAAGTGTTGATCAGAACCTGGGCTCTACTGTGGAATGTAATTAGGAATGTAATTTAGTCTAACCTTATTCACAGCTAATCCAATTTAAAGCATATATATTGCATTCAAGTGTAAGTTAAAAGACTTGCTACAGTATGCACCATATTGCACAATTTCAAGCTGAAAAATGCAAAAGCTCCTTCCCAATGGGAGGAGGGACACCCCCCCCCCCCCCCCCCCCGGTCACTCTGCTCCCTCGGGCTTGGTCTTTCACAATTTCTCAC
Organism: Okamejei kenojei; assembly: GCA_035221665.1. Classification (NCBI taxonomy): domain Eukaryota; kingdom Metazoa; phylum Chordata; class Chondrichthyes; order Rajiformes; family Rajidae; genus Okamejei; species Okamejei kenojei. The sequence continues at coordinate 34,641,012 of CM069145.1, read as the reverse complement.
TCCCAACTCTCACCCAATGTTGGCAGCCCTGTCTAAACCGATCCTATCCATGTACATGTCTAAATGTTTTAAAACTTTGTGATAGTACCTGCCTCAACTACCTCCTCCAGTAACCTGTTCCATATACCGACCACCCTTCGTGTAAAAAAGATGCCCCTCAGGTTCCTATTAAATCCTTTCACCCCCTCATCTGAAACCTATGTCCTCTGGTTCTTATTACCCATATTCTGCATAAAAATCTCTTTGCATTTACCCCATCTATTCCTCTCATGATCTTATACACCTCTATAAGATCACCTCTCATCCTCCTGCGCTCCAAGGAATAGAGTCCTAGCCTGCTCAACCACTCACTCCCTGTTGCTCAGGCACTCAAGTCCTGGCAACATCCTCATAAACCTTATCTGCACCCTTTCCAGCTTAATGACGTACTGTACAATATGTCTTTGTATATATTTATGTGTGTTCATTGAAACTGTAACTAAATCCCTATAACATTTGAAACATTTTCAATAACTCCCTAACAGATAAGATGTTGAATCATACTGTTTATATTGGCTTTAAGTTACAGAAAAAGCATCCGATTTTAGAATGCTTACATGTCAGCCTAAAATATTATTATTATTTTTACTTTTGGCAATTCCATGAATTGATGTTCCTTAGATTCATTCTGATGCAAAAGCAAAAAACTCAGCCAATATTGCTCAATGATTTGTTGCATTGGGTTTATTTTAGGTTTGGTTTAGTTTAAAGATACAGCGTGCAAACAGGCTCTTCATGCCACCAAGTCCTGGTCGATCATCTATAGTTCTATGTTATCCCACTCTCTCACCTACTCCCTACCCACTGAGGCTAATGTACAGAGGCCAATTAACCTACAAACCCGCATGTCTTTGAGATGTGAGAGGAAAACGGAGCACCCAGAAAAAAGGTCACAGGGAGAACGTGCAAACTCCACACAGTGACGCAGCTAGTAGTGCTGCTGCCTCACAGTGCCAGAGACCTGGGTCCAGTGCAGATCTTGGGTGCTGTCTGGTCCCAGAAGTCAGAACCGAACCGAGTGTGAGGCAGCAGCTCTGCTAACTGCGCCACTGTGCCGCCCTGTTTTGGTTTGCCCTATTTGGTACAAGGATGTTGCCAGGACTCGAGAGCCTGAACTATAGGGAAAGTTTGAGCAGGTGCGGACTCTATTCCTTGGAGTTCAGGAGGATGAGGGATGACCCGATGGAGGTGTACAAAATCATGAGAGGAATAGATTGGGTTAATGCACAGAATCTCTTGTCCAGAGTAAGGGAATCGAGAACCAGAGGACACAGGTTTGAGGGGGAAAGATTTAAAATTAACTGAGGGGTAACATTTTCACACAATAAATGGTTGGTATATGGAACGAGCTGCCGGAGGAGGTAGTTGAGGCAGGTACTAACACAACGTTTGAGAAGCATATTTCCAGGTACCATGGATTGGATAGATTGAAAGGGATATGGGCCATACGCAGGCAGATGGGGCTAGTGTAAATGGGACATGTTGGTCAGTGTGGGCAAGTTGGGCCAAAGGCACTGCTTTCTCGCTGTATGTCTCTATGACTATGACTCTAAGGAGAAAACATTTAAAGCTGTTTGTTCTTCACACGGTTGACTGATCTCCCGCCTTGTAGCAAATCTGACTTCGTTGAGAAGTGGGCATTATGATCAAGAGAGACACAAGGAACTGCAGACCCCAGTTGCTAACCGTATTTAACTTCCCTTCCCATTCCCACACTGACCTTTCTGTCCTGGGCCTCCTCCATTGCCAGAGTGAGGGCCCACTCACACTGGAGGAACTGAACCTCATATTGCTCTTGTTTAATTTACAACTTAACGGTATGAACATTGAATTCTCCAATTTTAAATAATACCCTGCCAACCCCTCTCCCTTTCTTCCCCACCCCCACTCCCTGGTGCGCAACCATTTCTCCTCCCTCTATTCTGCCTCTTCTCCCCTCCCCCGCTGCCGCTCTCCACCAAGATCCCCCCCTCTGGCGTTACATTTTACTTCTCTTCTCTCTTTATCTGACACTCTTTTGTCTGCTTTACATCTCTAACTTTTGTCACTTACTCCACCCATTTGCTAGTCCTCCTCACCTATATCCACCTATCACCTGCCAGACCTTGGCTCGCCCCCACCTCTCTTTTCAAGCAGTCACCCTTTACTATAATCAGACGGATGTAGGGTTCCTGACCAGAAACATTGCCTGTCCGTTTCTCCCCATGGTGGTGCAGCGATAGAGTTGCTGCCTTACAGAGCCAGAGACCTGGGTTCAATCCTGACTACGGGTGATTGTCTGTACGGTGAACTGCATGGGTTTTCTACGGGAGCTCTGGTTTCCTCCCACACTCCAAAGACGTACAGGTTTGTAGGTTAATTGGTTTGGTATAATTGTAAATTGTCCCTAGTGCGTGTAGGATAGTGTTAGTTTGCAGGAATCGCTGGTCAGCGTGAACTCGGTGGGCACAAGGGCCTGTTTCCACGCTGTATCTCTAATCTAACATGAATTAAAAATATGTTGCTTGGCCCACTGAGTTAATCCAGCACCTTGTATTACCATCATTCCCCCATTTGAAGGCAACTTTAAGCATTGGGTGGGGGTGGAACATGTGAAAGGCATTGAATAGAGCGAGCTGTTCATTTGGCCAAGTTTATTTTTGGAATGAAAATATAAGGCTTAACATCCAGACAATAAATCTACTATGATATACAGTGTTGGAAGAAATAGACAAACGTTGCCAAAGCTGGGGAAAAAAATGGGCTTCGACCTCTAGCAAGATAAAGCCACAGATATGTAGAGCAAGCCAGCACGGAAACTGACCCTTTGGCCCAACTCTTCCATGCTAACAAAGATGCCCCTTGTAAGCTAGTCCGATTTGCCTGTGTTTGGCCCATCTCTCTCTAAATCTGTCCTATCCATATACCTGTCCAAGAAAGAAATGCAAATGCTGGAGAAATCGAAGGTAGACAAAAATGCTGGAGAAACTCAGCGGGTGAAACAGCATCTATGGAGCGAAGGAATAGGTGACGTTTAGGACTCGACCCGAAACGTTACCTATTCCTTCGCTCCATAGATGCTGCTTCACCCGCTGAGTTTCTCCAGCACTTTTGTCTACCATATAACTGTCCAAGTGTTCTTTAAATGCTGTACCTGCCTCAACTACCTCCTCTTTGATATAGAAGATCTGAAGAAAGGGCAGCACGGTGGCATAGTGGCACAGTGGCAGAGCACCTGAGACCCGGGTTCGATCCTCACTACGGGTGCTGTCTGTGCAGAGTTTGTATGTTCTCCCTGTGATTGCATGGGTTTTCTCTGGGTGCGCCGGTTTCCTCCCACATTCCAAAGATGTGCAGGTTTGTAGGTTAATTGGGCCTCTGTAAATTGCCCCCTAGTGTGGAGGATCCAAAAGTGGGATAATATAGAACCAGTGTATAGGTGATTGATGGTCAGCGTGAACTCAGTGGGATGAAGGACCTGTTTCCATGCTGTATCGCTAAACAAAACTAAACTAAACTAAGTCACATGGAGGATGGTGAATGGGTGGTTGTCTTACAGGAGAGGGTGCAGAGAGGAGTTACAAAACGATACAGTACGAGAATTGCAAGGGCATGCACAGCAGGAACGAATGACCAGAATGAGTCATTTTCTCTTGAGAAAGAGGGCTGAATGGCAAATAAGTGAGGTCTTTAAAATTAGCAAAAGTTTTGATAGAATGGATTGCGAGAGTGTGTATTTTATGTGAAGGACGGGCCCTATCTAAAGGCCGTCAATATTGGATGGGTCAACATTAACTGGTCAGCAAGGGATCCAGACAGGAACTCAGAAGATACTTCTTTAGCTAAAACGTGGTGAGGAAGTGGTCTTGTTGCCACAGGAGTGGTTAAAATGAACGGCACGGATGAGTTTAAAGATGGGCGGGGGGGACACAAGAATGTGAGAGGGAAAGCAATAGAGGGTGAAGCAGATACGTTACAGATAAGGCAGGTCTGGGATGGGGTGCAGCTTAAGTGAAACATAAACACTGGCATGGACTATTGAGCAAGAAGGACAAGATACAAGATACAAGATACATTTATTTGTCACATGTGCCAGTTGGCACAGTGAAATGTGTGATCACCGTACAGTCATGCAATAAAAAAAAAGAACACAAGAGTTCAACATAAAACATCCCCACACAGCAGAATCAAAAATCTCCCACTGTGAGGGAAGGCACCAAAGTCACCTGTGCTTTGGGGCCTCCAGAGCCCTACGCAGTCGCCGCTACGGGCAACCCGCCGCTCAGGCTAGCTCGCCGGGATGTTGGAACTCCGACGTCGGAACGGTAGGCCAACCTCAGCGGCTTGGACCTCCAAATCGGCCGCTTCCCACCGGAGTCCGCGGCTCCCGAAGTCCCCAGGCCGCGCCGGGCAGAGATTCACGCTGGCGGCCCTCGGCAAAGGGCCCCAGGGACTCCGCGATGTCGGTCTGCACTGTTTATCCTCTGTAACATAACCCCAATCGAATAAAAATGCACATCATCTGCAGAGTATTTGCAGTCATGACATTTGTTTGGAAACAAATTAATGATAGTGAATGAATATGCAATTCTGAGTCAAACTTCTACTTAGAAACGAATGTTGTTCAGAAAATGTTGAAGCTGGAAGGGAGATGCATGGTGTCGAGATTACTGCTTGTCAGGATAATCTCTGCTTTAGTTCAATTTTTTTTCCAGTTCTTAGTTCTAACGTCAGCCATGTCAAATTAGATTGTGTTTTTATCCTTCCTTGGCTTTATCTCCCTGCCTGCCACAGGATCTCATGTCATCTTCCTGTTTTTGCTCAAGGTTGGATTAAGGGAGGTTGGCGTGGCAAAGCCAGTCTGGGCCTTAATATCCTTAATGCGCAAAACAATGTTGTCATGTCAGACCGTGGAAATCATCGGAATGGGCATCAACCGGACCACCATTTCCCAATGCTCTTCCCAGAGGAAAAGCAGCAGGAATTGATACAGGGGATACCAGGAGAATCAAAGAACTGCAGATGCTGGAATCTTGAGCAAAGGATAAAGGACATTTATTGTCACATACACCAATTGGTGCAGTGAAATTGGAGGTACAATGCAGTACACAAATAAGATAAACACAACACTGTGGCGGCAGCTGGTGGCAACCCGAGGGCACAATGAACCATCGGCTCTAGAGGGCGATGTTTTGGTGTGGAAGGTGCTAGCCAAGGGGTTGGTACCTGAGTTGGTATTTAAGGCCGGGCAACGCCCGTGACCTTGGAGGAGTAGGGAGCTGTATTGGAGAGAATAAACACGTCTAGTGCACGCAACTCGTGTCCGATTAGTTTTTGACTGGAGTCTTATGCGTCCCCACCACAACACTATAGAATGTAACATTAAACATAAAACATCACCCCACAGCGGAATCATCGTTTCCCACTGTGAGGGAAGGCAACAGATGTCAGTCCTCTTCCTCTTCCTCTTGTTCACCCGTGGTCGGGCCTATTGAGGCCTCCGCAGTCGCCGCAACGGCGTCCCGATGTTTCAGGCCCTCTCTCCAGGATGATGGAGCTCCGGTGTCGGAATAACACTCTCAGCGGCTTGGAGTTCCGAATCGGCCAGAGACCGCGGCTACCGAAGTCCACAGGCCGAGCTGGGCGGAGCTCCAACACTGGCGACCTCGGCGAAAGATCCCAGGGCTAAACACAAAGTGCTGGAGGAATATGAATACAAAGAAATTCAGATGCAGGAATCTTGAGCAATGTGGCCAATTTTTCACAGCCTCCTCCCTTCAGGGGTAATTATTAATGGACAGTAAATATAGGCCTTGCTAGCAGTGTCCACATGCTGCGAATGGATAAAAAACAACATTTCGCACAACAGATCGATTGAATCAATTGAATGATATAGCATGGAAACAGGTCCTTCATACCATTCTGTATAATCCTAATTACACATCCACTCCCTGCACACTAGGGGTAATTCACAGAGGCCAATTAACCTACAAACCTGCATGTCTTTGGGAGGTCAGGGGTTATGGGGAGATGGGGTTGAGAGGGAAAGATAGATCAGTCATGTTTGAATGGCGGAGTAGACTCGATGGGCCAAATGGCCTAATTCTGCTCCTATAACGTATAAACCTATGAACTTATGTTGGAGCAAAGTAGAGCACCCGGAATGAACCCATGCTGTCACAGAGAGAACCTGCAAACTGTGCGCAGACAGCAGCTGAGGTCAGGATCGAACCCCGGTTTCCGGCGCTGTGAGGCAGAGATGGCAAACCGGTGTTGTTAGCCCAATGATAGCTCTGCTCCATTCCCAGTTGCCTTCACACATCTTGAAGAACCATGGTGCAATTTCCCCTGACAAAAGAGCTGTCGATTGCGTTTTGGAATCGTTTTCAAAACTTTAAACCTGTGGTGGATTATATGTCAAGTCTTCCAGCCACTTATGCTACACTCTGTTTAGCACTCTGGCAAATATATTTGCAAGCGGATTTAAGTAAAAATAAAATTGTTTCTTCTAAAGTGAATAGAAGACATTTGGAGTGGTACATGGATAGGAAAGGTTTGGAGGGTAAATGGGCCAAACGCGGGCAGGTGAGATGGGGTATCTTGGTCAGCATGGACAAGTTGGGCAGAAGGGCCTGTTTTCTGCTGTCTTCTTCTTTCGTGTGGCATGCACAGCCTAAAGTTGTTGGACAACTTGTTCTATTTGATCTTCCATTTGTGCACGTCGAGTTGATTGCATTAGTCGAAACAGGGCGGACGACGTGAAGGTTGCAATCTTCCACCCCGTTTTCTGCTGTGCGACACCATGACTATCAGCACGAGAGCCTATGACAGCACATTACAGTTAAGTTTTTTTTGGGGCTATGTGCTTTCAAGCAAACAAACAGGCTAAAATGCCCGTGACATTGGTTAGGCTCCTACAAGTAGGTTTACAGCAATTGCTTGTTTTCTTGTCACCAGTTGGAAAGATCAATTAGTGCATCTCGTGCGGGAAGAATAGGGCACTTTAATGATCGTGTAATGCTAATAGTCCCATCTTTCCTTTGCCGCCTAATTTAACAAAATTATTTATCAAACTGCTGCAAATCAGCCATGGTCTAATTGAATGATGGAACAGGCCTGAAGTAATGAATAATCTAGTCTTGCATGGAATATGACTGTCATCCTTCTTCAGTTAAGGTTGGATGAATCCCAGACTGCAAGATGACTGAAGGATACGAGCTCGCAAGGCACCACTAGATTGCAGATTTCAAAGTGTAAACTAGGTTCATCACATTGAAAAGAGTGTGGAGACGAGGGACTTCATCTGTTGTACACTGGGAACTGAATGAAATAGGAAGAGTAGACACAAGGAACTGCACATGCTGGTTTACAAAATAAAGACACAAAGTGCTGGAGTAACTCAGTGGGTCAGGCAGCATCTTTGGAGAACATAGGTAGGCGATTATTTTGCGTCAGAACCCTTCTTCGGAAGATCTTCTTCGCAGAAATCGCTATCAAAACATGGGGGGGGGGGGGTGATACAATGTCTTGCTGGTCGCGCATACACACACGCACATGTTTTGGAGGCTTCGGCCGTGGGCCCTGTGGACGGTAACATCGGGAGCTGGTTGGTGACTGACTCCGAACTCCAGCAACAGCAGCTTCGTCCGCCCCGAACCGTGGGGCTTGAATCGGCCCATTCGTGGGGCCTGTCATCACCCGGTGTAGCTTAAAATCGGCCGGCGGGGGCTTCAACTTCGGGAGTCTCGATTGCCTCGACACAGCAGTTTGATTTTAAGCTGCTTGAATCTTTCAAAAGCTACAATGTGATAAAAAACACTAAAACAAATAAAACTGAAGCAAATAAAGGCAAACAGAAGAACCAACCTTGGAGGGGAGAGAGAGAGAGAGAGAGGGAGAGAGAGAGAGAGAGAGAGAGATGGGGAAAAAAACCTAAATTACGTGAGTGTCCTGAATGAGGGACTTACCTGCAAGCCAGCCAGGAATCCCCTTAATGATCTGACCCATTTAAATCCGATACCCATTTAAATCTTACCCATCCACCAATACATCCAATTAGTTCAAATGGTAATTGTACCCACATCAGACAGTTTTAAGAAATGCTCTGGCATTATTCAGTAATACTTGAAGGTCAAAACACAATTGGTGACACATCGTGTTAATACGATGTTAATAGAGAATAATAGATGTTAATAATAACAAGTACTTAACAGTGACACCTTCTGCAGTTGTACAGAGCCCTAGTGAGACCACACCTGGAGTATTGTGTGCAGTTTTGGTCCCCTAATTTGAGGAAGGACATTCTTGCTATTGAGGGAGTGCAGCGTAGGTTTACAATGTTAATTCCCAGGATGGCGGGTCTGTCATATGCTAAGAGAATGGAGCAGCTGGGCTTGTACACTCTGGAGTTTAGAAGGATGAGAGGGTGTCTCATTGAAACATATAAGATTGTTAAGGGCTTGGACACACTAGAGGCAGTAAACGTTCCCGATGTTGGGGGAGTCCAGAACCAGGGGCTACCGTTTAAGAATAAGGAGTAAGCCATTTAGAACAGAGACGAGGAAACACTTTTTCTCACAGAGAGTGGTGAGTCTGTGGAATTCTCTGCCTCAGAGGGCGGTGGAGGCAGGTTCTCTGGATGCTTTCAAGAGAGAGCCAGATAGGGCTCTTAAAAATAGTGGCGTCATGGGGATATGGGGAGAAGGCAGGAACGGGGTACTGATTTGGGGATGATCAGCCATGATCACATTGAATGGCGGTGCTGGCTCGAAGGGCCAAATGGCCTACTCTTGCACCTATTGTCAGGTTAAATGCACGGTTAAATTGGTTCGGTAAATGCACGGTTAAATTGGTTCGGTAAATTGCCCCTAGTGTGTAGGATAGAACTAGTGTATGGGTGATCAGTGTGGACTTGGTGGGCCAAAGGGCATGTTTCTACGCTGTATCTCTAAACTAAAGTCAAGTTATTTAGTAATAGTAATTGTATTAAAATCATTACAAGTTAGATACAAAGTGCTGGAGTAACTCAGCAGGTCATGATGCCTGGCCCACTGAGTTACTCCACCACTTTGTGGCTTTTTGGTAAATCAGGCAACAGAAGTGGAGATGACACTAGACACGTGATCATATTGAATAGTGGGGCAGGCTTGAGGAGCCAGGTGGCCAACTCCTGCTCCTACTTTCTTACTGTAAACATGCCCCTTAGAAATGCCTCAAAGTATATGGAGAACAATGAATGGTTTGGGATTGCACTGAATTATATTAGTCGACACTCGTGACTCAAGCATTGCCTTCAGTCGTGCGTTAAGAACATCTAGCCTGTCAAGTGATTTCATAAATCACAGCTACTTGATAGATGCCTCTTTTCTGTTGTTTGTGCCCTGGGTTGACAGAGTCAAGTGCAATGATTATCAGCGTTATTTTCATACCCAGGTTTAATTGATAAGCTACACGCAGTCCGCAGCACAGTGGGCGAGATGGTGGCGCAGTGATAGAATTGCTGCCTTATAGTGCCAGAGACCCGGGTTCAATCCTGACTATGGGTGCTGTCTATACGGAGTGTGTACATTCTCTTGCGTTTTCTCCATGTGCTCCGGTTTTGTCCCGCATTCCAAAGACCTGCATGTTTGGAGGTTAATTGGCTTTTGTAAATTGTCCCTAGTACGTAGGATAGTACTAGTTTATGGAGTGATCACTGGACTGCGTTTCCACATTGTGTCTCTAAAACTAAACTAAGCTAAGCTAAACAGTCACATTAATTAATATCTGGACTTTTGTAGAAAATCTGGATTCAATCAAAGCATCGAGTACAATATAACAAACATTCAAACATTGTAATCTCCCCAGTCCACTGAGAGATAATATTTTTGGCTTGTTTCAGATCCCTACTTGGCTGTTCTTCTTCTTGCCTTTGAGGCAGCAGAAGTCTGCAGCAGGGTGATGCCATCCGGTTCGACATCCGTAGGTGCCCGCCCGAAAAAAAGGCGCATGCTCCAGGTTGGCGCCAGTCTGCGGCGCTGCTGCTGTCTCTGTTTGTTGTCGTTCGCCTGACTGAGGTCAGTTGACAGGGCTCCCCACGGGGAGGTCGACAACATGAGCCCCACTTGGCTGTTGACAGCTTGACTTCTAGAAACAAAGAGCTGCAGGGCGCACGGTGGGGCAGCGGTAGAGTTGCTGCCGACAGTGCTCACAACGCCAGTGTTCCGGGTTTGATCCTAGCTACGGTGCATATCTGTACGAAGTTTGTATGTTCTCCCCATGATCGCATGGGTTTTCTCCGAGTGTTAATGTGCGGGGTTCACTGGTCAGTGTGGACTTGGTGGGGCGAAGGGCCTATTTCATGCTGTATCTCTAAACTAAACTAAACTAAAACTGCAGGTGCTGGTTTGCACAAAAGGACGCAAAGTGCTGGAGTAACTCAGTGGGTCAAGCAGCATCTCCGGAGAATAGGATAGGTGACATTTCTTGAAGGGACCCTTATTCGGACTGCTTCATACTAAATCCGTTACAGGCAGATGTTAAGCAATTAAAGGCGGCGTCTGGAAATTGGTTCCATTTGCACTTGTTATATGTGCGGATCTTGGTATCATGTTCGGCACAGGCATTGTGGGCTGATGGGCCTGTTTTGTGCTGACTGTTCTATCAGATCAGTCTGAAGAAGGTTCTAAACACGAAATGTCACCCATCAGTCTGAAGAAGTGTTTCGACTCGAAACATCACCCATTCCTTCTCTCCAGGGATGCTGCCTGTCCCGCTGAGTTACTCCAGCATTTTGTGTCTATCTTCGATTTAAACCTGCATCTGCAGTTCCTTCCTACAGATGTAACTTATAAACCTGCATGACTTTGGAGTGTGGGAGGAAACCGTAGCTCCTGGGGAAACCCCACGTGGTTACAGGGAGAATGTGCAAACTCTGTACAGACACCATCCAAAGCCAGGATCGAACCTGGGTCTCTGGCGCTTTAAGGCAGCAGCTCTACAGCTGTGCCGTGCTGCCCATGTACCAACTTCTTTTCTTTATGATACTTTCCTTGCTTGCCTGAAGTTATCAAGCATTTTACAGACAAATGGCCAAAAATATTTTTTTCGCTTCCTCAGTTGGAGGAGTGTGGTTTGGGTCAATGTTAACTTGAAAACATGCCAGTGTAGTTAATAAGGACAGGTCAAATTTCTCCCCAGCAATCTTTAGTTTGGGATCAGCTTAATGCTCATAAAAAGGTGCAAATGTTATGGTTCCCACAGCAAGAAACTGAGATTTGTGCCAAACTGAATGGCCTAGATAGTTAAGTCTGATCCTTAGTGAAGAACTTGGCAGAGTGGGTATTAAAACATGCCAATGTGCTAGATAATGGAATAACAGCAGAGAATGTGACTAGTTGTATCACGGCTTGGTTCAGAAATTCAAACGCTCATTCTTGAATGAAGGAGGCTGCAGAAAGTGGTGGACATTGCCTGGTAAATCACAGGGACTGACCTCAACACCATCTGCAGGAGGTACTGCCTCAAGAAGATGAAGGCATTCCTCCAGATTCTGGGACGGTTTCTTCCCAGCTGTTAACAAGCAACTGAACCATCCGATCAGCAACTAGAGAGTGGTCCCGACCACTGTCTACATCACTGGAGACCCTCGATCCCGACCTTCATTTGGTTGCAGCAAGTAATCGGAAGGGTAAATTGTATGTTGGCCGTTAATGAGGGGATTTGAGCACAGGAGCAAACTTGTCTTCCTGCAACTGTTTAGTTTAGTTTAATTTAGTTGAGTGACACATCATAGAAACAGGCCCTTCGACCCACCAGGTCCACGCTGACCAGTGATACGCATACTAGTTCTATCCTACACACTAGGGACAATTACAGAAGCTAATTAACCTACAAACCAGCGTAATGTGGGAGGAAACTGGAGAACCTGGAGAAAACCCACACCGTCACCGGAAGAACGTGCAAACTCCGTACAGACAGACCTGTAGTCGGGCTCCAACCCGAGTCTCTGGCGCTGTGAGGCAGTGATAGTATGCCATCCTAATTGCCTTGGTAATGCAATTACATTGGCAACATTGTATATAATTTGAACCTCCATTCCTGTACAAAGAATACACTTAGTACAACAGGATAAAATGAAGATTCACCAGATTAGTTCATGGGGTGGCAGATTTGCCATATGAGGAGAGATTGCATAGTCTAGGCTTGTATTTTCTAGATGTGTGGAAAGGAACTGCAGATGCTGGTATATACCGAAGACAGACACAAAGTGCTGGAGTAACACAGCGGGCCCTGAAGCATCTCTAGAGGAAAAAATGGGTGACATTTTGGGTCGGGATGTAGGAAAAAGCCAGAATACAGTGTGGGTGGCAACAGATGACCCAGGAAGGGTGGAGCCCATAATTGTTGGCTGGGGAAGGTGTGATAGGGATACAAGAATGCAAACAGCGGAACTAGTAGGACAACTAGTGTGGAGGATGGGGGGGGGATGGAAGAGTTACTTGAAATTAGAGAAATCAACTTTCATATGGCTGAGTTGTAAGCTGCCCAAGTGCAATATGAGATGCTGCTCCTCCAATGTTTGTGTGGCTTCACTCTGACAGTGGAGGAGGCCCAGAGCAGAAAGGCCCATATGGGAATGGGAAGGGAAGTTAAAATGTTAGGCAACCGAGAGATCGTGTAGGCCACGGCGGACTGAGTGTAATGTTCAGCGAAGCGATCACCTGGTCTGCGCTTGGTCTCGCCAATATATAGGTGGCTCTCCCCCTCAGGCACTAAGAGCTAGATGGCAGGAGAGGTACAGCACAGTTGTGTTTCATTCGCATTCCACAGGTCAAAAGCACCCCGCCTAGTCCATCCCAGAAGCACCGTACCACAGTCCAGCTAAAGTCTGATGAACCAGGCTTATTCTTGTCACAAACACATCTTGATTGGATAAATAGGCAAGACTGGCTGTTATGTAAATGTATCCTCCTTGCGTGTTTTCGACTGTACTCAAATAATTTTGAAATACATGATTTGATTGAAATATTTACACACGGGCAGCATTAGACGGTTCTTCATTATAATCTGAAATAATCATAGCCCCGAGCGAAGAAGCTGCATTCCATTTTGTTCCACTATTGCAATCTGCTATGTCTCCAGAGATACATCTTTGTTTTGCGTCAATAGGTATTTGCAAAACATTTGTACGAGACTTGAGAGGGAGGCGGACTTTATTGTCTGTGCCGAACAAAGAGGAACAGTCATCAGGGCGAAGATGAAAGCAAGCTGGTCAATGAAACCACTCATCACTTTGTTCTTTTCCCAACCCATGTGCTGTGTTCCAGCTGCTTCCATTTCAAACTTCACCTTCATTTTAACCCTTCTTCCTTTGGTTTTGACTCTGCCTCGCCAACAGTCTGTCAGTCCCCTCTCTGTTTTTATTATTTTAAGTATGTTTTAAAAATATGATTTAGTGTTTCTTGGTTTGTTTTATGTGGGGGATGGGGAGGCCAAATCAGGGGAAACCTTTTTCAGTCACTTACCTCGACGGAGATACGATTTTTCTCCGTGTTGCATCTCCGTCCATCCCTGCGGCCTACAAAGTGCAGTGGTGCGGCCTTTCCTGGAGACCGGTCCGGAGCTTCAAGCCGCGGGCGCGGTGCAGACTTTAACATTGGGAGCTGCGATCCTTTGCTGAGGGTCACCGGCGAAGTTCCGACCGCGGGGCCTGTGGACTTTAACACTGTGAAGCCGCGGTCTCCGGTTAGAAGAAGCCGACTCGGGAGCTCCATGCCGCGGGGTGTTCCAATCCTTCCTGAAGCCGGAGTTTCGATCATCCCGACACGAGGGCTTGAACATCGGACCATCGGCAGCGGCAAGTGTGGAGGGTTCAAAGGCACCGACCATGGGTGAACAAAGGAGGAAGATGACTGAACTTTATTGCCTTCCATCACAGTGAGGAATGTGGATTCCACTGTGGTGGATGTTTATGTTCAATTTTATTTTATGTGGCTGTGTGTATTGTTGCTTTTCACTTAGTATGGCGTATGGTAACTCAAATTTCACTGTACCTTAGTTGGCTAAGTGACAATAACCGCAAACTTGAACTGGAACTTGAACTTGATCATCTTTATTAATTTTGGAGATACAGAATGGAAACAACCCCTTCAACTAACCGAGTCCACGCCGACCATCGATCACCCATTCACACCAGTTCCATGTAATCCCACTTCTGTGAGTGAAAGAGATTTGCTTTAATTCTTTAAGAGTTTGCTCCACTCCCATTTTGCACACTCCTCCAATAAAATCCAAGCAAGAAGGCCTCAACGATTTCAAGAATTTCCGATGATAATTCTACTTCTGCCATTCTCATGTCCTCAAAACACACCTGTTGTTGCCTTATACTGTACTATCACGACCATAGAACAGGGACTAACAGACAGCACAGCACAGGAACAGGCCATTCGGCCCACAATGTCTGTGCCGAACATGATGTCAAGTTAAACTAATTTGCTTTGCCTCCTCCCTTTCATGCTTCCCAGTTTTCCTCACTTGCGTTTCACCCTAGCACAAATGTTCCATTTTTACCCTTTCTTTCTGACTTTTCTTCCTATCTTGACATTTTAGGCCAAAAAATTAGATCTGCTTTAAATCCTTTTTCTAAGTGCCCACAGACAGGTTTAAATGATAGACTTCACTCCTACCCGCGGGCTCTTCAAAGAGAATTGTGAAAATATGCAGAGCACATTTTGGTAGCTCATCTTAAAAAAGTATTTGCTTTTCCATTGCAATCTTTGAATTAACTTTGTGTTACTAATCAAATTGAAACATGAGGTCCATGCATGGTGGAACAATGGGGAGCAGGCAATGGAGATATCAACTCTTGTGCAAAGATGACCAAAAATCCTACTCAGGTAAATTGTGTTGTACATATGAACTTGACTTACAGTGTGAAACGGCAGCAAGATGCAACAGGAAGGATTTCCACGCCAGTTTGGGACCAAACTGTTCAATCACATATTATTTGAGTACAGTTTAGAGATACAGCGTAGAAAAATGCCACTCAGCTCATCGAGTCCGTACCGACCAGCAATCACCCATACACTAGTTCTATCCTACACACTATGGACCATTTACAGAGGCCAATTAATGTACAAACATGCACGTCTTTGGAATGTGGGAGGAAACCGGAGCACCTGCAGAAACCCCATGCGGTCATTGGGAGAACGTACAAACTCCTTACAGAGAGCACCTGTAGTCAGGATCGAACCCATGTCTCTGGCACTGTAAAGCAGAAGATCTACCACTGCACCACTGTGTCGCACACATACTTTACACGTACATGTAAAATATAACTTTGAATGTTTCAGTCTTGTATCACAGAAGAAAATAAGCATTATAATGAATATTTCATCACTAAAAACACCAGGCCGTACTAAATGAACGCACGCCAACCATTGATTACCCATTCACACCAATTCTATATTATCCCTCTTTCCCATCCACTCGTTACACACTAGGGACAATTTATAGAGGACAATTAAAAACTGCACATCTTTGGGATGTGGATAGAAACCATGTGCAAATTCCAACACAGTCTTTGTCCCTGTGGTAGAACTCATTTCTGTACAGACTTATAAACTCATCAGTGTCATTGAAATGAAGAATCTGGTTAAAAGCAGATGAAAGGACAGATAAACACGATTTATATTGAAAACAATAATACTGCACAAATATTAGAAGGAGCATTCCGAGAATAGTCCTTAATCAATTACTTTCACATTCTAGTAATGTTTCTTCAGGCTTATGATGTATTTAAACAATACCTTGTTTCATTGTAAGAATAACCAATTAATCTACGTTATCTTTAGCTGCTGCAGTTGGAAATTTTGCGTTGAGGAAATATGAAAAAGATGTTGAGTAAATGTTTATCTGTTCTTAAGATGAGCTACCAGGATTTGATGTGTGCTCCACATATTTTCACAAGTCTCTGTGCAGAGGTTTCGGGTAGGAGTGAAGTCTGTCGTTTAAAACTGTCTGTGGGCACGTGGATAAAGGATTTAAAGCAAATCATTAGATAAATGTTCATTTTGAAATGAACCTAACTGAGGGGTTTAGAGGAAGTTTCCATTGTGAGCTTTTTTTTGTTAAACATTAAAGAGCAGAAATAAAAACTAGTGGCAGGCTTAGAGGAGAGATGGTAAAGTGCAGTAGGAATCAAATCCTCTCCACATGCTTTAACTAGCCGTAGAAACATGAGTTCTGCTGTTTATTGAATTATTTGATCAAGTGCAAGATAGATGTCCTGAAAGAGTTGAAGGATGATTTAAAAATCACATTTGCCCTGACCATAGGCACATGGATATGCTGGGAATGGATTATGGGCAGGCAGATAATGGCATCATGGTCGGCACAGACATTGTGGGCTGAAGGGCCTGTTTCTCTGCTGTACTGTTCTCTGTTCTAATACATTATGAAGTGACCTCTAATATTTAGTTCTAAGGTTACATCATAGATGAGCAGTTTTTCACCAATCCACAAACCTAACCACTATAGAACATAAATCCCTCAGTTAGGTTCATTTCAAAATGAACATCTTATCTCATGATTTACTTTAAATCCTTTTTCCATGTGCTCACGGAGAGGTTTAAATGACAGACTTCATTCCGTCCATAAGCACTGCAAAGAGGATTGTGAAAATATGCAGAGCACACATCAAATCCTGGTAGCTCATTTTAAGAACAGATAAACATTTACTCAACACCTTTTTCATATTTCCTGGAGGAAGAATGGTGGTGCAGCAGTGGAGTTGCTGCCTTACAGTGCCAGAGACCCAAGTTTGATCCTAACTAAAGGTGCTGTCTGTACGGAGTTTGTACGTTCTCCCCATGACTTGCGAGGGTTTTCGCCCGGAGTTCCGATTTCCTCCCACACTCCAAAGACGTACAGGTTTGTAGGTTAATTGGCTTGGTAAAAATTGTAAATTGTCCCCAGTGTGTGTAGAATAGTGTTAGTGTGTGGGGATCACTGGTCAGCGTG
Organism: Okamejei kenojei; assembly: GCA_035221665.1. Taxonomy (NCBI): domain Eukaryota; kingdom Metazoa; phylum Chordata; class Chondrichthyes; order Rajiformes; family Rajidae; genus Okamejei; species Okamejei kenojei. The sequence continues at coordinate 34,623,993 of CM069145.1, read as the reverse complement.
GACCCGTTGGGCCAAAGGGTCTGTTTCCACACTGTATCTCTAAACTAAACCTATTAAAAAAAACTAAAAACTCTATGGAAGGAATAGACAGGCGATGTTTCGAGTCGAGATCCTTTATGAAGCGTCGTCAATCCATTCTCTGCACAGATGCTTCCTGATCCACTGAGTTGCTCCAGCACTTTGTGTTTTATTCCAGATTCCAGCATCTGCAGTTCCTTGTTTCAGCATCTCACTATTCCCAAACTGAGCCCCTGCCTCTGGTCAAGAACTAAAGATGAAAACATCACTTGGATTCAACTAATCAGTGTGGCATCCCTTCAAACACCATTATTCAACAAGCTTGCAATCATCCGTAGCCACATTCCTTCGTGACAAGAAATGTTTCTAATACCACTAACTTCACTTTTCTATAGAGGTTAATTGCCATAAAAAAACCTGTAGCCCACTGTCTTTGAAAACTGTGCACGTGGAAATGACATGTAAATACTGTACCAAAAATAAGATCTAACCTAACAAGGCAGGATGTTCTGTTATAGCATATTTTATATCAGCTATATTACATGTGTAGTGGTAGATTTGCTGCCTTACAGTGCTTGCAATGCCGGAGACCCAGGTTCAATTCCAACTACAGGTGCTGTTGGTACGGAGTTTGTACGTTCTCCCCCGTGACCGCACGGGTTTTCTCCGAGATCTTCGGTTCCTCCCACACTCCATACCCACAGGTATGTAACTCAATTAGCTTGGTAAATGTAAAAATTGTCCCTAATGTGTGTAGGATAGTGTTAATGTGCTGGGATTGCTGGTCGGCGTGGACTCGATGGGCTGAAGGGCCTGTTTCCGCACAATATCTCTAAACTAAACTAAACTAAATATATCCCTTGTGATGACACGTCCTCTCCCGCTTACAGGCAAACAAGCCACAGCCAAGTCCAATTAAGGGTGTTCGAGCCAATTAACCAGATACTACGGACCTACTCCTCATAAACCCTGGAGCCCAGAGGGGAAGGAAGAGAGGGGGTGGGATTGGATGAAGACCCTACGTGTTGGTCTTGAGAACTAAAGCTCATCGGGTGAGTTCACTGTACTGTGTGTGCCAGTTTATTCAGTATTTATCTTGTTTCATGATGGATGCCACACCCTCCAGAGTTGTGGAGGTGCAGAAACTCTCATCATAATGAAAGCATACTTGAGAAGTTGTAACTTGCAGGGCTATTGACCTAATGGTGGAGTTAGGTTTAGCTTATTGTTGTGTGTACTGAAGTGAAGTGAAAAGCTTTATGTTGTATGCTGTTCAGTCAGTCAAAAAACCATACACGATTACAATCACACTGTCTACAGTGTACAGAAACAAGATGAAGGGTATAATAATTAGTGCAAGGTAAAGTCATAGAGAGTCATACAGTGTGGACATTGGACCTTTTGGCCAACTTGCCCATCTACATGTGTGTCTCCTGCCTGTGTTTGACCCATATCCCTCTAAACTAAACCTATCCTATCCATGTAGCTGTTTCAAATGTTTCTTAAAAGTCTGATTAAAGATAGTTTGGGAGTCTCCAATGAAGTAGATGGGAGGTCAGGACCAATCTCCAGGTGGTGAGGGGGTCATTCAGTTGCCTGACACCAGCTATGAAGAAACTGTCCCTGAATCTGGATGACTTTCTAGATTTAGGTTTATTATTGTTATGTGTAGTTTTCAGTTTTAGAGATACAGTGTGGAAACAGGCCCTTTGGCCCACTGGGTCCGTGCCAACCAGTGATCCCTGCATATTAGCACTGTCCTACACACACTAGGTACAATTTTTACATTTACCAAGCCAATTTACCTACCCACTCGTACGTCTTTGGAGTGTGGGAGGAAACCAAAGATCTCTAAGAAAACCCAAGCAGTCACGGGAAGAACGTACAAACTCTGTACATACAGCACCTGTAGTGGGGATTGAACCCAGTGCTGCAAGGCAGCAACTCTACTGCTGTGCTGCCCACCGAACAGAGGTACAGTGAAATGTTTTGCTTTGCTGTAACTTGGTACATGTGACAAACCTAGGATGTCATCCCACTTTCCAAGCATGTTAAAGTGGACATAATAGATTTAGTTTTGTTTAGGATTCTGAGCCCATTGACAGATAAAAGTAGACTCTGTCAGTGGTCTGGGAGAAGCGCTTCATGTGTGCTAACTTTCCACAATGAGGAATATTGAATTTTCCAAGGCTTTGCTTAACTATCAGATCTTTGACTGCCCTTTGTGCTGCAGTCTAGCCTATAAATGGATAAAAGGACTTTAGTTTTGAGTCTGCATTACCTAGTTCTATTGTCAAATGCAATTTGACTTCGGAGTCACGTGAATGATTATGTGAAGAAGGCCATCAGTCGTCATGCGCGTCATTACGTCTGAAGCATGCGCCAACGACGGACTGGCAGGCGCGATTGCGTCTCTCCAGCGGTAAGTTTTAAAACCCGAGGTAAGTGTTTTAAACTAGTTACTTACGGTCGTTGCTTGGTGGGTTTCGGTTTTTCTTTCAACAGTACGGACCTACCATATCGAAGATGCGGAGACGGCTACGGAAGACCGCGGTGCTGCGGGTAGCGGACGGCTGTCCGAGTCACCTTCAAGGCCGTCGGTGTTGGAACCAGCGGTAGCAGCCTTGGTGTTACAAGAGAGCACTGTGGCAGCCCCACCGGGGCGCAAAGCCACATATACAGTGGCTTGCAAAAGTATTCATACCCCTTGAACTTTTCCAAATTTTGTCACGTTACAACCACAAACGTAAATGTATTTTATGTGATATACCAACAGAAAGTGGTGCATAATTGTGAAGTGGAAGGAAAATTACACATGGTTTCCAAATTTTATTACAAATAAAATACTGAAAAGTGTGGCGTGCAAAAGTATTCAGCCCCTTCTGAATTCTATAAGAAATTTTATGATCTGATTTCTTCACGCTTACAAACACTGTATAAACATGTTTATACTCAACAGCAACTCCCGGAAACTTTAAATGAATCTACAATAATACTTATACCTAAAATTGATAAGGATCTAGTAGACCCGGCCTCATATAGAGCAATAGCTCTATTAAATACTGATCAGAAAATGTTAACTAAAATCCTTTCTAATAGATTGAGCTTAGTAATTAACAAATTAATACACCCTGATCAAACAGGTTTTATCCCAAAACGTCATTCATTTTATAATCTTAGACGATTGTTTAATATTATATATTCAAACAGAATTGCTAATGCAGACCTAGCAATTATATCGCTAGATGCTGAAAAAGCCTTCGATCAAGTAGAATGGCCATATTTATTTTCAGTGATGGAAAAATTTCAATTGGGAGAGAAGTACTGTGCATGGGTTAAATTGTTATATTCTAACCCAACAGCTAGAATACTAACAAATCAAATGTTATCAACTAAATTTAATCTTTCCAGAGGTTGTAGACAAGGATGTTCGTTATCTCCATTATTATTCGCTTTAGCAATTGAACCACTTGCAGAAAATGTCAGATCTAATCCAGAAATACATGGGTACAATACTAAAGATACAATGAATAAAATTTCTCTATATGCAGATGATGTACTAATATATATTACAAAGCCGGAAATTAGTATTCCAAATTTATTAAATCTAATAACTCAATTCGGTCATTTCTCAGGATATAGAATTAATTGGAATAAAAGCGAAATCATGTCAATAACGGATCATAATTTACATATACTACAACAATCACCTTTTAAAATAGTTGACGAAAAATTTAAATATCTAGCTATTTATGTAACTAAGGGGTATAGTTCTTTATTTAAATCAATTTTTCCACCTTTAATGAATAAACTAAATAAGAATATTCAATACTGGAAAACACTTCCTATTTCAATGTTTGGTAGAATTAATGCTATAAAAATGATTTTTCTACCGCAATTATTATACCTATTTCAATCAATCCCGATATATATTCCAAAATCTTTTAAAAAAAAAGTAGACTCTACTGTTACAAGTTTCATCTGGGACTACAAGAATCATAGAATAAATAAAAAACATTTATGTAAATCAAAGATTAATGGAGGTTTAGCTCTACCAAACTTTTTGTTTTATTTCTGGGCAGTTTATATTAAAAACATGAATTTTTGGCTGGAAGAAATGGATCAACAACCAGAATGGTTAAGGATGGAAAAGGAGGATTGTCTACCTTTGAAATCGGTTCGATTATATTTGCACCGACAAAATTGCACAAAAAAACTTATGGGGAAAACCCTATAATATATAGTGGTACACGAATCTGGAAACAACTTAAAAAGGCTCTAAAACTGGATAATATACCACTGTCTCCCTATTGTAAACAATCCCTTATTCAAACCTTCCATGCTAGATAAAGGCTTTATACAATGGAAAAACTATGGAATCAAAAGGGTGGAACACCTTTATAAGAAAGGCACTTATCTGTAATTTCAGGAACTGCAACAGATTTATGGATTACACTCAAATAATTGTTTTCGATACCTACAACTCAGAGATTATGTTAGGTCAAATACACAAGATTATAGGAATAGGGAACCAGAAATCCTAGATGAATGTCTGAATAAGCATCCTAACACAGAAAAATTAACAACTTTTATTTACAACACCCATTTAGATAGCGAGATACCATCGACGGAATCATATAGACACACATGGTAAAATGAAATAAATCAATCCATAACGAAAGATATATGGGACAAAAATTTACAATACATACATCAATGCTTGCTAAACTCCAAACATGCTCTAATGCAATTTAGTTTTACATTATTCCAAAGTTAAATTAAATAGAATCTTTCCACAAATATCATCTACCTGCGATAAATGTCAACATCCAGAGGCTAATTTAACACATACCTTTGCAAATTGTATAAAAATTAAGAATTTCTGGACTGAGATTTTTAGAATAACTTCTGAAGTTATTAATACTAAACTGGATCCGGACCCAAAATTAATAATACTTGGAACATCAGAACAAAGTTTAACTCTTACAACAAGTCAAAAAAAAATTCCTAGATTACAGTATAATAATTGGGAAGAAACTAATATTAAAATTTTGGAAGGGCCCTATATCCCCCACAACTAATATGTGGATTACGGAAATGTCGGAGACCCTACATCTGGAAAGAATCAGATTTGCCTTAATGGACAAACAAGAAGTTTTCGTTAGAATATGGTCTTTCATTGATTACTTAAAAGGGTAGAATGGTTCGGCAGGGAACCCTAACTGAAACTTGGACTTAGGAATAGATGAAAAGTTATATTTTATATTCCTTGATCTTACCTCCTACGATGTATTAATAGTAAATTATTCCTTTCTTTATGATTTTCTTTTTCGATGTTGATTTTTATTTTATTTTTCTTACTGTTCTCCTCTCTTTATAAAAAAAACTATTAGAGTCAAAATTATACACTTGATAATATTAATAATGTATGCTTGTTGAACATGAAATATTGCTATCATAACATATGTTTGCTAAATCACTGTCTAAATACTCTAATAAAAATATATATTCTATACAAAAGTATTCAGCCCCCCTGAGTCAATACTTTGTAGAACCACCTTTCGCTGCAATTACAGCTGCAAGTCTTTTGGGGTATGTCTCTACCAGCTTTGCACATCTAGAGACTGACATTTTTGCCCATTCTTCTTTGCAAAATAGCTCAAGCTCAGTCAGATTGGAAGGAGAGCGTCTGTGAACAGCAATTTTCAAGTCTTGCCAGAGATTCTCAATTGGATTTAGGTCTGGACTTTGACTGGGCCATTCTAACACATGAATATGCTTTGATCTAAACCATTCCATTGTAGCTCTGGCTGTATGTTTAGGGTCGTTGTCCTGCTGGAAGGTTAACCTCCGCCCCAGTCTCAAGTCTTTTGCAGACTCTAACAGGTTTTCTTCCAAGATTGCCCAGTATTTGGCTCCATCCATCTTCCCAAGAACTCTGACCAGCTTCCCTGTCCCTGCTGAAGAAAAGCATCCCCACAGCATGATGCTGCCACCACCATGTTACACAGTGGGGATGGTGTGTTCAGGGTGATGTGCAGTGTTAGTTTTCTGCCACACATAGCGTTTTGCATTTAGGTCAAAAACTTCAATTTTGGTCTCATCAGACCAGAGCACCTTCCTCCACATGTTTGCTGTGTCCCCCACATGGCTTGTGGCAAACTGCAAACGAGACTTCTTATGGCTTTGTTTCAACAATGGCTTTCTTCTTGCCACTCTTCCATAAAGGCTCGATTTGTGGAGTGCATGACAAATAGTTGTCCTGTGGACAGATTCTCCCACCTGAGCTGTGGATCTCTGCAGCTTCCCCAGAGTTACCATGGGCCTCTTGGCTGCTTCTCTGATCAATGCTCTCCTTGTCCGGCCTGTCAGTTTAGGTGGACGGCCATGTCTTGGTAGGTTTGCAGTTGTGCCATACTCTTTCCATTTTCGGATGATGGATTGAACAGTGCTCTGTGAGATGTTCAAAGCTTGGGATTTTTTTTATAACCTAACCCTGCTTTAAACTTCTCCACAACTTTATTCCTGACCTGTCTGGTGTGTTCCTTGGGCTCCATGATGCCCAGGGAACTTTGTTTGTTCACTAATGTTCTCTAACAAACCTCTGGAGCCTTCACAGAACAGCTGTATTTATACTGAGATTAGATTACACACAAGTGGATTCTATTTACTAATTAGGTGACTTCTGAAGGCAATTGGTTGCACTGGATATTATTTAGGAGTATCAGAGTAAAGGGGGCTGAATACTTTTGCACGCCACACTTTTCAGTTTTTTATTTGTAAAGAAATTTGAAAACAATGTATCATTTTCCTTCCACTTCACAATTATGCGCCACTTTGTGTTGGTCTATCACATAAAATCCCAATAAAATACATTTACGTTTGTGGTTTTAACGTGACAAAATGTGGAAAAGTTCAAGGGGTATGAATACTTTTGCAAGCCACTGTAAGTCTGTTAGACCCATAGACTCTGATGAGTCCGGGCCGGAGGAATCGCCTCCCACAATGGGAAGCGTCTGCGGACGTCTCTCCCAGATGGAGCACCTTTTGGAGAGGTGCCTCCAGACTGATCTGCTCCAGAGGAGGGAGCAGTATCACGGCGGGTCTCCACGGGAGCTCGCGTTAGCAACACCTTATACAGGGCTGCGAAGTGTCTCCCTATCCATAGAGGGGAGTACACGGAGTCAGCAGTACCCTGACTCAGAGCAGGGAGGCACATCAGGGGAACACCCTGGGGACCTAGGGGCAACAGTGCCTTCCCGAAGTGGCTGCGCTGCCCTAGCAGCAGCGGCTCGCCTGCAGTCCGCCTGTTTTTCTTCTTTTTTTTTTGTTTTCTTTTGTCCTGTTTTAGTTAATTTTAGTTTATTGCTTTGTGTATGTGTGGTGGGAGAAGGGTGGGAGAAACATGTTTTTGGTCTCTCCCTTCAGGGGGATGCAATTTTTCTTTCCGTATCCCCCGTCTCCATCTCCGTCTGCGCTGAGGCCTATCGCGGAGCTGGCGGCCTCCAACTGGGACCGACCTCGAGGCTCCGGAGGCAGAGCCAGCCAGGACTTACCAACGCGGGGCTGTCCGACTTCGGGGCCCCGGAGGCTCGGTGCGGGACAGTGAACGACATCGTCGGGAGCTCGCAGGTCACAGGTTGGTGACCTGTTTTTCCGGAGCTCCCGCAACAACAGCTTCATCCGCTGAACTGGAGGGTGGCAACTTCGGCAGCTTCAACCGCCCCGAGCTGCGGACTTTGAACCGGCCCGTTCTGATTCAGCCGCGGGACTGACTTGCCATCACCCCGCGGGGTCACAACATCGGAGGCCTGGATCGCCTCAGCGCAGAGGTTGAAAAAGGAGGGAAGAGACAAGGACTTAAGACTTTTTGCCTTCCATCACAGTGAGGAAGACCTGGTGGACTCACTGTGGTGGGTTAAATCTGTGTTTATTGTGTGTTTTTGTTGTTTTATTCTGTGTTATGACTGCAAGGCATGAAATTTCGTTCAGACCACAAGGTCTGAATGACAATAAAGGATACTTAATGGCGTCCAAGTTTGCCATACCCACCCGAACCGGAGAGGCCCTGGATGAAGAACTGGCCACCACCATTCACTACCTGGCCTCGCACCAGCTAAAGGACCAGGTAATGGAGGAGACTACGGGCCGCTATAGCACCCCTGTCAACTGTGCCTCCCTCAGTGTGCCTGCCATTAACCATGCCATCTGGGGCCATATTGGGCCAGGGGTAAGAGCCCAGGAGGTAAAACTTCAAAAAATTCTGAAAATACTGGCCTCGGATGTAACGGCTTTTGCCAGATCTATTGATGGCGGGCCTCTAACGGAGACACAACAGGATGCAGTGGGGCTCCTCTGCAATGCCTTGCTTGAAATTAACTGTCTGCGGAAGAGTGCCATACGACCGGCACTGAACCCGAAGTTTGCCGTGCTGTGCAAAGCCAGCAATGTACAGCCGGCAAACTATTTGTTTGGGGCAGATCTGCCAAAGCAGGTACGAGAGCTGGATGACGAGGCCAAGACTCTCCGACTCATGAGCCGAACTCCAACTCCACCCAGGGGCTCATCGCTATGAGGGCATCCCTATGCCACCTTCCACAACAGGCGCAGCCAGCCTAGGGGCTCATGGACAGGAGGCAGAGTCCAGCAGTCCCAGGGAGGGAGGCAGGAGGCCAGGACCACACAAGCTGTAACACCGAAGGTAGGACTTTCTAGTCCCTTGTGGGACAAATCACACACCTCTAATTTACAAGTTGGGGGAAGGCTAAAATATTTTTTGAATGGATTTGGATTACAGCAGACCCGTTCATACTGCACAGTGTAAATGGGTTTAAAATTGAGTTCCTTCTTGGCTCAGCACCACCCACTCAAACTGTACCAAACCCCACATATCTGTTCCCTCAACAGGAAAGGTTTGGGATACAAGCTGAAATTCAGGCTTTAAAAGCAAAAGGGGTCTCGCCCAGAATCACACCAATTCGTATTGAATATATTTCTTAAGCAAAAGAAAGATGGGGATGGTATTATCCTAGACTTGATGGAACTCAATACCCATATGCAGTATAAACATTTAAAAATGGACAACTTTGGTACAGCTATTCAGCTGGTCTCCAAAGGATGTTATATAGCTTGCATTGACCTAAATGATACTTATTACTCAGTATCTATACACAGGGAACACAGGAGATATTTGAAATTTAATTGGCTGGGGCAGATGTGGCAATTCAAGGCATTGGCAAATGGGCTGACTTCGGCACCCAGGCTTTATACAAAATTACTCTTCTGGGACTGCTACGAGCTCAGAGCCACATTGTGATGGCTTATTTGGATGATATTCTAATAATTGGCAACTCAGAGGAATCAGCAATAGCACCTGTTTCAGCTACCAAACACATGTTTGAGAGGTTGGGATTTGTGATCCATCCAGTTAAGTCTAAATTGACTCAAGGTAATTGCTTACCTAGGGTTTACAATCAACTCAAATCAAATGTCAGTGACTCTGCCAGCTGACAAGCAATCAGCCTTCAAGGAAGCCTGCAATAAGCTAATTGCTAATCAGAAACGAACAATCAGACAAGTAGCAAGCATAATTGGCTAGCTTGTTGCAGCTTTTCCAGGTGTACGCTATGGACCTTTGCATTACCAAAATTTACAAAGCGCAAAGGAACAAGCCCTCAAAGCTCACCCAGGCAAATTTGGGGAACATATGCATTTACCACCAGAAGTTATTGCGGAGTTACACTGGTGTGCTACCAATGTACATCACTGTTCTAAGAAAATTCAAATTGACACACCATCGGTCATAATACAAACCGATGCAAGTGGTCTGGGCTGGGGGGCAACAGTCACCAGCTCCAGCTGCGGGTGCAGATGGAATGTGCAGGAGTCCTCAATCCTACAACAATATGGCATTAACTACTTAGAATTGTTGGGAGCACTCCATGGCTTAAAGGCTTATTGCAGCAAGATGCATCATGTGCATTTACAACTTCAGATTGACAACACCGCGGCAGTGGCGTATGTCAATCACATGGGTGGAATGAAATTGGCATTGGTGTATTGCAAGGAACATTTGGGTCTCAGCTATCTACCTGCCAGGAAGATATAATATGGTGTCGGACACTAGGTCACGGAAATTTAATGATAACACAGAATGGATGTTGAATCATGAAGTGTGTACTGACATTGTTGGCTGATATGGCACGCCAGACATTGACTTGTTTGCCTCCAGGTTAAATCACGTTACCCAAATATGTCTCATGGGAGCCCGATCCAGGGGCAGCAGCAGTGGATGCTTTCACACTGCATTGGGGAGGAATGTTCTTGTATGTTTACCCTCCGTTTTCCATCATCAGCCGATGTTTGGTCAAAATAAGGCAGGACAATGCCACCGGCATTCTGGTGGTGCCAGATTGGCCTATGCAATCTTGGTTCCCACTTATCATGGGAATCATGACACAGCCTATGATGGCTGTTCCCAACAGCAGGGAGCTTCTTGTACACCCGGTAACGGGGAACCATCATCCGCTACATGACCGAATCAATTTGTTGGTTTGCAGATTCTGAGGACACCTTTCCTGGGACTCAGACTGGCTGATCAAACGGTGGATGTTATTACAGCGGCCTGGAGGGACAGCACACAAAAGCAGTATGTCTCCCACATCAAAAAGTGGGAGACATATTGCCGGGCATCCAACATCACATATGACACAGTGGGCATCACGGACATATTAGAATTCCTATCAACTTTATATCATGACCAGAAATTAGGCTACAGTTCCATCAACAGTGCCAGGAGTACACTGTCCTCGTATATAGTACTGGGAACTGAGGCCTTACCAGTGGGGAAGCATCCTGTTATCACCAGATTCATGAAAGGCATATATAACACTGCACCCCCCAGGCCTCGATATACCAACACATGGGATGTAAGTGTGGTGCTGACGCTACTCCGACAGTGGGGGCCTGCCACCACATTATCCTTACGAAAGCTCACCCTCAAGGTGGTCATGCTAATGGCGCTCGTTATGGCGCAACGAGTCCAGACCCTACACATACTGTGACTCGACAACATGCACAACACTGCCAACACCATAACGTTTATCATTTATGATTTAATAAAACAGAGCAGGACCGGGGTGCCAGGGCCCAGGCTTGAGTTCTTGGCATACGCTGAAGATCCTCGACTGTGTGTGGTAGATCACTTGCACCACTATATTACTGTCATCAGCAGTCTCAGAGGCACAGAGTTAGCTGCCCTAATCAGCCACAAAAAAACACACCATAGGGTGTCCACACAAACCATCTCCAGATGGCTAAAAGAGGTACTGGCACCTGCAGGAGTAGATACTGATATTTACAAATCTCACTCCACCAGGGCAGCATCAACGTCGGCAGCAAGGGCTATGGACGTGCCCCTCGACAACATCCTAGCGGCGGCAGGATGGGCCAATGAGAAGATGTTCCGCCAGTTTTATAACAAACCCATTGCCGGACCGGGGGTGTTTGCACGTACCATTTTGAATTCTGTTTATAGTTTCCCCCCAGGTTGAGCGGGGTCTTTATTGGTTTTGTTTTGCATTAAAGCATCAGTTTTGTTACCTAACCATGTTATGTCTGAATGCTTTAACATTTTTTCTCACTCATCCATGGTCAATCCATTCAGTGTGTGACGCCTGGATTCGAACCGGCGTGAAATCACAGAGCTTTGAAATCTTCACGTAGTTACTCGTGTGACTCCGAAGTAAAATAGTAAGATTAAATGAGAACTTACCAGTTTAAAGTTTGATCTTGATTTTATGAGGAGTTACGATGAGCGATTACGTGCCCACCGCTCCCAACCCTCATATTATCAGGTCATCTGGTAGTTCTAGTTTCTTCTAATCTTACTATCTTTAGGTCACCTTTTTATCTGTGATTCCACATCGCTGCTTTGAAGATTGACACGCATGACGACTGGCGGGGCTTCTTCAAGTAATCGCTCATCGTAACTCCTCATAAAATCAAGATCAAACTTCAAACTGGTAAGTTCTTGTTTAATCTTACTAATTTAGACGTTAGTGATACAGTGAGGAAACAGACCCTTCGGCCTATCAAGTCCACATAGACCAGTGATCACCCCATACATTAGCACCCTCTTACACACTAGGGGCAACTTACAATTTTACAGATACCAATTAACCTGCAAACCTGCACGTCTTTGGCGTGCGGGTGGAAACTGCAATACCTGGAGAAAACCCACGAGGTCAAAGGGAGAATGTACAACCTCTTCACAGACAACACCCATAGTCGGGATCAAACTCATGTCTCTGGCCCTGTAAGGCAGTGACTCTACTGCCGTGCCTGTGCCGTGAGTCAATACTACGGTGATGAAAATAACGGAGTTTCTTCACATTAAAACAACACTTTCTTTCATTTGCTGTTTACACTTGTACAGAACTGAGGCTGAATGAACTTTAACAATCACACAAGCCAATATAATAACATTCAAGAACACAACACTGAGGATTAACTGGGTTAATTTAAAGTTTGTAGAAAGTGCCCATACAGTGGCAGTTGTACACAACAGCACTTCTTGTAAAGAAAGCAACCAGGAACTGTGGATGCTGGTTTACAAAGAAGGACACAAAACTGCTGAAGTAAGTCAGCAGGGTAGGCAGCAGTGACTAGCGGTGTGCCTCAATGTTTGGGCTGGGCCCGTTACAGTTGTCATCTACATCAATGATTTGGATGAGAATATACAGGGCAAGATTAGCAAGTTTGCTGATGATACAAAGGTTAGTGGTTTTGTAGATAGTGAAGATGGTTGTGAACAATTGCAGCAGGATCTGGATCGATTGGCCTGCTGGACAGAGGAATGGTTGATGGAATTTAATACAGAAAAGTGTGATGTTGCATTTTGGGACGTCGAACAAGGGCAGGACCTACAGTAAATTATAAGCCTATGGGTAGTGTTGTAGAGCAGAGTACTACTGGCAGGATCTAGGAGTACAGGTGCATGGTTCCTTGAAGATCGAGTCACAGGTAGATAAGGTGGTCAAAAAGGCTTGTGGCACTTTGGCCTTCATCAGTCAGAGTATTGAGTATAGAAGTTGGGAGGTCATGTTGCAGTTGCATAAGACGTTGGTGAGACTGCATGTAGAGTATTGTGTTCAGTTCTGGGTACCAGGTTATAGGAAAGATATTGTCAAGCTTGAAAGGGTTCAGGAAAGATTTATGAGGATGTTGCCAGGACTAGAGGGTGTGAGCTATAGGGAGAGGTTGAGTCGGCTTGGTCTCTATTCCATGGAGAGGATGAGGGGAGATCTTATAGAGGTATACAAAATTATGATAGGAATAGATTGGGTAGATGCACAGAGTCTTTTGTGCAGAGTAGGGAAATGGAGGACATAGGTTTAAGGTGAAAGGGAAAAGATTTAACAGGAATCCGAGGGGTAACTTTTTCACACAAAAGGTGGTGGATGTATGGAACAAACTGCCAGAGGATGTAGTTGAGGCTGGGACTATTCCACTGTTTAGGAAACAATTTGACAGGTACATGGATCGGACTGGTTTGGAGGGATATGGACCAAGCGCAGGCAAGTGGGACTAGTGTAGCTGGGACGTTGTTGTCCGGTGTGGGAGAGTTGGGCCGAAGAGCCTGTCTCCACACTGTATCCCACTATGACTCTATCCCTGGAAAGCATGAATCGGTGCTGTTTCAGGTCGGGACTCTTCAGACTGGTAAATGGAGCATTTGGCTAAACATTAATGGGAGTGTGCATCTGTATTCCTGATCAAATGGCCATAGTACTGAGGTGAAGAAAACTGAGCTGAAGGATGAACAACCTTTTCAGACCAACGTTTTGCATATTTTGAGCGACAAGCTGGAAAGTTAGCTCTGGAAAGTTATGAGCACAGATTTTGACTTTGGTACGAGCATAGATCCAAATAGAAATAAATAATTAAACATAAAGTGCTGGCTGATGCGAATCAAGATTATCATCAATCTGACTCCGAGAAAAACAAATCTCATCTGATCAGTAATTACTGGACTTCATTCTGGTATCTGGTCCCCAATTACAGTGATCATTTTTGCAAGAAAAACTCACAGGAACACCAGATGAGAAAAGTGAGAATTTCTAAGAACCATGAGAAGTTTTTCCATAAGGGCATAGGGGTCTGCATGACAATAATCAGTGTCTGTTCATAAAAGAAGATTGATTTTGAAAGTTACATTGTTCGGAGTGGTTGGCGTCTGTATTCCACAGGCTGTTAGCTTTGAAGTGAATTCTCTGCCGTGTAAGATAAATAATGAAGATTACTTTTAGATGACTGTCTGAAAGAGTGACTATTAGAAATGCCAATCAAATCTCAAATCTGTTCTCTTTTTTCCATCAACTGGTGCTTCCCAATTTTTTAACCACCTTGGCTCTTCCCAACTCATTAAAGTTGCTCTTGCTGTCCTCTCCAATATATATTTAGTTTGTTATGATCCCGGTGGATAAGGTCAGTGGCATCTCATTTCGCAAGCATCAGAACCTACAGCAGTAAGGTGTTGAAGGTGCTGGACATCTGAGATTAATAAGATATAAAATGTTAGGAATACTCAGCAGGAAGGCAGCATTTGTGGAGAGGTTAGGGTGACACCAATATTAGTGGAGTAATGTGGACTGAGGAAGGTTGTCAATGTATACAGCAGGATATAGATCAGATTGAGAAATGGCAAATGGAGTTTAATTTGAGTATGACATGTTGTACTTTGGGAGGTTGAATGTACACAGTTAAAGGCAAGACCCTTAACAGCATTGGTGTACAGAGGAATCTTGGAGAGGGTCCATTGGTGTACAGACAGATCTTGGGCTCCATTAATATACAGATGGGTCTTGGAGATTCATGTCCAGAACAAGTCTGAGAAGTCATTATCCTGTTTGGAGAAGTTTTTAAGTACAACACATTTTAACACACAGACGGAAGGAAGGATAGCAAAAGCAGACATGACATAGTGCAGAAATCGGGAGAGATTAGAAGACAAAGGGAATGTGATGGGATGGGTTTGATGCAGAAATTAAAGATGCCTCTGGAAGGTCTGTAAATGGCAATGGCAGAATTATCTGAAATTGAACTGATTAAGCCCAAAAGCCTGTGAAGAACCTGATTGATGATGAATTTAGTTTAGTTTATTGCCATGTGTACTGAGGTACAGTGAAAAGCTTTGTTGCAAGCTAACTAATCAGCGGAAAGACAGTATATGATTACAATCGAGCCACCCACAGTGTACAAATACTATACATGAACAAAGGGAATAACGTAAATAGATGAACCCACTCCCTGAGAGCACAGAACACAGCAAACTAAATTAGCAGGAGCTCCACTGTTTCTTACTGGAAAGAATACCCAGGGTTGGGGTGATGGGAAAGGAGGAGATGTTTCAATTGGTGCTTTTGATGAACACTGCTTTTATTGTCACTTGTGCAAAGTGCTGACACAGTTTTTTTTTTTCCCCATAGAAACACTCCAGTAGTGTTTTGCCATAACATTTGATCCTGATTAGCAAGTGAATGAAATAGTCTACTGAACCCGCTTGTAAGAAACGCCACACTCTGGTTGAAATATCAAAGTTCTAGCCATGTTGGATAACAACAGCCCAGTTGTTCTATGTCAGGATAATATATATACCATTTTCCATTAGAAATTTGTGTGAGGAATAGACTGCACAACTACATGACTGCACAAGAAATTATGTGAGTAAGTGGCGTGACAACTTGTAGTAGCAAAGAGTACTCACGGAACCTCGTGATTGAAACAAATCCAAGAGACTGCCATGTATTGTGTTCAGTTCTGGGCACCGTGTTACAAGAAAGATGTTGTCAAGCTGGAAAGGGTACAACGGAGATATAAGACGATGTTGCCAGGACTAGAGGTTCTGAGCTACAGGGAGAGGTTGAGTAGGCTAGGACTCTATTGCTTGGATTGCAGGAGGATGAGGGGTGATCTTGTAGAGGTTTAATTTAGTTTAGAGATACAGCGTGGAAACGGGCCCTTCGGCCCACCGGGCCCACGCCGACCAGCGATCCCCGCACATTAACACTACCCACTAGGGACAATTTTTACAATTACCAAACCAATTGACCTACAAACCTGTTTGTCTTTGGAGTGTTGGAGGAAACCGAAGATTTTGGGAAAACCCACGCAGGTCACGGGGAGAATGTACAAACTCCGTACAGACAGCACCCGGAGTCAGGATCGAACCCGGGTCTCCGGCGCAGCAAGCACTTTATGCAGCTACTCTACCGCTGCACCACCGTGACCGCCTTATAAAATCATGAGAGGAATAGATCGGGTAGACCAGAATAGGTGAATCGAGGACCGGAGGACATAGGTTTCAGGTGAAGGGGAAAGATTTAACAGCAATCCGAGGGGCAGCTTTTTCATACAAAGATTAGTGGGTGTATGGAACAAGCTGCCAGAGGGAGTAGTTGAGGCAGGGACTATCCCAACGTTTAAAACAGTAGCCAGGTACATGGATAGGACAGGTTTGAAGGGATCTGAACCAAACACGGACAGGTGAGACGAGTGTAACTGTGACATGTTGGCCGGCGTGGGAACGTTGAGCCGATGGGTCTGTTTTCACACTGTATCACTCCATGACTCTATGACTGCCTTAACAATGTTTACTTTAACTACTAAGTTACAAACCTAAATAACTGATTTTTATAGAGTACCAGGCTTGAGGTTTCAACATTTTGACCTTAACCTTTGAGAAATTATGCAAGAAATAAATAAGTGATTTCATATTTCAGAAATGTAAATTACAATAATGCATTGGCAAGACTTTGATTGGTGGTTATTATTTTAAGGGTTTCTAATGGATTCTGACAACTGAGTCAAATAATCTCTCGGGAATCAATGTCCTTCAAAGGTTCTCGGGTTTGGTTACCAACTTTTGAAGCACTTGCAGGTTTGAAAATGATTACATTGCATACTTGACAAAATACCGTGCCAACTTAACTCCCTCTTTGCTGCCTGTGCTTCACACGTGGCGATTCTTTGTTTATTCCTCATTTTATTGTTCCTGCTCAATGGCTGCCTTAACCCACTCACCAGGTGATGGCTCTATCAGCTGCTTGGCGTGATTAAACCTGGAAACTATATGATCTACCTCGACAGCATGGCATAGTCATACAGCTTGGAAGCAGGCCCTGTGGCCCAACTTGCCCACACCGACCAAGGTGCCCCATCTACACTAAACCCACCTGCACTCTAGGTCTCTCCTATCCATGTACCTGCAATGGCTCTACCAGCTACACTACTGTGCCACCTTAAATAGTTACAATAATGTGGGGCAGAGTAGCCAAAGACCAACCTGAGAAATGTTTTGCCGAGAGACAGGTTGTATGATGCCATGTTTGTGAACATTAAGCAATTCAACTTCAATATAAAGTTAAAAGAAATGATAATTAGTGACAATGGGGTTTGCCTATTCAACAAATTGCATTGCCAGCTCTGCCCCTACTAGAAACCTACCATCCCTTCCTGATGGCCAACCTACCAGCCTGACTACTGTGGTGTTATTTTTATTGCAAGGGCTATAAAAACTCTCAACACAATAGGGGCAATTTACAGGGATCAATTAACCTACAAACCCGCAAGTCTTTGCAATGTGGGAGGAAACTGAAAGCCATATGAAACCTGAGTGTCACAATGACGCAGCGGTAGAGCGCCAGAGACCTGGGTTCAATGCTGACTCCGAGTGCTGTCTGTACGGAGTTTGTATGTTCTCCCTGTGATTGCGTGGGTTTCCGCCGGGTGCTCCGCTTTCCTCCCACAGAGGTTTGTAGGTTAATTGGCTTTGGTAAAATTGTAAATTTTCCCTGGTGTATAGGATTGTGTTGGTGTACGGAGTGATCGCTGGTTGGTGTGGACCCAGTGATCTGAAGAACTTGTTACTGCGCTACATCTCTAAAGTCCAAGGGAGAACGTGCAAACTCCACACGGACAGCATTTGTGATCATTTGTGACGCTGTGAGGCAGTAGCTCTACAGTTATGTCGCTGTGCCCCGTCTGCAAAATAGTGTCATTTTATCTTAGCAACCTAATGCCATGCAAAAGCAGGCATTATAGAAGCATGGGAAGTAACAGGAGGGAAACGGCACATTTGGCTTATATTGACGTCTGACTAGAATAACTAACCCAAATCCCAGCTCTTGGTCTTCATCCTTGAGGATCACATCAATTTAATCGCCAGTCTGAATATATTTCTAAATGCCCAGCAGGCAGTTAAAATAAATCCTCTGGAAGAATATTTTCCCTCGGTATCCCTCTAATCCGTGTCCATGAGCTAATTGCACAAAGATGAGTTTCAGCAGCAATAATTAGCATGATTTCTACAGGCTTTGTCACACTGCCATGGACAGTAATAAGATGTAAAACCTGTAATTGTCGAGAACAAAATAATCTAAGACGGGTACTGCCTGGAGAATCGGCTCTAGGTTTTACAGAAAAGAGGCATCAAAGAATCAGAGATAAAGTTGAAATCATGTTATGGAATACAGAGAGGAGGAGAGCAGTGGAAGGCACGATATACTTCTGTCTGAAGAAGGGCCTCGACCCAAAACGTCACCCATTCCTTCTCTCCAGAGATGCTGCCTGTCCCGCTGAGTTACTCCAGCTTTTTGTGTCTGCTGTGAAAGAAGTATTTGCTATTCAAACAAATGATCTGAGAAGATATTGTAAGCCCTGGTTGAAGTGTAAAGGAAAGGATTTGCAAGCACAAAATCTCAATCAGTGCAATGTGGCCCCTGCTCGCCCGCCAGAGACCGGGAGGATGAAGCATTGATGTCTGGGCAAGGAGCGAGGCTCGAGGAGAGGAGAGGGAGCCGGGGTCCCATGCCGCTTCCATGCTATTGCTCTACAATTAAAACTAAAACATGGATAGCTTTGCCCATTATTACAAAGTAATAATTTTGTACACTGGATTGGAAGAGTATAACTGTATTACATGGAAAGTACAGAACAGGCCATTTGACCCAATCAGTCCACGCTGTTATTAATAGGATTGGTAGAAACAAAGAACTGCAGACACTGGCTTACACAAAAGGACATAATGTGCTGGATTAACTCAACCGGTCAGGCAGCATCCTTGGAGAACATGGATAGGTGACATTTCAGGTCAAGACCCTTCAGATCTTTACTGGATCTGACTCCAATCCACCTCCCTCATCAGAAGAACTAACTTCTCCATCTTGTGCATTTACAACTTCATCTCAACCATTCACGGTGACAGTGAGCTCCATTTCCTTATTTTCTTGGCAAATAATTTTCTGTACGATTACTTGGCCACCGGTTTATAATGATGGTCTTTGTTGTTCATCACCACAGATCGAACCAATCATGCTCTGTCCATTCCTTCAAAACCTTTCAGAATATTAAAGACCTATGTAGCTTATCACTCAATCTTCAATTGGCCTCTGATTACTGAGCATTATTTGTGCCCTGGATGAAGTGTAAAGGAATGGATTTGCAAGCACACAATCTAACTGTGAAACGCAGTCCCTGCTCCTCTGCCAGAGACTGGGAGGATGGAGCCATTGACTTGTGGGTAATGAGCGATCCGGGAGGAGAAGGAACCGGGGTCTGGCCTACCATGCCTAGTGTTGGCTGCAGGCGGCACCCTGGAGTGGGCGAGGGGAGGGACGTGGTGTCCGAGGAAGGAGGCAGCTGGAAGCCACAACAGCCTGGGACGAGTCTTAAGACCTAGAGCATGGAGTTTGAAAATAGCACCAAAACATTGCGCCTCTTGCATGCGGCTGAGTAGATCATTCCTGTACATTTGATAATTGGGGAATGGTAAGATACTCTACTGGGCTGATTGTTTGGGGAAAAAAATCATTCTGTGAACATATTTGACCATAAAAGCACTATTGGCTACTGTTTCTTATCCCCTGACTCGGGGGAAGATTAATTGAATAAACCAAGGAATTACTGAAGAACAACATGAAATGGATAGCTTCCGAGGGGAAAATAACTTTTTATTTAGTTAATATACATTGAAGAAGAAAGTGTCTAGCAGTATCTAAAACAGGTAAAAATATAAGATTTGAATTCTATGTAGTAAAGAGTTTAAACTGTCTGTGGTATCTAATCGGATAAAGATTTTAAAACACTAATCCCAGAGAGAAGAAGGAAAATACTCGGAATTGAATGACCAGTGCGGTCATGTACATCATCCTAGCACTATAACCCTGATGTGGCACTTTAAGAGAATTATTGAGA
The DNA here is from genome assembly GCA_035221665.1 of Okamejei kenojei. Lineage (NCBI taxonomy): Eukaryota > Metazoa > Chordata > Chondrichthyes > Rajiformes > Rajidae > Okamejei > Okamejei kenojei. Next base: position 34,603,722 of record CM069145.1, on the reverse strand, counting down.
GACATTGTGAATGTTAAGGTAAAGAAAACAAGACTTGGGTTCTGATGCCTGTTCCTATGAGATATCAAGATCTTCCTTTATTTCAATGGGCTGCTGTGAACCTGCCTAACACTGGATTAAGATGCAGTTGTGGGAGGATGGAATAATAATTATGATTATAACCACTTTGCCAATCTGTTTTTAGTTATTATACCTGACTGCAACAGAGCAATTAATGGAGCAAAACCTCCTTTGACTTTGTTTTGGCCTCCGTCACTTCTTTTTCCGCCTTGATATTGTAAGAGAAAACCTGTAAAAATGTTGCATGTTGAGACGAGATTTCCTTTCATTTACTTAAGATCCAGAGAACACAGTCCCAGTCTCAATGTTTCTTTATTATTAAGTCTATGGGTATTTTATAGTAGCCATTTAATGTACCAGCACATTTTATGGGTGTGGGAGAGTACCACATGGAAAGGTTTGGTTACAATAATAAATACATTGGTGGCAGATACAATACTTTGCAGTAGTATATTACTCTTCATACAACTGAAGTGAACGAGAGTCACCTGATAAAGGGTCTTGACCCGAAACGTCACCTTTACCTTTTCTCCAGAGATGCTGCCTAACCTGCTGAGTTACTCTAGCTCTGTAACGTGAACAAGAAACTGACCATTTCTACAGCTGCTTCAAGCACATTGGAACAAATCCAGTGCAGTGATCACAAAATAATTATTTAGTAAAAAAAGAAAATGCAGATGCTGGTTTACAAAAAAAGGCACAAAATGTTGGAGCAGGTCAGGCAGCATCCCTGGGGAACATTCCAAGGAAGTGTAGGTTAAGTGGCTTCTGTAAATTATCCCTAGTGTGAACCAGTGTATGTGATTGTTGGTCGCTGTGGACTTGGTGGGCCATAGGGCCTGTTTCCATGCTGTTGCTCTACAATTAAAACTAAAACATGGATAAGTTCCTCAGACTTCTAGTAGTAATTTTGTACTTTGGATTAAAAAACTTGTAACTATTACATGCAAAGTACAGAACAGGCCATTTCACCCAATCAGTCCATGCTGGTATTTACAGGATCTGTGGAATCAAAGAACTACAGATGTTGGTTTACATAAAAGGACACAGAATGTTGGATTAACTCAGCGGGTCAGACAGCATCCCTGGAGAACGTTTATAGGTGACATTTCGGATCAAGACCCTTCTGGATCGGACTCCCAATCACCTCCCTCGTTAGAAGAATTCCCTTCTCCCTCTTGTTCGTGTTCAGCTTCCCTTAACTTCATCTTCACTATTTATGGTGACATCGAGCTCCATTTCCTTATTTTCTTGGTTGGTATATTTTTCAGAATTTTCTATACAATTACTTGGCAACCGATTTATAATGATGGTCTTTGTTGTTCAACACAGATTGAAACAATCTTGCTCTGTCCATTCCTGCAAAATCTTTCATAACATTAAAGACCTACTGTATCTAGCTTATCACTCGGTCTTCAATTGGCCTCTTACAGTACATTAGCTGTGCTAAAATTATATATACCTCTTTCCCTCACCTTCATGGAACCATAGCACTAGCGGATTGCAACTGGCAGCCAAAGTTCTTGCATGGTATAGTTCTGGCAATCAGGATAATTACCTCCACACTTTTCATTTTCATCATAGGTCGCTCCTCAGTTCTGGTATGCACTTGCAATGATCATGCTCATTGTCACTGTGGCAAACAGGAATATTCATTAAACCAAATAACTTACCATGCCACCGTATAAACATATAGGGCTGATGCTTAATTAAAAGTAATGATTTACCAATTGTAATGCTGATAAAGAGTAGGAGAAGCAGTGATGGTTTAAGTTAGGGCAGTGTGGTCTATGACTGCCTATGACGGGCCTAGATAGAATGTATGTGGAGATTATGTTTCCATTAGTGGGAGAGTCTAGGACCAGAGCTCACAGTCTCGGAATAAAAGAAAGTAACTTGGAGATGAGAAAGCAAAATGGAGATGAGGAGGAATTTCTTCAGCCAGGGGGTGGTGAATCTGTGGAATTCATTGCCACAGGTGGCGGAGGCCAAGTCATTGGGTATTTTCAAACTGGAGACTGCCAGCTTGTTAATCAGTAAGGGTGTCAATGGTTACGGGACGAAAGCAGGAGCATGGAGCAGGAGGGAAAAATAGATCAGCCATGATTGAATGACACAACAGACTCTGTGGACCGAATGGCCTAATGCTGACCATAGGCTTCCTCTGGCCTATCTGCTGTTGATGGGGATTAGATTGGAGTGGCCCTCAAGAAGGATGTGTTGTTATAAGTAATATGTGCCAAATACAAGCAAATAGGATGCGCTCAGACTGAGCATTTGGTCAGCATGGATGAGTTGGGCTGAGGGGCCTGATTCCATGCAGAATTACTCTATTCAAAACTACTGCTTGGTTGGTCAAAGTTCTGAGTGAGTTACTTAATGATTGAAGGTAGACACAAAAAGCTGGAGTAACTCAGCGGGACAGGCAGCATCTCTGTAGAGAAGGAATGGGTGATGTTTCCGGTCGAGACCCACTTCTCTCCAGACATGGTGCCTGTCCCGCTGAATTACTAGTTTGTGTCTATCTTCGGTTTAAACCAACATCTGCAGTTCCTTCCTACTTAATGACTGAGTTGTGTTGTCTAGCTGCTGTGGCTGTAAATCCTGGCATTTAGAAAGGATGGATGCATTGAGAAACATACTGTTTTAGATGGGCTCATTCAAGTGATTTGAATTTATGCTCTGTTTTTTGCCTCTGGCAAAATAGGGACGTGCAGCTCTTACAATCCTTATTCTGACATCAATAAAGCCCAAATCGGTGTTAAGCTTAGGCAAGTTGAGAACATAACATTTGGAAGTATCCAAAGCTTGCTGTAAACTGTCTAATCTGGCTTCTCCAATGCAGAGTAGCAATGTTTCATCTGCCTTTGACTAAAATGTACCTTCAAATAACTTCATTCATCAATACCAACCATACTTAGAATTAGCTGGAGCAGGGCATCTTGATACAGTTGGATTTTTACATCATTCTTCAGTTCCGGTTAATTTGTGCTACAAATTGATGGAAACAAGATCTGACACATCCTGATTTACAGGGGCGGCACATTAGCTCCCTGACCTGAGAAACTTGTTAGATAAAGAAACAGCAATAATGACAAAGGGAAAGGTGTGAATTAAGCTCTGTGAATGTGAAATAGAAGGAAAGGAGGATTAGATTAAGTGAGATTTAACATAGAACTGTACTGACACAATAAACCGGAGTAACTCAGCGGATCAGGCAACATCTCTGAAGAAAAGGAATAGGTGAAGTTTTGTGTCGAGACGCTCCAGAGATGATGCTGCCTGACCTGCTGAGTTATTTCAGCATTTTGTGTTTTTCTGTTTGTGTCTATCTTTGGTGTAAACCAGCATCTGCAGTTCCTTCATGCACGTACAATAGTACAACACAGGAACAAACCCTGCCACCCATACTATTGATGCTGAATATGATGTCAAGTTAAACTAATCTCATCTGCCTGCATGTGATCCATTTCCCTCCATTCCCTGCATAGCCATGTGTCAAAAAGCCTCTTAAATGCCTCTATTGTATCTGCCTCCACTACCATCCCTGACAGCACGTTCCAGGCACCCATCATCCTCTCTTTAAAAAAAACTTTTAAAATGACCCTATATAAAAAACTATTTTTACTCAAGCAAAAAAAAGTGCCCTGACCAACTCCTTTGAACTTAACCATGGAGGAAAGAAAGAAGAAAAGCAAGATTGTTTTATAATTAAAACAATTATATAATAAAACATAGAAAACATTCAGGAGTGAGAATTCAGTTGTTAATGTAAGCAATCTGGAAACAAGCCCTTTGATCCATCAAGTTCACGCTGATCACCCGTTCACACTCGTGTATGTTATCCCACTTTCTCATCCACTCTTCAAACACTAGGGGCAATTCACAACAACCAAACCTACAAATCTGCACGTCTTTGGGATGTGGGATGAAACTGGAGCACCCGGGGAAACCATCCAGTGACAGGGAAATAATACAAATTCCACGCAGATAGTTCTTGAGTTCAGGATTGAACCCAGGTCTCTAGCGCTGTGAGGCAGCAACTCTACTGCTGCACTGCTGTGCCACCCCTACTGTGTCATCGTACTTTTTATTCGAATTGGTTTAAAAATCAGTCAGTAATTGCTAAAACATGATGATAGAACATGTACACTAGAAGAAACTTGGGTCTGATGAAGGGTCTCGACCCAGAACGTCACCTATTCCTTTTCTCTAGAGATGGCTGAGTTACTCCAGCTTTTTGTGTCTATCTTCTTGTACACAAGGCAAATTTTTTTCGTAGCAGTGCATGGCCGTCCGAAGGGGGGGTGCTTTGGGTGCGACCGCACCCCCTTTTTTTCCCCCGAGAGTAAGAAAAAAATCCCAAGGGGGGGGCAAAAAAATTCGGGGAAAAAAATCAGCGTTTCCACTTTGTTGCAAAAGCGACCGCATTGTTGGTTCCGGCCACTGGATGATTTGGGAGTAAAAAATGCGACCATCCGCGCCTGCGCAGTTGGGGAAGCGACGCAAAATGACGCCGTCTCACCGCGCGTGCGCAGTGGGCCCGGGCGGGATCAGACTACCATGCCACACATTAAGCTCGATACCCTGTGTCGTCTACTCCAGGTAAGTAGTGGAATATTGCGTTGCAGGAGGGGGAGTCTGTTTTTTATCCTTGGTTCAAACTACCCATGAGGGGGGTCTATTCTGGCCCGCGCGATAAGGTGGTGCCCATTTCTCCGGGCCGGGGGGGGAGTGCGGGGTGCGGTGTCTGCCCGCCCGGTCCAGCGCCTCCATCCGCGGCGTCTGAGCCTCGCCAACGGCCAGCCTGTCGGTGGATCGCCAGCTTTCTGACAGACAGGAAGCATCATGTGAGATGGGAAAGTATATCACGGACCCGCAAATGCTCTGCATAGGAGCACCGCAAGATGCGTACCCTCCCCTCTCCTCTACTCTCGCCACACCAATGACTGCACCTCCACAGACACCTCTGTCAAGCTTATCAAGTTTGCGAACGACACAACACTGATTGGACTGATCCAGGATAGGGATCTCAGTACTCTTTTCAGTTTGACATCTTTCCTACACTGTATCACTCTATGACTCTATCTATATTTCCCTCTCAAACCCATTCCCCATTACCTCCGACACCCGTATCAATCAAGAATCTATCAATCTCCTGAAAATTGTCCATTGACTTGACCTCCACAGCTGTCTGTGGCAATGAATTCCACAGTTCACCACCCTCCGACTTAAGAAATTCCTGCTCATCTCCTTCCTAAAGGAATGTCTTTTAATTCCGAGGCGGTGGCCATTGGTCCTAGACTCTCCCACTAGTGGAAACATCCCCTCCACATCCACTCGATCCAGGTTTTTACCAGGCTTGGACAGACGGAAACAGCTTCACACCGTGTCCCAAAACTTGTGTCCTGTTCTGCATCACCCAAGGCAGCAGAGACATTATAGGAGAGGGCAAGCACCGTAACAAAGTAGCTCACGATGGTTTGGGTAATATTCAGGAATGTCTATGCATGTCACATCATGAATATTACTGAAGAACGGTCTTGACCCGAAATATAATCTACACCTTTCTTCAGAGATGCTGCCTGATTCACTGAGTTACTCCAGCACTCTGTGACATGTCACCTATTCATATTCTCCGCAGATGCTGCCTGACCCACTGAGTTACTCCAGCACTTTGTGTCTTTTTTCCCTTCACCCATCTGCCCAAGCCCACTCTCCCCCCTCCTTTCCTATGTTCCGTTCCACCCATAAACCTCTCTGTCTTTACATTTAACTCCACTTTCAAATCTGCTCTACTTATCTACATGCATTTTTCTTCTTAACTTTTTAGTCATAGAATGATGCAGTGTGGAAACAGGCCCTTCAGCCCAACTTGCCCACACCAAACAACATGTCCCATCTAAACTAATCCCACTCACAAGCGTTTGTCCCATATCCATCTAAATCTGTCCTATCCATGTGCGTGTCCAAATGTCTCTCAAACATTAGGATAGTCCCAGCCTTAACTACCTCCTCTGGCAGCTCGTTCCATACACCCAGCACCTATTGTGTGAAAAAGCTACCTCTCAGATTCCTGTTAATTTCTGAAATATTGGTCATAAATTTGGTGCAAAATAAGGCTCAGAATGCATCAGAGAGCATCTAAACCCCCAGAGCTTCCAAGGCCCTTAAGCAGACCCTGGACCCTGGCATCGAGGGACTTGTGATGTGCGCATTATTTCACATTACATTTTTTGTAATCCTGTCATGCCACCCCCCTTTTTGGAAAGCTTTGTACGGGCCTGCAGTGAAACTAGAACCAAAAATTCCATGATATCTTTGGAATTGTGTTTTGTGAAAATAAGTAATGAAAGATCAACTTCCTATATAATATGAAATGAGATCCCTTTAATGCTGTTGTTTACTGGTTTTTGTGATTTCTTGGGTAATGGCCTGTTCCTGTATTGTAAGCATGTAAAATCCACACGGTAAATTGTTTATTACAGCCTCGAGGTGCATTACCTAGACTTGCAGTGTTGATAAAAACAGCTGGAAGTTTAGTATAATGGAACAATTTTGAATCTGAATAACTAATGAAAATGTAAGTAATTTCTTAATTTCAGCAATTGTCGATACAAAGCTATATGTTTATTTGCAAGACAAAATGAATCATTTTGCAGTAGTTTAATTTCCGCCAATAGTGCATCAGAGTTGCATTAATACATTCAACTTTACTGGAGGTCTTCATCCATTTTCAAAAGCTTTTATTGATTTTTAACATCAAGTTTGTAAAATATTTAATGGCATTTATATTTTATATATTGGTATACTTTAAAAATTATCTGCTAAAGTGAATTAATTTTATAATCACAATGCATCATCTTAAAGCTCTCCACTTTTCCCTGAAGACTATTTGTGGTTTGCTTGGGTATCAACTAACTGAAAAAACTTGGTTCCTAAAGAATGGGGCAACTTTGTCATTCAGATGTCATTTGCATTGGCAGGCAGTAGTGATACAGCATGGAAACAGGCCCTTTGGCCCACCCAGTCCTTGCCAAACATTCAAACTAGTTCAACGTTTTCTTACTTTCCTCATCCATTCACCACACACTAGGGGTAACTTTACTGGGGTATCTTAGTCAGCATGGACATGTGTGAATGGGCTTGTTTCCATGCTGATGGCTCTAAACTTATATTGTGATCCCCAATTGCCCTGTTGAAATGATTCCATTGCTAACTCACGGATTTACCAACTAATAATCTCACCCACCCCATTCTAGTCAGTTCCGCCCTTGACTCTTCAAGGATAATCTTGTTTAAATCCAAAGTCATGAGTAGTGACCTTCACTTCAAGTTCAAAGTAATCACATAATGACTTATCTTTCCAACATCCTTCTTGAATATTTATTAGAAATGCTTTCTGGCTAGTTCGTCTGCGGGTCAGTTGCTTTTGCAATCTTAAGTGCTTTAAATAAATACTCCTTGGTTCTTAAGTATGTTCTTATTTCCCTCCTAACTGACTTGCAATGGATTACACCCATTATTGTTGTACCATGAATGCTGGATGAATCCAAACAGTTAACTCGGGTGTAGGTTTAGTTTTGTCATTGCAATGTGTACTAAGGTACAGTGAAAAGCTTTGCATACTATCCAATCAGAGAATACTACACATAAATACAATGGTGTTAAACTTGGAAGGGCATATACTTTTAGATAGGCACGTTGATATGCTGGAAATGGAGGGATTTGGTTTGTGTGCAATGAATGAATGAGTTTATTGGCCAAGTATTCACATACATGGAATTTGCTTGGTGCTCCGCCCGCAAGTGACAACGACATACAATGACATTTAGGAATGACACATAAAGCATTAAACATTAATAATAAAACATTATTTATTAAACATGTGAATTAAGTAAAGTACCAGAGCAAAAGGAGGCTACAGATTTTTGGTTATTGAGTAGAGTTACTACTCATGGAAAACAGCTGTTTTTATATCTGGCGGTGGCAGCTTTGACAGTCCGGCGTCACCTTCTAGAGGGAAGTGATTCAAAGAGTTTGTGGCCAGGGTGAGAGGGGTCAGAGATGATCTTACCCGCTCGCGTCCTGGCCCCTGCATTGTACAGTTCATAATGGAGGGAAGGTTGCAGCCAATAATCTTCTCAGCTGATCGGACGATTCGCTGCAGACTCTGGATGTCGTGCTTGGTGGTTGAGCCAAACCAAACCATGATGGAGAAGGTGAGAACAGACTCTATGATGGCTGTATAGAATTGACCATCATTGCCTGTGGCAGATTGTGCTTCCTCAGCTGCCGCAGGAAGTACATCCTCTGTTGTGCCTTTTTGACTGTGGAGTTGATGGTAGCCCCCCATCTAAGGTCCTTGGAGATGATGGTTCCCAGGAACTTAAAAGACTCCACAGATGTGCCTGTGGTGTTATTGATGGTGAGGGGAGGGGGAGCTCTCCTAAAGTCTACTATCAATTCCACTGACTTAAGAGCATTGAGCTCCAGGTTGCTGCGATGGCACCAGGACGCCAGCTGTGTCATTTCCTGTCAGTAGGCAGATTCTTCCCCATCCTGGATCAGTCCAATCAGGGTTGTGTCGTCCACAAACTTGAGAAGCTTGACAGAGGAGTCAGTGGAAGTGCAGTCATTGGTGTAGAGTAGAGGGGAGAGTACGCAGCCTTGTGGTGCTCCTATGCTGAGGGCTTGCGGGTCCGAGATGTGCACTCCCAGCCTCACATGCTGCTTGCTGTCTGTCAGGAAGCTGGTGATCCACCGACAGAGGGGTTCAGGCACAGTCAACTCGGAAAGTTTGGAGTGTAGTAGCTCTGGCACAATGGTGTTGAATGCAGAGCTAAAATTAACAAACAAAATCCTCGTGGCGGTCTAGGTGATGGAGGATGAAGTGCAGGCCCAGGTTGACTGCATCATCCACATATCTATTGGCCCGATATGCAAACTGCAGAGGGTCCAGCAGGTGGTTTGTGATATTTTTCAGCTTGTTCAGAGGGGATTACTTTAACTTGACAGTATGTTCGGCATTGACATGTTGGGCCAAATGGCCTGTTCCTGTTCCTGGTCTGTATTGTTTATATCACCGCAGAGCAACTCTGTGTATCTGAAGTGACACTCTCTCAAGGTTCACTGCATTTGCACAGAAGGCATGAATGTTTGTTCTGTTCTATGTTTTATGTTCCATATCTTGTCTTATTCTTAATATTTCAACCAGCATATTATTCTAAAGGTAGACACAAAATGCTGGAGTAACTCAACAGGTCAGGCAGGACAAAAAGGAATAGGTGACGTTTCGGGTCAAGACCCTTCTTCAGATGTTATTTCAAACCAATTTGTTGACCATTCCTATCTCTCATCTTTTGTAATTTAATAGCCCAGTAAGGTTGTACAAAATCTGTTTCAACCCATTTTGCTTGTTATAGAAAAATAGATGGGTGAGCGTATCGGCAATATTATTGAGGAACAGTGATAAAACAGTTACAGCATTGTAAAAATATTGTCCTTCTATCAGTGTCAATTTACCCACTTTGCTGCAAAGAAACCTTTTGCATGAGCATCTCTGCAAATTAGAAATCACACTGATTTATGCCTCTCTTTTAATTTTTAATCTTCTTCATGATGCTTCATGGTTTAGCAACTTGATTCATGCTTTTTTTCCTTCATCTTGCTGCACCCCTGGAGTCGACCAGCTAATCACAAAGTCTTCTCAAGATTTTAAACAAAACAGATTTGCATGATTGTTTGACGTAGCTATTTTATCTCTTTGACTTATGAAGACATATACAGAATTTCTGAACATTCTTTGACGAAGATAATATTTTGTAACGTTGGTACCACGATCAATATGATTCAAGTGCTGAGCTGCACTAAATTGCATGTTTAAAGATTTAAATTAATCAGATTGTGTAGAATGTATGACTAAGTGATGGACTGCAAAATGTAACAACAAATGTGCTTTGCGTAACGTTATAAATTAGACTTTGCATGGCAGTATGTTTACAACCTATGCAGGTTCAAAATGTACATTATAAATCAATTTCTAGCAAAAGCTTGTTTTAAATCATTTGGAAGGGTTGTTACCACATTTTGTGGTATTTGCATTTTGTTGCTCGTTTAGATGATTTTGATTGACTTTATGCAAGTGTTTTCCACTAACCTCCGTTCAAAGCTACCTAACTGGAAAGAGTATTTCAGCATTTCAGTATATTAAGGAAAGATTATATTTCTTATAAACCGTTCAGTAAATCATGTGCCCGATGAATTATTCAATAGTTCTGTGAAAGTTTCTTTATCATTCATTGTGTATTTAACACAACAAAAAATCCTATTAGTTTGAAGGATATTTACAACAATTTGCATTTGTATCGCACTGTTTGGACAATGTTCCACGGCGGTTCACAGTGAATGATTATCAAATAGAATTGCCCATCAATCATCTGAGGTGATATTGAGATAAGCAGCCAAGAGTTTGGCTGAGGGACTTTATGTTTATGGGATCTTATGGATAAAAAGGTGCTGATTTAAGAATAGTGTTCCTGGGTTTTATGTCTCAAGACCCGACACCTCTTTTGCGTTATAGATACAGCACAGAAACAGGCTCTTTAGCCCTCCGGGTCGACTAGGGATCCCCGTACACAATCACTATTACAATTTACAATTTTTAGTGAAGCCAATTAACCCCCAAACTTGTACCTATTTGGAATATGGGAGGAAACCCGAACACCCGGAGAAAACCTACGCGGTCACGGGGAGAATGTACAGACATCACCCGTAGTCAGGATCATACCCGGGTCACTGGTGCTGTAGGGCAGCAGCTCTACTGCTGCGCCACCTTGCCGCCCCTATGTGGTGCATGAAAGAAAATCGAGGATGGAGTGGAGGAATGAAGAGACCTTCGAGGAGAATAAGGATGAGGGCTTTAAAGTTAAATTCTTCAGTTTCAATATATTAGATATTTTGCCAGGGTAATTTATTTTAGAGACATGAGATTCACAGATGCTGGAATCTTGTGTAGAACATAGTGCTGGAGTACCTCAAGGGGTAACACAGCATCTGTGGAGGACATGGTTTAGCAATGTCTCGGATCGAGACCCTTCAGTTACTCCTGTGCCGTTTGTTCTACAATTGTTTTTGGAGACTGGCATGCCTTTGTTTAATTTCTAACTATTTTAAAATGTAATCATGTTGACATATTAGGGATTAATTTTAATGATGGATCAAATTCTGAATTTTAGAACGTAAAACAGTGCAGCACAAGAGCAGGCTCTTTGGCTCAATCTCTATGGCGATCATGATGCCAAGATCATCACTTATCTTCCTGCACATAACCCATATCCACCCCTGTATTACTATATGCCTATACAAAAGTGTCTTAAATGGCACTATCGTAATGCCTCAACCACCACCCATGAAACCGCGTTCCAGGCACTCATCAGCCTCTATGAAAAGAACTTGCCCCGCACATAACCTTAAAACTATACCCATTAGTATTTGATATTTCCATCCTGGGGAAGATGGTTCTGACTTATCTATGCCTCTCATTTCTTTTCAGATCTTCTGCAACCTCTGTCATTCCAGAGGAAAAAAAACCCAAGTCTGTCCACCCTCTTTCTGCAGCTAATACCCCCTAATCCAAGCATCATTCTGGTAAACTTACTCCGCATCCTTTCCAAAGCTTCCACATCCTTCCTGTAATGGGGCAACCGAAACTGCACAATACTCCGAAGGCAGTCTAAACAAAGTAATATGAAGCTGCATCACAACTTCTTGACTCTTATACTCAATGCCTGAACTATGAAAGAGTCTTCTTGACCCTCTGTCTACTGGTGTTGCCAATTTTCAGGGGTTATGGACATGAACCCCAAGATTTTCTCCAAGGTTTGCTCAAAAAACCTTTTAAGCTTCTCAACCCAAAACTCCAACAATTCCCACACATGCTGTTCTACCTGCTGTGTCCCTCCAGCAGTTTGTTTTTTGTTTCAGATTACAGTATCAGCAGCCTCTTGTGTCTCTAAAAGAATGTAAACGTTGTGAAATGCTTCGCAGAGAGACATCCCATCTGAAGAAGGGTCCTGACTCAAAACGTCACCCATCCTTTCTCTCCAGAGATGCTGCCTGACCCGCTGAGTTACTCCAGCACTTTGTCTAGTTTTGGTGTATACCAGAATCTGCAGTTTATTTCTACACCATCCCTAGTAGGACAGGCCTGTTAACGGACAGGAGAGAGATGGTTAAGTAGAAGAAATGGAAACAAATAAATCTGGTCAACATGAAGAGGAACTGTTTGAGTTGGGTCATGCTGACACTTGGAGTCTGATTAGTGTCAGCACGGGAGCATAGATGAGATGTCCTTTACAACCCTGAGATCATCCCACTTTCCCTGAAGAAAGAGGAAAACTGATTAGATATTCTGATGTGCACAAATATCTTGGGATGCTATTTCTGGGTAGTCTGGTAAATCAAAAAAAGAATACAGGTTTGTAGCCTCGTTTAAATTGTCCACAGTGTGTGTAGGATGGTCTTAGTGTACATTGATGGTTGATGCGGACTCGGTGGGCCTGTTTCCATACTGTATCACTGAAACTACACTTCTGATAATTGGGAACCATTTGGCTAAGCTGATTATGGAAGCCAGTGGAAATTTGAAGGAATTACAAAAACAAGAAGAAATAGAAGGAAAGTAAATGACTTAATAGCCATTTACAGTGGCTTGCAAAAGTATTCATACCCCTTGAACTTTTTCACATTTTGTCACATTACAACCACAAATGTAAATGTATTTTATTAGGATTTTGTGTGATAGACCAACACAAAGTGGCGCATAATTGTGAAGTGGAAGGAAAATGATACATGCTTTTCAAAACGTTTTACAAATAAAAAAACTGAAAAGTGTGGCGTGCAAAAGTATTCAGCCCCCTTTACTCTGATACCCCTAAATAAAATCCAGTGCAACCAATTGCCTTCAGAAGTCACCTAATTAGTAAATAGAATCCACTTGTGTGTAATCTAATCTCAGTATAAATACAGCTGTTCTGTGAAGGCCTCAGAGGTTTGTTAGAGAACATTAGTGAACAAACAATGTTCCATGGGGGTTAAAAATTGTGAAGCTAACTAAATAACTGTGTGAATAAAGAGCCTGTTTTCATTATCTGATCCTATGGGCGACTGATATAAATAGGGAAAGCAAATTACCTGAAGTTGCAGAATTCAGTATTGTGTCCAGAAGGCTGCAGTGTGTTCAGTAATGAGGCGTTGTTCTATGCGTTTGCACTGGGGTTCTTTGTATTAGTGCAATAGGCCAGAGACTGATAGGTCAGAGTGGGATAGTGGTGAAGTAACGCAGCAGTCAACAGGAAGCTCAATGTCACCTCCGCAAACTGAATGCAGGAGTTCTGTAAAACATTTCCCAATCTGCAATTGGTTTCTCCAATGTAGAAGTGGGGCTGATGGGAGAGGGGTTGCAGAGGACAGTCGATAATGACAGAACCATGACAATTGGCATGCTCAAGAGTTTTGGTTTTGAAGACTATAGAAATCTCAGAAATGTTTCAGACTGCTGGATATTATGCAGACAGAGAGTCTAGACCACAGATTGGCCTGAAAACAAAGATGAAATTTTTAATTTTGTTTGATAGTAGAATATTTACCAATTAAACCATCACTGTGGGTGGCACAGTGGCCCACCAGTAGAGTTGCTGCCATACAGCATTAGAGAACCTGGTTCGATCCTGACCTTGGGTGCTATCTGCACGGAATTGGTGCGTCTCCCTGTGACCGCGTGGGTTTTCTCCAGATGTTCCGGCTTCCATCTGCATCCCAAAGATGTGTCTGTAAATTGTGTAGGAGAGAATTTGTGTATGGGTGACCGCTGTTCGGCATGGACTCAATGGGCCGAAGGACCTGTTTCCACGCTGTATCTCTAAAGCTCACCGAAAAATTCTATAAAGGGGGCCAGAGATTTACTCGTGAGATGCATGAATTTTTCATTCTCCCTAGCACTCACCTGTCATTTTATGTGGCTCTTTATTTTCATACCTTCCCAAAAATATTGTCTCTTCAATGTCCTATCTACCACTCGTCTTGCTCCCCCACCCCACCCCTAAACTAAAGTATGACTCCAAACTCTGATCTCTGGCCTTGTGAACTTTGACATGCCGTTGGAAGTGAGGCGCAGGGAGCAGGAAGGCATCTCACCATTAAACCATTTGGTTTTGTGCTCATTTCCTTCAGTTGTGGTTTAAAATTGCAACATCAAAATAGCAATCCAACATTGTAGTCCACGCAAAAAAAATCTATAATTCTTGGACATTGTTATTTTCACCCTGATTAAAATTTAATCGGATGAAAAATCCTAATGTTGCTCAAAGAAGTGAAGTGATCAGCAGATCTGAGAGAACAAACTCAGACCTCTGTGTCGGAAGAGCAATAAAGGGATATGTGATATATTTTAATGTTTTTTTATGGTTGGCGTGGCAACGGACTGCAACTAATTCAAAGAAACTATTGTATTCTTGAAATTCGAAAGGGCGAGGTGTAGTTTGACTTTTCAAAAATGTTATGTGGAACTGAGAGTGGAAAGAGAAAGTATTTGTGCTGGTTGGGCAGTCTAGACTAGAGAGAAGACTTCAAAACAATTAGACACTGCTTCAGATCTGATATTCAGGTCATAGAGTGAGAACACTGGAACTCTTCTATTAATCTGAAGGCATGCTTGGTCAATTTTTAAAAATCGAAGAGTGATTGAATGTTATAAACTTAGTTCAGTTTAGTTTATTATTGTCCCATGTGACAAGGTACAGTGAAAAGCTTTTTGTTGCTTGCTATCCAGTCAGCAGAAAGATTAAACATAATTAAATCAAGCTGTCCACTGGGTACAGATATAGGAGAACGGGCATAATGTTTAGTGCAAAATAAAGATCAGTAAAGACTGATTAAAGATAGTTTGAATGTCTTCAACGAGGAAGTCAGGACGGCTCTCTTGCTGGGGTGAGCCCTGTTTGGTTATTTGACAACAACTGTGAAGAAACTGTCCCTTCTTCTTCTTCTTTCGTGTG
Source organism: Okamejei kenojei (assembly GCA_035221665.1). Classification (NCBI taxonomy): domain Eukaryota; kingdom Metazoa; phylum Chordata; class Chondrichthyes; order Rajiformes; family Rajidae; genus Okamejei; species Okamejei kenojei. Next base: position 34,588,606 of record CM069145.1, on the reverse strand, counting down.
GCGTGCACAGCCTAAAGTTGTTGGACAACTTGTTCTATTTGATCTTCCGTTTGTGCACGTGGGACTTGTGTAGTTGGAGCTTGTTAGTCGGCATGGACAAGTTGGGCCGAAAGGCCTGTTTTAACACTCTATGACTAACTCCAACTCTGTGGGATAAGACAACATCTGTGGGGAGATTGGTTCGATAATTTCACGTCAAGACCCTTTCTTCTGACTGATTAGCGTCAGACTCCAATCGGTCTGAAGAAGGATCCCAACACAAAACGTTGCCTGTCCTTTCCTTCCCCGAATGTTGTATGATCCTGCTGAGTTCCTCCAGCACTTTATATTTTGTTATAGGTGTTTTGCTGTTAAAACACAAAGTACTTGTGCTACAATACTAGGATAAGCGCTCGACCAAGAAAACTAAGCCCAATGCCAAAGTAGTATCTAAACTGCCAATACACACTTATGCTATAGGGCATTAACTAACCTCATATTCAGTAATAAGCTATCTCATCGACAGTAACTCGAAACAAGTATGACTGTCCTCTTTCGGGAGGACACCTGTGCGTGACTTTGTTTAACGTGGGGAGACTGGTGCACAGACAGCCACCACATGATTCTTGACAAATCTGGGTCAGCATCCAGTGGCATGGAGTCCAAGACGACTGGGGACCCTTTTCTGCTACAGCCTTCATCCGCCTTCCCAGCCATTGTGATGCTCCACTAAGGTCAGCCATCATCTTCTGCTTGTTTCACCGTTGAGGTCTTGTTTGGATTGCTCTTTGTCAGGGACCTCCCCCTTGACCTTACTGCCATGGGCGGCCCTACCAGGAGCATAGCTCCAGACCCATCAGTCTCAGGACCGCACAAGCTTCCCCACCACGACAAAGTGACAATCCATGGAGAAGAATAAGCTATCGACATGTTAACAAACACACCAGCTAAATATTTAACCAAGAAACCCAATCCTTATACACATAAGCATCCAAAATGCTTTGGCACAATTAAACTATGGGATAACAAACTAGGCATGTAGATGCCGGTATATCATTGGGGTTATCAAGTGGGCACCTCCCTTCACTGGTATTTCGTTAAGTAAAGGGCCTGTCCCACTGAACGAGGTAATTCTCCCGAGTTTTCCCCTGGTTCGAACTCGGAGAATGTCCGTAGCGGGTCCGTAGGAGCTCGTGGATGTCTCGTAACGGCTTGTACAAGTAACAGTAAGTACTCGGGGAAATCCGGTAAACTCGTGATGTTTTTTCAACACTGTGAAAAATGTCCACGAGTAAAAAAATACTCGTGATGAAAGAAATTGTTACTTTTTATTTGTACGAGTCACTACGAGCCATCCACAAAATCCTAGGGACCCGCTACGGACATTCGCCGAGTTCGAATCAGGGGAAACTCGGGTGAACTCTTGAATTACCTCGTACAGTGGGACAGGCCCATTAGGCTCATAACACCTCGGGAAGGCTCAACAGTTAGTTCTTGTCATCAACCAATCTACTACTCCTGAGCCTAGCCTACTACATTAATAATTGTGCTGGAAGGTTTAATGACACATGCAAGGCATTAATGCAGACAGTAATGTGGGGGTATAACAAATAAGTCACAATGGGACCTGATGTAATTGGTTTTGTTCACTAATCCACACTTGAGTGCTAAATGCTAGACGGTAAACAACTCACTCCACTTAGTGCGTATTGGGCTTTGTACAGTTGAGATTTACACCAGAATAATGATACAGAACTTTACATGATAATTAGACTGCTTTTAACATTGGTGCCCACGAGGCATATTCTTAAGTGCTATTCTTTTAGCTTCTGTAATGAGAGATGACAAACTAAACAGAGTGAGGCTGCAAGCTGCCACTTCCGGCCTTTGGGACTTTGAACAGCTACAGAGGAATAAATGCACCCGTATTCAAGGGCTACTGTTACCTTAAGTGTAGCCATTAAGACTGAGGCCTCAACATTGGATCCCATCACACTTTTATTTAGTGCAATTGAATCCAGAGTTGTTTAGTGAGTGACTAAAGTGGCAGTGGTGTCCCTATTTGTCAAATAACAAATAGCTGGAAATTCTACAGAATATTTCCAGTCACAATAGACAATAGGCGCAGGAGTAGGCCATTCGGCCCTTTGAGCCAGCACCGCCATTCAATGTGATCATGGTTGATCATCCACAATCAGTACCCCGTTCCTGCCTTCTCCCCATATCCCCTGATTCCACTATCTTTAAGAGCCCTATCAAGCTCTCTCTTGAAAGTATCCAGAGAACCAGCCTCCACCGCCCTCTGAGGCAGAGAATTCCACAGACTCACAACTCTCTGTGTGAAAAAGTGTTTCCTTATCTAAATGCCTTACCCCATATTCTTAAACTGTGGCCCCTGGTCTGGACTCCCCCAACATTGGGAACATGTTTTCTGCCTCTAGCATGTCCAAACCCTTAACAATTTGATATGTTTCAATAAGATACCCTCTGATCCTTCTAAATTCCAGAGTATACAAGCCCAGCCGCTCCATTCTCTCAGCATGTGAACCTATGCTGCGCTCCCTCAATAGCAAGAATGTCCTTCCTCGCGTTTCACTCTTGTGTCAATACTTTGACTTCATTTTACTGGCATTGTTCATGATGGAAGGTCGCTAAATTGAATCTCTGTTTATGGGCCTGATCACCAGTCATAGGTCACTCTAAGAACAACCACAGGAGCAAAATGAATAGATGATGCCGGATGTCCAAAACACACAAATCCCCAAAATGCTGGAAGCACTCAGCATGTAAGGCAGCAACTAGATAGGGAAACAGGTTCAGGATGGCACAGTGGCGTATGGGCAGCACAGTGACGCAGCAGTAGAGATGCTGCCTTACACTGCCCAGACTGGCTTACTGTACACTACTTTAGAGACCCAGGTTCGATCCTGTCTATGGGCGCTGCCTGTATGGATTTTGTTTGTTCTCCCTGTGACCGCGTGGGTTTCTCTGGGTGCCCCGGTTTCCTTCCACACTCAAAAAGGCATACAGGTTTATTGGTTAATTGGGTTCTGTATATTGTCCTTTGTGTGTAGGATAGAACTAGTGCACGGGTGATCGCTGGTGAGCACCGACTCAGTGGACTGAAGTGCCAGTTTCCACACTCTATCTCTAAACTTAAAAAAAAAGAAACTTAAAAATTGCATCCCGGAACCTGACCTGAAATATCAACTGTTTCTTTTCTCCAGAGATACTGCCAGACCCGTTGAGTTGCTCCAGCACTTTGTCTATCATGACTACAATGTACGTGGATGAAAGATGTGCTGCCTGACCTTCTACACTGTTCCAATGGTGTTTAATAGAAGCATTTTCTTTTTTAATTGAGCAGTGCAGGAGGTCAGAGTGGACAGAGAATGAAAGTGAGAGGTAACTGGAAGCTTCAGCTCACCAATGAACATTAAATCATGGAATGACTGCCTATTCTGCCCTTTGTGAAGTATTCTTCCAAACAATCATCAAATCTCTATTGCGCAGGAGATTCAGTTTTGTTAGTGCAGTGTTGGAAGCAGCTTCTACGTGAGTCTTAGATTGAAGACAGAATATACCACAGATGCTGCAATCTTGAGCAAACATCACACCCCAGTCCATCACATAAACCAGTCATGCACCATGGACTCCATCTACACTTCACGCTGCCTCACAAAAGCAGCCACTCAAAGACCACTCGCTCCTGTCATTCTGTCATCCCCCATCTCCCACTGGGCAGAAGAAGAATAGTCTGAAGAACAGTCCCAGTCACCAGTCTCCAGACGGGTCCCAACCCAAAATGTCACCTCTTTATCTTTGCCAGTGATGCTGCCTGACTCGCTGAGTTACTCCAGCACTTTGTGCTCTTTTGTGTAAACCAGCATCTGCAGTACCTTGTTGCTGTGGGCAGTAGATGCACTAGTTTGAAAGCATGTACTATCAGAATCAAGAACAGTTTCTTCCCCACTGTTATCAGACTCTCGAATGGGGCTCTCGTATACAAAGGATGCATTCCTGAACTTCCAATGTACCTCGTTTAAGCACTCACACTTCTGAACTTTCTCTGTAGTGTAACGCTCTGCCTATTTTCTCTTTTGCATTATCTTTTTGTACTCGCGTGACTGGGTAGTAGACAACACATTTTTCAGTGTATTTGCAGTATCTCGGGGCAGGTAATGATAATCAACCAATATCAGAATGAATTATTTCCAACATACTAGTTTAGTTTAGAGATACAGCATGGAAACAGGCCCTTTGGCCCACTGAGTCTGCACCGCCCAACAATCACCCTTGTACTAGCTCTATCCTACACACTAGGGACAATTTACAGAGGCCAATTAAACTACAAACCTGCATGTCTTTGGAATGTGAGAGGAAACCGGAGCAGCCGGTGGAAAGGCACGCGGTCACAGGGAGAACGTGCAAACTCTGCACAGATAGCACATGTAGTCAGGTTTGAACCCGTGTCCCTGGTACTGCAATGCAGTAACTCTACAGCTGCACCACTGTGCCGCCCTACTAGTGCCAGCTCTTTTAAAAAGTTATTCAGTTTGCTCCACTGCAGTCCCTGTGGACTTGCACTTTTTTCTCCCTGAGAAATATTGATCTAATTGCAGTCTGGATCCTCCCCCGACAGAAATGCTGCTGCATGACTTAGATGGTTAAATGAGGATATGGAGTGTGATGTTTCCAGTTGGCTGATGATACCGAGTTAGCTGGGGAAGTAAACACTGCAAAAAGTTGCAGAGATGTTATCTGAATGGAAAAATATAGTATGCAGGTAGAATATAAAATCAGAATATTATGCGGAGAAACAAGAAGAAAAAATGGAAAGATGGCATACTCGTTTAAAATAATGAGAGCCCACAGAAATGTTGGTATTGGCAAAAGATGCCTGTGCACAATAGATTTCAGCTGTGCACTATTATGGTTACTTAGTATCGCAGTTTTTAATTTACTGCATTATTCATTATTTTATATTTGTCTGTGTTATTGCATTTACATTGCCTGCTAAGGTCAGCAAGTAAGAATTTAATTGTTCCATTGCCGGTACATGTAACAATTAAACACTCTTGACTCTTGATTTGACAAATGACCATGTCAACGTGCAAACAATAGAAAGCCTAAAGGTATGTTCGACTTCACTATGAGAAGATTGGAGCATCAGAGTAAAGATATCTGAGGGAGGCACAGTTGGTGCAGTGGTAGATTCGATCATGACTATCGGTGCTGTCTGCGTGGAGTTTGAACGTTCTCCCTATGACGACATGGGTTTTCTCCCATATTCCAAAGACATACAGGTTTGTAGGTTAATTGGCTACTGCTGAGTTTCTACAGCTTTTGTGTCTATCTACTGTTTAGTTTAATTTAGTTTATTGTCACGTGTACCGATGTACATTGAAAAGCTTTATGTTGCGTGCTAACCAGTCAGCAGAAAGACTACATAGGATTACAAATGAGCTGTCCACAGTGTACAGATCTATGATAAAGGGAATAATGTTTAGTGCAGGTTAAACTCTGATTAAAGAAAGTCCGAGGGTCTCCAATGTGGTAGGCAGTAATTCAAAGATCACTGTCTATTTGTTGGTAGGATGGTTCAGTTGCCTGATAACAGCTGGAAATAAACTGTCCCTGAATCTGTAGGAATGCGTTTTCACACTTCAGTACCTCTTGCCTGATGAGATAGGGGAGAAGAGGGGGTGAGGAGAAAAGAGGAGAGACTGCTCCTTGATTATGCTGGTGGCCTTACCGAGGCAGCGTGAGGTATAGATGGAGTCAATGTCAAGCCTACAGTATTTCTCATGTTCACGTTCAACCTGTTCCCATGACCCTATCAAGTAGAATATTTGCCATATCCTGATACATTTTATCCCCATCCCTACTTTATTATGTTCATATTCATCTCTCGGAACACTTACTGATGAGAATTCTGGATGTTACTTCAGTGAAGACGAAGACACGAGCTGTTCTACATTGGAATGCTAATGTTACTGATCAGTACCATTGTTTTTAAAAACGATCTAATTACCAGTCAGATAGCTCGAGCTGTTGCCTTCCTTGCAGTTGTGCATAAGCAGAAGTTAATAACGCATATCAATATTACAAATCGCTCAAACAGACAGGAAATCTTTTGTGTAGGAAGCAAATGGGTTTGGACTATTTCTAGACAAGATATCAAAACTTGTGAAATTCTTTAAAGCTGGATTGGGAAGATAGGGTAATTTTATTTTTCACAAACAGAGCAAAGTTGCTCTCACTAAGAAGATGTACAGGAGTAGATTGAGCCCCAAATTAGGAGAATGGCTCAAATTTCCTCTGAGATTACATAAAAAGCAAAAGGATATCAGGGACCAGGAAAAGTAAACTGGTAGACATGGGGGATGTGGATATGGATCTTAATGAGTAATTTACAGCTGCCTTTGCTCAGAAAGTGGATGAGGATGCTGTTGACATTAACGAGGTTAAGTGTGAAATATTGCAGGATATAAGCATATTAAGAAAAAAAAAATCAATTTTTAGTCGGTTAACATCTATAAAGGTGAATAAATGTCCAGGTCAGAATGAAATACATTCATGGCTGTTCAAAGGAGCAAAGGATGATATTGTCGAGGCTCCGCCCAATCTATTCAGGCCGCAGGAGAGTTACCATAGGATTGGACAACTGTGAACATTGTTTAGATTAATATCACATGTACTGAGGAACAGTGAAATGCTTTTTATTGCATGATATCCAATCAGCAGAATAACGATACATGATTGCAATCGACCCATCCGCAGGGTACAGATACAGGATGAAGGGAATTTAGTGCAAGATAAAGTCCAATAAAGTCTCATTAAAGGTAATCCGAGGGTCTCTAATGAGTTAGATGGTAGCTCAGGACCTCTCTCGAGCTGGTGTTAAGATGGTTAATAACAATTTCACTGCACAGTTCAAAGAAGTGGCTAAAAAAAATAAAGGGGTTGCTTTATGTTAGTAACTGAGGCATTGAATAGAGGTGCAGAGAGTTCATGCTGCAATATGTACAACAATGATGGGACCACAACTGGAGTACAGTATACAGTTCTGCTCACAGACCTACTGGATAGAACACAAAATACTGGAGTAATTCAGTAGGTTAAGCAGCATTGCTGGAGGACAAGGATAGACAACATTTCGGGTCAGGGCCCTTCTTCGGACTGCTCAAGATATCTCCTCAAGGTATGCTTACTTTGAAACATCTCCCTGGAGGATAGAAGTAAATGTTTTAACAAAGGTGCAGAGGAGATTCACAGAGATGTTGTTGGATTGGGAAAACTCAGCTTGGATAGGTTGGGCTTGTTCTCATGGGAGCCTGATCACAGAAGTTTAATAATGTGTATAAAATTATAAATGGTCTAGAAAGAGTACATAAGGAAGAATTACTTTCCTTATCAGCAGAGAGAAAAACGAGAGATTGATTTGAAGCAAATCTGTTGCATGAGGTTTAAATGACTTTTTAATTGCACGGTAAGCTATAATTGCCGCATAACAAATACTCTGGCCCTAAGAAGCTGGTTTTATCTGTGCAGATTTTTAATCTTTCATAGAAATATTTCAAAGAATAACAGATTTAAAAGCTTTAATTCCACTATTTTGACATTTGCCTTATCATTCCATGTTGTATTTCAAGCTGTGTAAAAGATGAAAATGTTTAATTTTTTTCTGGTTTGTTGATTTCTCATCTGATCAATCTCATTAGATGCACAGCGAGCTAGATTCTAGACTTTCATTTTGAACCGATAACGATGCCGATAACGAAAAAGCAGGGCACAGATATTGTTAGCTCTTTATAGAAAGTTTTCTTTGCGGCTAGCTAAAGGCCAAAGTTACTGGTCATTACTCAAATTGCTTGCTTAGTGGCTTGTGGCGATGATTTGGTCTAATAAATGAGATCCACAATTCTATCCAAACTGTGCAGCAGGTCACACATCAGCAGAATAAGTCATCTGCATTTGACTTGGACTGTTTAGAACAGGTGAAGGAGTTGGATGGCAAAGATGGCGGCTTGATGACACATTGCATGAGATGGGCAAAGTCCAAGTTCAGAAAAGTATAAACTCTCTGACCTTCCATGATTTTGCTTTCTCAGAAAGTGCTCACTGAAATGCAAACAATGTTTGGATGTTAAATTTAGTAAACGGCATAGTTTTCTGGTACACAACACTGATAGGTGAGACTTTCTGTTGGGAATGGAGACTTGGAAATAACCCTTGTAAGGTTAGTTTAGTTTCGTTTAGAGATACGGTACAGAAACAGGCCCTTCGGCCCATTGAGTTCGCACCGACCAGCAATCCCCGCACATTAACACTATCCAACATGCATTAGGGCCAATTTACATTTCTAACAAGTCAATTTACCTACATACCTGTACGTCTTTGGAGTGTGGGACGAAACCGAAGATCTCGGAGAAAACCCACGCGGTCATGGGGAAAATGTACAAACTCCGTACTAACAGCACCCATAGTCAGGATCGAACCCGGGTCTCCGGTGCTGCAAGCACTGTAAGGCAGCAACTCTACCGCTGCGCCACCAAGTCTTCCAATAATCAAAATAGGAGGCCATTGTTTATCATTTCAGAAAAAGACCATCTCATAGTTTCATCTTTTCATACCTTTTGTTTCTCTCTCCCCTGACTCTCAGTCTGAAGAAGAATCTCGAGCCGAAAAGTCACCTATTCCTTTCCTCCAGAGATGCTGCCTGACCCACTGAGTTACTCCAGCATTTTATGTCTCTCATAGGGCAGCCTTCTGGATGAAACATTTGCAGCTATAATTCAAGAGATTTTCCTTTGCACTGAAGCCACTGCAGTAATACATTCCAGACTATGGTTTGGTTTATTTATTATAATATATGCCAAGGTGAAAAGAAATTCCTTGTTTATGTGAACTTCATAGAGTTGACAATAATGATAAATACAACGACACATGCAAAACCAGCAGAATGGTGCAAGATTTAATTCAGGAGGTAGTTGAGATAGGTGCTATCGCAACATTTAAGAAACATTTAAGAGAGACACAAAATGAGTAAGTCAGCAGGGCAGGCAACAACTATGGAGAGGAGGAATGGATGATGTTTTGGGCCAAGACCTTTATTCAGAGATGCTGCCTGTCCGGCTGATAGACCAGCATTTTGTGTCTATCTTTGGTGTAAACCAGCATCTGCAGTTCCTTCCTACACATTGAAACATTTAGACAGGTTTGGACAAAACAGGTTTAGAGGGATATGGAACTAATGCAGATGGGACTAGTGTATATGGAACATGTTGATCAACATGGGCAAGTTGGGCCAATGGGCTTGTTTCCAAGCAGTATGATTCTCTATGATGCTATTTAGTCTAATAGTGGCACAGTGGCACAGAGCCAGAGACCCGGGTTCAATCCTGACTACGGGTGCTGTCTGTACGGAGTTTGTACGTTCTGCCTGCGACCGCATGTGTTTTTTCTGGGTGCTTATGTTTCCTCTCACATTCTAAAGACGTACAGACGTACCTATAACTCTGAGAAATTAGGTGCTGCTGAGAAATGAAGGAAGGGTCTTCAACAATGGAAGTTGGATTCTCCAAATAAATGTATTGAGTCAAGAAGATTTGTAGCAATCAATGTTCTTTTTTAGTTTGCAGCTACCTGCTTTTTCAATTTATTTTTGATAAACGGTGACACTTAAAACCTAGTCTACAGTTGTTGAACTAATTGTTTACTATGAATGCTACAAGTTGCTGCATTGAACAATTTGTATTATATTCATTGTAGCAAATAAGTGGTACTGGCATGGCTGGCATTTATTAATCCCCTCTGGTGATCATTTGGTCAGCGTGACTGAATGGTTGGCTTGACCACCTGAGGCAGTTAAACATTGTTGAAGAACGGCACATAGCTCAGACTGTAAGAATAGCAGGATTTCCTTCCCGAAAGGATGTCACTAAGTCTCTTGCAACAATCAGACATCAACAGTAGAGAGCATATTGCCTGGTTTGGCAACTTGAACACCCAGGAAGGAAGGAGATTTCAAAAAGTGGTGAACACTGCCCAGCCCATCATCGGTACTGACCTCCCCACCATCGAAGGAATCAATAGGAGGCATTACCTCAAAGGCAGCCAGCATCATCAAGGACCACACCACCCTGGCCACGCTCTCATTTCACTCCTGCCATCGGGGAGAAGGTGTAGAGGTCTGAAAACTGTAACGTTCAGGGACAAATAATTCCATCAGGCTCTTAAACACTATAAACTGCAACTAAACTGTGAACTACAAACTGCCTGGCTTGCACTCGAGACTTTGGACTTTGTTTTTGCACTGTATTGTTTTTAAAATTAATTTAACTCTTTTGTCCATTTATTATATTTTCTATTGAGGCCTGTGTTTCCATATCTGTGCTGTTGCAAGTTAAGAATGTCATTGTTCCCTTTTGATACAAATGACGATAAAACACTCTTGACTCATTCTCTTGACTTTAATGGTCACTTTTACTGCGCCAACCTTTTATTGGACACCATCTTATCAAAGGTCACCAGGTTATGATAGGATTCCCCTCCTGAGAACTGTTTGTAGCCCACACAGTTTAGTTTATAGATACAGCATGGAAGCAGATCTTCCATGCCGACCAGTGAGCACTCCGCACACTGTCACTATCCAACACGGTAGGGGCAATTTACAATTTTTACCGAATCCAAATTAACCTACAAACCTGCATGTCATTGGAGTGTGGGAGGAAACCGGAGCATCCGGAGAAAACCCACGTGGTCACAGGGAGAATAAACAAACTCCGTACAGACAGCACCCATAGTTAGGATCGAACTGAAGTCTCTGGCGCCTTAAGGCAGCGACTCTACCACTGCACCACCGTGTTGTCCAGTTCGTAAGTTGGAAATGAACAGAAACAGGTGTGACGGGAGACCAAGCAGGTGTAGAGAGTGTAGCCGCTATCCACCTCACTGACTCAGTGAGTGAGCAAGTCTGCTCAGCGCTCCCAGCTGTGCTCAGGTCCAACCACCCCCCCATTGTTATGGCTTGGGGCCCAGGAGGGAAGGCAGGCAGAAATGCCCCATTCCCACCCAGCAGAAGGTGCATGTAACCTCACTGTTGCTGGCAAATCCAACTCCATCCATCCCACTGATCTCTCAAACGTTTGTTCGTATGTAGGAACTAACCACAAGTCGGGCTCTTGTAACGCTGTGAACACCAATATCAATTTAAAAGACCTTTCTTCTTTGGGTCCCTTTTCTCCCCATTGCCTACTCTGCTCACCTGAAACCTTTCATCTGCTTGCCCCAGACATTGAGAAATGACTGCCTGACTTGTGCGCTGCATCCTCTTCTAACTAACCGAAGGTCAATGCTAATGAAGTCTGGACTGCATTCAATTAACTCAATGCAGGCTGGATATCAGAGTAGGCACTATATATAATTTAGATTTATGTTAAGTTTAATCAAATTAAATATTGGAGCTATAGAGTTATACAACATAAAACCAGGCTCTTTGGCCCAACATGTGCGTGTCAACCAAGATGCCCCATTTAAGCGAGTCCCATTTGCCTGTATTTGGCCCATATCCCTCTAAACCTTTCCTATTCACATACCTATCCAAGTGTTATGGTACCTGCCTCAACTGCCTCTTCTGGCAGCTCATTCCATATACGTACTACCCTCTGAGTGAAAATGTTGCCCCTTGGGTTCCTATTAAATATTCCCCCTCTCACCTTAAACCTATGCCTCTGGTTCTTAATTCCCTCATCCTTATTCCCAGTAAAAGACTCTGTGCATTCCTATGACCATTCCCTTCATGATTTTGTACACCTCTATAAGGTCATCCCTAAGCCTCCTGCGCTAAGCCTTTACCCTTCTTCTTTTTGTGTATGGTGTGCACAGCCTAAAGTTGTAGGACAACTTGTTCTATTTGATCTTATTTGATTGTGCACGCCGGGTTGATTGCATTCATTGAAACAGGGCGGACCACGTGAAGGTTGCCATCTCCCACCCCCAGCCTTTATCCTAAGGAATAAAGACCGAGCTACTTTACCTCCCCCTATAGGTCAGGCCCTCCAGTCCTGGCAACATCCTGGTATGTCATCCTAGTAAATGTTCTGAGAAATATTTATGGAGAAAAATGAACACGGCGATTGATGCAACTGATTTGCATCTCTTTAGTTTGTTCATTACAGCAGCATTTGGTTGAAAGCAGATCAACTATTTACAGGATGCAGGCCACTTGAACGCATAACCTACCATCATCCCAGGTAGCAACAGAGAGCTCTACCTAGAGTACCGAGGCAGATGGATTATTTTCTGAAAATTGAAAATAAAGCACCATTCAGAACTGAATAGCTCCTCTATTGAAATGTTGATTGAATGTAACTATGGAGTATATTTCTCTGTAGCTTACTGATCGAAATACCTCTCCCTTTAGGCAGTCCTGTTCCCCATTAAATAACACACTGCTTTCCACCATTACTGGAATTGATGGCACAATGTAAAATATCAGGGAAAGCCAATGAAGTGATTTTGTTCAGACTAATATGTGATTACTGACTATCCAACTCAAGGCTACACATTTGTTTCAGCATTACTGAGAAGCAGCACAGTAATAATTAGACATTGATTGATTAATCTAGTTACACATACAACAAGGGTACACTGCCATTCCCTCTAGTTAAACTGACGATCAATGCTTTAAAGGCATTACTTTAATAATGCATGTTGTGATACTAAGCATGCATTTTACATTATTCTTTAAAGGTTGCCGATCTAATGACATTAAAGGCACACTATTTATTTACCCTTTGGGAAGCATCTAAGGCAGTCAATTCAAAACAACACACATAACTCCAGTTCCCAGAAAGGTGACATCATAATCAGAATATCCATTGATTGGAGAGGAACACCAAGGAAGTGAAATTATCTCACCACGCTAAACTATGTCACTGAAAAACAAATTAGAGGATTACACCAATTATTAAATAATAATTAGAAACAGAAAAGACCGGCAATTCTTAGCAGGTCAGGCAGCATAATGAAGAGAATCAAATTTTGGGATCAATAAACTTTTATCAGGACATTAGCTCTGCCTTGCTCTCTCCACAGATGCTTGATCGATCGGTAACTCATTTGAAAATCTGGAAGTCAATGCTTGCCCGTCTGAAGAAGGGTTCCGACCCGAATTGTCACCCGTAATTTTTCTCCAGAGATGCTGCCGAAACCGCTGTGTTACAACAGCACCAATTGTCTCTCTTTGGCCTTACAGGAATTGTTTTTAAGAGCTTCATTCATTATACATACTGACGTTTCCACTATCCTTTTTGGATGTTAACGAGGCAGGAACTGAAGCTTCATCCCATTTTGTTTCACAATCTTCAAAATGAAATGAACAAAATTGCAAAACATTGCTTGAAATGTTTAATCTCCTTAATCTCCTTGGAAGAATCGTGCAAGGCTGAAGTGGGTTTGAATGCTTCTATGGTGGTTCTGTGGGACTGGTGCCTTGTACCGTTTAGGTACATTAATTTATAATGGGCTGGTAACTGATTTTTTTTCCCCCATCTGTGCAGAACTCCTGACTAGAGATATTAATAAATAGATAATAAAATACCCCAGTTCCTTATTCTGTGACCAAATGCCTTTACTTGAAGTTGAGAAATTGCACTGATTTTAGTTTTCCCCAGATTGCAGTATCTGTAGTCTTTTAGAGTGCTAAGAGTCATAGAGCCATACAGCGTGGAAACTAGCCCTTTAGCCCAACTTGTCCACGTTGATGGGGTATGTCCATATATCCTATATGGACATACCCCATCAACACTAGTCTCACCAAACTGCATTTGGCCAGTGTCCCTATTCTTTCTAAGCATCTTAAACGTTGTGATAGCTTCTGCCTCTATCTCCTCTGGCAGCTTGTTCCATATACCTACCTCTTCTATTACTACAAACAGAAGGTTCTAATAGCACTTAGCAGGTCAGAACTAATGAAGGGCCTTCAGCCCAGAACAGTAAAGCCTTCTCTTTTCGCAGATGTTGCCTGACCTGCCGAGTGTTTCCAGAATTTCTTGTTTTCATTTCAGATTATTCAATGTCCTCAATGTGTTTTTCAGCTCATACCTTGTTTGGTATCTGTATTAAAGGCATGAGAAAGATGCTCTGGTCAAATGAGCCTTGTCCATTCTTAACTAGCATGTTCCCCAATGATTTATTAAAAGTTTTCTCGCAATGCCATGCACAAATTTGTAAAGTGAAATTGTTTCTACCTCCGATTTTTGTCTTGTCTAAAATTTATGAATATATTTCCAGGCAGGATGCCATGAATTGATGGAAGAGAATCTTGCCAAACCTCAATTTGAATACCTGCACCCTTGCGATGTAGGGGTGTTTTAAGAAACCACATAGAAAAGCAATATCTTATTAATTGAAGAATTGAGCTAATTGAGGAGAAAATACTGCACTGTTAGCGTATTTTCAAGAATACCTGAAGGAATGAGTATTCATATCAAATTCTGTTTGCAAGCAGTTTGGGACAGGGACATACATTTAGCAATGCAAAGCATGGAGAGTTATAGCTTAACATTTGCTACAGAGAAGTTATGTAAGTCAATGTATCCTTCCACTTGGAAGAGGAGATATTAAAGTTTCTACAAAGTGAGTTTCATCTAAAATCCTGGAGTGTTAAAACAAGTGACATGATTTGGGAGAAGGGACTGATTTTTTTTCATCCACGAGGTTATTAATGTATAAATATCAAAAACTGTGGATGGCGCAAATCTGAGATATGAACAGAAAATGTTGGAATCTCTCAACAGGTCAGGCAGCAACTGTAGAAAGGGAGTTAATGTTTTGGGTTGAAGACAGAACTGGAACAGAGTGAAAGTTGTGGAGGGTAAGAGAAGGATGGATAGAACAAAGGGAATATTTCATAGGGAGAGGCCATGGTTCCCTTGGTGATGAGAAATTGAAATGAACAAATTCATTTGTTTATCAGCTGATAAACAAATGAAGGAGGTTGGAGGAAACAAAACAATATAAAAGCTGTGTAAATCAGAGCTCTTGTTCAGTTTAGTTTAGAGATACAGCATAGAAAGAGGCCCTTCGGCTCACCGAGTTCATGTCGACCAGCGATCTCCAAACACTAACACTACCCTACACACACTAGGGACAATTAAACATTTTATCAAGCCAATTAGCCTACAAACCTGCACATCTTTGGAATGTGGGAGGAAACCGGATCTCCCGGAGAAAGCTCACTCAGGTCACGGAGCTTATATACAAACTCTATATTTTGACCATGTGGTCAGGATCGAACCCAGGTCTATGGCACTGTAAGGTAGCAACTCTTACTGCTGTGCCACTAATTTATTGGAAGAACTATAGAATATTGCAGTACTTGTAGCTGCTGTTCTTTAATAAGCTTATCCATAGTCCCATGGACCAATTATTTTCACATCCTCCTTCAAATCCTTCCGCCTTTAGTATATATTCAATTCCCTTCTGAACATTACAATTGAATATGCTTTCACCATCCTTTCTGGAAGTTCAGACTAGTACTTGGCAAACTGCCAACAGTACTATTTCTTTATGCAAAAGCACTATCTTTAAGCCTCTAGCAAAAATAAAAGACTCTTAACTATAATTTACTAAAATTTTCTGCCCAAATCAAAGTTTAAGATATAGCTTGAATAAATATTGTGTGCTCTGCTATAGGCAAGAGATAAGTCTGCAAAAAGATCTGCAAAATCTGATAACATTTGGGAGGATTTTCATTAATATGTTTTGAGTTCATCTTCAGAATAACTAGAATCCTGCAGATGCTCAGTGATTAAGTTGTAAAGGTTAGAACATTTCTTATAATCTGTGGATGTGTTTCTTCTCAATAAAGATGTAATGAGTTGTAAATGCCTGTTGCCACTTTTTTTCTGTGTAGGAATAAGGAAAGTTTTTGTTTTTAGTTTTGAGTTGCAGCGTGGAAATAGGCCCATTGGCCCACGGAGTACTCGCAAACCAGCGATCCCCATAGTTGTAGACTACACACTAGGAGCAATTTGCAGAAGTCCAATTAACCTACAAACGCACATGTCTTTGGAATGTGGGAGGAAACTGAAGCACCCAGAAAAAACCCATTTGGTCAAAGGGGCAACGTACAAACTCAATACAGACAGCATCTGTATCAGGATCTAATGCAGGTCTCTGGTGCTGTAAGGCAGCAACTCTACCGCTGCGCCACTGTGCTTCCCAAAGTTAGGATTTATTTTATTTGAGTAGACAAACTTTGTTGTAGCAATCTTCAAGTAGCTGATGTTTGCAGTCCAGGCTTTGGAATGACTATTCATTCCCAATAGATATATTGGGTTGATAGCTGAATGGCTTGAATAGATTCTAGGCAAATACTTGTGCAAAATAAATTGGCATATTTTTCCTATAATGATAAATAATTCTGATTGTATCCTTATTTGACTTCAGTTTGGTTTAAGGGGTTGATCTCCTCTGAAGGATGCACAATGTCTGTTATGGATTTGGGAGTGGAAGCCATTAATGGAGAAAAATGTCCGGATCCTTTTTCGGGTCCTATCTCTGGGAAAAATGGGTAGGTGACATTACAGGTTGAGTCCCGACCTGAAACATCACCTATCCATTTCTCCGGAGATGCTGCCTGACCGGATGAGTTACTGCAGCATTTTGTGTCACTCTTTGAAAGAGCTGTTCCGGACACTCTCTACATTTCCTTGTCTGTGGAAGGAAATATACAGATAGAATTTCATGTCAAACTGAAGAAGCGTCCTGACCCGAAATTTCATTTGTCAATTTCCCTCCACAGATGCTGCCTGACCCGCTGAGTTCCTCCAGCACTTTAATTTTTGCTCTAGTTTCCAGCATCTGCAGCCTCTTGGGTCTCCATTTCCTTATCTCATCGGGTTGCTTGACCCATTCGAATATTACAGCAAAGGGAGACCGTTACGGAATCCAAAAATGTTTGGCCGAGGCTTCAACAATCAAACATTCAAAACCATTATGTAACATTACAAGCTATGATATTTCCCAGAATGAAATGAAACAAAGGGATCATGCATCTTCAGGACTGAATGACTGCCCTTCTAAGGAAAATATCTTCATTCGATTATTTCTCACCACATGTAAGTGATTATTAAACCGCAAGAAGGTCGCAGTGGCTGGTTGCCGTATACAAGACTTCCCACGGTGTATTAAGTGCAAGTGGGTGAGAGCCAGTACATGCGGTACTAGAGAAATACATCTTGGTCATGGGTATTCAATGCTGTCTGATTTGTTCCGAGCCTTTTGATGCTCCCATGTTGTGTTCCTGTGAGCGAGTCATATCTATCCCCTTGTTCAACCCCACATCTGCCCGGAATAGGCTTGAGTAGGGACACAGCAGGGAGCCCATTACATTCTCTTTGTTTCTCTTAACACATAGCAGACCTCCAGTAATTTACTTTCTATAAACACTAACCACAGGTGCTGGCGAATAGAAATGCTAGTGTCTTTTTTTCCATTCCTCTTTTTTTTTTAACTCAGCATGTAGCTGTTTCTCAATACAGGATTTATGATGACTGTGAAAATATGATGAACAAATAATGTGATCGTTAAGAAGAAAGAGGGGGGTGGTGCAGTTGGGAACTTGCATTTATAAAACGCATTGGCTCAGCAAAGCATATTGAGGATGTTATTCCCACACTAAAACTGGCTGGAAAAGGGAGAGATGTTGGGTCAGAGGTGATTTTTCCTTTGCGGGAAAAGAGGGGGCGGCTGAGATTGGGGGGCAGGAAGGAAGGAAGTCTGAAGGATTTTTTCCTCTCTCTCCATCTTCTTTTGGAAATAGATTCATGTTCTGAGGTGGGAGAATGGTCAGTGTGCCTATTGAAACCATGATCATCTTGGGTGGTGCAGCGGTGGAGTTGCTGCCTTACTGCACCAGACTCGAGTGATAAGGGACTGGCAATATATTTCCAAGTCAGGAGTGTGTGTGGTTTGGAGAGGTGCCTGTATCGGGTTAGACAGAGAATGCTGGAGTAACTCAGCGGGACAGGCAGCATCTCTGGAGAGAAGGAATAGGTGACGTTTTGGGTCCAGAGATGCTGCTTGTATCAGGTAGTGTTCCCATACACTTACTGTCCATGTTTGTCATTGTGGATGGAGATGGCAGGCGTGGAAGTTGATGTCAGGGCAGCTAGGGTGAGTAACTGCAGTGTATGTAGATGGTACACACTGTAGCCACCAAGTACCCAACAGTACCACTCAGGACCACTCTCTACCTAGTGAGAGGACCTGATAACAGCAGGGAAGAAACAGATCCTGAATCTGGAGGTGTATGTTTTCACACCTCTGTCCCTCTTGCCCGATGGGCGAGGGGAGAAGAGGGTGTGACAGGGGTGAGACTGGTCCATGATTATGCTGGTAGCCTTTCCAAGGCAGTGTGAAGTGTAGATGGAGTCCATGGAAGGGAGGTTGGTTTGTGTGATAGTCTGGGCTATGTCAACAACTCTCAGCAACTCTCTGTGGTGGTACTTATCAGTTTCCTTTGCTTCTCAATTGAAGAATGCATGACCAAATGTATAGATGTATCCCAGATTACTAATGCTGAACACTCTGTCTCTGCACACCATTTGCAGAGATGGTTGGGGCTCAGATTTGGAAGTTGTACACAATGTGCTGCTGGTACGTCCGAATGGGGATGGATTTCTTGGCAAAAGTATTGTGAGCTGTGGACAGCTGCAATCATTAAGAAATTCTGACTTGGCTTGTATGTTTATATCTTTGTGGCTGCTCTCGGCTTTTGCTTTCACTGAAACCCAGGTGCCAATATTTGCAATTGGATTGTTGTATCTCACAGATAACATCAAGCATTTCAGCTATGGAGTTAATTTGGAAACTCGCAAGTAAGATCTAATGGATTTGGAGAGGCAGCAATTGCCAATAATCACCATCAACAATGTTCGTGTCTGATTACTTAAGCCAGGAATTCCCAGATTTTGTATGCATCCACCTTTCCTGCAAACCCCAAACACTAAATCATAGTCATAGGGTCATACAGGGTGGAAATAGGCCCTTCTGCCCATTGATCCGTGCCAAACAGCAATCGGCGTACACTAACACTCTTCCTACACACTAGGGACAATTTACAATTTTTACCAAAGCCAATTAACCTACAAATATATACCTCTTTGGCATGTGGGAGGAAACCAGAGCACCTGGAGAAATCCCATCTGGTCACAGGGACAAGGTACAAACTCTCGAAAGACAGGATCGAACCTGGTTCTCTGGCGGTGTAAGGCAACAACTCTACTGCTGTTCTGTCTCTCAACTCCCCTTGCAGTCATCTCCCCACCCCATTCCACATGTTAAATACTCACAACCTTGCAACTGTGCCATTGCATAACCTCTTCTGCAAACCCACAAACTTGTCTGGCAAAACCTCAAAGGTACATGTACAACATTTGTTTGAAACTCCGACTTCATCAATTTGCATTTCATTTCCATGTGTAGGAATTTTAAATAGTTGAAAATAAATGTAAAGCATAAAGCAGAGTGTCTAGATTTCCAATTAGAAAAGCAACTCCCTAAATAATAGTTACATTTCGGAGAACAAAATTCCATCCTCGTCATTAGAAATACGATGGATAGACACAAAGATGTGGAGTGCATGGATAGGTGGCGTTTCAAGTTGGGACTCTTCTTCAGACTCAAGAAAGGTCTGAAGAAAGATCCCGACCTGAATCATAACCTATCCATGTTCTCCAGACTCAAGACTCAAGATTCAGAGTCTGCAGAAGGGTCCCGACCCCCAACATCCATTTTCTCTGGAGATGTTGCCTGATCCATTGAGTTTCTCCAGCACTTTGTAACTATCTTTGGGATAAACCAGCATCTGCAGTTCCTTTTCATTATATTACTGATTCTCCACTGCATCAGTGAAGATGCACATCACCATTGGAGGAGCTGTTAAACCAAGACCTTGTCTACTGTAACAGACCACGTGAATCTACTGTGAAGAGTAGGATATTTCTCCTTGGTATCTCCAACTAAATAGTTCACAGTGGTTTATCTAATAATGGAGAGAAATTATCACTTGGCGTGCAAGAGGATTAGGGGTGATCTTTTACAGATGTATAAAATCATGAGAGGACTAGATCGGGTATACGTAGTGTTTTGCACAGGGTTGGAGAACCAGAGCGCATTGGTTTAAGGTGAAGGGAGAAAGATTTTATAGGAATCTGAGGGGTAACATTTTCATACATAGTGTAGTGGGTGCATGGAATGAGCTGCCGGAGGAAGTAGTTGAGGCAGGGACTATCGCAACGTTTAAAAAGAAGCAATTAGATTGGTACATGGATAGGGCAGGATTGGAGGGATATGGGCAAAACTCAGGCAAGTTAGTCTAGTGGAGATGCAACATGTTGGTTGACGTGGGCAAGTTGGGCCAAAGTATGCCGTTGTTTCCACGCTGTATATTTCTATTTCTCTAACTCTGAAGTGAAGTGCAATTTTTGTGATCAGGGCAATATTGGTTTAAAGGGCAATATC
Organism: Okamejei kenojei; assembly: GCA_035221665.1. NCBI lineage: Eukaryota > Metazoa > Chordata > Chondrichthyes > Rajiformes > Rajidae > Okamejei > Okamejei kenojei. Next base: position 34,568,092 of record CM069145.1, on the reverse strand, counting down.
AGTAAATCTCTAATTTTCAATGCTAGATTGCAATAGAGCAGCTGTGTTGCACTTTGTTGTAAAGAACTTGAATATCTTGAAGTTATGAAAGGTTGTTTAGAAATTATTCTTTCTTTCTTATCTCGTCAACCTGCTCAATAGTCTTATCTGCTGATCGATCCATTGTCCTTTACCTTGAGACTGTGGCTTAACTTGCTGGGCATTTATATTGTTGAATTCGGGGACAGCTTTGTGCTGGAGGGAAGATCCATTACGGTTTTGTAATCTTCACAGTGCCATAATTCACAGGATATGTTCGGATGCAGCACGAGGCAGGAGTCTGGAAAGGTGCCAAGATGCAGAGTTGTGTAAACAACCCTTGTGCCCTGAATTGCACAGGGCTGCTGTCATCTTTGTCCCTCACCGTCATTGTTTTGAGTTATTAAATTACTGACTGTTATCTCTTTGACTGCAACTACTAATGTTTTATCATCTGCTTCTTAGTGGTGTCCTCAGTCCTCAATACGCACAAATTGTGCCGAGCACTTTAGGCAAAGTTACTTCATAAGGTCATAAGTGATAGGAGCAGTTAGGCCATTCAGCCCATCAAGTCCATGCCATCCTATCATGGCTGATCTATCTCTCCCAATTAACCCCATTCTCCTGCCTTCTCCTCATAACTCCTGACGTACTAATCTATCTATCTCTGCCATAAAAATATCCACTGACTTGGCCAAAACAGCCTTCTATGGCAAAGAATTTCACAGATTCACCACCCTCTGACTAAAGACAATAGACAAATGGCGCAGGAGTAGGCCATTTGGCCCTTCGAACCAGCACCGCCGTTCAATGTGCTCATGGCTGATCATCTCCAATCAGTATCCCATTCCCGCCTTCTCCCCATATCCCCTGACTCCACTATCTTTAAGAGCCCTATCTAGGTCTCTCTTGAAAGTATCCAGAGAACCGGCCTCCGAGGCAGAGAATTCCACAGACTCACAACTCTCTGTGTGAAAACGTGTTTCCTCATCTCTGTTCTAAATGGATTACCCCTTATTCTTAAACTGTGGTCCCTGGTTCTGGACTACCTCGCCATCGGGAACATGTTTCCTGCCTCTAGCATGTCCAAACCCTTAATAATCTTACCTGCTTCAATGAGATTGAAGCATATAATCCTCTCATCCTTCTAAATTCCAGAGTATACAAGCCCAGCCGCTCCATTCTCTCCACATATAACAGTCCCGCTATCCCGAGAATTAACCTTGTAAACCTACGCTGCACTCCCTGAATAGCAATAATGTCCTTCCTCTAATTAGGGGATCAAAACTGCACACAATACTCCAGACCTCAACGTTCTGTGGTTATCTCATCGATTTTTACTTGTGGATCATCCTTAATATATGCCTTTGCATTATCTTCTCAATTTTTGTATTGACATCTCCTTTTGAAAATATTATTGCATTAATCAGCTTGGCCTGGTGATCGTTCCATAGATTCTAGATAAGGAATACGTAGAGCCAACTGCCTGAAGGAGCTGAAGCAACATTAACTGATGCAGTTGCCAATCAAGTTGGGCAATATGAGCAAAAAGGTAGGGGGAACTGGAGTTTTTGACAGGTTAGTGAAGGAACTGGGGCTCGTGGTAATCGGACACAAGAAAGGTGACCAAAACTGTCTTGTGGTTTTAATGTAAAGTGCTGGAGTAACTCTGTGGGCAAGGAATGGGTCGGAGTGAGTTACTCCAGGACATTGTGTTTTACAAAAGATTCCAGCATCTCCAGTTCCTTGTTTAGAGATATACAGCATGGAAACAGGCCCTTCGGCCTACAGAGTCCATGTTGACAATCGATCACCCATTCATACTAGTGCTTTGTGACCCCACTTTCACATCCACCCCCTAGGTTTAATTTAAAGAGGCCAATTAACCTACAAACCATGTTTAAGAAAGAACTGCAGATGCTGGAAAAATCGAAGGTAGACAAAAAAGCTGGAGAAACTCAGCGGGTGAGGCAGCATCTATGGAGAGGCGGAGTAGGCGACGTTTCGGGTCGAGTCGAGTCTGAAGAAGGGTCTCGACCCGAAACGTCGCCTACTCCTTCGCTCCATAGTTGCGGCCTCACCCACTGAGTTTCTCCAGCTTTTTAACCTACAAACCATGCTTCTTTGGGGTGAAGGAGGAAACCGAAGCAACTGGAGGAAACCCACACAAGGGAGAATGTGCAAATTCAACACATACAGCACCCGATGTCAGGATCTAAGCCGGGTCTTTGGCGCTGTGCGGCAGCGGTCTACCAGTTGCACCACTGTGTCTCAAGGTTTTAATGTGTTCCCCCAATTCCTCCTTCAGGTCTTTGACCAAAAAAACTTTTATTTTCTTTTATTGGCCACAAACTTTTATTTTCTTCTGCTTGTGTTTCCCTCCAACCTTTCTGAGTGCTTTTTGTAGAAAGTGGTAGATGAGAGTTTGCGGAGTATTGTTTAGGACATGGTTTGGCTGGCTATCTTGAATTGGCCCCACCAGTGAAGCAGCGGAGAAATGTTATTAAGGCATCTCACAAGACGGGAATGAACTCCAAAAACTCCAATATTGCTCGGAGAATGTTTGTGCTTGGGTCAAGGTTAAAACCGGCAAAATGATTAAGATTGCTCAATAAGTACAATGAGAACAAAAATAAAATAAATGAACACAGATGCTTTAGCCACTGGGGAGAGTGGGTGTAGTGACAGGAATGATGCAGCCAGTCTGACTCTTGCTTGCATTTCTGGCAAAGAATCGGCTGGAATGACCAAAACTGTGCAAAGAGTCAATTCCCACTATAACACAAATGCAGAGAAAGGACAGAATGTACAAATTATAAAAAACTATTTATTTTTTTTCTCGCTGTTTTAGAAGTGAGCTAGAAGATGGCAGATAGGCCTTTGAACAGCCACAGGAAATCGTTGCTGTGACAACCGTCAATTATGTCAAGTTTGTGGCTGCTGCTGCTAGTTCGTCTCGAAGGAATTAGCAAGATAGTAGGTGATGGGTTACTGAAGTTGCACAAATGAAATAGCACAACAGATAGCCCTGACGGAGATATTTGCTGTTGCAGAATCAGGCTGGTGGCGGGTGTTGGCAGAGGCGGCGTGGGAGGCCCTACAGGAGGCGGGTGAGCGAGCGAGCGAGCGAGTGGATCGAGCGCAGCCTGCGGCAGTTGCATGGAGCGGCGTTGGAGGAGCTGACGGCATCGCGCTGGGCCAGGCCTTCAAGGTTCCAGATTAATGAGGGAGAAAAAACACCTCAACTATATAAAATTAAAGATGAAACATTTATTAAAATGACAATAGCACAGGAGCACAGAGCCGCTGCCTCGCAGCGCCAGAGACCCAGGTTTGATCCTGTCCTTGGTGGCTGTCTGTGTGGAGTTTGCATGTTCTCCCTGTGACTGTGCGCTTCCTCCAGGTGCTCCGGTTTCTGCCCACATCCCAAACACGTGTGGTTTTGTTGGTTAATTGGTCTCTGTAAATTGCCCTCTAGTGTGTACGGATGGATGAGAAAGTGGGATATCCCAGAACTAGTGTGAATGGATGATCGATGGACTTAATAGGCCCAAGGACCAGTTTCCATGCCATATCTCTAACTAAGCTAAACAGCAACAAAACAGTGAGTCTCAAACCATTCTTAGTGCACAAAACAGCCAACTAAATATCAGCTGAAAAGCGTGTTTTAACCCCTACATTACATCCTATGCTTCCACTACATTGGGCCTCAAAATGAGAGAGTAACATATTGCACGTATCCCTAGGACAAGATTGGACTTTTCCGAGACTTGCACATTGTAAGACGGCGTTGGAACATGGAGACTCTCTGCGTGCTGTTCCAGAAGAGGATCTATTTTACTCAAATGTAATACAATTTGACTGGATCGCATGCAGATCAAGCATTTAATTGTATCTCTGCACACACGACAATAAATAAACAAAATAGCAAAAGAGCTCAAACATTGATTTACACGGCTTCACTTTTGCCAAATCTAAGGGCATCGACAACAGCATTCCTTCTTCCTCCTGCTAATTTCGTGCTGATTGGATTTAGTTTCTACATCGCCACACTCCCATTTCTCTCAGGCTTATTCTCTTCCTAGTTTCGGTGTTTGAGGTGTTTTTGGGTTTGCTCAGGCTTCAAGATGCGTTGTATTTGCCTTCGGCCTCTGTGCATCAGTCATAAGGTCATAAGGAATAGGAGTAGAATTAAGCCATCGGCCCATTCTGTCTACTCCACCATTCCATCGTTCATTCAGTCTTTCATTCGTGCATTGATGCTAGTATCAGTTCTGCCAGTGATCTTTTGTGGCACTGTACTTGGTGCATAGATATATTTGGTGCTATCAGTGACCCCTGTGGTCCTGTTCTTGTGGCAGTGCTTCCGAATATTTGCTGTAAGGCGATACAGTGGTGTAGCTGGTAGAGCCGCTACTTCACTGGACCAGAGGCCTGGGTTTGTTCCAGACCCCGTTTCCTCTGGGTTCTCCGGTTTCCTACCACACTCCAAAGACGTCCTGGTATGTAGTTGAGTCTGTAATTGTAAATTGTAAATTATGCCCAGGATAGGATAGTGCTGGTGTACGGCTGATCGGTGAGCTGCTTTCCCCGCACATTCCTAAGATGTAGTGGGTTAGTAGGTTAATTGGCCTCTGTAAAGTGCCCCTAGTGTGTAGGGAGTGGGTGAGAAAGTGGGAGAACATAGAACTAGTGTGAATGGGTGATCGATGCTCGTTGTGGACTCGGTGGGCCAAAGGTGCTGTTGTCATGCTGTATCTCTAAACTAAACTAAAATTAAAGCATTGGTAACCATCTCACAATCTACCCACCCATCCAACACCACTCACTCCATCCGTGGAAGAGATGTGGTTCCAACATCGACCTAGTAGCTCATCTAAGAAACCACAGGATCAATATTTGATCACGCCATCCATGATGCAGATTGGCTGCTGAAGAAGAAAACATTCTGCCTTTATTTGTCAGCGTGAGAAGATAAAATGGACATTGTTTAGGGACAGAATGTTAAACACGTCAAATTTGGTTTGTAAGTTATGCAAGTCTCGTTCCCACAGTTACAGAATGATGCCCAGGACACCTTGTTAATCCCCCAGGTTACGTAAACTTCAATTGCTTCCCTTCCCTGGAGGCATTTGCAGTTTTAATAAAAAATTTTTTGGGATCAAAACCACAGATATTAATGAGTTGTGAAACAATTGTGTAAACATTTTCTAACTATAGGCGCAGCAGCCAGGGGTATGGGAATCTCAAGGAAACTTATTTCCTGGTGTTAGCAGCAGCTGTAATTTGCCTCGAGTTGACTGGGAGCTCTCCTGCCTCAGAGAATGGAGAGTTGCCCCCCCCTGTATTCTGTGCCCACTGATATTCACCGGTGCCCGCACCGCCCCTTCAGAGGGACCGGCTTTTGGCACAGTGGGCACTGCCCGGACCATCGCAGATTCTGCCTTTCAGCTTAGTTTTGTTTAGTTTAGAGATGCAGTGCCGACTGAGTCCGCGCCAACCAGCGATCGCCCTTACACTAGGTCTGTCCTACACACTATGGACAATTTACGGAAGCCAATGAACCAACAAAGTTGCACCGCTGGAATGTGGGAGGAATGTGGCACACGGAGAAAACTCACGCTGTTAAAAAAAAGCTTTTAAAAATTCCTTCATAGATGGAAAAGTAAATGACACAAAAATTATTGATTATTTTAGCGCTACCAGTAACATCTCGCCCACCTCATCTGTACAAGTAGTGCAAAATCTCAGGAACAGAGGTCGATCCAATAGACAACAACCTTGTTAAATGGCTTCATCTCCAGGGCCTAGATATTATATTTCCTTATTAGGTTCCTGATGCTGAGTTATGTATCAGCACGAGTTCACAAAGTTTCACACTTATTGTTATCTGAGGGTATGAGCGTAAAAGAAAATAAATAGTGATGCTCCCTGACTCACGTAAGGGTTTAGTTTAGTTTAGTTTAGAGATACAGCACGGAAACAGGCCCTTCGGCCCACCGTGTATGCACCAACCAGCGATCCCCGCACATTAACACTATCCTACACACACTACATTTACACAATGGATGTATGCGCCGACCATTGATTTAGCTGAGTTTAGTTTATTCTCACATGTACCGAGGTATAATGAAAAGCTTTTGTTGTGTGCTAACCAGTCAGCAGAAAGACAATATATGATTACAATCGAGCTATCCGCACTGCACAGATACATGATAAAGGGAATAATGTCTAGCGCAAGATAAAGTGCAATAAAGTCCGATTAAAGACAGCATCGTTAAAGTAACAAATAATGTACTTGGTGTAGAGATTTAAAAGAGTTGAGCGATTGTAATGTGTAATTGCCGATCCACTTCTGTGACCAGCTTACAAAGGGTCGCCTAGCTTGGGCCCCATCTTGGATCACCCGTATACTAATTCTATCCCACACACTAAGGACAATTTACAGAAGCAATTTTACCTACAAACCTGCATGTCTTTGGAGTGTGGGAATAAACCGGAGTACCCGGAGAAAACCCACATGGTCACGTGCAAACCCCACACAGACAGCATCTGGAGTCAGGATCGCACCCAGGTTTCTGGTGCTGTAAAGGAACAACTCTAGTGCTGGGCCATTGTTGGACCAGAAGGTGAGAGATTCAGGCAGGAGCCTTGTAACCTGGTTTCCAGTGTGGTCGTGCAGAGCTGTCTTGTTTTTTAAAGGACATGTGGTTGTGGACATGCGGCCGCTCAAGCAGGGAAGACCAGGAGCACTGCAACAAACTGTCTGCCATCTGCTACTAAGCAGGGTGCCAAAGATAGACACAAAATGCTGGAGTAACTCAGTGGGACAAACAGCATCTCTGGAGAGAAGGAATGGGTGACGTTTCTGGTCCAGACCCTTCTTCAGACAGTTCCTTCTTACACAAGCAGGATACCAATGTACAGTGCTTTTCAGTTTAACTTTAGATTGTTCCATCATTTTGATTGAAGGAGGGATGGTTGTGGCTTGTCACAGGGCACTGTCTTCTTTTACTGGGTTAATGCACTGTCCTTTTGGACAGGTTAGGAAATTTTACATTACAAACTCTAGTCTAGTGTACAAGTAATCCCATCTCAGTTCTAAGTGAGAACTGCCCTAAAGAATTCAACTGCATTTAATTCATCTAATTGACACTAAATTGCCAGTATGAAAATTCATAGGAACGGGTCATGAAATATTAAAAGCATTACTGCTAGAGTAAAATAATTACAATAATGTGAACTGATGAATGTAAGTAATTACAGACATTAAATATGAAGTAAAATAAATTAAAAATGGATTTACCCTTCACGTTGGTAATTATGTTTCTGCAGGCCTAGAGTCCCTATTGATATTAATAAAGTCTCAGTTCCTTTAGCAAGTTTGATTCAATTCGTAGCGAAGTACTGTGATCCAGAATTGTAGCAACCCATTGAGCCCTTCATAACGGATTGCTACAAGTAGCAAGCCCATTGAAAGATTGAATTACATGGTCCACCATCGATTTTCCGGCACCCTTGGTTCCAGAGCCTTGCTGGATTATCTGTTTTGCCGGACCAACAGATAATCGGGGAGGGGAGGGGGGCTGGGGGGAGGAAGAAGCTATCGGCCCACAAAGTCGGTCTTGGAAGGCTATGGGAACGGATCAGCCAGTTCCGGCCGTGGTGGAGTTCCAGAGCCCCGGCTACAAGGAGGGCTAATTCAACCCGCCGATCGGCCGCGGAAGTCCTTATAAGGTAGAAATGTGCTGCCGTGCCCTGCCTATGTGCCACATTTTCTGGGGGGGACTTCTGTGGGGATTTCAATTTGGTATTTTCATGTTCATCATGATTGATATCTTCAAGTACTTGAATCCAGTATCCCGCGTGAGTCCTGAGCAGTCATGCAGGTCTCGTGATGGTCAGTCTAGTAAATTACCCACCACGCCACCCTTGCTGAGCTACACCTATTTGGCATAACTGTAGCAGAACAGCCATTGTAGAAACAAGGAATCTGCAGATGCTGGTTTACACAAAATATCCCAAACTGCTGGAGTAACTCAGTGAGCCAGACAGCATCTCTGGAGAACATGAATAGGTCAAGACCTTTTTTCAGACTGAAGACTGGCCCTGACCTGAAATGTCACCTATCCCTGCCTCAACCACCTCCTCTGGCAGCTTGTTCCATATACCCACCACTCTTGGTGTGGGGTGTGTTCCTATAAGAATCAACATCCTTCAAAGTGCTGGAAGTTGATTTTTATGGTGCCTCTTCCAACCTGTCTGCCATCTTAGTACATCGTTCTAAGTGCAAATCAGTACACCAAAAAAAGTCCACTCCAATTTCTACTCAAGGCTGTTCTATCTATCTGAACATTGGCTACTAGAATTGCTACGTGGTTTAGCTTGGAACTGCTTGTGTGTATGCAGTATCTATCCATGGTATTATTTGTCACACAAGATCAATGAGAGATTGTCGCCAAGGAGACCAAGGCTACCAACTTCAGAATGGTTATTGAAGCTCCTCCGAAGTGACAATTACTGTCGAATGCAAACACTGACCTGTTGCTGCTGGTTCAGATCAATCAATGAAGTCTGAGAGAACAACTTTAATGTTACCGATATTCCACTAGCAAGACAGGATTTACTTTTTTCCCCCCTTTTCCCCTCTCTTCCCAATGCCCCACCTGGATGCACCCTCATGAATCCTCCCATAATCCCGACTTGCTCCTTTCCCCTACTCCATCCCCTTTCACATCCCTTCCTCTGGCTTTACATTTCGTGCATGTACTTTCCCTACCTCCAACTTTGGGGTGGCTCAGTGGCGCAGCGGTAGAGTTGCTGCCATACAGTGCTAGAGACCCGGGTTTGATCCTGACTACGGGTGCTGTCTGAACGGAGCTTGTACATTCTCCCTGTGACCGCATGGGTTTTCACTGGGTGCTCCGGTTTCCTCCCACACTCTAAAGATGTGCAGGTGTGTAGGTTAATTGGCTTCTGTAAATTGTCCCTCATGTGTAGGATGGAACTAGTTTATGGGTGATCACTGGTCGGCACAGATTCGGTGGGCTGAAGGACCTTTTTCACTACTGTAGGACTACACTAAAAATAGTCCTTATCTCATAGCTTTTTGTCTTTTCATCTCTGGCCTTTGTCCTGCCATCTGTCAACCAACTCCCCTCTCATTTGTGGAAACAAGGAACTGCAGATGCTGGATTACAAAAAAAGGCACAAAGTGTTGGAGTTTACTCAAATTGAGTCAATGAGTCAGGCAGCATCCCTGGAGAACATGGATAATTGACATTTCAGGCCCTTCTTCAGACTGCACACCAGCTATATCCACCGATCACTTGCCTGCTTTGTGCCACTCCCAGCTCTATTCCAGTTTACCCCCCCCCATACTACAATCACTCTGAGGAAGTGTCCTGATTCAATACAACTCTATTTATATCCTTCAGAGGTGCTTCTTGGCCCACTGAGTTACTCCAGCACTTTGTGTCTTTTTTTGTGAAACAGCTTCTGCAGTCCCTTGCTTTGTTTCTACACACAATTCCAGCATCTGTAGTTCCTTGTATCTCTAGGGAATTACTGGGCTATCAACTGTGGCTGGGATGGGCATACATTGACCAGGCTACAACTGTTACATTAGGATTAGTAGATAAAATTGCAACAACATATCTCTCTACCTTTTGAAGAACTCGTATTCTTTGCTGAATCTATTTCTCACAGAAAATTATACAACTGCAGATTATGAACAGAATGAGATGTTTCTAAATTAATATTCTGTTATAATTCTCCTTTAATCCATGTTTGTGTTCCAATCTTGACCATGTTCTGTCCAACAATTTAATTGTGAAATACTTTACTCCCTGTTTTGCTATCTATGATAATTCTTCAATGTGATTTACCAATTAGCCAGCCTTTTGCCAGTATTGTTTTTGGAATACACAGGTTCCCCAGAGTTAATCGTAGTTAAAGGAAAGGTTGACATTATTTTGCTGTTCAAAATGTTGTTGGAAGCTCTTTTTGGTGACAGAGCCAAGAACTCTTGTAGTGACCTAAAATTGGAGCCAGTCCCAAATATCCAAGGCCTATTGAAACTTGGAGCAATTGAGTGTTCCAGCATTAGGCATCACAATAAAAACCCAGCAGCTTTTTAGGCCTAATCTAGGGTGAATGCACACAGTCTTTTTCCAAGGGTTGGGGAATCTTCTTCTTATCGAGTCCACACACAAGATTAGAAGTTGTTCAGCCTGAAGAGCTGAACACACTTCTCGGCATCTGCATGCAATGAGATGGGCAGGATATGATAGGAACCTGAGGGGTAATGTTTTCACTCAGAGCATGGTGGGCATATGCAATGAGTTGCCAGAGGAGATAGTTGAAGTGGATACTATAACACAATTTAAAAGACACTTGGACGGGTACATGGATAGGAAAGGTTTAGATCAATATGGACCAAACATGGGCAAATAGGACTAGCTTGGATTGGGCATTTTGGCTAGCATGGACGAAGGGCCTGTTTCCATGCAGTATGACTCTAGGTGGGAAGATGGCACCCAAGCCAGGTGGCTCTTTGTGTACTGGAGACAGAGGATCTGCAATTATGCGTGGCAATTGCACAACTCTTTTCATGGCTGGATTGTAATCATGTATTGTCTCTCCGCTGACTGGTTACCATGCAACAAAAGCTTTTCATTGTACCTTGGTGCACGTGGCAATAAACGGAACTAAACTAGGAAGATTAAAGGAGAACTTACCAGTTGAACAGAAGCCCGCCTGCCCGCATGCGCATCAACCTTCAAAGAAGTGGTGTGAAATCACAAAAACAGTTGCTGAACTGATTATAGGAAGATTCGAGAAACTAGAACTACCACATGACATTTATGAGAAGAGGGTTGGGAACGGAGGGCACGTAATCCCTCATCGCAACTGCTCATAAAATAAAGATCAAACTTCAAACTGGTAAGTTCTCATTTAAACTTCCTATTTTACTTCAAAGTCACGTGAGTGACTACGTGAAGACTTTAAAGCTCTGTGATTTCATGCCGTGAACACAAGTCCATGCAACACACTGCATTAGTTGACCAGAAATGATTGAAAAATAATGCATTCAGACATGACATAGATTTAAAACATGCTGATGCTTTTAATAAACAAATGATAATAAAAATAATAGTGATCCCTCACATCCGGAAGCAAATTATAGAACAGAACTTAAAATTGAGTTGGCAAACAACCCTGGCCTGGCAATCAATTTATTATAAAAAGTTTGGAACATTCACTCATTCGACCATCCTGCTAGGATGTGGTCCAGTGGAACCTCCATAAACCTCGCTGCTGATGTTGTTGCAGCCCTGGTGAAGTGAGATTTAAAAACATCAGTGTCCACTCCTGCACTAGCCAATACACGTCTTAACCACCTGGAGATGGTCTGCACTGATACCCTCTTATGTGTTTTTTTATAACTAATAAACATTGCCAGTTCAGTGCCTCTAAGGTTCTTTGTAACCTTAAAATACTGTTGCATGTGTGTGACCACGCATAATCTATGGTCTATAGGGTATGCCATAATTTCCAGTTTTAGACCTAACACCCCTGGTTTAATTAGCTCATGTACATAAAACATTATTTTGTTGGTAGATGTAATCATTCTGTCCAGCCGCAGTTTATGCAATGACTGGACCCCTTGCGAATTCGGAGTCAGTCCAATACTGACCCCGTACGTTCCCCTCCTCAGAGTGGGAGACATTATGCAGCCCTGGACCAGGCGCTGCCGCAGTTCCCCGAGGAGACCTGTGCTGATATGTTTCTGTTTCACGGAGCATAGCATGATGGAGCATTCTTTTCATAAGGTGCTCCATCCGAGATAAACACCCGAAGACGCTATCCATGAGTGTAGGAGGCGACTCCTCCTGGCCTGACTCGTCTGAGTAAACAGGCCTATCAGACTTCTTTTTGGCTTTCACCCCTTTCGGGGTTGCCAAGGTGCTTTGGGCAAGCACCAAGTCTGAAGTTGTTGACTGCACTGTCAGCGACTCGGACCAGCTACCCGCAGTTCCACTGTCCTTCGTAGCTGGTTTCCCCGCGGCCCGTCTGGGTCTCGCCCTGGATTTCTCCATAATTCATTCAGGAAATTGAACCCTGTAACACGATTTTCATATGAAAAACAACCTCAGAATAAGTTTGAAGGCTTACCTGCAGGGTTTTAAACTTACTGCTGGAGGAGCGACGCTCCTCCCAGCCAGTCATGCGCCATGCATTAAACATATTGACGCGCATGCAGGCTGGCGGGCTTCTTCACGTAGTCACTCACGTGACTTCGAAGTAAAATAGTTAATTCATGGTGTTTAGCGGGATCCCGATGCAGCTAACGGGATATTGCAGTTTAATATATTACCCATACTTCAAAAAGCATTGGATTGTCTTTGAAGTGCATTAGGACATCATAAGATTAAGAACATGCTAATTTGTTCTTCTTTTCTGTACAAGGTATGTTAAAAAATCTCCAGAATAACATGAATTACACCAAAAGAAAAAAAATACTGCTCTCACGAACTCCATGGACAACACTTAAATTAAAGAACGTAGACACAAAATGTTGGAGCAACTCAGCGGGACAGGCAGCATCGCTGGAGAGAAGGAATGGATGACGTTTCAGGTCGAGACCCTTCTTCAAACTGATGGTCTGAAATAAAGAATATTGGTTTCACAGAAATGATGATAGGACTCCAATATGCAGGCTGAAGCATTGAAGAGAGCAGTGGAGAGTGTTTAATCTTTCAAACACTATTGATTTTTAACTTATGATGCTCTGAAGGAACGTTATAATTGTGGATGAAAAATGAATGCAATTTTGACTGCAATTCTGGTGACATGAAGAAATGCTGTAAAAGTAGATACTTGTGCCAAGGAATTAATTAACATGAAGAATGTTTCAAGCTTTTCACAATCTTTTCTAAGTTGCTGGAAACCAATGCAAATTGTCTGCTGCACTTGCTTCAAAGAAGAAAAAGTGCCTGCACTTTAAAAGTATGTCACCACAGAGTTTGGTAAGTGTTGAGAAATTGTGTCGCCCGATATATTTGAAGTGTGACCCATATTGGAAGAGCCATTCATCACAACCAATGCATAAAGTGCTGTGTTAAATGGAGTGAATATATATATAACATGTAGGAAGGAACTGCAGATGCCGGTTTACACCGAAGAGACACAGAGATAAGGATGTGTACGGTGTGAAAATGATACATTAAAGGAGAATGTAGAATAGATCATTGTTAGCTAGAAGGTGACAACAGAGCATACAGAGATAACATTTAATTAGTGGGACAGTCAAATTGGTCAGAGAACCAGGAAGGGGGAGGGATGGAAAGAGAGGGAAAGCAAGGTCTACTTGAAGTTAGAGGTCAATATTCATACCGCTGAGGTGTAAACTGCCCATTCGAAATATGAGGTGCTGTTCCTCCAATTTGCACTGGCCGTCACTCTGACAATGGAGGAGGTCCAGGACTATAATCAATTTTCTGTTTTCATTGACCAGCATCTCCTTTGATGTGTTAAAGAAGGAACTGCAGATGCTGGAGAATCGAGGGTACACAAAAAGCTGGAGAAACTCAGCGGGTGCAGCAGCATCTAAGGAGCGAAGGAGATAGGCGACGTTTCGGGTCGAGACCCTTCTTCAGACCCTTCTTCAATCTCCTTTGATGTCTCATTTTCACACCTTACACTTCCTTAATCTGTGTCTCCCTCTCCCCTGAATCTCAGTCTGAAGAAGGGTCTTGACCCAAAATGTCACCCATTCTTTCTCTCCAGAGATGCTGCCTGTCCTGCTGAGTCACTCCAGCATTTTGTGTCTATCCTTTGAATATATATAAAGACTTATTAACGTTCAGGTTTCCTGGACAAGGGGCCTGAGTTTGTTCGGGAACTCTGCCGAGAAAGTCTCAGATCTGCTGGCGTTAGGTTGATCTTGTAGGATCTACTGAATCCCACGACAGAAAGCAAAGAAGAAACGACACTTAGCTGAACAAAGACATCTTGTCTCATGTTTATTTCAGAAGCCCCTTTTACCTACATTCTCACCAATCATAAAAAATTATAAAAGGACTGGACAAGCTAGATGCAGGAAAAATGTTCCCAATGTTGGGCGAGTCCAGAACCAGGGGTCACAGTCTTAGAATAAAGGGGAGGCCATTTAAGACTGAGGTGAGAAAAAACGTTTTCACCCAGAGAGTGCTGAATTTGTGCAATTCCCTGCCAAGAGAGAGTTAGATAGCGCTCTAGGGGCTAGTGGAATCAAGGGATATGGGGAGAAGGCAGGCACGGGTTATTGATTGGGGACGATCAGCCATGATCACAATGAATGGTGGTGCTGGCTCGAAGGGCCGAATGGCCTCCTCCTGCAGCTATTTTCTATGTTTCTATGTTTCTATGTGCAGATAAGGCCAATTAGTGCGTCTGACCTTGGAGTTGATATTGAGCTTTTGTGGCTGGACCTTCTCGTGAGGCTGCTGGCGAGTCACCAGCGGTAACCGGCTGTATGCAAAACTAAAGTGAAGGCGCCACTGCTCCCCACTCAGCCACCGAGTCATACAAGGTGGCGATTGCCTTGCCCTCTCCCTCCCTTCTCTCCTTCCCTTCTCTCCCTCCCTTCCCTTCTTCCCTCCTTCCCTTATCTCCTTCCCTCCTTCCTCTCTCTCTTTTCCATCCTCTCCTTCCCTCCCTCCCTTCTTTCTCTCCTTCCCTCCCTCCCTTCTTTCTCTACTTCCGTCCCTCCCTTCTCTCCTTCCTCCTTTCTTTCTCCATCTTCCCTCCCTTCTCTCCTTCCCTCCCACACACACATAACGCACAGACAAATAACACACAGACAACTAACACACACACACAACTGAATTAGGATGGGGTAGAAGTCCAAAGGGTAGGATGGAGCTGAAGCCCAAAATGTAATGCCTGGACTGGTTTTCCGCCAATAGTTGGTTACACAAAAAGCTGGAGAAACTCAGCGGGTGCAGCAGCATCCGCCAATAGTTATTGGTTTTCCAGGATCTAGTTAATTAAATTACATTTTTTTTCATTTCACAGCCACTAAAACAAGTGGTATTGTAGCTGTGTACTTTTCAGAGGTGATCTACACATTTTGCTTGTTACTTGTAGGCTTACATGTGTGCAATTTTATATTAAAATGTAGCTAAGATCTGTTTGGTCCATTAACTCGCAGGCACTTTTTAAGTGCACATTTTGATGACTTTCCATTTTACCATAGAGATATAAAGTCTATAATAGACTTTATTTATATTTCACTGATTCTACAGACCTTGGCTGGGAACCTGTCACAGCTGATGACTCAAGTAGTGTGGTGGTTCCACAAACCTCAACCGACTTCCGTAGTCAAGTAAACCTCGCACATTTTGTCAGCAAGTAGCTTTTCACTGTACACGTGACAATAAACTAAACTAACTAGTGTCCAGCTTGAAAGAGTCATTGTCCAGCCATTGATATCCAAAATAAATCACTGGACATCAATGGCTGGTTTCTCAACCTGTTTGATCTATTCTGTCTTTTAAAGTGAGCTGAATTACTTCTTGTTCATGCCGACCAAGATGCCCCATCTACAATAATCCCACCTGTCAGCATTTGGCCCATATCCCCAAAACCTTTCCTATCCATGTACTGTACCTGTGCAAATATGTAAACATATTTTTATTGTACCTACCTCAACTGCCTTGCGTGGCAGCTTGTTCTATGCTCTATATGAAAAAGGTGCCTCTCAGGTTCCTATTAATTCTTTCCCTTCTCACCTTAAACCTATGTCCTCTTGTTCTTGATTTTCCAAGATTTTCATGCTTTATAGACATTTTGAAATACTGTTAATTTCCTTTCCTTTTTTGAATAATATCTCCCTTACATATGACAAAGAATTTCAAGGCAATATTTTGTTATCAATTAGTTGATTAAATTATTTCCTTAACATGAAGTTTTAACTTATTTTTTAAATTATTTGTTTATAATTTAAACAAGGTGCTTATTCGTGTTAACGGAGTCCTACTTTTTATAAGATAGGAATCAGATTTATTTTGCAGTTGGTTTACTTGCTTCAATGTTGCAGGGTATTCAAACAGATTCATCGTGCAGTTTAAGCTGTTGGTTTTTGAACGTGGGCACATAATCTGAGTTGAGGCGTTGATGCACAATTAAGCAACTGCTGCACATTTCCTGTGCCATTTTTTAAAACAATAAGCTGTGATGCAAACTACCCAAGTGCGGTGTTATGACAGATTCTAAAGCTTCGTTTGGAGAGGAATGAGGAAGCTGCCATAGTTGTACAGCACAAAAACAGGCCCTTTGGCCCATCATGTTCATGCTTACCCATTTCCCATCTATTGTCATTCAGAAATACATCAGTAAATGCAATTCTAAACGAAATTGGTTGCATCTGGCTCCCCGTGCAACACAAAATAACAGAAGGATAAAATGGATAAAATGGATAAAAAGATAAAATGGATAAAAAGATAAAATGGATAATGGTGGCGGCCCATTACATGGCATTCAAGAATCTGGTGGCTCGGGGGAAGAAGCTGTTGCAAAACCTGGCCGTTCTGCTCCTTATGCTACGATATATTTTGCCCGAGGGCAGCAGAGTGAACAGTCCATGATGGAGATGTGTGGGGTCCTTTATAATACTGCTGGCCTTAGACAAGCAACGTTTGCTCGCAATGTCCCCGATTGAGGGGAAAGAAGTCCCGATGATTTTTTCAGCCTTCCTCATCACTCTCTGCACGGACTTCCAGTTGGAGGCTTTGCAGTCCCCAAACCAGACAGAGATGCAGCTGGTCAGAATGCTCTCAGTACACCAATATAATGTGTCTATCTCTGGTATGAACCAGCATCTGCAGTTCATTTTTTGTACTTTACTCTCTTAATGTCCAATCCATCATTTAATATTTCCAAAACAGGTTCACTGATCTTTAATATTTCTGGAACCATTTAAACTAACCTGCTACTACATTAGCCTAATAAGCACTGAGCATGGTGAGTGCCCGGGATACGCTGCCAGGGTTGGTGGTGGAAGCAGATATGATAGTGGCATTTAAGCATTTAGATAGACACATGGATATGCAGGGAGTGGAGGAAGATGGATCACGTGCCGGCAGATCAGATTAATTTATCTTGGGAACAGGTTCAGCATGGACATTCAAAGGTTTCAAAGGTTTCAAACGTCTTTTATTGTCATGTGTACCAATTATGGTACAGTGAAGTGAGAATTACCATACAGCCATACTCAAAAAGCACAAGACACACAACTACATAAAAGTTACCATAAACATTCACCACAGTGGATTCCCCGCATTCCTCACTGTGATGGAAGGCAATAAAGTCTAATCTTCATCCCTCATTTCTCTCCCACGGTCCGGGCAGTCGAACCATCCGTCGGGATGATCAAAGCGCCCGCTGCCGGCCGAGTCGGGGCTATTGAACCTCCCGCGTCGGGGCGGTCGAAACTCCTGCGTCTTGCAGTTCCCAAAGTCCGTCTCTGACCAGAGACCCCGGGCTCCGTGATGTTAAAGTCCGCAGGCTCCCGCGGTAGAGATCAGCGGTCGATACCTGGCAAAGGGATCAAGGGCTATGCAATGTTAAAGTCCCGCAGGCTCCCGTGGTGGAGCTCTCGAAGTCAGTCTCCAACAAAGGCTGCCAACTCCTCAATGTTAGGCCGCAGTGCGGACGGAGATACGATACAGAAGAAAATCGTATCTCCCTTGAGGTAAGAGATAAGAAAAAGTTTCGCCCAACTCCCCCTCCCCCACTCCCCACATGCAACAAGCGGAAGAACACTAAAAACATACTAAAAAAAACAACAAAGAAGAAAGGGACAGACAGACTGTTGGCGAGGCAGCCATTGCTGGCGCCACCCGGTGGATAACTGTGGGCAAAAAGGCCTGTTCTTGTGCTGTACTGCTCTGTGTTCTATGTTCAATTTACTATGTTCAATGTTCTATGGTAAAAAGGAACAATGTCCACACATCAAAAGTAAGTAATTGACTATGAAGGCCCATGGAATTTCCTGAGAATTTGGGTGACTTCATCTAAATCTTTGCATTGCTGGTCAGAGTATGATGCTGTGTGCCCAGGCTAGATACATGGCTAATAATGGAGGGCATAGAATTAGGGCAAGGATTAAGACATTTTGAGAGTGGTTGAATTCTGAAGTGGTGAAGGCAGATATTCTCACAGGGATCACCAAGGCATAGAAGGCAATATATCAGATGCTGATAAATGGGTACATGATGGTTGGCATGGACATAGTGGGCTGAAGGGTCTGCTTTTTGTGGTTTATGACTCTGACTGTACACTGATATATGTCACAGGTTTGTGGGCACACTAGGACACCGATTGTACACTGATTGAAATCAGTATATTATTTAACAATTTAAAAAATGATGTTAAGTGTGCATTAGCTGGTTGTGTGTTAGGTGGTTGCATTCTGGATTGTGTTATAATATTTTGGGTCCCTTCTTGGGAGAATTGAACCAAATAAAAGAGGTTGATACCGCAGAGAGAGAATCAGGCATTAAACTAAGCCTCTGCTGGGCCCCGCAGGTTTAGTTTAGTTTAGTTTAGAGATACACCATGGAAACAGGCCCTTTGGCCTGCTGAGTCCACGCCGACCATTGATCACCTGTACACTTGCTCCATGTTAATCCCAGTTTCGCAGCTTACATACTTGGGGCAATTTACAGAAGTCAATTTTACTTCGGAGTCACGTGAGTGACTACGTGAAGAAGCCCCGGCAGGCGCATGCGCGTCATTACGTCCGCGCATGTCGCACTGAACGGGCTGGAGGGCGCAGCTCCACCAGCGGGTAAGTAGGAACTTCTAATGTAAGTGTTTTAAAAACTTTACTTAGAAGTATTTCCATTCCGTAAGGCTGGCTCGAGCAGTCAGTAGGAGTGGGGAGTCGGAGCTGTCACTTCCAAAGATCCGTCTTAGCGTGGGTCCAGGGATTCACCAATTTGATCGGGTCGGGAGATAAGCGCGGTAACGCCGGTTCCGATGCCGGGTGCCGTTTTAGCGGCAGCAGTTAAAATAGCGCACTAATTTTCCCCACTAGCTCTATTGACAAAAGGCAGGCCAACTGGAATTTGCTTCAGAATGAGCCTGGTCCATCTGTTTATTTCCAAGGGTGCTAGCAGACTGAGGCTGCTCCTAGCCATGAAAAGGCAAATATAAAGTCACAGACCTGGGTTCTCTGACAACAATGGTGACTCTTCCCCTGATCATACAAGACTGTGGGGGAGGTTGGGAACATGCAGCTGATGCTCCAACCTTCATTACATAAGGGTCCAAGGGTCAGTAATGTCCAAGAGGGCCATACCAAGACCAACATATGGAGGGTCCATATATTGGGGTTCCTTCCAGCGCCTTGTTTAGGACTGGAGGATGCCTCCCTACTATATGATTTGGGAGAAGTGGGCAGATTGCAGCTGACCCTGATGCTGGTGTCCCTGCTTATGTGCAAACACCAGCGCACACAAGAGCCATGCTCCGGGTGTCTCAGAAATGGCACTGAATTGCTATTCCAGGGGGGACTGGTGAGTCAATGGAACAATCCCTTGCCAGCGGTATCAATTATGTAGTAGCTCACCAGCTCCAGCAAGATATGATGCAAGTGACTGCAAACAAATATGAGACACCTGTTTAATGTGCATTACTGAAAGTGCCTATGGTGACCCAGGTTCTGGGCACCCATGAGTCCTTCTTTGACAGGACAGGAGGTTCGGTGTTAACACGTCCTCCAACTGGTGGCTGCAGCAATTACTGCATTCGGCACTATGGTCCAAGGGACAATCATTCCTCAAACTCACAACAGATATGTTGGGTATTTTATGCAATGCATTTTTCAGGAATTTGCATCAGGGAATATCGCCATCAGGCCAACACTAAACGAAAAATTTGCTGCTCTATGTAGGGCGACTAATGTACAAACGCCTGAAATATTGTTTGGAACGGACCTTGTCATGAAAATTCGTGAAATTCATGATGAGGCTAAAGCAATTGGCTTAATGTAGTCAAGCATTTCGAGGCCACCTATTCGCAACCCTGGGTCAATACAGAAGGTCAGATCCAGGTGCTGGGCTCAGCAGGGGCAGGCCAGTGGGGCAACGAGGGTACCCACCGAGACAGACTGGCTACAATCCCAATATGAGCAGGCAACAGCTTTACAGGTCAACTGTAGAGGTACAGGGACTTTTCTTAACGATAAAGTTCTGGTGGCCAATCTCCTATTGGAGGTTGATTACAAATGTTTTCTAATGAATGGTGCTGTATAATGTATGATATGTTTATACTAAATACTGTCTCACGTCTCCCATTGAGTTCATCTCAGGGATAGATCCACCTCAACAGCACAAGCCTAATAAAATGTGGGTGTTTTCTGCTCAAGAGCCTGAACAGATAGATAATGGTGATTGATAAAGCCATTAATCATCCTCCACAATTGTGTCTAATATTTCCCCAGATCTCAGAAAGATGGGTGTTGTAGAGTAATTCTCGTCCTCAATCACTTAAATTCATTACTGCTAAACACCTGCTATCACAGGGCTGTTATGTGGCAACTATTGGTTTGCAAGATGTGTATTATTCACTGCCAATTCAGGCTCATTATCGGAGGTACTTGAAATTTAATTGGATGGCACAGCTGTGGCAATACAAAACATTGACTCCTGGATTAAGTTCAGCACCCAGGCTATTTATTAATTTGTTAAAACCTGTGCTGGTGCTATTCAGTTCACATTGTAATTGTTTATTTAGCTGATATCTTAATTATCAGCAACTCTAATGAGTCAGCTGAAGAATCGGTGCTTGAGTCATTAGGGGTTGCCCCATCCAACTAAGTCCAAGTTACAGCCAACCCAAAATATTGAGTATTTGGGGTTTCTTATTAATTCCGTTGCTATAACAGTAACATTACCAACAGCCAAGGTTGTTGATGATGATGATGTCTGTACTTGCCTCCCACAAAACTTTATCCCTCCATCCGAGAAGACGCTACGGTCATTGGTAAATAGGGAGCAGGTTCCTGCAGTACATTTGGGCCTTTGCATTGTCAACATTTGCAGAGATATTGAGAACTAGCACTAAAATCAAATGCAGGCCATTTTCATCGGGTTATCCAGTTACCAACCACAGCTCTTGCAGAATTGCAGTGGTGCATTGTTAATGTTAATCTAGCTACCAATAACATTTTGGGTACTAGACACTTCCCTAATCTTCCAGACTGATATCAGCGCTCTCGGATGGGGGGCTACGGACACCGAGTCTAGCTGTGGGGGTAGCTGGCATGAACACGAAGGGTTGATTCGCCACACACGCGGGATAAATTATTTCGCATTATTGGGGGCATTTTATGGGTAAAGGCATATTGCTCCTCAATGAAGGATTTACACATTCAAGATCGATAACACCACAGCAGTGGCATATATTAATCATATGGGAGGAGCACGATCAGTATCATGTGTTAACTGGGTACCGTCATGTGGCATTGGTGTATGTCAAGGCATATCTGCGTTCAGCCATTTATTCACCACCTATAGCTAATGTGGTGGCCGACCATAGGTCGCGCACGCTTAATGCCAATATAGAGTGGATGTTGAATTCTAAACTTTGTCACAAAATTGTCACTCGATTTGGGTTGCCAGCCATTGATCTGTTCCATCCAGATTACATCACCAGTTGCCTAAATATGTTTCATGGGAGCCAGATCCAGGTACAGTTGCCGTGGATGCAGTCTCGTTACATTGGGGGCACTAAAATTTTATGCAGTTCCTCCATTTTTTCATCCTGAACTGTCTCACCACAATAGAGCGAGACTCCGCCACAGGTGTTTTGCTGGTCCCAGATTGCCCAACACAACCATGGTTCCCCTTAGTGTTTTCAATGATGGTTCAGTCATTCATGATGATTCCCAGCTGCAGTAATTTCTTGGTGCATCCGGTTACAGGAGAAAGTCACCCTTTACATGACCGTATTAATTGTTGGTCTGCAGGTTCTGACCAGACAATTCCAAGGACTTGGATTGTCGAACAGGGCCATGGTGGTTCTCACTGCAGGCTGGCGAAATAGCACTCAAAAAACAATATATGGTTCACATAAAGAAATGGGAACTGTTTCTGTGTACAATCCAATATGTCTTATCATAATGCAAGCATATGTGATGTGTTGGAGTTCCTTGCTAAGTTGCATTTTGATGAGCACCTGCGTTATAGTGACATTACCAGCGCTCGGAGTGCATTGTCCTCTTATTGCGGGCAGTCTTCTGAATCGGGATACTATCGGGTCTCATCCGTTAGTATCCCGATTTATGAGGAATTTTTAATAAAAACCCTCCGAAACCTCGCTATACAGAAATCTGGGACATCACTCCTGTTCTCACAATGCTTCGGCAATGGGCTCCAATTACTTCATTATTTACGCAGAGATTAACTCTTGCTGTGGTTATGCTAATAGTGCTGGTTTCAGCACAACATGTACAAACATTACAATTCTTACGAATACCTTGTATGCATTTGTCTGTCAATGACATTAACTTCTATGTTTATGATTTAATCAAGCAAAGCAGGCCCGGTCTGGCTGGAATCAAGGTGATGTTTAAAGCCTATCTTGTTGACCAAATGTTATATGTAGTTACGCCATATAACGTAAGCCAATATATTAAGGTAACAAGGAGTCTCAGAGGTTCTGAGACAGGACTGCTTATTAGTCACAAAAATACATATAAAAGAGTGTCAGCACAAACTATTTCTACATGGTTGAAACAGGTTCTCAATTATGCTGGAGTCGGCATTCCTGTCTTTAACTCTCACTCCACCAGGGTGGCATCGATCTCCGCGGCGAAGGCTCAGGACGTGCCGCTAGACCAAATTCTCGAGGCCGCAGGATGGTCTCGAGAAGCAACATTTTCTCAATTTTCTGACAAACCTGTACAGACCGTGCCACGGTTTGGGCATGCTGTTTTGGGTCACATTTAATTAATTTGCTTTGTTTTCTATCATTGTTTGTCATTTTCCCTGAGACAGAGGGGTTATTCCCATGTTTATTATTGTTAACAATAGTTCTTGAATAATTCGAAGCAATGTTCAATATATTATTTATTCCCTACTATGTCAACCAAAGCAGATTGTCGTATGGTGTGCATCTACGGCATGAAAATACAGAGCTTTGAAATCTTCACGTAGTCACTCATGTGACTCCGAAGTAAAATAGTAAGATTAAACGAGAACTTACCAGTTTGAAGTTTGATCCTTATTTTATGAGGAGTGACGTTGAGGGATTACGTGCCCTCCGCTCCTACCCTCATAATCTAAGAGATCATCTGGTAGTTCTAGTCTTCTACGAGCCTTACTATATTACTTTGGCTATTTGTTTTCTGTGTTTTCACGCCGCTGCTTTGAAGTATGACGCGCATGCGCCTGGCGGGGCTTCTTCACGTAATCCCTCAACGTCACTCCACATAAAATAAGGATCAAACTTCAAACTGGTAAGTTCTCATTTAATCTTATTATTAACCTACACACCCGCATTTGGAATGTGGGAGGAAACCGGAGCACCCAGAGAAAACCCACATAATCACAGGGACTCTGCACAGACAGCACCTGCAGGCAGGATTGAACCCGGGCCACTGGCACTGTGAGACAGCAGCTCTATCGCCACACCACTGCGCCGCAATGGACGCAGTTGCTTAAAGGCATAACTTTGAAGACCTGTAAGGACCAAACCAATCAGGCCAATGTCTTCCTCTCAATCTTCCTCTCACTCATTCCTATCAAAGTGTTCTTTAAACACATTAACCGGCCACTACATCAGTCACACTTCTTTTACCATTGGTCTTTAACACTGAAACCTTGCATCAGCCTGCATAAAATGGAACTTTGAAGGATGAAATTGTGGTTTGAGATTGATTTTTGCTACGAGAAATTATTTGATGAAGAGCTGGTCTATAAATATTGAGGACAGAAGAACACATAACTTTAGGGTTTGAAGCTTTCACTGTCTTCATGGATTGAGCCTTTAG
Source organism: Okamejei kenojei (assembly GCA_035221665.1). Lineage (NCBI taxonomy): Eukaryota > Metazoa > Chordata > Chondrichthyes > Rajiformes > Rajidae > Okamejei > Okamejei kenojei. Next base: position 34,544,031 of record CM069145.1, on the reverse strand, counting down.
GAGAGGTGCTTGATGTTTGATATATTTGCGGCTTTGTTAATTTACCATGGTTTGGTTGATAGTTACCGTGTGGTCTATTCAGCTGATCATTTTTAAAGTGTCTTTTTGGAGGGTAAATTGAAAACTGTAGTGCATTCTATGGACTCATTCCCCTGAGAAATTAAAAACAATATTTTATTCTGGATTGGCTGTCATAGGTGATCTCAGGATTGAATCTTGCCCGATATGAAGTCGATGCAAATGGAAAGGTTCACAGTCGGTGAGTGATTCAACACAGTTTCTTCTCGTCCTGTTGCCCTCACTGAATCACCCTCACTGACTCAATTGGATCTATCTCAATTTGTCGGGATGAACACCTTGATTGAAAGTTGCTTGGAGCAGTCATCCTGGTTGCAACAGTCCTCTTCATCAGCTGGAATGGGTATCCTTTCTGGGGAACAGAACTAGTTGAAAAACAAGCCAGCGGCCAGGGGCCAGGGGCCAGGGGCCAGGGGCCAGGGGCCAGGGGCCAGGGGCCAGGGGCCAGGGGCCAGGGGCCAGTGGCAGACAGAGTGAAAAGCCCTGACCTATACTGAAGTATACACAGGGAGAATTACAGATATGAAAAGGTAGAGTTCAGTGAGCACGAGGACTCGTCCCAGTAGTCGAGGGGAATACCTCAGGTTCTGTGTTTTTTGAAGTCTGCTTGTCTTTGAGGGTCCAGGTTCAAAATCTGACATCACCTGACATATGTGGGATGATCTTCAAAGAATTAGCTGTGAAGACAAACAAACTTGCATAAAAGTGGTATTTACTTTTATTCATTGCACTAATTTAAAAAAATCTTCAAACACATTTGTTTCTTGGGAAAGCTGTTTAATCTGCATAAATACTCTTTTAATACGTTCATGTTCATTCGGTATAGGAGCATAATTATGCCATTCGGCCCATCAAGTCTACTCTGCCATTCAATCATGGCTGATCTATCTTTCTCTCTCAACCCCATTCTCCTTCCTTCTCCCCATAACCCCTGGCACCCTTACTAATCAAGAATCTGTCAATCTGTGCCTTAAAAATATCCATTGACGACCTCCACAGCCGTATGTGGCAATTAATTCACAAATTCAACACCTCTGAATAAAAAAATCCTCCTCATTTCCTTTCTAAATATATATAATAAGTTTTCAAAACATACGTCATACACATATGAGAGGTATTGTTAGAAGCACATATTAGACATATTATTATTCCCTGATAATGGCAACACAACTAGCTAGTGTGGTAAAGGAGGAATGCTTGACTTCATCCATGGAGGCATTGAGTACAAGAGTTGGGAAGTTATGATGCAGCTTTAGGAACTTTTGTTGGGCTGCACTTGGAGTATTGTGTGCGAGCCTTGTCTCCCCATTGCAGGATGAATGTGGAGGCTTTGGAGAGAGTGCAGAAGATGTTTACCAGAATGCTGCCTGAATTAGAGATATTAGCTGTGAGCAGAGGCTGGATAAACGTGAATTGTTTTGTTTGGAATGTCAGAGGTTGAGGGAGGAGTATATATAATTAGATAAGGTAGAGAGTCACAACCTTTTTCCCAGGGTTGAAATGTCAAAGACTAGAGGGCATTGCTTTCAAGTGCGAGAAGCAAGGTGTAAAGGTGATGTATAGGGAACATTTTTACACAAGGTGGGTGCCTGCATTGCCACAAGTTGTGGTGGAAGCAGATACATTCATGGCATTTAAGAGGCTTTTAGATGGTTACATGGGTTTGCAGGGAATGAAGGGAAATGGATCACGTGCAAGGAGAGGAGATTAGTTTAACCTGGGCATCATGTCTGGCATGGACGTTGTGGGCAGAAGCGCCTGTTCCACTAATACTGTGCTAAACCCTATCCTCTTTATCATGTATCTGTACACTATGGATGGCTTAATTGTAATCATGTATTGTCTTTCTGCTGACTGGTTGGCACGCAACAAAAGCTTTTCACTGTACCTCGGTACATGTGAAACTGGAGCACCCAGAGTAAACCCACACTGCCACAGGGAGTATAAACAAAGTCCATATTGAGAGCACCCATAGTCAGGATCGAACCTCGGTCTCTGACACAGTAAGGCAGAAACTCTACCGCTGCATCACTGTGCTGCCCATTTTCTGCAACATCTCAGCTTAGAAAGGGCCTCGTCATGATATAGAAGTGGAAGAAAGTTGTACAGCCCTGACAAGCCCATTATGTCAGTTAAATAAGGCCATGGCTGATCTAATTTTCTCCTCAACGTCTACCGGACTCCCCAGATGTCTTCATTCTCTCCAGTTCAATGCAAGAGGAAGCACTGATGAAAAGCTGCAAATGTTTCCTATCGAACTTTAAGGGGACATTGCTCCCGAGTACTGGAGATGACGGCCATCTGTTTTGAGTGCCGAGTGGATTTGGCTGAATGGCAAAGATCGCCAAAGTCCATAAGTTGTCAGCATTGGGGACTGGCTGGGGGAGGAGAGCAAAAATCAGAGGAAACAGATGGTTGCTGAAAAAAAGATGACACATCTTTGGCTGGGATCCTTTCCCGTTTACTCATGCACTTTTAGTAGAGCACAAGTGAAGAGGGGAAGGATGGTGCAGATGGCAATCAGCAGTGGAAAAGCAATTAATTAAAGGGCACCCATTAGGAACATATCGATAGACCGCAGAGCAGCTTTAATGCTGTCGTGTAACACATCTCGAGGCTGTGAGACATGACGAACATTATTCAGTGGCAACATTCTCTGGCTTATGCCTTAGGAAGGCAGCTCTGCCCAGCCAATCATTGCTATTGGCGTATTAGGGTCACATAGTTAACATAAAACTATCAATAGAAGCAAGAACAAGACTTTTGGATAGAAGTCATAGCCCTCCAATTAGTAACAGATAAATCAGACAAAGAAACAACATCACTCTCCAACTTCACCACTAAGATTCCCGACCCGAAACGTCACCAGTCCATTTTCTCCAGAGAATGCATGCCTGACCCATTGAGTTACTCCAGCATTTTGTGCCTATCTTTGGTATAAATCACCATTTTATTCCTTTTTATTACTCTAATCTATTTGGTCCAATTTCACCCAAATGTAGATATACCCTTTGTACTGTACTTCCTTCTTGCATCTCCCCTGCAATTTAAATTACCTTTTTAATCTCATTCCTTGTTTTGACATCGGGTCTGTGATGTGGAACACCAACTTTGCATTGATTGAACTTGATTGAAAGATACTTTGCTTCCCCTTCCACAGATGCGGCCTGATCCTCAGAGTGTTTCTACTATTATCATTGTATCTTAAAGCTATTATCTTGAATCTCAACGATAGTCTACCTGATCTCTCCTGCATGCACACTTGTACTGAGAATTACTGAGTTAAAAGCTTGTTACATCAATGGCTCCTGTCTGAGTAGCTCTTCAAATACAACTGGAGAAATACTGATTTTTAAAAGCCGTGTGATGGTGGAATTTCAACCTGGCTTTCAGTTGAAAACAGAGGTGTAGTCACCGACTTTGTTAACTGGTGTGGGCTGAATCACCTGCAGCTCAACACTGACAAGACTATGGAGTTGGTGGTGGACTTTAGAAGGCGAGGAACTCCCCTGTCACTTGTCTCCATCAATGATGTGGATGTGCAGTTTACCAGAGAGTACAAATACCTTTGGAGTGTACCTGGACAGTAAACTGGACTCGTCCAGGAACGCTGAGGCCCTGTACAAGAAGTGACAGAGGCAGCTGTACTTTTTGAGAAGGCTCTGCTCTTTCAATGTCTGCAGTAAGATGCTGCAGATGTTCTACCAATCGGTGGTAACCAGTGCCATCTTCTTCGCTGCCGCTGCGGACACCAATAGGATCAACAAATGCATCAGGAAGGCTGGCTCCGTCCTGGGGGCGGAGTTGGATTCATGGGAGGTGGTCTTGGAGGGGAGGATGCTCCTCACACTGCGGAGCAACCTGGACAATACAGCTCACCCACTACATGACACACTGGTCAACCTGAGGAGCACCTTCAGCAACAGACTGGTACCACCAAGGTGCAGGACAAAATGCTACTGGAGATCCTTCTTCCCTGTGGCTATATAACTCCTTCCCCTTCTGTCATGGGATAGACTGAGACTGACTCCCCCCTCACTTCCCAATCTTTGCACATCCCCCAACACTTTAATCTCATGTTTCATGTATTTTGTGTTTTTATGACTGAAGGCAGACCAATTTCCCTCCGGGGATAAATAAAATTCTAACGTATCATATGGTATTGTATTGTAGGTGGTGAATCAGAGTCAGGGAGCTTTTGCCTGTTAACTTTGGCTCTTTGGCTTGTGGGTTAATTGACCATTGTGCATCGTACCCACCAAGCAGTGGGAGCTGAAACTATGATGAGGATAATTAAGGTAAAGTTAATAGGATACAAAATCATTGAGGAAGAATATTGATGGATAATCAAGGAACAATATTGATAGATATTAGAGGAAGAAAATTGATAAATAATGTAGAATGTAGTAAAAGGAAATGGGAGAAGGTCCATTCACGTCATGATTGGCTGTGGCGTGGGTTAGTCAGCCAATATGTGCACTTCATCTTACTTCCAGTGACAATGAAATTAAAGGCCAGAACATCTGTTTTATTGAAGTTGGTTATGGGATAAAGTTCAGCAAGAATGAATTCATAAGACTCATGACCATAAGGCAGAGGATCAGGATTAGGCCATTCAGCCCATTGAATCGGCTCTGCGTTTCAATCGTGGTTGATCTATTTTTCCCTCTCAACCCCATTCTCCTGCCTTCTCCCCATAACCTTTGACGCCCTTCCTAATCAAGAACCTATCAATCTCCGCTTTAAAAATACCAAATGTCTTGACCTCCGCAGCCGTCTGTGGCAATGGATTACATTGATTCCCCACCCACTGGCTGAAGAAATTCCTCCCCATTACCATTCCAAAAGTACGTCCTTTAATTCTGTGGCTGCACCCTCAGGATCTTCTTTTTTCTTTTGGTTTTCCTGAAATGTCCTTTATATCAGCCTGTGAGGCCATACATTTCATGCAAATGGAAATGACTCCAATACTTTAGCGCTCTCTGAAGCACGGCATGGCGAGCTCAGCCTGGATGACGAAGTGAGGTCACTGATGTTGGAGCTTGAACTTGTTGCACTGACTCAGAGCTAACAACTCGACCGCTGTGCTTCAGTTTATTAAATCAAATGTCAAGCGACAAGACTCCCCACCGCAAATTGCCAGAAGAGCCTGTGATTGCTCTCCACAGGAACCACAAATTCCGACCGAGAATGAGGTAACTGCTGGAGCTTCAAAATTAGTAAAAATTTGCAAATCCCTCTGATATTCTCTCTCCACTCCCTGTGTTTGTCTGTAAAGGCTGGCTGGAATATTTTCCTACATTCCTCATTGAGTTGCAGAAAAGCCATTCTGCAAGCAATCAACTGTCTCACTCAACTACTATTCCTCAGCAATTGTTATTAAGAATCTGCAGATATCAACTTAAGTTCCATTAACATTTTTGTTTTTGCAGCTGCTTTACGTGTCTGATTGATGGAATTAGTTTAGTTTAGTTCAGTTTAGTTTATTGTCATGTGTACCGAGGTACAGTGAAAAGCTTTTGTTGCGTGCTAGATAGCCAGTCAGCGGAAAGACAATACATGATTACAATCGAGCCATCCACAGTGTACAGATACAAGACAAAAGGAATAACGTGAATAACGTTTAGTGCAAGTTTAAATCCAGTAAAGTCCGAACAAATACAGTGGCTTGCAAAAGTATTCATACCCCTTGAACTCTTTCACATTTTGTCACGTTACAACCACAAACGTAAATGTATTTTATTGGGATTTTATGTGATAGACCAACACAAAGTGATGCATAATTGTGAAGTGGAAGGAAAATGATACATGGTTTCAAAATTTTATTATAAATAAAAAACTGAAAAGTGTGGCGTGCAAAAGTATTCAGCCCCCCCTGAGTCAATACTTTGTAGAACCACCTTTCGCTGCAATTACAGCTGCAAGTCTTTTGGGGTATGTCTCTACTAGCTTTGCACATCTAGAGACTGAAATTTTTGCCCATTCTTCTTTGCAAAATAGCTCAAGCTCAGTCAGATTGGATGGAGAGCGTCTGTGAACAGCAATTTTCAAGTCTTGCCAGAGATTCTCAATTGGATTTAGGTCTGGACTTTGACTGGGCCATTCTAACACATGAATATGCTTTGATCTAAACCATTCCATTGTAGCTCTGGCTGTATGTTTAGGGTCGTTGTCCTGCTGGAAGGTGAACCTCCGCCCCAGTCTCGTCTTTTGCAGACTCTAACAGGTTTTCTTCCAAGATTGCCCTGTATTTGGCTCCATGCATCTTCTCATCAACTCTGACCAGCTTCCCTGTCCCTGCTGAAGAAAAGCATCCCCACAGCATGATGCTGCCACCACCATGTTTCACAATGGGGATGGTGTGTTCAGGGTGATGTGCAGTGTTAGTTTTCTGCCACACATAGCGTTTTGCATTTAGGCCAAAAACTTCAATTTTGGTCTCATCAGACCAGAGCACCTTCCTCCACATGTTTGCTGTGTCCCCCACATGGTTTGTGGCAAACTGCAAACGGGACTTATTATGGATTTGTTTCAACAATGGCTTTCTTCTTGCCACTCTTCCATAAAGGCCCGATTTGTGGAGTGCACGACTAATAGTTGTCCTGTGGACAGATTCTCCCACCTGAGCTGTGGATCTCTGCAGCTCCTCCAGAGTTACCATGGGCCTCTTGGCTGCTTCTCTGATCAATGCTCTGCTTGTCCGGCCTGTCAGTTTAGGTGGACGGCACTGTCTTGGTAGGTTTGCAGTTGTGCTATACTCTTTCCATTTTCGGATGATGGATTGAACAGTGCTCCGTGAGATGTTCAAAGCTTGGGATTTTTTTAATAACCTAACCCTGCTTTAAACTTCTCCACAACTTTATCCCTGACCTGTCTGGAGTGTTCCTTGGGCTTCATGATGCTGTTTGTTCACTAATGTTCTCTAACAAACCTCTGGGACCTTCACAGAACATCTGTATTTATACTGAGATTAGATTACACACAAGTGGACTCTATTTACTAATTAGGTGACTTCTGAAAGCATTTGGTTGCACTGGATTTTATTTAGGGGTATCAGAATAAAGGGGACTGAATACTTTTGCACGCCACACTTTTCAGTTTTTATATTTGTAAAAAAATGTGAAAACCATGTATCATTTTCCTTCCACTTCACAATTATGCACCACTTTGTGTTGGTCTATCACATAAAATTCCAATAAAATACATTTACGTTTGTGGTTGTAACGTGACAAAATGTGGAAAAGTTCAAGGGGTATGAAAACGTTTGCAAGCCACTGTATGCTGCAAAGGTCTCCAATGAGGTAGAAAATAGCTCAGGACAGCTTTCGAGTTGTTGGGAGGATGGTTCAGTTGCCTGATAACAGTTTACGGCATTAGAGGAAGTGAGGTAGGAATCTAATCCAGTACAAGGACATATTCTGTTATTTTTACCCATGTGAACAAGGCCAATAAAGAAAGGGTGGGCTGTTGGCAAGGAAACAGTAAAAGCATAAGGTACCGGCATGAGGGAGCGGAGTGGGAAATAATAGAACATAGAGCAGTGCATCACATGAAGAGAACTTCAGCCCACAATGTTCCTTTCATTTTGCTTCGCTTATTATTCTCACGTGTACTGAGGTACAGTGAAAGTTTATTTGGTTCAAAAAGACTATACGATTTCAATCAAGCTGTCCACAGTGTACAGATACAGGATAAAGGGTGTAATGTTTAGTGCAAGATAAAGTCAGACTAAAGATAGCTCAAAGGTCTCACTGAAGTAGATGGTGGGTCAGCACCGCTCTCTAGCTGGTGAGAGGACGGTTCAGCTGGGATGAAATTGTCCCTGAATCTGGAGGTATGCATTTCCAAACTTCTGTATGGTTTGCCTGATGGGAGAGGGGACAAGAGGGAGGGACCCAGTGTGACCAGTCCCAGATTATGCTGCTGGCCTTGCCAAGACAGAATGACGTGTGGATGGAGTCAATGTGAGGTTGGTTGGTTTGTGTGATGGTCTGGGCTACGTCCACAACTCTGCAATATCTTGCGGTCTTGGATGGAGCTTTTCCCAAACCATGCTGTGATGCATCCCAATAAAATGCTTGCTCTGCAGAACATAATGCCAAGCTAAACCAGTCTCATCTGCCATATCAATTTATTCCCTGCACTTCCATGTGCCTATCTAAAAGCCTCTTAAGCACCACTATTGTATTTGCCTCCACTAATGCATTCCAGATCCCCACTACACATTCAATTTCCTTTTTCTTTTCAAAGCTGATTCCTGGGATGCCACCAACTGGGGCTTGGTTGAATGTGTTTTTTGAGCAGTGGCAAAACTGTTTCTTGGCACTACAAGGTAAGGTCAGCCATTCCCTACAAAGGATGTGCATTCAGACGCAGGGTACAATTTTATGCTGGGGTCGTACCACATTAAGGGGGGTCAAGGAAAGAGCGTTCACGTCGCGGCCCTGTTTCCACCAATCTTTCCACCACCACACACAAGAAGCACAAGCAGCGACAAGCCAGACACCATTGTATGCAGATGCTGAAAAGTGTGTTCAGCTCTGGCTGAACAACTTCTAATCTGGTGTGTGGACTCGATAAGAAGAAGACCACATTAAGGCATTGAGGAAAGGTACCAGACTAGCAAAGGGACCCAGAAAAATCTCCCAACTCGCGTGACTAATGCCAGGGAGCTGACATCACTTCAGTTGGAACTCTAAACCAGATTACAATTTGTTAAAATGCTGAATTGGCAGGAAAATAATTGCTGCATAGAAAATTAAATTGCATGGAAAAATTATAATATGTTTTTTTCGATTAAAAAATGCTATTACCAGGTTATTTCATTGGGTAATGTTCTCAAACACACATATAATACCTAGATCGGCTTAGCAACTGTAAATTAAACAATTGTCTGGGATCATGAAGGGCATTTGTTTAGAGGGAAATAAATAACACAACAGTATAATTGTAGCTGGCATATAAATTAAATCCCAGTGTGTTGACTTAGTTTTAAAGTTCTGCATGTTTAATGCTATCAGTTGGTCTAAATTGCTTTGATTTAATCTAAAGGGAATAAAAACCACTACGTTCATGAAGGTTAATTTACCTGTGGCACTGTGACCTTTGACCTCTCAACCCTCAATAATCATGCATTGTGGTTGACTCAAAAAGGTACAGGAATATCTGGGACAAATTCACAAGCAACACCACTGTCTAGCTCACTTAATTCCCTGCCTCTGATCGTTATCATCAGTTGATCCAGTTTAGTTTCCATAGTAACTTCAGATGCACAGTGTTGTTATGGTAATAGTGAGGAGGCCATTTAGAGTCATAGAGTGATACAATGTGGAAACAGGCCCTTTGGCCCAACTTGCTCACACTGACCAACATGACCCATCTACACTAGTCCCACCTGCTAGCATTTGGCCCATATCCCTCCAAACCTGTCCTATCTATAAACCTGCTAATTGTTTCTTAAACTTTGCAACGGTCCCTGCCTCAACTACCTCCTCTGGTAGCTCGTTCCAAGCACCCACCCAAAATTGCCCCTAGTTTGGGGGGAGTGGATGAGAAAGCTGGATAACATAGAACTAGTGTGAATGGGTGATCAATGTGGACTTGGTGGGTCTGTTTCCATGGTTTATCTCTAAACAAAGTCTAAAGTTTGCAATTGGGTAGGGGTGAATCAGACAGTACTGTAACTTATGGAAGGACCGTTCAGAAGCCTGTTATCATTAGTGCTTGGTCTACCAAGGGCTGCGGTAGCAATCAGATTCGTTCAGGAAAATTGTAGCAAAAATTTTAAAAAGCTGCCACGTTTTAGTGCCCTGGGCCTGAGTCAGTGAATCCAGTGCCAATGAATGTTCTACAATACTTTATAATTATTGCAGAGCTATTGAATGTGCTGACTCCAATTTTAAATTTGTCAATTAATTTTGCCTTGGTGCCAGGAGGTTATTATTATAAATAGTCCTAATAAATTCATATGTTCAGAGTGGATGGCAGGATGTTGTCAGAAGAGATGACCTCAGCTTGTCTACTGCCAAGGATGGCACTGTATCTGGCCACACATTTATTTCACGCCTGCCATTGGGAAGATGATATAGGAACCTGAAAACTGTACCATTCAGGTTCACGAACAGCTTCTTCCCTACAGCCATCAGGTTGTTAAACGATTCCAACCTCCAAATAAGCTCTGAGCTACATAGATTTTGGGGCATTGGTTTTGTCTTTTTGTACTTTTTTTTGTATTTTTGTTTGTTTGTTTTATGTGTGCGTATGTATGTGTGAAAAAACAATATTTTATTATATTGCTTGCAGAGTACTAGGTTTACATATTCTGTTGTGCTGCTGCTGCAAGTCAGAATATGACAACAAAACACTCTTGGCTCTTGACTTGACAATTGTGTACAGAACCCATCTATAATCAGTCATCATGTAATGCCTGATCATTGTGTTCCTAATGGGCCTGTCCCACTTAGGCAATTTTTTGGGCGACTTCAGGCGTCTGCCGCAATATTTTCGACATTTTGAAAAATTTTGGGCGACAGTGGCGATAATTTTTGCTGTCATAGGTTGTCATATGTTGTCGTATGATGTCGTAGGTTGTCATAGGTGCTGTCGTAGGTTGTCGCCAAGTGTCGTAGGTGTATTCCATTAAAACTAGTCCCTGGCAGTCACCTAAAGAGTCGCCTAAGTGGGACAGGCCCATTAGAACCATAGAAAGAGGCAGCTGGGCTAATTGAGTCCGTTCCACATGGAGAATTGCTATTCCTTTGTTTAAATATTTCAGGTACTGAGATATTTGAAATGCTTTAAGTATTTGCTAACTGTGATTTAGTCTTCCTCTACTGTGTTTTCAGATAAGGAATTTCAGATCAGACCAACTTTCTTGATGAAAATCCCCATTCACCTTCCCAATATGAATTAGTTTAAACCCACATTCGTTGTTTTTTGACCCCTTCTGTGAAGGGACAGGCGTACCTGGAAGAAATGTATGTGGTCACAATCAGAGTATGTGAACGCCACCAAGACAGCACTGGAGATGAGGACAGAACCCAGGCCTGATTCTGCTCCTAGAACTTATCAACTTATGATCAACCACATGGTCAAGTAAGTGGGTGAATGAAATGTGGGATGCTCTATGAGCTGGCATAGACTAGATGGGCTGAATGGCCTCCATCTCCATTGTAGGCAAATATATGAAGCAATAAATGAAGAGAATGAAAGGAGCAAGGAGATGTAATAAGGGAGAGCACATGAGTTCAGATTCTGAGGTAAAAGTGAAAAAGACTGGTATTATCGAGCAGACTGGATAGCAAACAGAGTGAGGAAGACAGGTTAAAGTTGTGAGTGGGGCTCTTAAGATAGAATGCAAAGTGTGGTGGAAAGGGGGAAGGGAATAGGACTGCTTGTATAGTTCTATCAAACAGTGCAACAGCACAAATGAGCTGCATGTCCTCCTTTTGTGTTGTGTGATCTATGCTTTGAGTTCTGTGGCAAGTACCCACTGGAATATTAACCTACTTTTGCTTCCGGCTGCTGAATGTATTTGCATTTGTGTACAGACACCATCTATAATCATCCATCATATACCACCTGGTCACAGAGCCCGGAAAAACATAGAAAGGGGCATAGAAAAACATAGAAACTGGACCGATTGTGTCTGTTCCAGGCCATTGACTGTTTAAATACATCAATGAACTTGAGAGCATAGGAGGATGAGGGGTGAGCTTATTGAGGTGTACAAAATCATGAGAGGAATAGATTGTGTAAATGCCCAGAATAGGGGAACTGAGAACTGGAGGACATAGGTTTAAGGTGAAGGGGGAAAGATTTAACGAGATAACTTTTTTGCACAAGGCTGGTGGGTGTATGGAACAAGAAGCCGGAGGAGGTAGTTCAGGCAGGTACTAACAGAATGTTTAAGAAATATTTAGACAGGTACATGTATAGGATAGGTTTAGAGGGATATAGGCCAAACAAAGGCAGGTGGGACCAGTATAGATAGGGCATGTTGGTCGGCGTGGGCAAGATGTTTCCACACTGTAAGACTCCATGACTCTACTTACTTGGGAGGTTATGTTACAGCTGTAAAATATGTTAGTGAGGCAACATTTGGAGTATTGTGTTTAGTTTTGATCACCCTGCTATAGGAAATATTTTGTTAAGCAGAAAAGAGTGCCGAGAAGATTTACGAGGAAGTTGCCAGGTCTTCAGGGCTTGAGCCTAGGGTGAGGTTTGGCTGGCTAGGACTTTATTCCTTGGAGCACAGAAGGCTGAGGAGTGATCTTATCCAGGTGGATAAGATCATGAGGAGAACAGAGAGCGTATATACAAAGTGTCTTTTACCCAAAGTAGGGGAATCAAGAACCAGGTGACAAAGATTTAAGGTGAGAGGGGAAAAAATTAATAGGAACCTGTGCAGTAACTTTTTCACACAAAGCAGTGGGTATATGGAACAAGCTGCCAGAGAAGATAGTTGAGGCAGAAACTATAACAACATTTAAAACACATTTGGCCAGGCACATGGATATGAAATGTTTAGAGGGTTATAGGCCAAACACAGGCAATTGGAACTTGTGTAGATAGGATATCATAGTTGGCATGGGCAGGTTGGATCAAAAACCTGTTTCCGTGTTTCATAAAGCCCCACATCCCACTTTCACGACCTAATCTGCCGAGTTTGCCCTTGACTCACACTCGCAGTATGGTCGCCACGAGGCCGTAGGAGGTCGTAGGAGGTCTTCGTAACTCTTCCTCATGCTCGTGAGAGGTCTCCGCATACTTGTGGCCTCATGTAGGTCGCGCCGTTTTTTCCAGCCTGATAAAAAAATGTCCACGAGTGAAATAAAGGCCAGCATGGAATTGATACTTTTTACTCTTAGGTAGGTTGTAGGTAGGTCGTCGTAGGTCGTGATGGTAGTCGTAAGTAGCCATAGATAGTTGTAGGTAGTCGTAGGTCGGTAACTGGCCAGAGAAAAAAAATACAAACATGACATCATTTTTTCATGTGATCATTTTCCACTCGTAGCTAGTCGTAGTTAGTCTTAGGTGTGGAAGACTGAGATCGAGGGGGGTCGTAGGAGGTCGTAGACATAGTCGTAGGATGTCGTAGACATAGTCATGGGAGGTCGTAGGAGGTCTTTTACTTCGGCGAGTCAACACGATGGTAACATTTTTTTCAACTCGTCTAGGGTCTTCTAAACTCATGGATTAAGTCGTCCAAGTGGGACAGGCCCTTGACTCTAAGTGATTTGTGTATTTGCTAAATGTGATGAGAGTGGTTTTTTTCTACCATCTTTAATAGAAGGAATTCCAGATCACAACAAATTTCTTGATGAAAATTTCCACTGCTAATTAGTTTACACCCACATTCCTTGTTTATTCGCCTCTCCTGAGAAGGGACATTGATGCGGAACACTCGGACGAATAGTATGTGATCAGAGGGAGAGTGTGTGAACTTCAGCACTGGAGATCAGGATAGAACCCAGGCAGTTGAAGCGCTGAGGCAAAGGTACTAGCAGCCACACCAGTGTGTTTTGAGAAGAGATGAGCCAGGATGGCACTGCACTTACAGAATGTACAGAGTGTACAGAACCCACCTATGATCAGGCATTATATACAACCTGATCACTAGCCCAAGAACCATAGAAAGGGGCAACTGGGCTAGTTGAACCAATTCCAGGAGGAGGACTGCTATTCTACCATTTTAAAACTTCAAGTGTTTTAGATACTTACTTAAAGTGCTTAAAGTATTTGCTAAATGTGATGAGAGTCGTCTTCCTCTATCATGCTTTCAGACAAGAAATCCTGGATCGCACCAACTTTCGTGGAAATTCTCCACTTATAGGTATGTGGTCAGAGGGAGAGTGTGCAATCTCCACAAAGATAGCACTGGAGATCAGTATAGAACCCGGCTGTTGAAACTCTGAGGCTACAGTTCTACCAGCCACACCACTGTGTCAATGGGCAGATAAGCGAGAATAGGTTACAGTGATATGTGGGTGAATGGGATTGGTGGGATGCTCTGTGAGTTGGCATAGACGTGATACGCTGAATGGCCTCCATCTCAATTGAAGGGAAATATATGAAGTAATGTGTGAAGTGTAAAGAAAGGACGAAGGAGGAGTAAAAAGAGAGAGGGCATGAGTTGAACATAGAACATAGAATAATACAGCACAAGAACAGGCCCTTCAGCCCACAATGCCGAACAAGACACCAAGACCAACTCCTGTCTGCCTGCACATAATCCAAATCCATCCATTCCCTGCATATTCACGTGCCTACCCAACTCTTTGCAATGCTGAGATTTGGAAGCAAAATTAGAACAGAAAGTATCCAGCAAACCAGAAAGTATCCAGCAAAGTAGCAGCCAGAGAGTGGAGTGTGTAGGAAGGAACTGCAGATGCTGCTTTAAACCAAAGATAGACACAAAATGCTGGACTAACTCAGCAGAACAGGCAACATCTCTGGAGAGAAGGAGTGGGTGACTTTTCGGGTCGAGACCTTTCTTCAGAGAGAGGAGGGCAGGTTAAGGTTTTGTGTGGAGCTCCTAACTTAAAATGCAAAGTGTGGTGGGAATGGGCTAGGAATGGGGCTGCTTGTGTAGCTCTTTCAAAGAGTGTAGCAGCACAAATGAGCCTCACGTCCTCCTTTTGTGTTGTGTGATCTATGGCTTGATTTCTGTGGCAAGCGCCCACTGAAATATTAACCTACTTTTGTTTCCTGATGCTGATAAATCTACTCTGAATATCTAGTATTTTCACTTCCCATTACAATGTTATAAAAGCATTGACTGGATATAAGGAGATGAAACACAGCTGAGAAATTATAGCCAGGGGAATCACAATCCCCATGAAAATGCTTTTCTTTACTCTCCCTGTCTGTTTCATACGATTTCAATCGTATATCTGCCTATTGCCTGCCAATTTATGTATCTGTACATCTTCTTTAAGCGGTTTGACTGATTCAGTCAACCTACTTCAATTTGTTCTTCCATCTTAAGTATTTTATTGTACAATATTCAGACTATCAGCAAACAAATTGTCGGCTCAGTTTATAACTCCCCCCTTGACCTCTGTCCCCTTTCCCCCTCCCCATTCCTTGACCTGGATTTGGTCCGTGACCAAGCATTTTGCATTGTGTACAAACGGGAAACCACGGGCTGTGGGACTTGGCAATTTCTGAACTCTTGATTGGCCACAGCCTAGCCACTGCGGCAGGCCTGGCTCGCCCGCTGTGGACCTGGGAACCTGCCTGGAGCGGGAGCCTTGTCCGAGGCTTGTCTCCTGCTCACCCTGAAGACTGGGAACCAGCGAGGAGGTGGAGGGAGTTGATGACAGCGGCGGACGCTGGACAAAGGGCCGGTGTGAAGGAACCGGGGGCATATACCTCCCGCAGCTGACCTCGAGTGTTCTGCGCCCTCAAGGTCAGCTGAAGGAGGCACCCCCGGGGCACAAGACTGAAGGTGGCCGGGTGGGGAGAGGGATGACAGTTCGCGGGATGAATCGAATGGAGTCGATGGCTACAACTGTGCCTTTATAGCCATTTGCAATTGGGACTGAAAATGGGACCAAAACCTGGCCACTCTTGCAAATGAGGTCTCAGTGGGTTGTTTCAATGTATTCTGTATTTAATCGGGGATTGTACTTAAAAAAGGCAATAATCTTACTGATCTGTATGCAAAAAAAGAATTTCACGATAATAAAGAGCCTTTAAAGATCCTTTGAAGGAGCCATTGAGATCAAAGGCCTTGGCTAGGATGGGTCAAGGATAAAATAGTCATTGTTGAACCGCCGAGACTATGTAGCACATTTATACTGATGTACCACAACCTCAACACCCTAGAACCTTCATTGTTTCACTGCATTTCTGCAGAAGGCAGGCAAACACAGTCCAGTGGAAGTATTGGCATTGGGTTAGTCTGGTCACGTGGACCGAGATACAGTGAAAAACGTTGTGAGCTATCCAGTCATTCTATACTATATATGAGTACCATCAAGTCATGCACACGTAGTGCACAGGTAGTGCAAGCAGAAACATACCAGGTGCACAATATATAGTGTTACAGTGATATAGCATTACAGATGCAGAGAAAGGGAGTTAAATAAAACTCCAAGGAATGCAAAGAGGTAGGTTGGGAGATCCGGACTACACTCTTACAAGAGGACTGTTCAGTGATCCAACAACAGCGGAGAATAAACTATTTCTGAATCTGGTGGTACGTGCTTTAAAGATTGTATGTCTTCTGTGTGACGGGAGAGGGGACAAGAGGGAATAATTAGGGTGTAAATGGCCCTTGTTTATGTTGGCTGCTTTCCTGAGGTATCATGAAGTGCAGATGGAGTTGAAGGGGTAGGGGGGAGGGGGGAGGGGGGAGGAGGGGGTGGGTGGATGTCGGTTTATGTGGTGATGGACTGGGCTACATCCATAACTCTCTGCAACTTCTTGTGGTTTTGGGCAGGGAGCTCAATAGTTAACTACTGGAAAAATTGTCAAAGAACAAAGCAAATGCAAAAGTTAATGTGGCACTGGATTCGCAGCAAATGTGAATGAAAAATATGAATTTGCTTGGAAAAATATGCACTTGCTTATTCAAAGCAATGTCAGACTCCCATTACTGGCTCAACATAGGAACAGGCAACTCAGCCTATGGACCCTTCATGGTTCTGTAGTGTTCATGTCAATAGTCATCCTATTGAAAAAAAATAGACATGAAGATGGTTAAGAAGGTTCAATCTTTGGGTGTTAATGGCGGTAGCAAGCAGAGAGTAATGGTGGAATGGCAAAGTTGTTTTCATGTACATCAATGATCTGGACAGAAAAAGATGGGTCGAGACTCTTCTTCAGACTGGAGAAGGATCTCGGCATGAAATGTCACCCATTCCTTCTCTCCAGAGATGATGCCTGTCACGCTGAGTTACACCAGCATTTTGTGTCTATCTTTGGTTTAAAACAGCATCTGCAGTTCCTTCCGACATATTTTAAAAATGTTGATTTGAACTGGTCTGTACAGAGGTTGTATATTCTTCCTGTGACAGCATGGGTTTTCTCCAGGTGCTCCGGTTTCCTCCCACACTCCAAAGACATACAGGTTTGTAGGTTAATTGGCTTCTGTAAAGTGTAAATTGTCCCTTGCGTATAGGATAGTGCTAGTGTACGGGGTGATCGCTGGTCGGTGCGCATTCGGTGGGCCGAAATGCCTGTTTCCATGCTGTATCTCTAAAATAAAGTCTAAAGTGAACTTAAGAATATAACAAAAATATGAGCAAGGCCATTCAGTCGACCAGACCTGCCCTGCCATTCAATATGACCATGACAGATCTGCCCCAGTCCTCTCTAATGTGCCAGTTCCCGATGAGCATCAATTATTTAACCATTTCCTCTTTAACACCTCCCCAATGATCCAGCTTCCACAACTCTCTGGAGTAGAGAATTTCAGAGCACATTTGCGAACATTAACAGAGTGTACCAGAAAGTCTCCAAATGTTGCTCTTTACAACTTCACGGTTTTGTTCAATTTCCATGAAATGGTGAATATCTCTTCAGGTAGCACTTGAAATTTCTATCAGAGCCAGGCTTTCTCCCAAGCTGATGGTTACTATTAGGTCATTTCTAGTGCTGGGCACCAAAATGTTTGTAGACGGTTTCTAAAAGCACCAGTGTGCATTGTAAGTTGAGGTCAGTTTCACCGTGTGCCACAATCTCTCTATATAGGTAGCATTCGGCTCTAGGTTTAGGCTAAGATGTAGTTTAACATTAAGAACTAACTTAAATATCTTGAAGGATCGATTGTCTCCCAATTCATTGCTAAACATTTTCCCAGAGCTAGGCTGAGGGTTGAATATATTGAAATTGCAAATGGCTAGGAAATATTTTAAACATTGCTGACTCTCTATTTTATCCCAAACTTAAGCTTACTAACCATAGGATCGGTAGCTTTATTTTTAATATTAAAATATTGACCAGAATAGATTATAAAATGACTCCTCTGGGGGGCCTTAATGTACTTCTGGAAGAAGCAAGCAAATTTTACAGTTTGAGTTGAATATGACACTTATATAATGAAATGATATAAATTCAGTCGGCACAGTTCATAGAAACATAGAAACATAGGCCCTTCGGCTGCACCGCCATTCAGATCATGGCTGATCAGTATGTACCTGCCTTCTCTCCATGTGCCAATGAACTGGCCTCAACTACCCTCTGTGGCAGAGAGTTATCACCACTCTAAGACATGTGAGACACGATGTAGAATACATGATGAAGAATTGATGGTTTTAATATACATCACATCGAATACAGATGCAACATTTTGCTGACAGGACAGGTAAAAAATAAACTAGGATTCTTAAATTCAGGTAGTTTCCCAATGTTACCTGGAAGGGGTTGATAAATATTTCAAACTACACTAATAAGATGACGAATCTGCAGGCATGCTACATCTTTCACTGAATCTTTTATTGAAACTGATAAGTGCCCAACTGAAAACATTGCTCCACGTAAAATTTGTATAAATTAATCCAAAGTACAAAATTTCATGCCTTACTTTGCTCTGATGATTATTGGAAAAACTTTAGCATCTCACAGCACTTGACCTCCGCGCTAAATCTCTGAAGTCTGGTCTAATAGTCTAAACAGTATAGCCCAAGAATAGGCCCTTTGTCCACAATGTCTGATCTAAACATGATGTCAAATCTATCTATCATCTACCTATGCATAATCCATATCCTGAAATCATAATGAATTTAATGGATTTTCCTGAGGCAAAATATGTCATATTTCCCCAGTGTCTTGAGATGCGGAGAGGAGGCACAGCGGTTAGTTCTGCTGCCTCTCACTCCAGAAACCCTTGCTCAACCTTGACCTTGGCTTCCGTATATGTGGAGTGTGCATGTAATCCTTGTGACTGCATGAATTTCCTTTGGCTGCTCTGGTTTCCTCCCACAAGCCATAGACCAACAGGGTGGTATGTTAATTGTCTCCTGTAAGCTAGCAGGTAGTCAGAGCATCCATAGCGTAGGAAGTTGATGGAGACACAAGAACAAAGTTGGGATTTATGTAAATGAGTACCAGATTGTCAGTGGATTAGTGTTATCATGTTTACATGACGTATGCATCATGCCTGCCATAACTATATGGTCTATTATCCCTGCTAAAGCTTGCAACTCTTAATTCAAAATTATTTTCCAGGAATAAGAATAATACAAATTATCTGTTAAGTAACATAAAAGACAGAAAACGGGCAAGCAGTTCGCTCGCTTGTCTTTCAAATTAGATGGCTTTGAAATAAAAGAATTACATTGTGGAATAATCCTCTTTTATTCCTTCTGTAGTTCAACTGAGCCTTTCAAACCAATAATCTTAAGCCTGTCAAATGATGACAGGGACATTTGAGTGGCTTCCTTTTGACTGTTTAGCAATAAACCATAGCTGCATGATTATAGCAATTCGTCCAATATTTGTGTGCTTATTCTGATATTGTGCTCTTTATATTCTGAAGGAAGCAGCAGCAAACAGGACTCATAAAATGATGGATGGTATCTTGTTATTGTGAGAGAGTCAGTTGCGTGCATTGCTGGTTGGCTTTGCTCTTCAATGTTAAGGGCCTGTCCCACTTGGGCGACCTAATCCGCGAGTTCCAGCGAGTTTGCCCTCGACTCATACTCGCAGCATGGTCGACACAAGGTCGTAGGAGGTCTTCGGAACTCTCCTTCATGCTCGAGAGTGGTCTCTGCGTACTCGAGGCCTCAGCTTGGTCGAGGCGTTTTTTTCAACGTTAAAAAATGCCCGCGAGTAAAAAAAGGTCGCCATGGAAAAAATCGATACTTTTTTTACTCGTAGGTTTAGTCAGTAGGTCGTAGTAGGTCGGCATGTTAGTCGCAGGTAATCGAGGGTAGTCAAATGTAGTCGTAGATAGTCTTCATCATAGTTGAAGGGAGGTCGAAGGAGAACGAAGGAGATCGTCTTCACTCTCCACTATTTGGTGTCCAATTTTCCCGAAGTTAGTCGTAGCTAGTCGTAGCTCGTCGAAGCTGGTCTTCAACATAGTCAAAGGAGGTCGAAGGAGGTCTTCTACATAGTCGAAGGAGGTCTTCAACATGTCATTTTTTCAAACTCTTCTAAACTCGCCAAGTAGGTCGCCCAAGTGGGACAGGCCCTTTACTTTTCAGTGGGAATTTGCATTGCAGTTTCTGCCTACAGGACATACAAACAGCATATTGTGCCGTGCAGGATATCTGCAAGTTTGGTGAAGAGCACTTTAATTTAATTTAATTTAATTTAATTTAATGTAATTTAATTAAATTAATTTAGTTAAATTAAGTTAATTTAATTCAATTTAATGAATTAAACTGAAGAGTTGTTGGTGAGCAATGCAGAGTCTGAACCAGAAAGTGTTAGAATAACTATTTCCCAAATTTCTGAATTCATTTGGAATTGAGAACCATAGGAAATGGGTTTAAGGTGCACGCGTCACCTTCTGTGCGTCACCATATTGCTGCATGCGTCACCTTCCGTGACTTGACATAAACTTTCATTTAAAGGTGCTTTATAGATTCACAGTGGCTCAGTGCACGGGGGCAGCAGATTGGTGCAGAGGTAGAAATGCTGCCTCATAGCATCTGAGACCTGGTTCGATCCTCACCTCAGGAGCTGTCTGTGCGGAGTTTATACATTCTCCCTGTGACTGTGGGATTTCTCTGTGTGCTCCGGTTTCCTCCCACATCTAAAAGATGTGCAGGTTTGTAGGTTAATTGGCCCTCTGTAAATTGCCTCTAGTGTGTGGGTCATAGAGCTAGTGTATGGGTGATCGATGGTCGGCAAGGCTCAGTGGGCTGAAGGGCCTGTTACCACACTATATCTCTAAGCTCTCTAAGTCGGTTGGGGATGCTCGGCTTCGATGCTAGCCTAGGGTGATGTCTCTGTGGAGTTTGCACGCTCTCCCTGTGGCTGCACGGGCTTCCTCTGGGTGCTCCGCTTTCCTCCCACATGTCAAAGACATGCGGGTTTGTAGGTCAATCTGCCTCTGTAAAATTCCCCCTATTGGGTAGGGAGTGCATGTGAAAGTGGGATAACATAGAACCAGTGTGGTTATTGGTCGGCGGGGACTCAGTGAGCCAAAGCAACAGTTTCGATGCTGCATCTCTAAACCGTTGTATCTGAGAGCAAAATTGCAAATCGAGAAGATACGGAACTCGAAATTAAAGACGGGAAAAAAAGATTGATTGAAGGAAAAGAAAATTGCACAGATTGCCCATGACGTCTTCAATGATTGTGTGGCTATTCTAACAACATATAGTACCAGGAATATAACGATTCACCAAGAGACATGAACAATTGCTCAAATGTACATGTTGTGTTTATTCCACTCACTCCAGCCACACTCAATGATTCAATGATACTTTATGGTCACATGTTCCTAGGTACAGAAATACAGTTGTTTCTTTTCCATACTACCCAGTAAATTCATGTAGCAGACCTCACCTAGGCAATACACAAATATCGCACGTTTTGGCACCGGCAAAGTTACAAAAGTTCACAGAACAGTCTTATCTACTGCCTGTTACCGCAAATGGACATGGATAACATAGAACTAGTGTGAATGGCTGATTGATGGTTGGCGTGAACTTGGTGGGCTGAAGGGCCTGTTTCCTTGCTGTATCTTTCAATCAATCAATCAATCAGCTATCTGAGCTAAAAACATTGTCCCTCCGTGCTTATAATCGCCACTGAGATTCTTAGAGGAAAAGGAAAGGTCCAGACATGAAACGTCACCTATCCATGTTCTACAGAAATCCTGCCTGACCTGCTGAGTTACTCCAGCAATTTGTGTATTCACCAACATGTACAGTTATTGCTTTCCACTACTTATATAACACTATTACTCAGTAATCCTTTCGGAAAACTTGAGCTCATTTGATTACCAGGTGATTCCAACCCAATTTCTTCTCAATGACTGCGAGTTTTTCATGCTCAACTCCAAATAAGACAATATCTTCAGAGAAGTGGGATAAATGAAGAAGAAAGCAAATCCTTTTACGGCGTATCAAATAAGATTGCGCAATTTTAATTCCCATTAAATTGAAACGTTGGCTCATCGAGGAACAAACTGTACATGGGAAGATTCTTCTCATTGTACAGTCTGGTCTGCTGGTTACAAATAGAGCTGTGATGCAACCAGAACTATTTTTGTTTGGAAGCTTTATGGCATCAAATTTACGTAAAGAGGTTGGAAGATTGTCAAGAAGGAAAATCCACTCTAGCCATGATGTCTGAAGGCAAAATCATATACACAGCCACAAACTAATTACAGAAGCAACATCCTAACCTTGTGAATTATCTGTGCACTGACCAAAACTCTACAAGATTCTCAGAATGAGCTGAGCTTTCAATCTGGATGTTATCATGAAATGCAAATAATCTCAGGTCCAGGAGCATTCTGATTATTGTAAAGTTCAGCATGTCCCCAACAATTCTCCCCAACTTCTACAGATGTGTCGTAGAAAGCATTTTATCGGAATGGTTTGAAAACAGCTCCATCCAAGATAGCAAGAAATTTCAGAGAAATGTGGACACAGCCCAGACCATCACACAAACCAACCTCTCTTCCATTGACTCCATCTACACCTCATGCTGCCTCGGCAAGACCACCAGCATAATCAAGGACGAGTTTCACCCCGGTCACTCCCTCTTCTCCCCTTCCCATCAGACAAGAGATATAGAAGTGTAAAAAAACACACCTCCGGATTCAGGCCAGTTTTTTTCTCAACTGTTATCAGGAGACTGAACCATCCTATCACCAACTACAGAGCGTCCTGAGCTACCATTTTCCTCATTGGAGACCCTCGGACTAATTTTAATCGGAATTTATTGGGCTTTATCTTGCACTAAATGTTATTCCTTTCATCCTGTATCCGTACATTATAGACAGCTTGAATTTAATCATGGGTACACAAACAGCTGGAGAAACTCAGCGGGTGCAGCAGCATCTAAGGAGCGAAGGAGAATTTAATCATGCTTACTCTTTTTGCTGACTGGACAGCACGCAAAAAAAAAGCTTTTCACTGTACCTCCGGACACGTGATAATAAACTAAACTAAACTGAACTAAAGTTTGCGCTGAATCTATAGAATACTTTAATCTCCAGCCAGGTTATTAGCGGAGTTGTACTTTGTTTACTTGTCCCCTTCCCCTCCCATCTTGCCCTCCAGTCAACTATGAGGCATTGGATATAAGAGCAACGTGTTAATACTGCTCATCAAACTGCTGCCATACGCAGGCAGGTGGGATGTGTAGATGGAGCATGTTGGTCAATGTGGGCAAGTTCGGCGGACGGGCCTGTTTCCGCGCTGTATGATTCTAATGGTATGATGTATGGAGTTTGTAAAATGTGTGTATGATCGTTTGGAGTTCGTAAAATGTGTGCAGGATAGTTTTTTGCAGCAATACATAGAGGTATCGACAAGAGAAGGGGCAGTGCTGGACCTCCTGTTAGGAAATGAGGCAGGTCAGGTGACGGAGGTATGCGTTGGTGAGCACTTCGGGACCAGTGATCACAATACCATTAGTTTCAATATAATTATGGAGAGAGTCAGAACTGGACCTAGGGTGGAGATTTTTGATTGGAGAAAGGCTAACTTTGAGGGAATGCGAAAGGATTTAAAAGGAGTGAAATGGGACACTTTGTTTTATGGGAAGGATGTAGAAGAGATATGGAGGACATTTAAAGGGGAAATTGTAAGAGTACAGAATCTTTATGTCCCTGTTAGGTTGAAAAGAAATAGTAACAATTTTAAAGAGCCATGGTTTTCAAGGGAAATTGGACACTTGTTTCGAAAAAAGAGATATATCTACAATAATTATAGGAGGCATGGAGTAAATGAGATGCTAGAGGAGTATAAAGAATGTAAAAAGAATCTTAAGAAAGAAATTAGGAAGGCTAAAAGAAGATATGAGGTTGCTTTGGCAAGAAAGGTGAAAGTGAATCCAAAGGGTTTCTACAGCTATATTAATAGCAAAAGGATAACGAGGGATAAAATTGGACCATTAGAGAGCCAGAATGGACAGCTATCTGCAGAGCCAAAAGAGATGGGGGAGATATTGAACAATTTATTTTCTTCGGTATTCACCAAGGAGAAGGATATTGAACTCTGTGATGTAAGGGAAAAAAGTAGAGTAGCTATGGAAACTATGAGATTCAAAGAGGAGGAAGTACTGACACTTTTGAAAAATATAAAAGTGGATAAGCCTCCAGGTCCTGACAGGATATTCCCTAGGACATTGAGGGAAGTTAGTGTAGAAATAGCAGGAACTATGACAGAAATATTTCAAATGTCATTAGAAACGGGAATAGTGCCGGAGGATTGGCGTACTGTGCATGTTGTCCCATTGTTTAAAAAGGATTCAAAGAATAAACCTAGCAATTATAGACCTGTTGGTTTGACGTCAGTGGTGGGCAAATTAATGGAAAGGATACTTAGAGATAATATATATAAGCATCTGGATAAACAGGGTCTGATCAGGAACAGTCAACATGGATTTGTGCCTGGAAGGTCATGTTTGACAAACCTTCTTGAATTTTTTGAAGCGGTTACTAGGGAAATTGATGAGGGTAAAGCAGTGGATATTGTCTATATGGATTTCAGTAAGGCCTTTGACAAGGTTCCCCATGGAAGGTTGGTTAAGAAGGTTCAATCTTTGGGTGTTAATGGCGGATTAGCAAGATGGATTCAACAGTGGCTGAATGGGAGATGTCAGAGAGTAATGGTGGATGGCTGTTTGTCAGGTTGGAAGCCGGTGACCAGTGGGGTGCCTCAGGGATCTGTGTTGGGTCCACTGTTGTTTGTCATGTACATCAATGATCTGGATGATGGGGTGGAAAATTGGATAAGTAAGTATGCAGATGATACTAAGATAGGTGGTGTTGTGGATAATGAAGTAGATTTTCAAAGTCTACAGAGAGATTTGGGCCATTTGGAAAAGTGAGCTGAAAGATGGCAGATGGAGTTTAATGCTGATAAGTGTGAAGTGCTACATCTTGGCAGGACAAATCAAAATAGGACGTACATGGTAAACGGTAGGGAATTGAGGAATGCTGTGGAACTGAGAGATCTAGGAATAACTGTGCATAGTTCCCTGACGGTGGAATCGCATGTCCATAGGGTGGTAAAGAAAGCCTTTGGTGTGCTGGCCTTTATAAATCAGAGCATTGAATATAGGAGTAGGGAAGTAATGTTAAAATTGTACAAGGCATTGGTAAGACCAATTCTGGAGTACAATTTTGGTCGCCTAATTATAGGAAGGATGTCAACAAAATAGAGAGAGTACAGAGGAGATTTACTAGAATGTTGCCTGGGTTCCAGCAACTATGTTACAGAGAAAAGTTGAACAAGTTAGGTCTTTATTCTTTGGAGTGCAGAAGGTTAAGGGGGGACTTGATTGAGGTCTTTAAAATGATGAAAGGGATAGACAGAGTTGACGTGGATAAGCTTTTCCCATTGAGGGTAGGGAAGATTCAAACAAGAGGGCATGACATGAGAATTAAGGGACAGAAGTTTAGGGGTAATGTGAGGGGGAACTTCTTTACTCAGAGGGTGGTGGCTGTGTGGAATGAGCTTCCAGCAGAAGTGGTGGAGGCAGGATCGATCTTAACATTTAAAAGTAAAGTAGATAGGTATATGGACGGGAAGGGAAATGGAGGGGTATGGTCTGAGTGCAGGTAGATGGGACTAGGGGAAAACAAATGGTTGGCATGGACTGGAAGGGCCGAGAGGGCCTGTTTCCGTGCTGTAATTGTTATATGGTTATATGGTTATTATAATACAGAAGGAGGCACAGAAGTGCGGCTGGTAGAGCTGCTGCCTCACAGCACCAGAGACGTGGCTTTGATCCTGACCTCGGCTGCTGTATGTATGGAATTTGCAAGTTCTCTGTGTGACCATGTAGGTTTTCTCTGGGTGTTCCAGTTTCCTCCCACATCCAGAAGACATGCACATCCGTAAGTTAAATGGCTGCAGTAAATTTCCCTAATGTGTAGGGGATACAGCATGGAAACAGGCCCTTCGGCCCTCCGAGTCTGCACCGACCATTGATTACCCACTCACACTAGTTCTATGTTATCCCACCTCCTACACACTTGATGGTAATTTGCAGAGACCAATTAACCTGCAAACTCGACACGTCTTTAGGATGTGGGAGGAAACCGGAGCACCTGGATGAAGGCACCTGAGGTCAGACAGCACCTGAGGTCAGGATCAAACTCAGGTCTCTGGCTCTGTGAGGCAACAGCTGAATAACGAAAGGTCTATTTGAAGATTGGACCATCATTCTCCATTTAAAAACACAATGTGCTGGAGTAACTCAGTGGATCAGGCAGCATCTCAGCATCAGAGGAATTTGAAGGATAACTTTTGCACACAAAGGGTGGTGGATGTATGGAACAAGCTGCCAGAGGAGGTTGTTGAGGCAGGGACTAGTTCAAGTTCAAGTTCAATTCAAGTTACATTTAGTCACATGCACCAATTGGTAAGGTATGATTTGAGTTACCATACAGCCATACGAATAAATAGAACACAATACGTAAAAGAGTTCAACATGAACAGCCCCCACAGTGGAATCAACGTTTCCCACTGTGAGGGAAGGCAATAAAGTTCAGTCATATTTCTCTTTGTTCACCCATGGGCGGGGCCTTTGAACCCTCCGCAGTCGCCGCTATGGATGTTCAGGCCTTCTCGCCGGATGATCGGAACTCCGGCGTCGGAACGGAAGAACACACTCAGTGGCTTGGAGTTTCCGAATCGGCCGCTTCCTACCGGAGACCGCGCCTCCCGAAGTCTACAGGCCGAGCTTGGCGGAGATTCATCACTGGCGACCCTCTGCAAAAGATCCCAGGACTCCACGATGTTAAAGTCAGTGCCGCCCGCGGCTAGAAGCTCTGCAAACCACAGCTCCACGGTGTTAATCAGCAGGCCTAATACTCTGGAGCACCAACACAGGCAATCCCCGGCAAGGCATCGTCCCGCTCCGCGATGGAATTCAGTGCTGCACCGCTGCTGAAGCTCTGGCCAGTCTCCGGCAGAAAAGGCCATGCCAATCCAGTTGGTAGGCTGCAAGGTGGGGGGGAGCGAAGATGCGACTCAGAGAAAAGACACATCTCCGTCCAAGTAAGTGACTGGAAAATGGTTTCCTCCTATTCCCCCTATTCCCGTCCCCCCCACCCCCCACATAAAAAAAGACTAAGTAACCTTTAAAACATACTTTTGTTACATACTAAAAATAACAAAAAAAGGTGAAAGGACAAACAGCTGCTGGCGAGACTGCCACACACAATGGCGCAACCCAAAGGAATCACGACATTTAAGAAACTCACAACATTTAAGAAACAGTTGGACAGGTGTGGACAGGACAGGTTTGGAGGGATATGGTCCGAATGCGGGCAGGTGTGATTATTGTAGCTGGACATGTTGGCCAGTGTGGGCAAGTTGGGCCGAAGGGCCTGTTTTCACACTGTATCACTCTATGACTATGACTGTAGGGAACATGGACAGGCGATGTTTTGGGTTGGGGTCTTTCGGGTTGGGAGAGGTCCAGACTCAAAACATAGCTCATCCAGAAATGCTGCCTGGCCTCCTGAGTTACTCCAGCATTTTGTAACCCAGCACCTGTGTGCGTTCCTTGTGTCTACACTACCACAGTTTAACATGGAAACTGGATCCAGGAGCTGAGTTGCTGCAAGATGTGGACTGATCTTTCAACTGTTTATTCAATAGACTTTAAAGTTTGAATCAAAATATGGAAATAAAAATGCCTGCGAAGGAGAGATCAGAATTCTATTGGTCAAACTCCAGTCGTGGACAGGTGGACATAGAAATAACTTTAAATCTCACCGTGCGGTTTATGGCACTTAGAATGGTTGGGATATCGAAGGAGCTTTGTTATGCTGGTCTGACATGATTTAAAACTGATCTGCAGCAATCAAGATACTGCAGAATGAGACAGCAGATCCTGTCGGCTGAAGGACAAGTGTTGGCCAGCGTATGCGAATTACTCTGATCTTCTTTGAGTAGTGCCCTTGGATCCTTTATACCCCCTGTGTAAGGCAACAGGATCTCAGTTTAATTCCTTATTTCAGCCTCAAGATTCACTTCAAAGTTACACGCCACCTAGAAATCTCATTTCACTGAACCACTTGACCTCGTCCATATTTGCCCATTACAAGGATAAATGTGCGGGTTAAACTCTCTACCCCATAAATCTAATTTCATGACATAATAGCGCAATAAAATGTACTCTGTTTCATTTGACTGCCCATTCGGTATTGATTTCACTTAATCAACCAAGGTCAACACACAGATAAAAATGGAAAAGTTAGCCACAGAGTCCATTTTATTTGGGGAATGTGTGAGCAAATCATTGTTGTCAAGTAGTAACTGACTGGCCATGATCTGGAAAGGTGCATGTATGTGTGCTGATAATCAGATCGACTGGTCTACAAAATTCAGCAGTATTCAGCATTTATCAGCAGATTCAATGTCGGCACGGTGGCGCAACAGTAGAGTTGCTGCCTTACTGCGCCAGACACCTGGGTTCGATCACGACTGCGGCGCTGTCTGTGCAGAGTTTGCACGTTCTCCTTGTGACAGCATGGGTTTCCGACAGATACTCCAGTTTCCTCTCATACTCTTAAGACGTACAGGTTTGTATGTGGCTTGTGGTTTTCTTCAGAGATGCTGCCTGACCCGTTGAGTTTCTCCAGCATTTTGTGCATTTCAGGTTTGTAGGTTAATTGGCTTTGGTAAAATAATTGTAAATTGTCCCAAGTGCTAGTGTACGGGGATGATCGCTGAAAGACGTGGACTTAGAGGGTCTAAGGCCCTGTTTTCACGCTGTATGTCTAAAGCCTTAAAGCCCTAAAGGTGCTAATCAGTTTCCCACACGGCAATGACGACACCTCAAAAATATTTCAACGACTATAAAGTTGTCTAGATTGTCCTGATGGGCAATTGGAAGGCAAGGTTGAATTACAGTAAATAAACTGGATACACTGAAGAGGGACAAGCAGATCCATGGTGATAAACATATTTAACGGGATGGCGCAGCAGGTGGAGCCGCTGCCTCACTGGGTCCAAATCCGGGGTTCAATCCTGATCTTGAATGCTGCCAGTGTGGATGAAAAAGTGGGATAACATACAACTAGAACTAGTGTGAATGGGTGATCGATGGTCGGCATGGACTCGGTGGGGCATTGGGCCAATTTTCATGCTGTGTCTTTCAATCAAGAAAACGTTTCAGGTCCATCAGTTTTTATTGTCGTCATATCATGTCTGTCATCCATGCACTGTGTCAGCTCTATATCGGCACCAAGTTGCAGTTGGATTAGGGTGGACAAATGAATATTGTCATCCATATCAACATTTAAAGAATTCTGAAGAAGGGTCCCGACCTGAGATGTCACCCATCCTTTTTCTCCAGAGATGTTGTCTGACCAGCTGAGTTACTCCAGCATTTTATATATATGTTTTGTGTTAACCAGCATCTACAGTTCCTTGTATCTCCAGTTCTTACCCAGTCTAGAGGAGGTGAGGCACTTTGTAGTGTCTGTAATGGAGCTACTCCCACAATAAATAATTATATATTGTTTCCGTTGAGAAATAAGCAAAACTCAAATGCCTAGTTTGGTATAAACCAGCATTTGCAGTTCCATCGTATACATTTGTTTGCTCAACTGCGAAAGTTCCTCAAGGTATGCCTACTTTGTCTCCAGAAATGCTGCCTGACTCTCTGAGTCACTCCAGAATGTTGTGTCTAAACCTGCAAATGCAATTCTACACTCTTAAAGGGGCTGTTTCCCCCCTCATTTCCAGCCCTTCATTCAACCTTCTTGGTTTTTGCAGGTTGCCACTTTTCCACCAGTGGTATTGCAGTTAAACTCCATTATCCAAGTGAGAAAGAAAATAAATTAAAATTTAATTTACAAGCCTTCTGGCCCCAACAACGCAATAGATCCAGGAATAATAATCCTTCAAACTCTTTGTGAATGTGTGGCCTTACTTAAAGCTGATGTAACAAACATGCAGCCTGTTGTGTTTTGTTAACATCAGAGGAAAATTCTTAGGAAAATGATACGAGCAATTTGTTCTACTGATCAAAAGCATTCATTGAATCTTAGAGGCAAAATCATGTTGGATATCACTTTGAAAAATAACATGATTCAAGTTTTGATTAAACGTAATTTTTTTTAGCACATTCAATATTTGGCCATGGAAGTGTGTAACTAATTATGGCATCGTATCAAGAATGTCTTGAAACAATGTTTTCAACCTAACAATGCTTCAAGGTTGAATATGGGCTAAAATACAACAAACAACCTTTAAGGCTAAGGCTTCAAGAAAGCTTTGACAGAAAGACACAGACCTGGTGCTATTCTATGGCGCACAAAACAAAGTGCTGGAGGAACTTAGGGGGTCAGGCAGCATCTATGGAGGGAATGGTTAGATGACATTTTGGACCCTTCTTCAGACACTTTCTGCAGTCTGAAGAAAGATCCCCAAGCACAACATCATCTGTCCATTCGTCTAAAGATGCTGCCTGACCTGCTGATTTCCTCCAGCACTTTGCTTTATGCTCAGGATTCCAGCATCTGTTTACTTTAGTTTAGTTTAGAGGTACAGCATGGAAACATACCCTTCAGTCCAACGAGTCTACACTGACCAGTCATCCGTTCACACGAGACTTTTCTGAACGGTCCTTTTACAAGATAGGATACTGTCCAATTGTGGATATTGGACTTGGTCTGTGGAAATGATGCACTACAATGCTGAGAACTATATTCTGCGGTACCCGGACGGGACGTCGAAGAACGAGAAGCCAAAGCCAAGAAGTGGAAGCCAAGATACCAAAAGTACATCACGCCGAAAGGATACGAACCCGAACGGACACCGCGCCACAGAGACAAGACGCAGAACAGACATGACAACGAAAAGCCGCCGAACGGACATGACGTCTCCAGGGACGGGATTGGCCTGACACCTTGTCAGTCATTGACAAAGGTCAGCGATTGGCCCAGACCTCTGCGTCCATCACATCATTGGCCGGGGGGGGGGGGGGGGGGGGGGTGGGAGACGGGAGGGAGGGAGGGTGGGGGGAGCGTGAGTTTGCGTTTGTAAAATAGTGGCAGTGACTCCAAGCTGCTGCGATTGCCACAGAGGCTTTTCGAAGTCTTGTTCGTTTTCCGTCAGATTTTAAGCCGAAAAACAATCTGACACCAAACGCACATGAAGCCGAAATGATAAACAGGTATGAAACACTTTAAAAAAATCTATATGTATGGTCTGAGTGCAGGTAGATGGGACTAGGGGAAAACAAATGGTCGGCACGGACTGGAATGTTTCCGTGCTGTAATTGTTATATGGTTATATGGTTATATGGTTATATATTTGCTGCAAGAGTTGTTATACCTTGTTACATTTTGAAATAGTTAAATTGTTGTACCTTGTTCGTCTCTGGGGACGGGATTGGTTCGACACCTTGTCAGTCATCGACAAAGGTCAGCCATTGATTCAGACCACTGCGGTATCCATCACATCACTGCATCTGTGGTAATCGCAGCAGCTTGGAGTCACTACCACCATTTTACAAACGCACGCTCAAGCCCCTCCAGTCTCCCCCCCGCCCAGTGATGTGATAGACGCGGGGGTCTGGACCCATCGCTGACAAGGTCTAGGACAAATGTTGTCCATGGAGACGTCATGTCTGTTTGGCGGCCTTTCGACATCATGTACGTTCTGCGTCTTGTCTTGGTGGTGTGGTGTTCATTTAGGTTCATGTCCATCCTGGCTTCCATTTCTTGGGTTTGGCTTCTCGTCCTTTGATGTCCCGTCTGCACACAATATTCTGCTCTCACTATCTTCCCCTTTGCTCTATTAAAGGGCCTATCCCACGTTCACGACCTAATTCACGACCTCTGCCGAGTTTGCCCTTGACATACTCGCAGCATGGTCATCACGAGGTCCTAGGAGGTCATAGTTAGGTCGTAGCAGGCTGTGATGCTAGTCGTAGGTACTCGTGGCATCAAGTAGGTCGGGGCGTTTTTTCTAGCCTGATGAAAAATGTCCACAAGTAAAAAGGTCATGAATTAGGTCATACTTGAGTTTGACAATTGTATTCATGTATGATATTATCTTATGGCATGCAACACAATGCTTTTCAATATTCCTCGGTGCACGAGTCAATAATTAACCTAAACCAATGTTATCCTACTTTTGCATCAACTCCCCACATATTAGGGGCAATTTAACAGATGCCTATTCTTCAAGAAGCTATATGGATAGCTTGACTGTTGTCTTTCCAATGACTGGTCAGCGCACAACAAAGGCTTTTCACTGTATCTCGATACACGTGACAAAGCTTAACTCAATGAGATGTAGTTTTGTGTAGGAAGGAACTGCAGATGCTGCTTTATACCAAAAATAGACACAAAGTGCTGGAGTAACTCATCAGGACCATGTGCGGGTGTGGCGTTGAAGGACGAGATGCCGAAGCGAAGAAGTGGAAGTCAAATAACCAAACGGAAACAACGCTGAAAAGCCAAATAACCGAAAGGGCAGATTGCCGAAAAGTCAACTAACCGAATGGAAATGACACCAAAAAGCCAACTCAGCGAAAGGGCGGATCGCCGTAAGACCAACTCACCGAAAGGGCGGACCGCGGAAACGCCAACTAACCGAACAACGCATGGCCAAAAACCCAAATAACGGGCATGACGTCGCCAGGGGGCGGGACTTGTCAGCGATGGGTCCAGACCCCCACGTCCATCACATCACTGACCAGGGGAGACGGGAGGGTTGGGGTTATTTTAATTTTCCTTCACCGATTTTAGGCTTTCCTGAATATAAAATAAAACCCCGTGTGATTGGAACTTTCGGTTGAGTTAACAAAACAATAATCCAAATTGGTTCCATAGATATTTACACCAACTGTAACAATTATATTTTGACTTCCACAAAACATTTACATACACTACCGTGCATCCCGAAGGCCAGTGGGTGTGAATCGAGAAACCAGTCGAAAAAAAACCCTTTTTTTAAAGAATATCTTAGCTCCCAGAGTCGGTTGAGTGATATGAGTCAGGGGCCGCGGAACGTTTTTGAAAGTGGGGAGGCTGAGCGATCACTGATCACCGGCCTCTGGGGTACCCGATGAGGAAGCGGAGCGACCGAGGGGGTGTGGGAGGGTGGCACAATTATTATTTGTTGTTGTTGCTCGATCGCCAAAAACTGGGGGATAATACAGGCCATCCCCCCAACTCAAAAGTGGAGGGGGGAAATATCCCCCATCCCACCCCTCCTCTCTCTCTCTCTCCCCCTCCCTCTCTCTCTCCCTCCCTCTCGGGGCCAACTGACTGACACTGACACTGACACTCTCTCTCTTTCACTCTCGGGGCCCACGGGCCCACGAGTCCACCTACCGAAGCAAAAGTCCAAAAGTGGCAAAGGAAAATTAAAAATGACCCCCACCCTCCCTTCCCTCCTGACCAGTGATGTGATGGACGTGGGGTCTGGACCAATCGCTGACAAATCCCGCCCCCGGCGACGTCATGTCCATTATTTGGGTTTTCGGCAATCCGCCCTTTCGGTTATTTGGCTTTTCGGCATAGCTTCCATTTGGTTATTTGGTTTACACTTCTTCACTTAAGCATCTCGTCCTTTGACGCCACGGCTGGGTACCCATCAGGACAGGCAGCATCTCTGGAGAGAAGGAATGGGTAACGTTTCAGGTCAAGACCCTTCTTCAGATATAGTTTAATTTAGTTTCCACGTACAGCTTGGAAACAGAATGAATAAAGGAATCATCTTAGAAATTTCTTAGGGTGTCAATTTAAGTTAGCGTGAATTTCAGCAGCACCATGGGGCAGAGGGAGAGTTTAGTTTAGTTTAGTTTAGAGATACAGCATGGAAACAGGCCCTTCAGCCCAATGAGTTTGCTCCGACCAGCAATCACCTGTACACTAGTTCTATCCTACACACTAGGGACAATTTACAGAAGCCAATTAACCTACAAACCTGCATGTCTTTGGGATGTGGGAGGAATCCGGAGCCACCGGAGAAAACCCACGTGGTCACATGAAGAAAGTACAAACTTGGTACAGACAGCACCCGAGGTTTGGATCAAACCCGATTCTCCGACGCAATAAGGCAGCAACTTAACTGCTGCACCACTGTGCCGCCCATTCAATAGAGAATTGGATAAACACTCTGAGGAAAAAGCCTTGCAAGGAGATTAGGAAAGAGCAGAAGGAGTGGATTTTTTAATGCAACGTGCAATGAATTGCATTTATGTGACCTTTAAAATAATAGTAGTATTATATCATTATCTGAACTACTTAGAGAGCATGCAAAACAAAGCTTTTCACTCTACTTTAGTGCATGTGACAATAAAAAACCAACACCCATGTTATCTCACGTTTGCATCCACTCCCAGCATATTAATGGAAATTTTAAAGAGATCAATTAACTTGCAAACCTGCATGTCATTGAGATATGGGATGAAATCCGAAAATCTCTCATAGAAAATGCCTCATTTATTTACTTTATTTAAATGACGGTTGTTGGAGTTATTGAATGTACATTTGCTGATGCAGAAGTAAAGCAGATAATTGATTGAGGTGACAGAGAGCTCTCTACATGAGGTCGGCCACGTCCTACTGTTTGTTTAGGTCCCTGCAGTCAGTTTTTTTCACCCCGCTGTCCAGTCCATCAGTTCCAGACACTCCACAAACACGGTGCACATCTTGCTTCCCCTCTCTTGTGCAATTGTGTACACTGATTGAAGTCTGCTCTACATCCACCTCTTACTATGTGACGAGCAGCAGAACCTAGCTCTCCAGAGGAACGGTGGGAACTATTTGGAGTGGGAACATTTCCCCTTACCTTTCACCTAATTGTGGAACAGCAAGTGTTTCCATTTATACTTCCTTTTAAGTCAAACTCAGGAGGGATGTGTAACGAGCCAGTCTTAATTTAGTTTACTTAGAGATACAGTGTGAAAACAGGCCCTTCGGCCCACCAAGTCCGGGCTGATCAGTGATCACCCATACACCTGTTCTATCCTACACACTAGGGACAATTTACAGAAGTCAAATTAACCTTCAAACCTGCCCATTTTTGGGAACCCGGAGAAAACTGGAACCCGGAGAAAACACACGCAAGGTAGAACGTAAAATTCCGTGCATACAGCACATGAGGTCAGGATTGAACCAGAGTGTCTGGTGCTGTGAGGCAGTGGCATGGTGGTGCAGCGGCAGAGTTTTTACCTTACAGCGCCAGACATTCAGGTTTGATCCTGACTAAAGCTGTTGTCTGTTTGGAGTTTGTACGTTCTTTCTGTGATCGGATGCTCCAGCTTTCTCCCACACTCCCAAGACGTGCGGGTTTGTAGTTTAATTGGCTTCAGTGATTTGTCCCTAGCATGTGTAGGATAGTGCTACTGTACAGGGATCGCTGGTCAGCCTGGACTCAGTGGGCCGAAGTCCTATTTCCGCGCTGTATCCTTAAACCAAACTAAACTATTGTTAATATTTGGCACACGCCCATTTCTAAATCCTTACAACCTGAAGCAAATGACCCCAGAATAGTGAGTATTTTCATCAAGAAAGCGAAATAAAATGAAACTCAAGTCCGTATTTTCCATGATTTGGATATTCATATCATTTTTTTCAAATCCCTCAGTGGTTCAGTCCCTCTCTCCCTCTGAGATCTCCTCCAGTCCAAAGCCCTCTGAGATATTTGTTTCTCCATTGAGGTGTCTGTCCTCTTGATCATCCCTGTGGCCAACCTCTCCACCGCTGGTTGCCGTGGCATCAACTGCCGGGGCCTAAAACTTCGGTATGCCTTCTCTAAATTCCTCCTTTAAGTTACTATTTACAACATCTTTGACTGAGCTTGTGTTTATCTACCCTCATGTGGCTTAAGGTCACATTTTGTGCAGTCCCTGGGGATGTTTTACGATGTGGAAGGCAGTACATAAATCTAAGCTTCTGTTTTTGTCTTGACAGTTGCAGACCCAAATATTGTAAGATAATCGCTTTGTGTTCCATTCTGCTGGTTTAGTTTAGTTTAGAGATACAGCATGGAAACAGACCCTTCAGCCCACCGAGTCTACTCCGACCAGCGATTTCCTTGCACACCAACACTATCATACACATTCGGGACAATTTACAATTTTGCCGAAGCCAATTAACCCACAAACCTGTAGGTCTTTGGAGTGTGGGACGAAACCGGAGCACCCGGAGAAAACCCTCAGGGAGAAAGTGCAAACTCCGTGCTGACAGCACCCGTAGACAGGATCAAACCCTGGTCTCTGGCGCTGTGAGGCAGTAACTCTACTATTGGGCCACTGTGCCATCCAAATTGTTTCCAGCTAATTCATCTAACATTTTCATCTGTCCCCATCCCAAAGTGATTTTACTTCAGAGTCACGAGAGTGACTACGTGAAGTCCCCGCCACCACGCATGCGCGACATTCGCGAACGCATTGCGAAGCGACAGGCAGGAGGAGCGCTGCTCCTCCAGCGTAAGTTTAAAAACGGCCCGCAGGTAAGTACTTACCGTTCCTGAGGTCGTTGTCGGCTCTGTTTGGCTTACAAAGTGCACCGACATGGAATCAAGGACAAAGTCCAAACGAGCCGCTGCCAAAATTGCTGCTGAGGACCGCGAAGGAGGCAGCCAGCAGCGGTCGAGTTCTCCAGAGCTGCTGATTCAAACTGCAGCCCCCGACTTCACGCTGCTACAGCCCGCAGGTGCTCCTCGGACTGGCGGCAAAACCACCCGGAAGTCGGGCAGGTCCGCTGACTCGGCTGAGACCGGACTGGAGGACACCCAGCCCGCGGGAAGTAACAGCGGTCGGCTATCCTGCATGGAGCGGATGGTGGAGCAATTGCTCCAGCGTGACCTGCTGCAGCAGGGGTATGGTCACAGTGGGTCTCCTCACAGACCCATGGCAGCACCTTTTACAGGACCGCCAAATGTCTCACCCTCCTCGCAGGGGAGCATAAGGAGTCAGAACTGGGCTGACTCTGAAGAGGGGAGTGTGGCTGAAGAAACACCAATGCTAGGGGCGCCAGAAGAGGAACTATTGGGTATGGTTCCTCACGATGCCTACCCAAAAAGGGCTGCCGTTGCAACCGAAGTTGGCAGCCAGTATCAACTACATGGCAACAAACCAACTTCAAGAACAAGCCAAATACTTAGCTCCTGAGAATTGTGTTTCCCTCAACGTGCCTGCAGTTAACAACCCCATCTGGGGTAACATGAGCCCTGGCATCAGGAGTCAGGAAGTAAAACTCCAGAAGATCCTTAAACTACTGGCTGCTGGATTACGGCCGTTGCCAGGTCAGTGGACGGAGTGGAAATGCCGGAAGAGCTACAGGATGCTCTAGCTCGCCTATGTAACACTCAGTTTGAGATCAACTGTTACAGGAAGAGTGTCATCCGGCCTGCACTGAACCCCAAGTTGGCGGGGTTGTGCAGACCCAGCAGTGCATAGCCGCCTACATTACTATTCGGGGCCAACCTGCCTAAACAGGTAAAAGACCTCGATGAAGAGGCAAAGGCAATAGGCATGATCAAAGTGCTGACTGCCACCAAGTCCTCATACCCTCGGCGACAGCACCCCTATGCATCCATCAGCAGACCACGCTACAACAGGGACAGAACACCTGCTGGTGAAAGCTCGAAGGCCGTCCAACCTGCTCAACGGTCTTTTTTAGACCATGGCCCAGCATGGCCTTCTTGGAAGATGCGCCACTCCCACACCACAGCACCTCCACCTCCCAGGAAATAAGGACAGAGGAAACCAACGCAGCACTGCTGGTAACCATGGAGGTAGGTGGGTCTGGTTGCCTCACGAACATCACATGTTTAAATTCTTCACAGATTGGGGGACAGTTGCACTTGTTTCGGGATGCATAGAGTACTATAACTTCTGATCCTTTTATACTGCAAAGTATTCAGGGATACAAAATTGAATTTGTTCACAAACTCCCTTTTCCTGTTCAGCATACACCTAGTCGAAAGTTTGTACTTTCACAAAAAGAAAAGATAGAAGGTCATGCTGAACTCTTAAGACTACATTTAAAAGGGGCAATTGAGAAAACCAAAAGTGAGTCTCATGAGTTTGTATCCAACATCTTCACTAAAAATAAAAAAGACGGCGGATGCCGCATCATTATTGATTTGACAGTACTTTCATGCTGTATGCCCACTTCAAAATGGAAACCTTTCTTACTGCCAAACAACTAGTTTCCAAGAGATACTTCATGGCTTGCATCGACCTAAAAGATGCATACTATTCAGTACAAATAGACAAAGATCATCGCAGATATTTGAAATTTGTCTGGATGGGGCAGCTCTGGCAGTATAAAGCGCTGCCTAATGGATTATCATCAGCACCCAGACTGTTTACCAAATTATTAAAACCAGCTTTAGAGTGTCTCAGAAAACAAAAACATATTGTCATGGCATACCTCGATAACATTTTAATCGTGGGGAAAACCTTGGAGTTGGCCAAATTAGCTCAGCCACTGAGCACTTATTTCAAAAACTGGGGTTTATCATCCATCCAGATAAATCAAAATTAATGCCTTCTACCACTATGGACTATTTGGGATTCACAATTGACTCTGTTCATATGTCTGTCACTTTGCCACCGAACAAAGCGTCAGACTTGATAGAAGCATGCAACAGCCTTTCTGGCATCAGTAAACCCTCTATTCGGCAAGTAGCCAGGGTAATTGGGAAGCTTGTGGCTGCCTTCCCAGCCACACAATTTGGGCCCTTGTATTACCAAAACCTTCAAAGGGCAAAAATTGCAGAACTCAAACACCATGCTGGCCATTTTGACAGGCCAGTGCAATTACCGGGAAAAGCTGGAATTACAATGGTGGATAGACAATGCTCGACATTGCTCTAATCCCATCACAATCACAAATCCCTCAGTTATACTACAAACTGATGCCAGCGCACAAGGCTGGGGAGAAACTAATACCACCTCCAGTTGCGGTGGTAGATGGAATGCACATGAATTAACCCTACTCCTGGCACTGGGAATTAATTATCTAGAAATGCTGGGAGCATTTCATGGACTCCGGGCTTACTGTTCAGACATGCACCATCTGCACGTACGCTTACAAATTGATAATACCGCTGTGGTGGCTTATATCAATCATATGGGTGGAATAAGGTCGATATCTTATGATGAATTGGTCAATACAATCTGGCACTGGTGCTTAGAAAGGAGCATTTGGATATCAGCCACTTACCTTCCAGGTAGGCTAAATACAGTGGCGGACACCAGGTCACGCAAGTTTAATGACAACACCGAATGGATGTTGGACCGCAAAGTATTTGCTGATATTATAGATCGGTACGGAACATCAGATATCAACCTTTTTGCATCCAGACTTAATCACCAAATACCAACATATGTTGCATGGGAACCAGACCCTGGGGCAGTAGCGACGGACGCTTTCTCGCTACGCTGGGTGGATTTGTTTTTCTATGCCTTTCCCCCCTTCTGTCTCATCAGTCGGGTCTTGCAAATAATTCAACAAGACTCCGCATCGGGTATTCTGGTTGTGCCCGACTGGTCTACTCAACCATGGTCCCTGTGGTACTGGACATGGTCACAGAACCATGCATTCCAATACCCAAACGTCCAAGTTTATTGGTACATTCTATGACAGGGGAGAGCCACCCGTGCCATGACCGGATGAACCTATTGGTTTGCAGGTTTTGAAAAGGCCACTTCTGGATTTTGGACTCTCGGACCGAACAATGAATATCATCACAGCATCGTGCAGGGAGTCCACCAGGAGACAGTACCTCACTTACGTGAAATGGGAGGTGTTTTAAACCAAAACAAAACAAAACAAACACCACATGTGACACAGCCACCATTACGGAAGTGCTGGAGTTCCTGGCAAGCCTTCATTTTGATGAAGGTTTAAGCTACAGTGCCATCAACTGTGCCAGAAGTGCCCTGTCCACATATCTCGGACAAGGTTTTGATCACCTTACAGTGGGGTCTCACCCCTTGGTGTCTAAACTAATGAGGGGAATTTTTAATTCAAATCCCCCCAGGCCTAGATATTCCCAGACCTGGGATATTGGCATTGTGCTAACCATGCTCCAAGGATGGGCACCAGTAACGTCTCTTTCCTTAGCCAAATTGACATACAAAATGGTAATGCTGATGGCACTCGTGACGGCGCAACGGGTCCAGTCCCTACACAAGCTAAGTATGGACGCCATGGTTATAACCAACAAAAAGGTAACTTTTTTTATTCAGGGGTTACTCAAACAAGACAGGCCTGGATCATCTGGCCGAAAGTTGGATTTCCTGGCCTACCCCGTAGACAGCCACTTATGCATAGTGACCCACCTTTTACACTACATGGAGGTCACCAAGTGTGTCAGGAGCATGGAAGTGGCTCTGCTTATAAGTCACAAACGTCCTCATCACAGAGTCACCGTGCAAACCATTTCAAGATGGTTAAGGGTGGTATTGGGTGCAGTGGGGGTGGATACTAACGTGTTTAAATCTCACTAGGGCTGCATCCACATCGGCGGCAAGGATGATGGAAGTTCCTATGGACCACATCCTTGCTACGGCGGGTTGGACTAATGAGAAAACCTTTCAGCGGTTCTATAATAAACCCGTGGCCGCGTCTGAGACGTTTGCTGACAGAATACTAAGTTCTGTATTATAATTTCCCCGGGGTATTATTATTTGTTATTGTTAAATAAATGCCCTTTTGTTTTTCAGCACAGTTTCATGTCTGAAATACGTTAAC
Source organism: Okamejei kenojei (assembly GCA_035221665.1). Taxonomy (NCBI): domain Eukaryota; kingdom Metazoa; phylum Chordata; class Chondrichthyes; order Rajiformes; family Rajidae; genus Okamejei; species Okamejei kenojei. The sequence goes on along the minus strand of CM069145.1, from coordinate 34,503,122 downwards.
GTACTTCCTCCATTTGTCATTATGGCAGTGTGTGAGCATGGACTCGTTCCAGGGCATTAAATTATAGAGCTTTGAAATCTTCACGTAGTCACTCACGTGACTCCGAAGTAAAATAGTAAGATTAAATGAGAACTTACCAGTTTGAATTTTGATCTTTATTTTATGAGGAGTTACGATGAGGGATTACGTGCCCTCCGCTCCCAAACCCTCTTTTATAAAGGTCAACTGGTATGCTAGTTCTCTTATCTTACTATGATAGTCAACTTTGTTATCTGTGATTTCACACCACTGTTTTGAAGAATGTCGCACATGCGGGCTGGCGGGGTCTTCACGTAATCCCTCATCGTAACTCCTCATAAAATAAAGATCAAACTTCAAACTGGTAAGTTCTCATTTAATCTTACTATCAAATTGCCTCCCATTATACCAGTCTAGGTAGGCAGGGCCCATTTCATTTGAATGTGGTCACTAATAGTAGTGGAAGCAGGTGGGGGAGTGGGGATTTCAAGGCTTTTAGATGGGCATATGGATTTGCAGGGTGCTTTAGTTTAGTTTTAGTTTATTTATTTATTCTACTGAGGTACAGTGAATAGCTTTTTTGTTGTGTGCTATCGAGCCAGTGAAAAGATTATCCATGATTACAATTGAGATGTCCACAATGTACAGAATTTGAATAAAGGGAATTGCGTTTAGTGCAAGATAAAGTCCAGTAAGTTCCGATTATAAGTAGTTCATGCGTCTCCAATGATATAAATGGTAAGTCAGGACTGCTCTCTAGTTGGTGATAGGATGGTTCAGTTGCTAAAGATAGCTGGGAAGAAACTATTCCTAAATCTAGAGGTATGCATTTTCATACTTCTGTACCTGTTGCCTGATGGGAGATAGGTATGGGGGATATGGATCACATGCAGGCAGAGGAGCAGTTTAACGGCATCATATTGGCATGGACATTGTGGGCTGAAGGGCCTGTTCCTGTGCTCTACTGTTTCATGTTCCATGCCCATGTTCTATATCCTATGCAAACAGCTCTGAAGAGTCATGGAGTTATAGAGGATGGCCCATTGAAATGACGCCAACCGTCAACCACCGATTTACACTAAACCTATTTTAATCTCCCCACAATCCCGGCAGCTCCCTTCCGATTCTACTCCTCACTTAAATACTTGAGGTAATATGCAATGGCCAAATAATCTGTATCTCTAACGTCCAAAGTCAAAATAAGTTTACATCACTTGTTCCCTATCAGTAAGATCTGACCAAAAGTGTTAAGACATTTACCTAGCATCCACAGAAACCTTCTGCAGAGTTTGTGAAGAGTACATGACTTTAAACTTTGAACTTAAGAGATAGAGCGTGGAAAAAGGGCCTTCGGCCACCAAGTCCGCGCTGACTGACAATCACCCTGTGCACTAACGTTATCCTATCTGCACTAGAGACAATTTTACAACCTACGGAAGTCAATTAACCTACAAACCTGTACGTCTATGGAATGTGGGAGGAAACCAGAGCACCCAGAGACAAGCTGCAGTCTCAGGAAGAACGTATAAACTCCATATAGACAGCGCCCGTAGTCAGAACCTGGGTCTCTGGCACTGTAAGGCTGCAACTCTACCACTGCGCCACTGCTTTTACGTCTTGATCTCTTGATGTTGCAATGCATGAAGTACTCCGCAGAGCAAAGAAATTGACTTTTTGGGGGAAAATAAATTACAGGCTTAATGATATCCTTGGGTCTTGCCCTTCACTTTAATAAGGTCACCAGCCTTTCTCCTGCTGCTTTCCAGTGAGAAATGAAAATGTCCCTGAAGTCAGTGCAGTTCCCTCAATTGCTGTGCTTTGCCGTTTGTTTATTGACCCGTATGTTCCATTTATTTCACGGAGCCTGAAATGTCTGGGCTGTCCTGAATTATTGTTCTACGTACATTTCCAGTGTGTCCTGAGAATAATGCTGGCTTTGACCTGTTTGTGATTACGTGCTGCATGCCCAGGATGGGACCACAGTGTAGTTGTGGCCGTCTGTCAAAATCACCATTGGGCAGGTCGCTCGGACTTGGAAACACATTCAGAATACCTTTAAGAATTGAAATATCATGAAGCTCTAGCAAAGTAAGCTTCAGGCAAGTCCATTTACCTGAAAGCAGATGATATATAGCGAAACTGAAAATTGTTTTGTTTTTAGAGACATAGATTAATTGACAAAATGTGTAGGAAGGAACTGCAGATGCAAGTTTAAACCGAAGATAGACACAAAATTCTGCAGTAACTCAGCGGGACAGGCAGCATCTCTGGATAGAAGGAATGGGTGACGTTTCGGGACCCAAAATGTCACCCATTTCTTCTATCCAGAGATGCTGCTTGTCCTGCTGAGTTACTGCAGCATTTTGTGTCCACCATAGATTCATAGAGTTCTGCAGCACGGAAACAGGCCATTTGGCACAGGTTGCCTATGCCAACCAAGATGCATTTGGCCCATATCACTCAATATGTTTCCTATCTATGTAACTGTCCAAATGTCTTTTAAATGTTGTTATAGTACCTGCTTCAACTATTTCCTCTGGCAGCCCGTTCCATATACCCACCACCCTCAGAGTGAAAACGTTGCCCTCCAGGTTCGTGTTAAATCTTGTCCCTCTCACCTTAAACCTATGCCCTCTGCTTTTTGATTCCCCTAAAAGAGTTGGCGCATTCATGCTATCTTTCCCCCTCGTTCCTTGTTTTGCAATCCCTGTTGAAGTACTATGTCAAGTGCAATTCACATTTGTTAACGTCCCCCTCTGAGAAAATGGAACCCAAGTGTGTCATTCTAATGTTCTCCTTTATCAAACCAGCCATCAGTTATGGACTATCACAACAAGAATAAGGACACCATCTAGAGCTAGCTTATGATCATTTTTCATTCAAGATTTCCATTATCGGAAAGTAGTTCCCATGAAAGTAATAACTTTCACGGCAGGTTTTAATCTTCCCTCTCTGCCCTTTTCGATCAACATCCCGATCGACTGCTAAAAAGTAATCTTCCATCCAACTGATCTAATCTTACTTAAACTTGTATTATTTCTAACATTATTGTACTTTCTTAACTTCCATTGCAATTTTATTTTCATGAAATTATAACTGCAGTGAGATATTAATGCAAGATAATCAATTCATAGCCACTGAAAGTTATAACTAAACCATGTGTGACTGTAAGACAAATGTTGATCAAAATTGGAAGAGTTGGTGATTTAATGTGATATAAGAAAGATTGCATCTCACAGTCTGACTTAATTATGTGTCAGTATAATGCATAGTGGGACAGCACAGTGGTGCAGTGGTAGAGTTGCTGCCTTACGGTGCCAGAGACCCATGATGATCCTGACTATGTGTGCTGTCTGCACAGCGTTTGTACATTCTACCTGTGACCGCATGGCATTTTCCTGGGTGCTCCGGTTTTACCCCATGCTCCAAAGATGTACAGGTTTGTAGGTTAATTGGCTTTGGTTAAAAAAAAAAATGTAAATTGTTCCTAGTGCGTAGGATAGTGTTAGTGTGCAGGGTGTTGCTGGTCGGCGCCTAATCAGTGGGCTGAAGGGCCTGTCTCCGCTCTGAATTCTCTAAAGTCCAAAGTATCTTCACTATCTTAACTAACTATAAGCACAATAAGCAGTGGCCCTTCATTTACTGTGTTATTATATTATATCATTATGCAAGAATAGGATCAGTGCTATTGCCACTTTCTCTTACTTCAGAGTTAATCGGACAATAATTACCTCTACAGCTGGTAATCGGAAAGCTTGGAATCGGAAAGTTACTGTAAAATGTTCCTGTTCCTCGAGAGGTTTTTGCTACATTGGATCAGCTTTTAAGTGTATTTAATGGTGTGAGGCCAAGATAATTATCCACTAACTACCCACTAAATGGAATAAATAATGTTAGGGTTTGTTTATTCAACCATTTCTGGGGTTGAAATAACAGAATAACATTTCTGGGGTTGAAATTTTACAAATGTGGAGATTATTTCTTTCAGATTTGTAACCATTATCAGATATTTTAATGTTTTAAATTATTCTACAAAAGCTTAGTACTCATTCCATTTTTCATTCTTTCGCTTGATCCTTCTTTTTGCACCTCATTCTTTACTGTCCTAGCTGGCAATTGCTGGTTTAGCTGTTGTGATTAGCTCGGACTGATAGCACCCATTTCTTGAGGTTCAAAATCAATTAGTTGTCCCATACATCCAGACATGGGCGGAAATCCTGGGGGGGTGTGGGGGGACAGGGAGACACATTCCCCCCCCCCACCGCTTTGAGAAGTGGGGGACGATTTCCCCCTCATGTTTCGTAACCCAGAGGTTTATCAGCCGCTTTCTATGGGCTGAATCGGCGCGGCTTAAAATCAAACTGCTGCATCGAGGCGGTCGAGGCTCCCGATGTTGAAGCCCCCGCCGGCCGATGAAAGACCCAGTGAACGGGCCGATTCAAGCCCCACAATTCGGGGCGGACGAAGTTGCTGTTGCTGGAGTTCGGAGCCTGTGCTGATCAGCGATCACCCCATACACTACATACCAGGGCCAATTTCCAATTTTTACTGAAGCCAATTAACTTCCTAACCTGTACTTCTTTGGAGTGTGGAAGAAAACCGGAGCACCTGGAGAAACCCATGTGTTCACAGGGAGAATGTGCAAACTCCATAGGGACAGCATTCGTACTCAGGATCGAACCCAGGCTCTGGCGCTGTAAGGCAGCAACTGTACTGCTGCGCCACCGTTCCGTCCTGATCCGTTTGGAGAACATGGAAAACGTAAAAGTTTTTCACTGTAATTCAGTCCACGTAACAGTAATAAACCTGAACCTCAACCTAATGACTGGAGTGCCATCGGCACGGAGGCAAATTTGTTTAATTATAACACACGCTCTATTTTAAATTAAACATCTTGGATCAACTTCAGGTCTGAGTGGTTGCATCCAAAAGCCCCGTCTTTTCATACAGAGTAAACTACCGCTTGAACAAATTATTGAAGAGGGTAGAATTTGAAAATGTAACTGGTCAAATCCTGGGGCAAGCGCGTTTTGAGTTACAGATGTCTCTCGTTGACTCAGATAACTGGGACAATATATTGTGTTCTTTATTACTTTATTAATTTCATGGGACTAATTAATTTCTATGGTTTTAAATTCTATGGTTAATGTTTATTCATTTCTACGGTTTTAGCAAAGTTGGCCACAGAGGTGTGTGTTTTTTTTTTCTAGCTTTGTTTTGTCTTTCTCCAAGATATTTGACGATAGAGGAGTGGGTTAATTATGTAAACGCTCCACGGAGCCTTGGTGGGAAGGGCTGAGAGACTTAGTGACTTTTTCCAATCCCTTTTTATACTTTAACAGGCCTCTGAGGGGCACTTGATTGGCTTCAATGATAGCCTATAAATTGAAACCATATTTGGAAGCATTTGTGCATAACTTTAAATGAGTCAAAAAGAAAATAGGTACAGAACATCTAAATAGGAATCTTACATAAAAAAGCAATTTATTTTGCGAAAATTAATTAATTAAACCGGCTCTGTAGAATGTTGTATAATATTACCCTGAGATTTTTAATGATTTATCAAGTAATAGTCGGTTAATGTTGTGTATAAAATGTATTTGTGAAGCCCTTAGTATGCATTTCATGTGTTATTTCAGCAATATTATAACAGTTATCATAATTGTATCGATTGCACAAGTATAGTGAGGCCACTCTTGGAGTACGGTACATTGTTTTGTGTCATCTTAAGAAAGGATATAGTAGCATTAGAGTCAGACTAAAAGAGATTCACTGGGCTAATTCACCAGGCTAATTCTATACTGAGAACAGAGACAAGGATTGACAAGTGACAGCATTTGCTTCCTCTTTTTTATAGTTATAATTTTAGAGATACAGCACGGAAACAGGCCCTACGGACTATTGAGTCCACGTCGACCAGCAATCAACCTGTGATTGTCCTATCAAGAGAGACTAAGAGATTGTACAGTTTGGAGGTTAAAAGAATGATGGATGATCTTATTGAAACATGTAAGACCCTAAGGAGGACATAAGGAACCGCAGATGCTGGTTTATCAAAAATCGCATAGTGCTGGAGGGATTCAATGGGTCATGCACCATCTCTGGAGGACATGGATAAGCAATGTTTCAGGTCGGGACCATTCTTCACATCTTAAGGGTCCCAGATGGGGTAAATTGGAACATCTTCACTAATGGGAGAGTCTTGAACGTGGAGAATAGTTTCAAGATAAGGAGCACATCAATTAAAATCAAAGTACTCAGAAATGTGTTCTTGCAGAGTGCGAATCTCCGGCGCTCTCTGCCGCAAACAGTTATGAAGGCCATCTCTTTCGAAGTACTTAAAGTGGAGATAGATACATTGATGAATGATCCGGGGATTGAGGGCCATGGGGTCGGGCACAGAGGATGAATGAATGCATGGGTTACACCAGCCAGGATCATACTGAATGGCCAGTACAGAATGGACATGCTTGAAGGGCCAGATGGCCGACCCTTGCTTCTAGTTATTTGTACTCTTGTGAATTATACGGTGAAGAGAGACTGGGTTGTAACTCAGAAGCAAATGGCAGCATTTGTTCCCTCTTTATTAAGTTTTAGTTTTAGAGGTACAGCACGGAAACAGGCTCGTCAGCCCACTGAGTCTGCACCGACAAGCAATCACCCCATAAACTATCGCCATCCTACACACTAGGTACAATTTACAATTTTACCGAAGCCAATTAACCTACAAAACTGTATGTCTTTGGAGTGTGGGAGGAAACCGGAGCACCTGGAGAAATCCAAAGCAATCATAGGGAGAACGTACAAACTCTGTACAGCCAGCACCCGATTGAACCCAGGTCTCTGCCGCTGTGAGGCAGCAACTCTACCGCTGTGCCTTGTGCCGTCTCTTCTTGTTGAAGTCCGACCTATCAGGAAATGGTCTAGGCTCTTCTGAGTGAGGTAATGGTATAAGTTTATGATTTGTTTTGTGTGCTATTCAGGCAAATCATACTGTTTATAAGTACATCAGGTAGAGCTAAAGGGAAAATAAACAATACACAACATAGTGTTACAGCTACAGAGAATGTGTAGCTAAAACATTGCAAGGACCACAGAAACATAGACAATAGGTGCAGGAGTAGGCCATTCAGCCCTTCGAGCCAGCCGCCATTCAATATGATTATGGCTGATCATCCAAAATCAGTACCCTGTTCCTGCTTTCTCCTCATACCACTTGATTCCGTTAACCCTAAGAGCTAAATCTAACTCTCTCTTGAAAACATCCAGTGAATTAGCGTCCACTGCCTTCTGATGGCAGAGAATTCCACAGATTTACAACTTCTATGGACTGTGCCTTTGGTTGCTACGTACTGCAGGAGTTTTTTTTGCATTTTGCATAAAATATTAATTATTACTTTATTGAATTTTGTTTTGATTATTGTATTTATCTGTGTTTATGGGTCTGTTAAGCTGCTGCAAGCAACTGTTTCATTGTTCTGTTGCTGGTCCACATAATAATTTAACACTCTTGACCCTCGACTTGAACAAAATAGATTGGAAGGTCTGAAATACATCCTTCACATTGAAGAGCTCAGAGAGCCTGATAACAGCAGGGTAGAAGCTCTGCCTGAATCTGGTGGCATGTGCTTTCAATCTTTTCCTCTGGTGGCATGTGCTTTTCAATCTTGTCCCCTACGGGGAGAGAAGAAGAGGGAATGACTGGGGTGCGTGTGGTCCTTGATTATGTTGGCGACTTTCCCAAGGCAATGTTTAGTTTACTTTGGGTTACTTTACTTTACTTTAGAGATACAGCGTGGAAACAGGCCCTTCGGTCCACCGAGTCCACACCGACCAGCGATCACCGCACATTAATACTACCCTACACACACTAGAGAATTTATTTTACATTTACACTAAGCCAATTAGCCCACAAACCTGTAGGTCTGTGGAATGTGGGAGGAAACCGAAGATCTCGGAGAAAAGCCACGTAGGCCACGGGGAGAATGTACAAACACCATACAGACAGCACCAGTGGTCAGGATTGAACCCAGATCTCTGGCGCTGTAAGGTAGTATCTTTACCTCTATGCCAATGGGCTGCCCTCAGTGTGAAGTGTAGATGGAATAGATAGTGGTGGGAGGGCCGCGGGGGAGAGGACGCAGCTGGGTAGGGTGGGGTGGGGTAGGCTGCATTGTGTGATGGATTGATGGACTCTGCAATTTCTTGTCTTGGGCGGTCCTGGGCAGTTGCCATGTTAAGCTGCGATGAATCCCGATAAGTAATGCTTTCCACAGTGCATCTGTGGAAATTGATAAGAGTTATTGGAGTCATGCTGAACTTCCTCAGCCCTTCTGAAGAAGTTGGGGTGTTGGCGGGGCTTTTAATGGGGGTGTCAATGTGGTTGGACCAGGGCAGATAGTTGTCGATATTTACACCAAGGAACGTGAAGTTCTGGTCTATCTCCACTTCAGAAGATAGTCTCTGACGTAGCCCTCCCTGCTTCCTGAATTGGATGACCAGCTCTTTGGTTTTGCGGAGACTGAGGTGACTTGACACCTATTGAGCCACCAATCTTTCTCTGTAATAGTGCCTTTTAGACTACTATTTAATACAAAAAGAGGGGAACCACCTACCAGCAATTGATAGATACAAAGTGCTGGAGTAACTCTTCATCACTGTAGTTCCTCTATTTTCTACGTTTGGGGTCGGGATCCTTCTTTTGATTGAAAGTAGGGGGTGATGGAGGGGGTGGTTGGCGGGGTGGGGGGGGGGGGGGGGAGAGTGATGAACCCAACCATTACTTTCTATCTGAAGAAGGGTCCTGACCTGAAATTTCACTTGTCCTTTGTCTCCAGAGACGTTGCCTCGCTGGTTGAGCTACTCCAGCAATTATTTGGTATAAACCAGCATCTTTGGTATAAACCAGCATCTGCATTTCTTTGTTTCTGCATACCAGCAATTTGTTTTAAAGGTATGTTTTACAACTTTAGCAATGTTTATGCGTCCTTTGATTTGGAATTAGGGCTAGATGCAGCACCCATTTAATATAACAACATAGCAAAATCAAATGTCTGGGTAATTGTCTCAATATTGGTATATTGCAGTAATATTTTTTTTTGTGGTTATTGCAATCTACCCCATTGCTCACAGCAAATCTTGTGGAATGTGTAAGAGTGGTTTCATTACAGGATCCTTCTTCGCTTATTTACGTTGCCCATAACATTTAGTCTGTTTATAATATTTACGCTATATCGTCATATTCTAGTCGGATTCCATTTACTGCTTTTACATAACCAGTTCCCAAGCGAGCATGTATGCACCTAATGTAATTACAATTATTCTCTCACTCAACACTCTGAATGCAATATGATATCAAAGAAAAACAGGGTGCAGATTGCAGATAGCACTTTCACTCAAAGATGGCCAATTTCCAATGCTCCGATTTTAAAATGTTTAGTTCTATTATGCTCTATTCTTGCATGTGTACAGAAATAAAATACACAGAGCAAATTATATTTGCCCCATGATCTTATATTTTCCTGCTGTACAGCAAGGATAAATGACTTGCATTCCTCTGTAATCTAATCCTCCCACCTTTGTTATCAGTCACTACTACTACTGGGCTTTTCAGTGATGACTGGAGACTAAAATAGTATGTACCAAACGCAACCTAAATTTAGACCTACAGTATGTTATGTTTCTGTTTACTTTTACCGGTGAAATATCCCATCTAGTGGAAGTTTAACAGCAGATGTGTACATAGTGGACGTGATCAGAGCATGAAGATGGCAGCTGAAGCCACCCAGATGGACAAACTCAGTGCTTTGTTTCTCCACAGAGGCCCATTTATATACATTTGCGACAGAAAGCTCCGACTGCTCGGCTAAAACGAGATGTTGGCAGAGGGCCTGTGACCTGAGTGTATTTGTACTTTATAATTCAGCGGCAATTGTCTGGAACAGCTGCTGATGTGAGCTTAATTTAGTTTAGTTTAGAGATACAGCGAGGAAACAGGCCCTTCGGCCCACCGAGTCCACGCTGACCAACAATCACTAGTTCCAGTCTTAACTCTACAGGGATAATTTCTGGAAGCCAATTAACCCAGAGAGGTGTGAATTTGTGGAATTATCTGCCTCAGAAGACAGTGGAAGCCAACTCACTGGACGCATTCAAAAGAGAGTTTGGAGCTCTTAGGGCTAGCGGAATCAAGGGGTATGGGGAGAAGGCAGGAACGGGATACTGATTGTGGATGATCAGCCATGATCACATTGAATGGCGGTGCTGGCTTGAAGGGCCGAATGGCCTACTCCTGCACCGATTTTCTATATATCTATCAGGGCTGCCAACTTCGGGTGAGAGTTGGAAGTGAGAAATTGTAAGAGACCAAGCCCGAGGGAGCGTAGCGTATAGGGGGAGGATGGCGCTGCGGGAGGGAGGGGGTGGGAGCTTGGCACGGAGCTTTTGCATTTTTCAGCTTGAAATTGTGCAATCTGGTGCATACTGTAGCGAGTCTTTTCACTTACACTTGAATGCAATATTTATGTTTTAAATTGGATTAGCTATGAATAAGATTAGGCTAAATTACATTCCTAATTACATTCCACAGTAGAGCCAGGCTCTGATCAACAGGTGCAGCACATGAATGATCTTAGTATGGAGTATAGTATATCACATCTGAATCAGTTTCCATCTGATTACACTCCTTGAGGATGTTCATCTACGTGTTCAATTAATAAAACAACGAGATTGGGGACGTTTCTATTCAACCTGTCAAAGGAATTTGGGGGATGGGGGGGGTTTAGAAATAGTCAGTGAAGTAAACAAACGTAATAGTTGAGTGGCAAATGACAATAGTGCTACCTTCCCAATATTTAACTGCAGTAAATAATGGGTTATCGGGGCTGTATGTTGTGACAGACAGCCTGACACTTTCCATGTCATTTTAATATTACACTTCTCCCTTCCCCCTGGATATTCTGGATTAATAAATTAAGGTTTTCTCAACTAATTACAAATCAGGCTAATTACAAATCAATAACATTAGCCAACTCCGAAACACGAAGTGCTGAGCATTGGGATCCAGATATCACGGACAATTGGCCAAAGGTTCCCTGCTCACATCAGGCAGTGCTCTCTGTCTGAACCAAGGGCCACGCAGCGTTTTTGAAAGTGGGGGGGGGGGGGCTGAGCGATCACTGATCCCTCGCCTGGGGGTACCCGGCGAGGGAGTGGAGCAATCGACTTGGGGGAGGGCGTGGGAGTGGGGTGTCCCCCCTCTACGGTAGGGACTTTTTGAAACGATGTATTAAAATCATGTTTTAGTGCATTGTAGAATATGATTTCAATGTTTTTTGTTTGAAGTATTTTTAAGAGGTAACTTTTTAAAGGGGAACATTTTCCACACAAAGGGTGGTGGGTGAATGGAACAAGCTGCCAGAGGAGGTAGTTGAGGCAGGAACTATCCCAACATGTAAGAAACAGTTAGACTGATACATGGATAGGTCAGGTTTGGAGGGATATGGACCAAAAGCAGGTAGTGTAGCTGGGACACGTCGGCGGGTGTGGGCAAGTTGCGCCGAAGGGCCTGTTTTCACACTGTATCACTCTATGACTACATTATACCTCCATTATGCATGAATGCTTCAAAATCAAGTGGTCGAGTTTTATTGCGATATACTCAAGCATAGAAACATAGAAAATAGGTGCAGGAATAGGCCATTCGGCCCTTCGAGACAGCACTGCCATTCAATATGACCATGGTTAAAATCAGTACCTCTTTCGTTTTTTCTCCATATCCATTGATTTCGCGATCCCCAAGAGCTTAAATGTAACTCTTTCTTGAAAACATCGAGTGAATTGGCTTCCATTGCCTTCTGTGGCAGAGAATTCCACAGATTCACAACTCTCTGGGTGAAGAATGTTTGTCCTTTTAGTCGTAACTGGCCTACCCTTTATTCTTAAACTGTGACCCCTGGTTCAGAACTCCCCCAGCAACAGGAACATTTTTTCTGCAGTTACAGTAAGTGAAAATCTAGCAGGCAAGCAGGATGCTTTCTCCAACCACCCCCATTTGAAGGCCACTATCTTCCATTGTTTCTGCCCAGTGCTTGATCCCTACTTCCAGTAGCCTGCACCGAGCCGCAGCCTGATCCATGCCAGTCACCAGGGCGAATTCGGCACAGAGACTCTAACGGCAGCGGCGCAATGCTTCTGATGCCTCCGACGGCCCGGGACTCTTGCACTGAGGCTGCTCCATGGCCGTAGCTGCAGCGAGCGACTCGCCAGCCCAGCAAACACTCGGCAGCCCCGGCTCCCCGTCTGCATCTGCCCCCGCCACTGCTTCTGCTTCCATCCTTCCCGCAGCCCCGTCTCTCAAACACCCGCGGCCCATGAGATTTTGAAATTCTCGTTGATCACAGAATTTATCACGACAGAGCGTGAAAAATTTGTGATCAGCGTGAGAGCGTAAAAAATTGTTGAAATGCATGAGTCTCACGCTCAATGCGTGAGAGTTGGCACCCCTGTATCTATGTATGTAACTTACAAACCGGCAATTTAACCCACCGACCAGCGATCACCCCATACACTACCACTATCCTACACACTGGGGACAATTTACAATTCACAGAAGTCAATTGACCTGCAAACCTGTACGTCTTTGGAGTGTGCGAGGAAATCGGATCACCCGGAGAAAACCCACGAGATCACAGGCAGAACGTGCAAACTCCGTACAGGCAGCACCCATAGACAGGATCGAACCCGAGTCTCTGCCGCTGTAATGCAGCAAGTCTACCGCTGTGCTGCATGCAGCCCACCCACAAGGATGGCACAGTTAACAGCAGCCACCAAGACTTGGTGGGGTGCCATTACGTTTGAACAATTTCATTGCTGGAGCATTGCTCACAGATTACTCTTATTTCTAGGCGACTGTGATAGGCAGATATTGGCGCATTTTGCACAAAACATGCAGGTATTTAGGAGGGTTTTGTACTATTTCCAAAAAGCAAGTGAGATTTCTCTGACCACAAAACATCTTTCCACCATCTATTCGACACATGTCAGGAGTGCCATGGAAAACTCTCTGTTGCACTGAATGGGTGTAATGCCAACAATTCAGGAAGTCCTTCACCATTCCTGGCAAAGCAGTCAGCTTGATTGTCATCCCGTCACCACCTAAACATTCAGCCTTCCAACACCAGCCCATCTTGGATGCAGCACCTACCATCTAGAAAGTCCAGTGCATTTCATTGCCTAGACTACACTGACAGCACATCCTAAAACCACAACCGTTGACATTTGGAACGGTAAGGGCAGCATGCAAATGGAAATGTTGCCTCTTTTAAGTCCCCTTCCAAGCCACACACTACTTGGAAATATATTACCCTTCCTCCATCTTCACTCGGCCCAAATTATAGAACTTTCTAACCAACAACTTCACCGGATAGACTGTAATAATCCATGAAGTGATTCATGACTTTCTTATAGAGTCACAGTCATACAGTGTGGAAATAGGCCATTCAGCCCAACTTGCCCACGCCGACCAACATGCCTCATCTGCTCTATTCTCACCTGCCTGTGTTTGGTCCATGTCCCTCTAAACATATCCTTTCCATATACCTGAAACTTTTTCTTAAACGTTGCAATAATACCTACCTCAACGACTTCCTCTGGCAGATCATTCCATACACCCACCACCTTTTGTGTAAAAATGTTACCTCTTAAGATTCCTCTTAAATCTTGCCACCCCCCCACCTTAAACCTATGTCCTCTGATTCTCAATTCCCTGCTCCGGACAAAATACTCTGTTCATTTGCCCCATCTATTCTTCTCCTCATAATTTTGTACACTTCTATAAGATCACCCCTCATCCTTCTGTGCTCCAAGGAATAAAGTCCTAGCCTGCGCAAACTCTCCGAAAAGCTCAGGCCATCGAGTCCTGGCAAAGGCAACCCGCTCCGAGCCACATTGCCATTGCTCCAAAGAGGAAAAGATTTTGCACAGGGCTGGTTTCAGTAATAATTCACGAAAATTAAATGGTTCCGTTTTACCTCGTTATGAATGTAATAATGTGTATATTTGAATTAGCAAAAAAGTCTATGTGGGATGGATCTGCCCTAAAGCTGCGTTGTCTCATGCAAATGTTTTATTTAATTTGGACAAGTTCACCCTGAAAGAAGAGCTAGCTTGGCTGCTTCACATATGCACAGGGACTGGAAATTCAAAACATCTGGCACTTACAATTGTGTGGGTGGAAGTACATTTAAATTGTCTTGGCTTCAAAACCACTAACGGAAGATGAGACTAACACAGCAAAATCAATTGCTTGCAACATATTACTCAATGATAAGGAAGACACTGTAAAACAAGCACCGATAATTTGAAGATCCCTTGCGAGGAGCGACATAGAATCAGGAGATGTAGAGTCAGTATGGATTGAACTGAGGAATTGTACGGGTAAAAAGATCCTAATGGGAGTTATCTACAGGCCTCCAAACAGTAGCCTGGATATAGGGTGCAAGTTGAATCAAGAGTTAAAATTGTCATGTCGCAAAGGTAATGCTATGGTTGTTATGAGAGATTTCAACATGCAGGTAGTCTGGGAAAATCAGGTTGGTACTGGACCCCAAGAAAGGGAATTTTATGGAGTGCCCCCGAGATGGATTCTTACAGCAGCTTATATTGGCGCCTACCAGGGAGAAGGCAATTCTGGATTTAGTGTTGTGTAATGAACCAGATTTGATAAGGGAATTCGAGGTAAAGGAGCCATGAGGTAGTGATTATAATATGATAAGTTTTAATCTATAATTTGAGAAGGAGAAGTGAAAATCTGAACTATCAGTATTCCAGCTGAACAAAGGGGACTATGGAGCCATGAGGGAGGAGCTGGCCAAAGTTGACTGGAAAGATACTCTAGCAGGGATGACAGTGGAACAACAATGGCAAGTATTTCTGGGAATAATACAGAAGGTGCAGGATCAGTTCATTCCAAAGAGGAAGAAAGATTCCAAGGGGAGTAAGGGATGACCGTGGCTGACAAGGGAAGTCAGGGACAGTATAAAAATAAAAGAGAAGTATAACATAGCAAAGATGAACGGGAAGCCAAAGGATTGGGAAACTTTTAAAGAGCAACAGAAGAGAACTAAGAAGACAATATGGGGAGAAAGGATCAGGTACAAAGGTAAACTAGCCAAGAATATAAAGGAGGATAGTAAAAGCTTCTTTAGGTATATGAAGAGGAAAAAAATAGTTAAGACCAAATTTGGACCCTTGAAGACTGAAACAGGTGAATTTATTACAGGGAACAAGGAAATGGCAGATGAATTGAACAGGTACTTTAGATCCATCTTCACTGCGGCAGACACAAACAATCTTCCTGATGTACTGGTGGCTAGAGGATCTAGGATGACGGAAGAACTGAAGGAGATTCACATTAGGCAGGAAATGCTATTGAGTAGACTGATGGGACTGAAGGCTGACAAATCCCCAGGGCCTGATGGTCTGCATCCAGTGTACGTAAGGAAGT
The DNA here is from genome assembly GCA_035221665.1 of Okamejei kenojei. Taxonomy (NCBI): domain Eukaryota; kingdom Metazoa; phylum Chordata; class Chondrichthyes; order Rajiformes; family Rajidae; genus Okamejei; species Okamejei kenojei. The sequence goes on along the minus strand of CM069145.1, from coordinate 34,487,599 downwards.
GGGCTAGATATTGTGGACACATTGGTGATTATTTTCCAATGTTCTATGGATTCAGGATCTGTGGATTGGAGGGTAGCTAATGTTATCTCACTTTTTAAGAAAGGCGGGAGAGGGAAAACAGGGAATTATAGATCAGTTAGCCTGACATCGGTGGTGGGGAAAATGCTGGTCAATTATAAAAGATGAAATAGTGGCACATTTGGGTAGCCGTAACAGGATTGGTCCGAGTCAGCATGGATTTACGAAGGGGAACTCATGCTTAACTAATCTTCTGGAATTTTTTGAGGATGTAACTAGAAAAATTGACAAGGGAGAGCCAGTGGATGTAGTGTTCCTGGACTTTCAGAAAGCATTTGATAAGGTCCCACATAGGAGATTTTACTTTGGAGTCACGTGAGTGACAACGTGAAGACCCCGCCAGCACGCATGCGCGAAATATCGTCGAATGTATTGCGAAGCGCCGCTCCTCCAGCGTAAGTTTAAAAACGGCCCGCAGGTAAGTACTTCCCATTCCTGAGGTCGTTTGTCGGCTCTGTATTGTTGTATTTCAGAGCACACCATGGAGTCCAGGACAAAGTCCAAAAGAGCCGTTGCCAAAGTTGCTGCTGAAGACCGCGAAGGAGGCAGCCAGCAGCGGTCGAGTTCTCCAGAGCTGCTGGTTCAATCCGCAGCACCCAACTTCACACCGCTACAGCCCGCAGGTGCTCCTCGGACTGGCGGCAAAACCATCCAGAAGTCGGGCAGGTCCACTGACTCGGCTGAGTCCAGACCGGAGGACGCCCCGCTCGCGGGAAGCGACGGCGGTCGACTGTCCCGCATGGAGCGGATGGTGGAGCAGTTGCTCCAACGTGACCTGCTACAGCAGGGGCAGAGTCACAGTGGGTCTCCTAGCAGACCCACGGCAGCATCCTTTTCAGGACTGCCAAATGTCTCCCCCTCCTTGCAGGGGTGCATTAGGAGTCAGAACTGGGCTGACTCTGAAGAAGGGGGCATGGCTGAAGATACATCTATGTTAGGGGTGCCAGAAGAGGAGCTATTGGGTATGGTCACAAAATTTGCGATGCCTACCCAAAAAGGGCTGCCATTACATCCAAAGTTGGCAGCCAGTATAAATTACATGGCAACTAAGCAACTGCAAAAGCAAGCCATTAATGACACGGCAGCCAAGTACTTAGCTCCGGAGAATTGCATCTCCCTCAATGTGCCTGCTGTTAACAATCCCATTTGGGGTAACATGAGCCCTGGCATCAGGAGCCAGGAAGTCAAACTCCAGAAGATCCTCAAACTACTGGCTGCTGGGATTACGGCCCATTTGCCAGGACAGCGGACGGAGTTGAAATGCCGGAGGAGCTTGCAGGACGCGCTAACTCTCCTATGTAACACTCAATAACTTCTGATCCTTTCATACTGCAAAGTATTCAGGGATATAAAAATTGAATTTTTTCACAAACTCCTTCCCCTTTTCAGCATATACCTAGTCGAAAGTTTCTATTTTCACAGAAAGAAAAGACAGAAGGTTATGCTAAAACTCTTAAGACTACATTCAAAAGGGCGTTTATTGAGAAAACCAAAAGAGAGTCCCATGAGTTTGTATTGAACATTTTCATTAAAAATAAAAAAGACGGCAGATGCCGCATCATTATAGATTTGACTGAAACTGAATACTTTCGTGCAGTATGCCCATTTCAAAATGGAAACCTTTGTCACGGCCAAACAGCTAATTTCCAATAGGTACTTCATGGCTTGCATCAACCTAAAGGATGCATACTATTCAGTACCAATAGACAAGGATCATCGCAGATATTTGAAATTTGTCTGGATGGGGCAGCTCTGGCAGTATAAAGCGCTGCCTAATGGATTATCATTCGCGTACAGACTGTTTACCAAATTATTAAAACCAGCTGTAGCATGTCTCAGGAAACAAAAACATATTGTTATGGTTTACCTCGATGATATTTTAATCGTGGGAAAAACTTTGGAGTTGGCCAAACTGGCCGTCTCAGCCACCGAGCACCTATTTCAAAAGATGGGATTTATCATCCATCCAGATAAATCAAAATAGTAAGATTAAACGAGAACTTACCAAGTATGAAGTTTGATCGTTATTTTATGAGGAGTTACGATGAGGGATTACGTGAAGAAGTCCCGCCTGGCGCACGATCGGCATACTTCAAAGCAGCGGCATGAAAAACACAGAAACAATAGCCGGAGTAAGATAGTAAGGCTCACCATAGACTAGAACTACCAGATGATCATTTATTTTATGAGCGTTGGGAGTTGAGGGCACGTAATCCCTCATCGTAACTCCTCCTAAAATAACGATCAAACTTCAAACTTGGTAAGTTCTCGTTTAATCTTACTATTTTACTTCGGAGTCACGTGAGTGACTACGTGAAGATTTTGTAGCTCTGTGTTTTTTATGTCATAGATTCATTCCATACAACACGCTGGCTCAGTCAACACAGTAGTGAGTAAATAATACATCTTTTAAACATTACTTCAGTTTATGTAATGTCTTTTCATTATAAAAGAATGAAAGTAATAACCCTTCTATCGTAGGGGAAGATTTATAACCAAAGATATAAATCGATAATATAAAACAAAGCAACAATCAAAGAGAACCCAACACTGCGTATCCAACCCTGACACTGTGAGAACTGGTTTCTCGTAAACTTTGAAAAGTTTCTTTTACATCATCCTACGGCCTCTAATTTTTGATCGAATGGCCCCTCCTGTGCCTTTGCCGTGGATGTACCTACCTCCCTGGTGGAGTGATTTTTAACATCTCAATGTCTACTCCTGCTGAGTCCCAAAACCTGTTTTAACCATCTAGAATGTAACTATCTAGAACCATCAGTTTGTACTGATATTTATGTGTTTTTTTTTCTCTTTTTTGTGGTGTAATAAGTAGCGCTGTTCACCACACGGAGACTCTTGCCTACTTCAAACATATTGAGTCAATGCTTAACCACACACAATTTTTGGTCAACAGGATATGCTTTAAATTTTACCTTGGTTCCAGCTCCTCCTGGTCTGCTTTGTTTGGTTAAGTCATAAACAATAAGACAATGTTATCTGTAGCCACATGCATACAGTCTAACGTAACATTTGCAACATTTGGCACTGATACTAAAGCCATGAGCATTATTACTTCAAATGTTAACTTCCGAACAGTGATAGAATTGGAGCCCATTGCCTAAGCAAAGTAAGAACTATGCGACCTCCCAAACTTCTGTATTTCTACTTTGGGCAGATTTTTATATATATTCCTTTCACATATCGGATATTAACGGATGAGACCCGATAGATTCATGGTCAGCCAATTTGTCCTAAATAGGACGATAAAGCACTATGAGCCCTATTAATGGCCCTATCGCTTAGGTGCTGATCAAAATGCAATCCAGCAAGGAACTCCAAATATATCTGATATGTTAGCAATATGATAAAATATCTTTGACTGTCTACCAAAGACTTCCAATTTCTTTATATATAAACAAAAATATTGTTTTTTAATGCTATTTCTCCAAGCTGCAGTTTTTATAACATTCATGGTCCTATCCGACAGTCCAAGCTCTTGTAATGGTCTGGTCAGAACCTGCAGATTAACAAATTTATATGATCATTGCCATGGATGAATTTCTGCAACAAATTACTGCAGCTAGGAATCATCATAAATGGTTCAATTATCATTTCTAAAACATCAATGAGAACCATGACTGTGTCCGGTTTGGGCCACCAAACCGCCCGTGGCAGAGTCTTGCTATATTTTCATCAGACATTGCCTAATCAGACAGAATGGGGAACATAAAAGAACATACTTCCGTTCCCCCCCAATGTAGCGAGAATGCATCCACAGCTACTGCTCCATGGCATTGGGTTCCCATGAGACGTATTTGGGCAATTAGCGATTTAATCTAGACGCAAACAGATCAATGTCAGGTAATCCATACCACTGACAATGTTTTTCAAACTTGTGGATTTAATATCCATTCTGTATTGTCTTTAAATTTTCGTGATCTGTTGTCTGCCACAATATTGTCTCTCCCTGAGATAGATAGCTGAAAACCAAATATTCTTAAAGATACACCAATGCCACATCTGGTTAACCAGATAATCGCATGATAATGATCTTACTCGACCCATGTGATTGATATATGCCACAGCTGTGGTATTGTCTACTTGTAATTGGACATGCAAATCTTTCATAGTAGAACAACAGGCTTTTAATCCGTAAAAGCTCCTAACAACTCCAAATAATTAATACCAAATGTTTGGAGAAATAAGTTTCTTGGACAATCCATCTGCCACCCCCTGGTGTTATTGTCCATAGCCCCCTAGATAAGGGTCATAATCAGATATTAACCCTGATAAGAACAGATATTACACTTATCTTAGCCCAAAAAAACCGAGAAGAAGCTATCCACCATCCGAGAATACTTGCTTCAGTTTGCAATGACTGCTGGCTGCTGAGCTAATATGTTTTTAAGCAGCTTGTGGAACATTCTCAATCCACCACTGTGATTCTGATAAAGCTTCCTTTGGCAATTGCATAGGCCTGTCAAAATGGCCTGCACACTCTTCTAGTGCTTGTGTTTTTGCCCTATTGGGAGCTTTGTTGGTATTGCAGTGGCCCAACTCTACTGCAGAAACAGTGTTACTAAGCTCCTTCTCGGATGGAGGGATAAGGCTTGTCAACAAGGCAACGACACACATTTGTAATATTGACACTTTGTCTCTTGGTAAATTTACTGAACATTGGTACTGAAGCACTCACAAACCCCAAATAGTGAATTGTTGGGGATGGCTGAAGCTTAGATTTTGTTGGATGGATCATGATCCTAGTCTTTCAACAGGCTTGTAGTTGCTGCACTAATTTTTCAGCTGACTCCTGATCAGCATTGCCAATTAAAAATGTCATCAAGATAAACCCATGACCATTGTGTTCCTTTATCAGTGCAAAGTGCTGGTTTCAACAATTGTGTGAACAGCCCAGAAGCTGAGCTTAATCCATTAGATGATGCCTTAAATTGCCATAGCTGACCCATCTAATTAATTTTCAAGTACCTGTGAACATGATGATAAATTGGTACTAAATCATACGCATCCTTCAACTCTATAGTAACCAATTAACAACTTGTTGATAACAAATGCCTTGCAGTGTTGAAGGTGTCCATTTTGAAATTGTTTATACTGGACAAATGTTTTAAAGTGTGTGATATCTAGAATGACTCTACAACCACCATCTTTCTTCTGCCTGGGGAAATTATTTGATACAAATTGTTGTGGATGCTTACATCGTTTTTTCCCCATTACACTTTCCCTAAATAAATTTCTTACCTCTTCTTTATTTGAGATTTTTCGGTGCAGAAACATAAAATAGGATTAGGTTTATTCTGTACAGGTGGATCAACTCCTTCTACAAATTTTATTGTAGAGCCTTACACAGTATCTAATATAAACCGATCAGCTGTTATGCAATATTATTTATCATAAACACCTGTAATCTACCACCAATCGGAGATTCATCAAAAGAGCTTCCTCTGTGATAGAATAAAGTTTTTTGTACCTCTCAAATGCACGTGATGGCCTTCTTTCCCCAACAACTGGGTTTACATAAGGCTGTGCTGGATGAAAATACTTCCTCACCATAACTCCTGCCTCTGTATGATCCAATATCAAATCCCCCTTCACATTGGACCAGCCAATTTTGCAAAAGTTTTATGAGGTTGATAGTCTTTGCCTCTTTATCAATGTCTTTGATTTGCTTTAGGCAGGTTTACTCCGTAAATAACCAGGAGTTTGAACATAGCTTGATCTGTATTGACCTGCAAATCTAAAATGCAAAATGGTCCGAATGGCAATTTTCTCTCATACCATTGAGCTCAACATATGAGCTATAAAACAATGCCACCTTGTCTTTTTTAAACTTTGGTCATTGCACAAACTTTCACTTGCTTCCCACAAGCAGTGATGCCACCCGCAAACTTGAAATTCTTTGGAATCGTATTCCCTGTGCCTCCACACTATTGAAGACATGGATGCCTTAATCAGATTCACCGTTGGCACCCTAGTAAAGCACAAGTGTTTTTATATAAATCTGCTGTTTCAACCATAACAGCCTCCTGAATCTTGTGAGAAACCATTTAATGTTGGCCACCATGGTTACCTTCCGTGGCCTCACCGCTTCCTTCAGGTATCGCACTTTATACCCATTAAGTACACCTGGATTTATACTTGTGCTGTGGTGGGTACTTATGACCAAAAACACCACTTTCAGGGTCAGTTTTTTACTGCCCTGGTACTCCTGAGACTTGCTCAAGGAGACTACCTCCAGCCCAATCCGAGGTTCATATTCCCACAGTGGTAAAAGCACCATATACTTGATATGGAAACCCCTCAGGGCCTGCCTGGGAATATTCTGGGTTTTTTAAACAGTCGGTTGAAAAATAATCTGGAGTATTTCTCCATTTAATTCATTCTGAGCCATAAGGCTTTCTTGTCAGGAGGCCTTTCCTTAATAGAATCATCTAAAACCACGGCCTCTCAGAACTTCTTTTTTTTCCTCCCCACTGGAGATTCTTCCCATGGCTTTTAGTTTGTGGAGCGACTAAAGGCTCCCTACAGTTAATTCCAATGGCCACCGGTATCGGAACCGGCTCTGCACTAATCTGCGGTCCCGATCGCTGTGCTTCTACCCGGGATGCATTTTTACCCGTCCGTTTTTCCTCCGGAGTTTTTTCCCTTTTACTTTCAACTCCTGCTGGCTCTGCACGCCAGCACCACACAGTTTGAAACATGCCCTGTAAGTAATTCAATCCACTTCCTGCGGGACTGTTCCTTACCGCTGGTGGAGCTACGCTCTGCAGCTCTTTGCCTACCGACAGTGTCGACGTAATGCCAATCATGCGCCAGGCGGGACTTCTTCACGTAGTGACTCACGTGACTCCGAAGCAAAATTGATGCCTTCTACCACTATGGACTATTTGGGTTTCACAATGACTCTGTTCATATGTCTGTCACTTTGCCACCGAACAAAGCGTCAGATTTGATAGAAGCATGCAACAGCCTTACTGGCATCAGGAAACCCTCTATTCGGCAAGTAGCCAGGGTGATTGGGAAGCTTGTGGCTGCTTTCCCAGCCACACAATTTGGCCCACTACATTACCAAAACCTACAAAGGGCAAAAATAGCAGAACTCAAGCACCATGCGGGCCATTTTGACAGGCCAATGCAATTACCAGGGAAAGCAAAATTGGAATTACAATGGTGGATAGACAATGCTCAACATTGCTCTAATCCCATCACAATCACAAAACTCTCGGTGATACTACAAACTGATGCCAGCGCAAAAGGTTGGGGAGCAACTAATACCACCCCAGTTGTGGTGTGGTAGATGGAGTGCACATGAATTAACCCTTACTTCCGGCACTAGGAATTAATTATCTAGAAAATGCTGGGAGCATTTCATGACGCCGGGCCTACTGTTTGGTCATGCAACCATCTGCACGGTACGTTTACAGATTGAAATACCACTGTGGTGGCCGCTTATATTAATTCATATGGGTGGAATAAAGTCAATAATCCTGTGACGAATAGTTAATACAATCTGGCACTAGTGCCTAGGAAGGAGCATTTGGATATCAGCCACTTACCTTCCAGGTAGGCTAAATACAGTGGCGTACACCAGGTCACGCAAATTTAATGACAACAACCGAACGGATGTTGGACCGCAAAGTGTTTGCCGACATTGTAGATCGGTATGGAACACCAGATATCGACCTTTTTGCATCCAGACTCAATCACCAAATATCAACATATGTTGCATGGGAACCAGACCCTGGGGCAGTTGCGATGGACGCTTTCTCGCTATACTGGGGGGATTTGTTTTTCTATGCATTTCCCCCCTTCTGCCTCATCAGTCGGGTCTTGCAAAAAATTAAACAAGACTCCGCATCGGGTATTCTGGTTATGCCCGACTGTGCTACTCAGCCATGGTTCCCTGTGGTACTGGACATGGCATTCCAATAAATAAACGTCCGAGTTTATTGGTACACCCTGTGACAGGGGATAGTCACCCATGCCATGACTGGATAAACCTGTTGGTTTGCAGGGTTTGAAAAGGCCACCTGGATTATGGACTCTCGGACTGAACAATCAATGTCATCACAACATCGTGCAGGGAGTCCACCAGGAGACAGTACCTCACTTACGTGAAGAAATGGGAGGTGTCCTGCACCAAAACGAACACCACATATGACGCAGCCACCATCACGGAAGTGCTGGAGTTCCTGGCAAGCCTTCATCTCGATGAAGGTTTGAGCTACAGTGCCATCAACTGTGCAAGAAGTGCCCTATCCAATTATCTCGGGACGAGGTTGCGATCAACAGTGGGGTCTCACCCTTTGGTGTCAAAACTAATGAGGGGAATATTTAATTAAAATCCCCCCAGGCCTAGATATTCCCAGACCTGGGATATCGGCATTGTACTAACCATGCTCCGAGGGTGGGCACCAATAACGTCTCTTTCATTGGACAAATTGACATACAAAATGGTCATGCTGATGGCACTCGTGACGGTGCAACGGTCCAGTCCCTACATAAGTTAAGTATGGACTCCATGGTCATAACCAACAGCAAGGTAACTTTCTTTATACAGGGGTTACTCAAGCAAGACAGGCCTGCATCATCTGGCCAAAAGTTGGATTTCCTGGCCTATCCCGTAGACAGCTGTCTATGTATCATGACCCACATTTTACATTACATAGAGGTCACCAAGAGTCTCAGGGGCACGGAGAGGGGTTTGCTTATAAGCCACGAATGCCCTCATCATAGAGTCACCGTGCAAACCATTTCAAGATGGTTAAGGGTGGTATTGGGTGCAGCGGGGGTGGACACTGACGTGTTTAAATCTCACTCCACCAGGGCTGCATCCACATCGGCGGCAAGGATGATGGAAGTTCCAATGGACCACATCCTTGCAACAGCGGGTTGGACAAATGGAAAAAACCTTTCAGCGGTTTTACAATAAACCCATGGCCACACCTGAGACGTTTGCCGACAGAATATTAAGTTCTGTTTTATAATTTTCCCCGATGTAGGGGTATTATTGTTTGGTATTGTTAAATAAATAACCTTTTGTTTTTTAGCACAGTTTCATGTCTGAAATACGTTAACATACTTCCACCATTTCTCATATTGGCAGTGTGTGAGCAGGGACTCGTTCCAGTGCATGAAATCACAGGGCTTTGAAATCTTCACGTAGTCACTCACATGACACCGAAGTAAAATAGTAAGTTTAAACTTACCAGTTTGAAGTTTGATCTTTATTTTATGAGGGGTTACGATGAGGGATTACTTGCCCTCCGCTCCCAAACCCTCTATTATAAAGGTCAACTGGTATGCTGGTTCTCTTATCTTACTATGTTAGTCAACTCTGGTATCTGTGATTTCACACCGCTGCTTTGAAGAATGTCGCGCATGCGTGCTGGCGGGGTCTTCACGTAATCCCTCATCGTAACTCCTCATAAAATAAAGATCAAACTTCAAACTGATAAGTTCTCATTTAATCTTACTATTAGTGGGCAAAATTAGAGCACATGGTATTGGGGGTAGGGTACTGACATGGATAGAAAATTGGTTGGCAGACAGGAAACAAAGAGTAGGGATAAACGGATCCCTTTCACAATGCAGGCAGTGACTAGTGGGGTACCGCAAGGCTCGGTGCTGGGACTGCAGCTATTTACAATATACATTAATGATTTAAATGACGGGATTAAAAATAACATTAGCAAATTTGTAGATGACACAAAGCTGGGTGGCTGTGAGGAGGATGCTGTGAGGATGCAGGGTGACTTGGACAGGTTGGGTGAGTTGGCAGATGCATGGCAGATGCAGTTTACTGTGGATAAATCTGAGGTTATCCACTTTGGTGGCAAAAACAGGAAGGCAGATTATTATCTGAATGGCGTCAAGTTGGAAAAAAGAGGAAGTATAACGAGATCTGTGGGTCCTTGTTCATCAGTCACTGAATGTAAGCGTGCATGTACAGCAGGCAGTGAAGAAAGCGAATGGCATGTTGGCCTTCATAACAAGAGGAGTTGAGTATAGAAGCAAAGAGGTCCTTCTGCAGTTGTACAATGCCCTAGTGAGACCACACATGGAGTATTATGTGCAGTTTTGTTCTCCAAATTTGAGGAAGGACATTCTTGCTATTGAGGGAGTGCAGCGTAGGTTCACAAGGTTATTTCCTGGGATGACAGGACTGTCAAATGTTGATAGAATGGAGTAGCTGGTCTTGTATACTGTGGAATTTAGAAGGATGAGAGGATATCTTATTGAAACATATAAGATTATTAAGGGTTCGGACACGCTCGAGGCAGAAAACATATTCCTGAAGTTGGGGGAGTCTAGAACCAGGAGCCACAGTTTTCAAATAGGGGTAAGCCATTTAGAACAGAGATGAGGAAACACTTTTTCACACAGAGAGTTGTGAGTCTGCAGAATTCTCTGCCGCAGAAGGCAGTGAAGGCCAATTCTTTGGATGCTTTCAAGAGAGAGTTAGATAGAGCTCTTAACGATAGTGGAGTCAGGGGATATGGGGAGAAGATAGGAATGGGGTACTGATTGTCGATAATCAGCCATGATAATTTTGAATGGCGCTGCTGGCTCAAAGGGCTGAGTGGCCTACTCCTGCACCTATTGTCTAGTGTCTGTTACCTGTTGCTCTCCTATGGTCAGCAACATGTTTGACACTTTGTTGACATGAACTGCATCACAGGGTTCTTGCATCACAGGGTTCACGCTTTAAAAATACATCAGTGATATCGGTGCTCTACAAGAGTAAAGTGACAAGCCTTAATAACTACCGACCGGTGGCATGGACATCTGTGATGGTGAAGTGTTTTGAGAGGTTGGTTATGATGTATATTCACTCCTGCCTTAGCAAGGCATGCAAATCTCTGCAGACCCGTCCTGGGTACAGCACATTGATGCAAGTCCTAAGAAAGGTCATCAATGCCTCTGCTTCCTTCATAGATTGAGGAGATTTGGTGTGTCATTCATATGTTCTTAAGTTCTAGGAGCAGAATAAGGCCATCCGGCCCATCAAGTCTACTTTGCCATTCAATCATGACCAATCTATCCTTCTCTCACAACCTGGGTGGCACGGTGGCACAACAGTGGCGCTGAAGACTCGGGTTCCATCCCAATTACAGGTGCTGTCTGTACGGTGTTTGTACGATCTCCTCATGACATGCGTGGGTTTTCTTTGAGATCTTCCGCTTCCTCCCACACGCCAAAGATGTACAGGTTTGTAGGTTATTTAGCTTGGTAAATGTAAAATTGTCTCTAGTGTGTGTAGGATAGTGTTAATGTTTGGGATCACTGGTCGACGCAGACCAGGTGGGCCGAAGGGCCCAATTCCATGCTGTACCTATAAACAAAACTAAACTAAATTCCCCTGTCTTCTCCCCATAAGCCTTGACACCCTTACTAATCAAGAATCTGTCAATTGAACCTTAAAAATATCCAATGAATATGGATATGAATGTTGCAATGAATTCCAGATTCACCACCCTCTGACTAAAGAAATTCCTTCTCATCTTCGTTCTAAAGGTACATCCTTCTAATGTGAGTTTTTGGCCTCTGGTCCTAGACTTGCCCACTAGTGGAAACATCCTCTCCACATCCACTCTATCTAGGCCTTTCACTATTGGGTAAGTTAAGATGAGGTTTACCCTCATCTTTCTAAACTCCAATGAGTACAGGTCCAGTGCCTTGAAACGCTCATCATATGTTAACCCAATCATTCATTAGATCATTCTCGTAAACCTCCTCTGGACCCTCTCCAATGTCAGCACATCTTTCCTCAGATATGGTGCCTAAAACTGCTCACAACACACTGAATGCAGTCTGACCAGTGTATTATAAAACCTCGACATTACATCCCTGTTTTTGTATTCTAGCCCTCTTGAAATAAATGCTAACATTGCATTTGCCTTCCTTATTATGATTCAACTAGCAAATTAACATTTTAGGAATCCTGCATCAGCACTACAAAGTCCCTTTGCACTTCAGATTTCTGAATTCTCTCCCCATTTAGAAAATAGTCCACACTTTATTTGTAATATCAAAATGCACGACTCCACACTTTGCTATGCTGAATTCCATCTGCCACTTCTCAGCCCACTCTCCAATCTGTCCAAGTCCTTCTGCTGAGTCCTTGCTTTCTCTACACTATCTTCGTATCATGTGCAAACTTGGCCACAAAGCCTTCAATTCCTTCATCTGAATTATTTATATGCACCATGAAGAGTAGTGGCCCCAGCACCGACCCTTGCAAGACACCGCTAGTCACTGGCAGCCAACCAGCCAAAGCCCCCTTTCTGCCTTCTGCCATGTAGCTAACCTGCAATCCATGCTAGTATCTTCTCTCTGATACCATGGACTCTCATCTTCTTTAGCAGCCTCACGAGCAGCACCTTATCAAAGACCTTCTGCGAATCCAAGTAAACCACATCTAGTGACTCTGCTTTGTCTATCCTGTTACTTACGTTCTCAAAGAATTCCACCAGGTTTGTCAGGCAAGATCTCCCTTTCACAAATCCATTGTTGGCTTCAGCCTATTTTATCGTGTGCTTCTAAGTACTCAGAAACCTAGTTTTTTATAATGGACTCTGAAATCTTACCAACCACTGAAGTCAGGCTAACTGGCCTCTTTGAACTCAATGAACATTCTCTCAAGGGTTGTATGGTAAAGTTCAGACTGGCTGGTCAACAACTTGAGTGTCTCAGAACGAAGAAGATTATAGAGGGTGTGCATACAGCTCGTTGTCCATCACAGTTACCAACTCCCTCATCATTGAGGGGATCTATCAGAAGAATTATCTCAAAATGGCAGCCAATATCATCAGAGAACCACAACACCCTGGCCACACTCCTATTTCACCCTTACCATTGGGAAGAAGGTACAGGAGACAGAAAGCCATGACTACCAAGTTCAAGAAGAGCTCCTTCACAGAAACCATCAGGCTCTTGAACACTACACAACACTAACTTAGCAACTATAAATATATATGGACTGTGTCTTTAGTTGCACTACAGACTTTGGCCTTTGCACTAATATGGGTATATATTAATACATTTATTAAGTTATAGATGTTTTATTATTATGATGTATCTATGTGTATTGTTTTTACGAGCCTGTTAAACTGCAGCAAGTAAGAATTTAGTTGTTCCCTTTTGACAATTAAATTCTCTTGACTCTTGACACTTTTAACATTTTAGATGTGTTAATTTCACCTTAGAAAGTAATTGATTTCTTGATTTTATCCTTGGCTGTGCAAAACAGGGATCCAGAAACATTGATACCATCTAAACTTTAAATGGTTAACTTGAAAGATTTAAAATATGCAGTGTGTTTCACAGTAATGCAACCATTAATTGATTGAAAGATACAACATGGAAACAGGTCCTTTGGCCCACTGAGTCCAAGCCAATGCACTCTAATTCTATGGTATCCCACTTTTGCAATCACTCCTACACACTAGGGATAACTTACAGAGGCCAATTACTCTACAAACAAACACGTGTTTTGGATGTGGAAGGAAACTGGAGCACCCGTAGAAATCCCGCATAGGCAAGTGGAAAATGTACAAACTTCACATAGACTGCACCCAAGGTCAATATTGAACCCGGGTTTTTTGCAGTGTGAAACAGCAGCTTTTCCCATTGCACCACAGTGTCATTAGGGATTGAAATTAGGCTGTAAAATCTTTAGGGAACAAAATGAAGAAGAAATGTCTTGCTTCTGCTTTGATATGTTTCTTATTTATAAAGGGGTGGTGCAATGGCACGGTGCTTGAGACCCGAGTTCAATCCTGACTACGGGTGCTGCCTGCACATAGTTTGTATGTTTTCCCTGTGACTGCATGGGTTTCCTTCAGGTGCTCTGATTTCCTACCACATTCCAAAGACATACAGGTTTGTGGGTTAATCGGCTTCGGAAAAATTGTCCCTGGAATGTTGGATAGTGCCAGTTTATGGGATGATTGCTGGTCGGCGTGGTCTTGGTGGGCTCTTGGTGGCCTATTTCCATGCTGCCTCTCTAAAGTCTAAAGTAAAGTCTAAAGTGCAATACTGTTCCATCCTTATCAATGAGATCGTAGAAACATAGAAAATATGTGCAGGAGTAGGCCATTCGGCCCTTCGAGACTGCACTGCCATTCAATATGATCATGGCTGATCATCCAACTCAGTATCTTGTACCTGCCTTCTCTCCATACCCCCTGATCCCTTTAGCCACAAGGGCCACATCTAACTCCCTCTTAAATATAGCCAATGAACTGGCCTCAACTACCTTCTGTGGCAGAGAATTCCAGAGACTCACCACTCTCTGTGTGAAAAATGTTTTCCTCATCTCGGTCCTAAAGGAATTCCCCCTTATCCTTAGACTGTGACCCCTTGTTCTGGACCTCCCCAACATCAGGAACAATCTTCCTGCATCTAGCCTATCCAAACCCTTAAGAAATTTGTAAGTTTCTATAAGATCCCCCCCTCAGTCTTCTAAATTCTAGCGAGTACAATCTGAGTCTATCCAGCCTTTCCTCATATGAAAGTCTTGACATCCCAGGAATCAGTCTGGTGAACCTTCTCTGCACCCCACTCCACGGCAAGAAAGTATTTCCTCAGATTTGGAGAACAAAACTGTACACAATACTCCAGGTGTGGTCTCACCAAAACCCCGTACAACTGCAATAGAACCTCCCTGCTCCTATACTCAAATCCTTTCGCTATGAATGCTAACATACCAAATGCTTTCTTCACTGCCTGCTGCACCTGCATGCCTACTTTCAATGATTGGTGTACCATGACACCCAGGTCTCGTTGCATCTCCCCTTTTCCTAATTTGCCATCATTCAGATATCCTCACATTTATCCAATTATACTGCATCTGCCATGCATTTGCCCACTCACCCAGCCTATCCATGTCACCTTGCAGCCTCCTAGCAACCTCATCACACCTAACATTACCCCCCAGCTTAGTGTCATCCGCAAACGTGGAGATGTTGCATTCAATTCCCTCGTCCAAATCATTAATATATATTGCAAATAGCTGTGGTCCCAGCACTGAGCCTTGCGGTACCCCACTAGTCACTGCCTGCCATTCTGAAAATAACCCGTTTACTCCTACCCTTTGCTTCCTGTCTGCAGCCAGTTCTCTATCCACATCAATACTGAACCCCCAATACCGTGTGCTTTAAGTTTGTATATTTATCTCTTATGTGGGATCTTGTCGAAAGCCTTCTGAAAATCTATCTATAACACATCCACTGGTTCTCCCTTATCCACTCTACTAGTTACATCCTCGAAAAATTCTATAAGATTCGTCAGACATGATTTACCTTTCGTAAATCCATGCTGATTTTGTCGAATGATTTCACCACTTTCCAAATGTGCTGCTATCCCATCTTTAATAACTGACTCTAGCAGTTTCCCCACTATCGATGTTACACTAACTGGTCTGTAATTCCCCGTTTTCTCTCTCTCTCCTTTTTTTAAAAAGTGGGATTACATTAGCTACCCTCCAATCCTCAGGAACTACTCGAGAGTTTTGAAAAATTATCACTACTGCATCCACTATTTCTGGGGCTACCTCCTTGAGTACTCTGGGATGCAGACTATCTGGCCCTGGGGATATATCGGCCTTTAATCCATTCAATTTACCCAACACCACTTCCCGGCTAACCTGGATTTCACTCAGTTCCTCCACCTTAATTGACCCCCGGTCCCCTGCTATTTCCGGCAGATTAATTATGTCTTCCTTAGTGAAGGCAGAACCAAAGTAGTTATTCAATTGGTCTGCCAGGTCCTTGTACCCCATGATCAATTCACCTGTTTCTGACTGCAAGGGACCTACATTTGTTTTAACTAATCTCTTTCTCTTCACATATCTATAAAAACTTTTGCAGTCAGTTTTTATGTTCCCTGCCAGTTTTCTTTCATATTCTGTTTTCCCATTCCCAATTAAGCCCTTTTTCCTCCTCTGCTGGACTGAATTTCTCCCAGTCCTCTGGTAGGCTGCTTTTTCTGGCTAATTTGTATGCTTCATCTTTTGTTTTTATACTATCCCTGATTTCCCTTGTTATCCATGGATGCACTACCTTCCCTGATTTATTCTTTTGCCAAACTGGGATGAACAATTGCTGTAGTTCATCCATGCAGTCTTTAAATGCCTTCCATTGCACATCCACTGTCAACCCTTTAAGAATCACTTGCCAGTCTTTCTTGGCCAATTCACATCTCATACCTTCAAAGTTACCTTTGTTTAAGTTCAGAACCCTTGTTTCTGACTTAATTATATCACTCTCCATCCTAATGAAGAACTCAATCATATTATGGTCACTATTGCCCAAGGGGCCACGCACAACAAGACTGCTAACTAACCCTTCCTCATTACTCAATACCCAGTCTAGAATAGCCTGCTCTCTCGTTGGTTCCTCTACATGTTGGTTTAGAAAACTATCCCACATACATTCCAAGAAATCCTCTTCCTCAGCACCCTGCCAATTTGATTCACCCAATCTGTATGTAGATTGAAGTCACCCATTATAACTGTTTTACCCTTGTTGCATGCATTTTTAATTTCCTGTTTGATGTCATCCCCAACTCCACTACTACTGTTAGGTGGCCTGTACACAACTCCCATTAGCGTTTTCTTCCCCTTAGAGTTTCGCAGCTCTACCCATATCGATTCCACATTCTCCAAGCTAATATCCTTGCATTCTATTGCATTAATCTCCGCTCTCACCAGCAATCCTACCCCACCTCCTTTTCCTTTCTGTCTATCCCTCCTGAATATTGAATATCCCTGGATGTTCAGCTCCCAGCCTTGGTCCCCCTGGAGCCATGTCTCCGTGATCCCAACTATAGCATAGTCATTAATAGCTATCTGTACATTCAACTCGTCCACCTTATTACGAATGTTCCTTGCATTGTGACACAAAGCCTTCAGGCTTGTTTTTACAGCACTCTTACTCCTTACACAATTATGTTGACAAGTGGCCCCTTTTGATTTTTGCCCTGGAAACCCACCACCTCTTATTCTCTGTTTATTATTTTTTCTTCTTTCCCTCCTACATGTTGGATCTGAGTGCTTCACTCCTGCCTCAGACTCTGTCTACTAGCTTTATCCATTTGAGTCCCTCCCCCCAACTGTTCTAGTTGAAAGTCCCCCCAGTAGCCTTTGCAAATTTCCCTGTCCTTATTACCCCAATGTATTTCACAGGAATGGGTTACTCTAGCTCAGTTAATGGGACACCATTAGAAAACAATTTCTGTACAATACAAAGTTATTTCTAAATTGAGAAGCAGAAAATCAAATCATATTTTATCTGCTGCAAAAGAACACATCAAATATGATCTATTTCAATGCAAATGAACCTTTGATATATCATTAGAAAATGCTTTGTGAAATTATTAAAAATAATCTGGAGTCTCTATTTCGTGATAACATCATTAACCTTGCCTGAATTACATATTTCAGTACACCAAGCCATTAGAAAAGGATTTGCTAGAAGTTCAAGTTTAGTTTAGTTTAGAGATACAGTTTAGATAAACAGTCCCTTCCGCCTACTGAGTCCGCACCGACCAACGATAACTAGTTCTATCCTACTCACGAGGGACAAGTTTCCGGAAGCCATTTAACCTACAAACCTGCATGTCTTTGGAATGTGGGAGGAAACCTGAGCACCCTGAGAAAAACCCACGCTATCACAGGGAGAATGTACAAACTCCATACAGACAGCACTCGTGGTCAGGATTGTAGCTGGGTCTCTAGTGCTGTAAGGCTGCAACTCTACTGCTGCACCACTGTGCCTCCCAATGTTAATACGTCTTGGTACCATCACAGTTGCAATCTTTGTTAATGTAACACCCTGCAGCAGCGGTCCTTTATCATCTTGCTTCATTTAAAGTCAAGATTTCAACTGCATTAACACTATATATTGGTCTGCAAAATAGGCAGCTACCCTCAGTCATTTCTGCTGAAACAGATAAATGGGTGTCATTAATAGAATTATTAACCATGTGCATGTTTACCTAATTGTGTCAAAACAAACTTAATCCGTAGGCTTATGTTTAAAATAGTTATTGGCTGCATAATATTCTAAAGTGACCTGAACTCCCATCAACTCTCTCTGAGATCCTATCAGCTGCTAATCTCATGCAGTATGTCCTATCACTGCTAATGTTGTCTGATTCTGAAATATGTAGATTACAATATTGATTTAATGCTTGTCACATTTTCAGACTGTAAAATCATATTTAGTCTTCTTTCGTACTGTTCACGGCTCTGTTTGCAGATCAAACTTAATTAGTTTTACATGTTAGGTAGGAACCTTTGCTACCTGAGCTTAGGGAGTAGCAGGGGACTACATGGTGCTTGACTCCGATAAAGTTGCACACAAAATCCACACCCCTGACAGCTGAAGATGAATCACACAAAGGAAGGAACTTTCAGTCTGAGGAAGGGTTCTGGCCCAAAATGTCACCTATTCCTTTTCTCCAGAGATGCTGCCTGACCCGCTGAGGTACTCCTGCATATTGTGTCTATCTATTGAAGATGGATGAAATTCTGTGGTAAAGATAGCAGTTTTGAAATTCAAACTTCTTCCAGTTAGAGTACTAGTACTATCTCTCCTGGATAGTGATAGAGATAGACTCTGAATCGAGTGGATGTGGAGAGGATGCTTCCACTAGTGGAAGAGTCTAGGGCTTGAGGCAGTAGCCTCAGAAAAAAAAGGATGTAACTTCACCTCATGTACCTCAGAAGGTGGGATTCATTGCCACAGATGGCTGAGAAGGCCAATTCAGTGGGTATTTTTAAGGTGCAGTTTGACAGATTCTTGATTAGTACGGGTGTCAGGGTTATGGGGAGAAGACAGGAGAATGGGATTGAGAGGGAAAGATGGATCAGCCATGATTGAATGGAGTAGAATTGATGGGCCAAATGGCCTAATTCTGCTCCTATAACTGATGAACTTATGTTATATAAGCATCCGAGAGTAACTCTGTGAAATCATGTGTATATAGATGAGAATGGAATTGGTTTAGTCAGTGCTTTTTTGGTAGACAATAAATGCCAGTATGCATATAATTGGACATGCCATAGTATTGGCTGCTGTACATCAATCTAGCTCTTAACATTTTAGAGATATGTCACCACGTGTACTATCACAAATAAAGCACTGAGTGTAACAATGAATACTTTCATTTTGTTACCACGTGTATTCAAGCAGCATTATATAAAACAAAATGATAGCCACTAAAGTGTTGAACATATTTCCTCACTAGTTTAGCAAATGCGTGAGAAAAATTTGGAATGAACAAATCAAAGTTCAAATGGCTCTCCTTTCTACTGGGCTTTGAAGAAGAGAAGAAGTGAGTTTGAAAATGTTCTAGCAATAGACACAAAATGCTGGAGTAACACGGCAGGACAGGCAGCATCTCTGGAGAAAAAAGACGTGTGTGTTTGTAGGTTAATTGGCTTTTGCAAATTACCTCTAGTATGTAGGATGGAAAATGTGTGGAGGATGCTATGAAAATTCGTAATAAGGTGGATGAGTTGAAGGTGCAGATAGCTATTAATGACTATGATATAGTTGGGATCATGGAGACATGGCTCCAGGGTGACCAAGGCGGGGAACTGAACATCCAGGGATGTTCAATATTCAGGAGGGATATGCAGAAAGGTAAAGGAGGTGGGGTAACGTTGCTGATTAGAGAGGAGATTAACACAATAGAAAGGAAGGACATTAGCTTGGAGGATGTGGAATCGATATGAGTAGAGCTGCGAAACACTAAGGGGCAAAAAATGCTAGTGGGAGTCGTGTACAGGCCACCTAACAGTAGTAGTGGAGTTGGGGAAGGCATCAAACAGGAAATTAGAAATGCATGCAACAAAGGTAAAACAGTTATAATGGGTGACTTCAATCTACACATAGATTGGGTGAATCAAATTGGCAGGGGTGCTGAGGAAGAGGATTTCTTGGAATGTATGTGGGATAGTTTTCTAAACCAACATGTAGAGGAACCAATGAGAGAGCAGGCTATTCTAGACTGGGTATTGAGTAATGAGGAAGGGTTAGATAGCAGTTTCGTTGTGCGTGGCCCCTTGGGCAAGAGTGACCATAATATGGTTGAGTTCTTCATTAGGATGGAGAGTGACATAATTAATTCAGAAACAAGGGTTCTGAACTTAAAGAAAGGTAACTTTGAAGGTATTAGACGTGAATTGGCCAAGATAGACTGGCAATTGATTCTTAAAGGGTTGACAGTGGATGTGCAATGGAAGGCATTTAAAGAATGCATGGATGAACTATAACAATTGTTCATCCCAGTTTGGCAAAAGAATAAATCAGGGAAGGTAGTGCATCCATGGATAACAAGGAAAATCAGGGATAATGTCAAAATAAGAGATGAAGCATACAAATTAGCCAGAAAAAGCAACATACCAGAGGACTGGGAGAAATTCAGTCCAGCAGAGGAGGACAAAGGGCTTAATTAGGAACGGGAAAATAGATTATGAAAGAAAACTGGCAGGGAACATCAAAATTGACTGCAAAAGTTTTTATAGATATGTGAAGAGAAAAAGATTAGTTAAAACAAATGTAGGTCCCTTGCAGTCAGAAACAGGTGAATTGATCATGGGGAACAAGGACATGGCACACCAATTGAATAATTACTTTGGTTCTGCCTTCACAAAGGAAGACATAAATAATCTGCTGGAAATAGCAAGGGGACCGGAGGTCAAATAAGATGGAGGAACTGAGTGAAATCCAGGTTAGCCGGGAAGTGATGATGGTACATTGAATGGATTAAACGCCGATAAATCCCCAGGGCCAGTTAGGCTGCATCCCAGAGTACTCAAGGAAGTAGCCACAGAAATAATGAATGCATTAGTGATAATTTTTCAAAACTCTTTAGATTCAGGAGTAGTTCCTGAGGACGAGGGAATTGAATGCAACATCTCCAAGTTTGCAGATGACAAAGCTAGGGGGCAATGTTAGGTGTGAGGAGGATGCTAGGAGGCTGCAAGGTGACTTGGATAGGTTGGGTGAGTGGGCAAATGCATGGCAGATGCAGTATAATGTGGATAAATGTGAGGTTATCCACTTTTAAAAAAAGGAGAGAGAGACAAAACGGGGAATTACAGACCAGTTAGTCTAACATCGGTAATGGGGAAACTGCTAGAGTCAGTTATTAAAGTTGGGATAGCAGCACATTTGGAAAGTGGTGAAATCATTGGACAAAGTCAGCATGGAATTACGAAAGGTAAATCATGTCTGACGAATCTTATAGAATTTTTCGAGGATGTAACCAGTAGAATGGATAAGGGAGAACCAGTGGATGTGTTATATCTGGACTTTCAGAAGGCTTTCGACAAGGTCCCACATAAGAGATTAGTGTACAAACTTTAAGCACACGGTATTGGGGGTTCAGTATTGATGTGGATAGAGAACTGGCTGGCAGACAGGAAGCAGAGGGTAGGAGTAAACGGTCCTTTTCAGAATCTTCCTTGTGTCCAGCCATCTTCTATATCACGTCTTTCTGGTCGGTCAGTGACGGTTGATGGTCGGTGGTTGCAGAATTGGCTACTTCAGTCAGTCACTGTGGTACAGTTTCTGTCGTCAGCATTGCCCAGGATGCGCCACGTGGAGGCTTCTGCTTGCATCCCCTTTTCAGAATGGCAGGCAGTGACTAGTGGGGTACTGCAAGGCTCAGTGCTGGGTCCCCAGCTATTTACAATATATATTAATGATTTGGACGAGGGAATTGAATGCAACATCTCCAAGTTTGCGGATGACACGAAGCTGGGGGCAGTGTTAGGTGTGAGGAGGATGCTAGGAGGCTGCAAGGTGACTTGGATAGGCTGGGTGAGTGGGCAAATGCATGGCAGATGCAGTATAATGTGGATAAATGTGTGGTTATCCACTTTGGTGGCAAAAACAGAAGAGTAGACTATTATCTGAATGGTGGCCGTTTGGAAAAGGGGAGATGCAACGAGACCTGGGTGTCATGGTACACCAGTCATTGAAAGTATTCATGCAGGTGCAGCAGGCAGTGAAGAAAGCGAATGGTATGTTAGCATTCATAGCAAAAGGATTTGAGTATAGGAGCATGGAGGTTCTACTGCAGTTGTACAGGGTTTTGGTGAGACCACACCTGAAGTATTGCGTACAGTTTTGGTCTCCAAACAGGGTCTTTCTTCATCAGTCTAGGAAAGTAAGCATGTAGGTACAGCAGGCAGTGAAGAAAGAGAATGGCATGTTGGCCTTTATAACAAGAAGGTTGACCAGACTGATTCCTGGGATGGCAGGACTTTCATATGAGGAAAGACTGGATAGACTTGGCTTGTACTCGCTAGAATTTAGAAGATTGAGGAGGGATCTTATAAAAACTTACAAAATTCTTCAGGGGTTGGACAGGCTAGATGCAGGAATTTTTCCCAATGTTGGGGAGGTCCAGAACAAGGGGTCACATTTTAAGGATAAGGGGGAATTCCTTTAGGACCGAGATGAGGAAAATATTTTTCACACAGAGAGTGGTGAGTCTCTGGAATTCTCTGCCACAGAAGGTAGTTGAGGCCAGTTCATTGGCTATATTTAAGAGGGAATTAGATGTGGCCCTTGTGGCTAAAGGGATCAGGGGTATGGAGAGAAGCAGGTACACAATACTGAGTTGATATCAGCCATGATCATATTGAATGGCGGTGTAGGCTCGAAGGGCCGAATGGCCTACTCCTGCACCTATTTTCTATGTTTCTATGAGAATGCAGGGTGACTTGGACAGGTTGGGGGAGTGGGCAGATGAAGTTTAATGTGGATAAATGTGATGTTATCCACTTTGGTATCAAAAACAGGAAGGCAGATTACTATCTAAATGGTGTCAAGTTGGGAAAAGGGGAAGTACAATGGGATCTGGGGGTCTTTCTTCATCAGTCTAGGAAAGTAAGCATGTAGGTACAGCAGGCAGTGAAGAAAGAGAATGGCATGTTGGCCATTCTCTTGTGAAAGACATGATGCCGTTCCTTGTTACAACAAGAGGAGTCGAGTATAGGAGCAAAGAGGTCCTTCTGCATTTGTACAGAGCCCTAGTGAGACCACACCTGGAGTATTGTGTGCAGTATTGGTCCCCTAATTTGAGGAAGGACATTCTTGCTATTGATGGAGTGCAGCATAGGTTTACAAGGTTAATTCCCGGGATGGCGGGACTGTCATATTCTGAGAGAATGGAGCGGCTGGGCTTGTGCACTCTGGAGTTTAGAAGGATGAGAGGGGATCTTATTGAAACATATAAGATTGTTGAGGGTTTGGACACACTAGAGGCAGTAAACATGTTCCCGATGTTGGGGGAGTCCAGAACCAAGGGCCACAGTAAGATTAAGGGGTAAGCCATTTAGAACGGAGACGAGGAAACACTTTTTCTCACAGAGAGTTGTAAGTTTGTGGAATTCTCTGCCTCAGAGGATGGCGGAGGCCGGTTCTCTGGATACTTTCAAGAGAGAGCTAGATAGGGCTCTTAAAGATAGCGGAGTCAGGTGATATGGGCAGAAGGCAGGAACGGGGTACTGATTGGGGATGATCAGCCATGATCATATTGAATGGAGGTGCTGGCTCGAAGGGCCGAATGGCCTTCTCATGCACCTATTGTCTATTGTCTATTTTTTTATTGTCTATTGTCTAAAACTGGTCTAACATAGTGTGTATCGGTGATCATTGATCAGCATGGACTTGATGGGCCGAAGTGCCTGTTTCCGCGCAATATCTCTTAAACTATAACTAAATTTGGTAGTGGACATGCAGTGACAACAAAAGATAATTCAAATGGGCTGGAAAAGACTTCAAATAAATTAGTAATGAAAATTTAATTTATCGAGTTACTGTAGCAGGAGCAGGAATTACATTACCTAAGGGCAAATAAATTTCCATTGTTAAAAACAGGACGCAAAATCTGCCCAATCTAATTGTTGAGATGATATTTGATTATAATGCTGAAGTATAATTAACAACAATCACAGTACATTTTCAGACAGATGACAGAATCAACCAAGTCACAGGAAAAATTATGAAGGATAACATAATAATCGACAGGGACAAGGATAGTCTTATGGGAGAATGTTTTGTTTCCCATGGACTTCGATTGCACTTTCTAGAGATGGTGGCCGTATTGGCCCATCAAGTCTATGCTAGCTCATGGAGTAATACCATTCCCCATGTAGAAACAAGGAACGGCATCATGTCTTTCACCAGAACCAAGAAAAGTCTGTTCCATCACTTAGAACATAGAACAGTACAGCACAGGAATGGACCCATCAGCCCACAGAACATGGTGCCTAACTGAACTGATCTCATCTGCACATGATCCATATCCCTCTATTCCCTGTGCTTCCATGTGCCTTTCTAACAGCCTCTTAAACACCACTGTTGTATCTGTCTCCACCACCACCATCCCTGGCAATGTGTTCCAGGCATCCCCCACCCTGTGTGTTAAAAACTTGGCCTGCACATCTCCATTAAACCTTCCTCCTATCACCTTACAGCCATGTCTTCTAGTGTCGCACATTTCCACCCTGGGATAATGGTTCTGACTGTCTACCATATCTATACCTCATAATTTTATATACTTCTAGCAAGTCTCCGCTCCGACGTTCCAGGGAAAACAATCCAAGTCTATACAAAATGTGTAGGAAGTCCAATTTATTGTTATATGCAAGTACAGTGAAAATCTTGCTTGCAGTCTTGAACAATACACACAAATACATAAATTATATATAAATTACAGATACATTCTAAATGAGACAGTGAGAAGAAAAGACTGCAAAAAACATGTCATCACTTCCCTGCACTAACCCCAAATTCCTTAACAAGGTTAATAGTCTAAAAGAGTCTGGGTGCAAATGCAGCTTTAAGTAATAAAAAGGAACTGCAGATGCTGGTTTATACCAAAGATAGACACAAAGTGCTGGAGTAACTGGTGTCACTCTCGGATCAGTCAGCATCTCTGGAGAAAATGGATAGGTGACGTTTTGGGTTGAGACCTTACTTTAGACCTTCTTTATCTGAAGATATGTTCCAACCCAAAATGTCACCGATCCATTTTCTCCAGAGAAGCTGCCTGAGTTGCTGAGTCACGGCAACACTTTGTGTCCGGCCTTTTTAGGTCATTGTTAAAGGAGAGAGAAATGGAGGGGGAGGGATATTTTGAAAGTGCTTAGAACCCAGAAGGGTAGTGCTGGGGATTGAAACGAGGCCAAGCTGTCAGAAGAGTGGAATGTCCCTTAAAGTTGTAGAGACAATGAAGGGCGTTGGGGTTATTCAAGATACTCAGTAATTACATAGGATTCCCAGCGATTCCAAGTGTACACAATGGGAATGCTGAAGGCCAACAAAATGGCCAGGAATCAGGAGTTGTCAATAGAAACTACCCGGTTAGATTGCATGGGATCCAAGGAGAGATAGCGGAATAGATAGAAAATTGGCTTCTTGGAGGAAGCAGAGGGTGATGGTGGAAGGTTGCGTCTCAGACTGGAGGCCTGTGACTAGTGGTATGCCTCAGGGTTCGGTGCTGGGCCCGTTAATGTTTATCATCTGCATCAATGATTTGGACACGAACATATACAGCAAGATTAGCAAGTCTGCAGATGATAAAAATTAGTGGTTTTACAGATAGTGAAGATGGTTGTGAAAAATTGCAGCAGGATCTTGATCAATTAGCCTGGTGGGCTGAGGAATGGTTGATGCAATTTGCAGAGAAATGTGAGGTGTTGCATTTTGGGAAGTCTAACATGGGCAGGACCTACATGGTGAATGGTAGGCCTCTGGGGAGTGTTGTAGAGCAGAGGGATCTAGGAGTGCAGGTGCATAGTTCCTTGAAGGTGGAGTCACAGGTAGATTGAGTGGTCAAAAAGGCTTTTGGCACATTGCTCTTCATCAGCCAATGTATTATAGAAGTTGGTAGGTCATGTTGCAGTTGTATAAGACATTGGTGAGGCCGCATTTAGAGTATTATTATATATATATTTTTTAATATTTTTATTTAGTAGAGGTAAATACATCAGTGTACATCATATATATATTGTTACAATCATTGTACCCCATAATTTTATGGCTTTTAAAGAAAGAGAATAGAAATAGAGAGAGTGAAGTAGGTGAAAAGAGTTGTGAAAGTGAAAGAGCGTGCCAAAGGGGAGAAAAAAAACCCATTGGTCAAAAAGTTAGAGAAAGGGGATTAAGAGATAGACTCTAGAAAAGAAAAAGAAAAAAGAGAGAGAAAAAAAAGCCAGTTACTATTAGATATATCACGCAAAAGGAATTTACCGACTCGATAGTCTTTCATCCCCCCCACCAAGGCACGAGGTACTCTTGCACCTTATCTTTGTAGCAATTCTATAAATGCAGACCACGTCTGATAGAAACTATCTGATTTTCCTGCCAGGCGGAGTCTCATATATTCCAGATGTAGCGCTTCAACATAGTTGAAATCCACATATTGGTATAGGGGCATTTTTCCGGAAAATGTAAGATAAGCTTTTTTCCTATTATTAAGCCGTAATCAAATAGATTCTTTTGATACACATTTAATTCCAAGCTACCTTCTGTCATTCCGAAAAGAATCCATTCGGGCTTTGGTGTCATTTTTATTTTAAACAGTTTTGTGATTTAGAGTATTATGTTCAGTTCTGGGCACCGTGTTATAGGGTAGATGTTGTCAAGCTGGAAAGGGTACAGAGAAAATTTACAAGAATATTGCCAGAACTAGAGGATGTGAGCTATAGGGAAAGGTTGAGTAGGCTGGAGGGCAGGAGGATGAGGGGTGATCTCATAGTGGTGTATAAAATCATGAGAGGAATAGATTGGGTAGATGCACAGAGTCTCTTGACCAGAGTAGATGAATCGAGGACCAGAGGACATAAGTTTAAGGTGAAGGGGAAACGATTTAATAGGAATGTGAGGGGTAACTATTTCACACAAATGGTGGTGGATATATGGAATAAGCTACCAGAAGAGGTAGTTGAGGCATGGACAATCCCAACGTTTAAGAAACAGTTGGACAGGTACATGGATAGGACAGGTTTGGAGGGATATGGACCAAATTTGGGCATGTGGGACTAGTGTAGCTGGGACATGATGGCCGGTGTGGGCCGAAGGGCCCGCTTCCACATTCTATCACTCTATAATTCTATTAGGGAAATCAAGAACACAAGGATATGGGTTTAAGGTGAGAGGGGAATAATTGAATACATACCTGAGGAGCAACATTTTCACTCAGAGGGTGGTAGATGTATGGAACGAGCTGCCAGACAAGGTAGGTGATGCAAATACTATAATGACACTGGAAAGACATCTGGATAGAAGAGATTTAGGGGAATATGGGTAAAATACAGTGAACTGGGAATAGCTTAAATGGGGTGTCTGGGTCAGAATGGACGAGTTGGGCCAAAGGGCCTGGTTCTGTGCTGTGTGACTTTATGACTCAATGAAAAGGTTTATAAGATGGTTGTCACAGTGCCACTTATAAACCTGGACATCGTTGAAAAAACAATGTAACAAGGGCATGGATAAAAGAACAATATGTGCAGTTTTAGTTTAGTTTAGTTTATTGTCATGTGCTCTGAGGTACTATGAAAGGCTTTTTTGTTGTATGCTATCCAGTCAGCGGGAAAAAAAACTACACGTGATTACAATAAAGCTGCCCACAGTGTACCTGTTACATCATTTCTTAACAGGGTCTATCTCAAATGGAGCAGTTTAATTATATTTAAATCAATTCATCTTGCTCTGGGGTACATCATTCACCTACTGGCTAAATAAATTGATCTTTTAGCACCTCAGTGCATGGAAACAGAGCATTACTGGCATCAGAAATGACACTAACAGTAAGATCAAAATCTTGTTTGATTAAAGAAGATGATAAATTATCTTTTACACCAGATTAAAAAAGTATTTTTCAGGCATAAATCACTGAGGGAGAAAGGATAGCATCCGTGCTGCCAACATTTTTAATCAAAAAATTGGCATGAGAAAAAATTGTTGCTTCCAATCTTATACTAACACTTCTTCACTAAATGTATCAATGTGACAAATTGCACCCTTTAGGTCTTTCAGGCAATTTATACCAAAGTGCAACTGCAGTTCTTCTTACTTGCAGCGACTGTCTTTGAAGAGTTATCAATTAGGTGATGGTCTGGGTGGTGTTTCAATAAGCTGTGGTGTTATCAAACATATCTGTTAGTGTGAGGCAACTGCACATTGGACGGTCTTCGGCTAATTTCATAGAAGTTCTAAAACTAGAGAGGAAAGCCTAGAGAGGAAAGGTGAGAGTGGAGAGACTTAAGAGGAACCTCCGAGGCAACTTCTTTACTCAGAGGGTAGTTTGTATCTGGAATGAGCTGTTAGAGGAAGTTATAGAAGTGGATACCATCATACAACAACTTTCAAAAGACCTTTGGATAGATATATGGATAGAACCAAGTGCTAGAGTAACTCAGCGCTTCAGGCAGCATCAATGTCTGATGCTGCCTGACCCATTGGGTTACTCCAGCATGTTAGATACATAGACACATAGACAATAGGTGCAGGGGTAGGCCATTCGGCCCTTCGAGCCAGCTCCACCATTCAATGTGATCATGGCTGCATCCACAATCAGTACCCCGTTCCTGCCTTCTCCCAATACCCCTTGATTCCGTGAGCCCTATCTAACTCTCTTTTGAATGCATCTAGAGTCTATCTTTGGTATAAACCAGCATCTGCAGTTCTTTTCTTCAGATATATGGATAGGACAGGTTCAAAGGAACGTTCATTAAATGTGGGACAATGAGACTGGCTCAGAATGCCAACCTGGTTGGAATGGACAAGGAGGGCCGAAGAGCATGGTTCCATGCTGTATGACTCTTTGACGCTGTCACCTTTAAATCATTGATCTGTCCTTGTGCAGAAACACTGTTTCCCCAGCAATTTCTGTAATTCCAGGCTTCAGTTTTGAAACCTGTAGGCCACAATATTCCATCATCTCTCTTGCTACCTTTATTTCCTGTTTTAAGAAGCTCCTTAAATTCTATCTGCTTACATTATCTTTTGATCGGTTCCCTAATTATTCTTTATGTCTCTTGGCAAAAGATTTGATAATATTTCAATGAAATGCCTCGGGTCATTCTGCAGCTTTAAAGTTGCTGCATAAAGGGAAGTCATTGTCGATTGCAGCTATTCCTTGCGCACTATTAATCCCAGTTGTTTGAGGAAAAGAAACGTATGACCAGTAAGAGATGTCTGACTCCACCAGCACTTCAAGAGTCAAGAGAGTCAGGAATGTTTTGTAGTCATACGTCCCGAAATGGAACCATGTCATTCTTATTTGCAGCAGCAGCAGCAGCAGCATAACAGGTTGCAAACTAGTACTCAATAGATAATATAATAAACAAACGGGCAGCACGGTGGCACAGCGAGAGAACTGCTGCCTCATGGCAACAGAGACCGGGGTTCAATCCCGACTATGGGCGCTGTCTGTATGGAGTTTGTAGCATTCTCCCCGTGACCAAGTGGGTTTTCTCCGGAGGCTTCTGATTACTCCCGCATTCCAAAGACGTGCACGCTTGTAGGCTAATTGGCTTCTGTAAATTGCCCCTAGTGTGCAGGGTGTGAAAGTGGGATGACATGGTACTAGTGAGCAGGTGGTTACTGGTTGGCGTGGACTCAATTGGCTGGGTTGGGAAGTACAGTTTCTTCTGCCCCTTTCCCAATGCCTCCATATCCTTCCTGTAATGTGGCATATCCAGATCTGCACCCAATACTCCCACGTGCGGCCTTACCAATGTCCTACAAAGCTGCAAGATGAATTCCTGACTCTTATGATCTCTCACCACATACATTCCCTTGTCCTCTGACAGTTCACTGCTGAGGAAGAATTTGAGGACCTACTGTGGACACCAATTCCCCGTGTTTTAGAAGTAGGTTCAAGGGGATGGTAGGTAAAAGTTCTGGACTTAGGTTTAAGCACAGTTTCTGTGGAATTAATTCAATGCATGCCCATATAATAACTGCCATGAAGTTGACTTTGAGACCAAATATTTGAAGTTGTAATACTGCATTTTACAACCTTGAATAATCTAAAGCAACATAGTTTAGGATCATAAAGCAATTTAAGTCCGGCTGGATGGCCTTGGACTGCACAGATAAATTATATATAAGTATTACTCGTGTCAGAGTGGGTTGAGGTTGCAAAGAGTGCACTGTAGCTATGGTGACATAAGATAATTTGGTTCTTGTTGTTAACAAATATTAATCCTGACATTGTCAGCAGCAATTCTGGAACAATTCAGGAACAATTAAGAAAATAAATATCACAAACAAAGCTTAAAATTCTGCCGTCACCGCTGCACAGATACATGGAGGCAGAGAGGCATCAAAGAAACGTGACTGACAAATGAAACTAATAAACCCTTTTTGAAGAAGCAGATTCATTGAGTGTGATCGCTTCAACCAGCATTGACTGCATAAGCACAAAAAAACCTAAAAAGAATAGAGGATGGTGCAGGCTATGTATCCCCTTGTGTAGTCCAATGAAATAGTAGCTGACCTTTTATTTGGCTGCCACTTTCTGCACTTAACCTCATAGCTCTTGGATTTTTTGGTTTCTAAAAATCTATCAATCTCTGTCTTGAATGTAATCACCAACAGCCTCTGAGCACTTTGGGAGAGAATTCCAAGGGTTCATTACCCTTTGGATGAATTCATCTCTTCCCATTTCATGGATGTGAATGTAGGTTGCATGATTAGTAAGTTTGTAAATGCCACAAGATTGGTGGTACAGTGGACAGTGAAGAAGGTTATCTCAAGGGGCTGTCCCACTGCGGTGAGCAAATCTGTGAGTTTAGAAGAGTTTGCCCTTGACTCAAACTCACAGCATGGTCGACACGTGGTCCTAGGAGGCCCTATGAGATCACTGGAACTTCATGCTCGAGGGAAGTTCCTGAATACTCGCATCCCAGGAAAATTTTTCAGCATGTTGGAAATTTTTCCGCGAGTAAAAATTGGTTGGCATGGTTCTTTTTCACTCATAGTGCAGTGGAGTGGGGTCGCTATGTAGTTACAGGCAGTCGAGGGCAGCCGTAGGCAATCTCCTTCGCTGACCGGGCATTTTAATTGGCTCATTGGAGTTATCAGGACCAAGGAAAAATGACTGGTAATGTCTGCTAAACTTTATTATAAGTTGGCTGGCTTCTTAAAAGTGTCTCCACCATTCTCGTCCCTTCTCTCCCCTATTATCTTCTTAAAATGGCGCAGTTGATTCTGCCACTGTCAGTATGGTTCTCTTTCGAATGAGGCATGACAATCAATTAGACAACGAACGATGGATCCAAAGAAGGGATCCGAGCCAAAACATCCCCAATGCATATTCTCTAGAGATGCCGCCTGACCCGCTGAGTTGCTCCAGCAATTTTTGTGTCTATTTTATGGGTAGGTGACATATCTGGTCAGGAGAGACACACAAAATGCTGGAGTATCTCAGTGGGACAGGCAGCATCTCTGGAGAGAAGGAACGGGCGACGTGTCGGGTTAAGACCCTCCTTCGGGTCGGGACCCTGTTCAGTCTGAAGAAGGGTCCTGACTTGAAACATCATCAATCCACATTCTCCAGAGATGCTGCCTGACCCACTGAGTGACTCCTGTCTTTTTTGGGAAACCAGCATCTGCAGTTCCTTGTTTTTCCAAAGATGGGTACCTGATGGTGATTGTGGAAATGGTGGGGAATAGGGCCTCTGTGCTGTGTATCCCTGACCTATAACGTTTAGACAGAATACAGTGTGTAGGAGACTGTATGCGGCACAATGCTGCAAGGTTTAGACAGAATACAGTGTGTAGGGGACTGTATGCAGCACAATGCTTGCATGGAATATTTGATCAAGTTTAATACGGTAAAGAAAAACTGGACTCAGATATCACAAATTTTATTTGGGATTATAAATCCCACAGAATACAAAGAGCTCATCTGAATAAACCCAAAGTTGTAGGGGGATTAACACTCCCCAACTTTATGTATTGCTACTAGTCTGTAAATATCAGAAACATGATCCAATTGCTGGTAACTCTCCCCAACAACTGGATTGGATGATTATGGAGAGAGAGGATTGCTCTCCTTATAATATTGGAGCAATCCTTCTCTCTCCAATATCGATGAATAATATAAATTACAACAATAATCCAATTATATACAGTTCAATCAGAATTTGGAAACAAATAAAACACAATCTAAAATAAAGAAATGTATCTCTCTTATCTCCTATCGGTAAAAAACCCTAATTTAAACCTTCAACTATAGATAACGCATTTATACAATGGGAAAGAGCTGGAATTAAAATCTTTGGAGATGTGTATGAATCGGGAAAACTATTATCATTTAAACAAAGACAACTAAAATACAATTTGGGAAACAATCAGTATTTTAAATATTTCCAAATCTGTGACTATCTGAAAAAATACGCACAAGATTATCACAATATGCCTCCAGAATTACTGGAAGAAGTAATGAATACAAAGGCAGAATCAGCAAACCTAATATCATATATATATATAATATTATTCTAAATGCAGAAATACCAACAACAGATGGTATCAGGAGAGACTGGGAAAAATAATTAAGTATAAAAATTCCCAAAGAAAGGTGGGAAGAATATTTATTAAACGTGCATAAATGTTCAATTAATGTAAGGCACGCCTTAATACAATTTAAAATCTTACACAGATTATACTATTCAAAAACTAAAATAAGTACACTTTTTCCCAACGTCTCACCTATATGTGATAAATGTCAATGTCAAGAAGCTAATATAGCACACTCATTTGTCTTTTGTACAAAAATTCAAACATTTTGGACTGATATTTTTGAAATGTTCACAAAAATATTTAAAATAAAACTGACCCCGGAAGCAGACTGGATAATCTTCTGGATATCGGAAGAGTGCCCTGAATTAAATGTGTTTCAAAAGACTCTATTTGAATATGGCTTAATAACTGGAAAAAAGCTAATCTTAAAATTCTGGAAAAATTCTCCGGTACCCACAGTCAACATGTGGATTTCAACTATGGTCAAAACACTATACTTGGAAGATATGAGACTCCGACTAGCAGGAAAATCAGACTGTTTCTATAAGACGTGGTCTGCATTTATAAATCTATTACAAGGATAAGGTGCAAGAATACCTCAAAAAAGTACCGGTGTCGGGTCTTGGTAAAGGGGGAAGAAAAACTGTCGAGTTGGTGGATTCCTTTTGCGAGATGTTTATAATAAAGTAACTGGCTTTTCTTCTTTCTTTCTCTATTTCTCCCTTTTTCTTTTTTTTCCCTTTTTCCTCTCCAGGGTCTATCTCTTAATTCCCGTTTTTAACTCTTCAAGGGTTTCCTTTCCCTCTGTCACGCTTTTCACATGTCTTTTTCACATCTCTTTTTCACTTTTCTACTTTCTATGCTGCTATTTTTAAGGGGCACAATGTCTGTAATACAATACAAGGGATGTACACTGATGTAACTGACAGTACCGCTAATAAATAAAGATATATATTTTTTAAAGTTTAATACGGTAAACTACAAAAGAATAGTAAAGCTGTACATGTTTGATATGCAAAAGGACTTCTGTGAATTCCAGTTCTGAAGCATGTAATAAAACTAAGCCAGGGTTGGCTTTTATCTATTATCAGGTGAACATAGACCGAGCCTCCAATACAGCACAAGAACACATATTGTCTGTTCAATAGATGACAGCCACATTAGAGTTGACACCGGCAGGCGCAAAAGGTCACTGGCATTTTATTTTAATGTCACTTTGTCTGAAGTCAAAGTCTGAGCCAATTTTCACCATGGTCCTTGTAATAAAGCTCGCTTGCCAGACACATTGATTTATAGGGAACGATACTCTGAAAATTATTACTGTCATTACTCACCTCACACGACAGGAACCGTGACCACCTGTCATGCTGGCCTGACCCTAAGGCTTGAATTTCCACTTAGTCCTGGACCTTACGTGTAGACGGACCTTTACTTAAGACATAAGGTTGCCACTGGGGTGCTCAATTGTGATTTGGATAAAAATGGAAATGATTACAGAAAAAGAGGAAAAAATACTGCTAGATCATCAGCAAATGAAAAGCTGAGAACCTGCAGATGCTGGGAATCTGAAATAAAATAGTAAGATTAAACAAGAACTTACCAATTTGAAGTTTGATCTTTAATTTATGAGGAGATACGATGAGGGACTAAGTGAACAACCCCATCCAGCCGCACGTGCGTCAATCTTCAAAGCAGCGGAGTGAAATCACAGGTAATAGTGACTGAAGTATAATAGTAAGATAACAGAAGACTAGAACTACCAGATGATATTTATGAGGGTTGGGAGCGGAGGGCACGTAGTCCCTCATCGTAACTCCTCATAAAATAAAGATCAAACTTCAAACTGGTAAGTTCCCATTTAATCTTACTATTTTACTTCGGAGTCACGTGAGTGAGTACGTGAAGATTTCAAAGCTCTGTGATTTCATGCCGCAGACCCAAATCCGGCCTCTCTCTGCATTGATTGACTCAAATAGTTAAATAATCAATAATGCATCAATCATAACATTGTTTAAATGAATTAATGGTTTATTTACAAAGAAAAAACAATAGCAACCCCTTTATCTCAGGGGGAAACTATATAACAGAACTTAAAACAGACTCAGCAAATACCCCCAGCCTTACAATGGGCTTATGATAAAATTTCTAGAAGGTCAGCTCACTGGATCACTCTGCGGCCGTGAGGATATGGTCTATAGGCACATCCATCGCCCTGGCCGCGGCCGTTGATGCTGCCCTGGTGGAATGAGATTTGAATTTATCAAATCCCAGCACTTCCCAGAACCTGCTTTAGCCACCTTGAAATTGTTTGCACCGACATCTTACTGTGTGGTTTTTTGTAGCTAATAAATAATGCGGACTCTGTTCCTCGTAGGACTCTGGTAGCCTCAATGTAATGAGACAAATATGACACTACACATAGACGAGCATCTGTTGGGTATACTGAAAAAACAATCTTACATGCTGTCATGCCTATTCTACTCTGTTTGAGCAGATCATAAACATAAAAAGTGATGGCATCTACCAATACCTGCATTCTGTCTAGCCGTACCTTCTGCAATGTCTGCACACGTTGGGCTGATACCAACGCCATAAGCATGATCACCTTTATGGTTAGTTTGGCTAGAGATAGGCCTGTAACAGGAGTCCACTGGCGAAGGAGCATAAGAACTTTGCTTACATTCCAAATACCGGAATACCTGGGTTTAGGAGGATTAGAATTAAAAACTCCCTTCATAAATCTAGAGACTAACGGATGTGTCCCTACTGAATGCAATTCTGAACTCATGGGTAAATATGAAGGCAGAGCACTTCTGGCTGTATTAATTGCACTATAGGTTAATTTCTGATTGACGTAGAGAGTGGACAAAAACTCCAGTACGTCTGGGATGCCTGCAGTCTGATATGAAATATTCTGCTGTGGGCAGAATACCTCCCACGTCGTTATCGAGGTGATATACTGCTTCTGGGTACTATCCCTGCAGGCCGACGTGTAAACATCCACAGTACGATCAGACAGTCCTCTCCCCAGGTATGGCCTTCTTAAAATCTTCAAATTAACAGATCAATACAATCATGTAAAGGATGTTGATCGCCAGTTACAGGGTTCAC
Source organism: Okamejei kenojei (assembly GCA_035221665.1). Lineage (NCBI taxonomy): Eukaryota > Metazoa > Chordata > Chondrichthyes > Rajiformes > Rajidae > Okamejei > Okamejei kenojei. The sequence goes on along the minus strand of CM069145.1, from coordinate 34,451,831 downwards.
CAGTAGGTGTTTATGTTTGGGAATAATCATATGAGGCCAATCTGACACTACCAATACTCCTGAAGCGGAGTCCTGCTTGATTTTTTTGCAGGCATCGACTGATGAGACAGAATGGGGGAAATGCATATAAAACCATTCCACCCCAATGCAGCGAGAATGCATCCACCGCTGCTGCATCAGTATCTGGTTCCCATTAAACATATCTGGGCAACTGATGGCTTAGTCTAGATGCAAACAAGTCAATATCTGGCATTCCATATTGAGCAACCACCTGATTAAATATGTCCTGATTTAACATCCATTCATTGAATTGGCGTGACCTAATGTCTGCTACTGTGTTGAATCTACCTGGTAAATATATTGCTGAAAGCCAGATGTTTTTGTCAATGCACCAGCCCCAGATATGATTAGCCAATCTGTCTCAAGATTGTGACTTGACTCCTCCCATGTGGTTGACATATGCCACTGCTGTAATGTTGTCAATTTGAACCTGCACATGCAAGGCACTCCTGGCAGAGCAATAAGCTTCAAGCCCATAGATGGTTCCCAAAAGCTCTAAATAATTAATCCCTCTCAATTGCAGAAGGGATGTCTCATCATTATTCCATCTGCCTCCACAACTGGAAGACATATCAGTAGCACCCCAACCCAGCGCACTAACATCCCATCTGTAAGATTATGGAAGGTTGTTCAACCAAAACTTCCCTGAAACTTTTTGAGACATTTGTGACCCACCATTGTATTTCTGAAATTGCCTCTGCTGACAATCGCATGGGCCTTTCAAAGTGACCCGTATGTGTCCTCAATGCCTGTTCTTTTGCTTGTTGTAAGTGTTGATAATGCAGAGGTCCAAACTGCACAGCTGGGAAAGCAGCCACCAATTTACCAATTCAACTGGCTACCTATCTAATTGAAGGTCGTTGTTCACTAAGGAGGTTGATACAACCTTCAATTAACTGCTGCCTTTTGTCCCCGGGCAGAATCACTAACATGTGATCCGAATTAATGGTAAAGCCCAAGTAATCAATAATTTTAACTGGTGATAATTTGGATTTATCTGGATGAATGATGAACCCCAAATGTTCAAAAGTGAGTTTAACAACTGAAACAGATGATTCAGCTGCAGTCTGAGTCTTCCCGATAATTAAAATATCACCCAAATAGGTCAGTTACAACATGCCCCTGAGCTCGGAGTAGTCCTAGAACGGAGTAGTCCTATCACAATGAAGAGACACTGAGTAATATCCATCCTTCAGATCTATGCTGGCCATATAACACCCTTTGGAAACCGTTGTTTAGCAGTAGAAAAAGTTTCCATTTTGAAATGCCTATAGCGTACAAAGGGGTTCAAGCTCATCAGGTCCAGAATGATTATACCGACAGATATGGGAAAATGAAATAGGTCTATCTATAATGAAAGACACTTGGGAAGAAAGTTTGCAACATATACACCAATGCTCATTAAATGCCAGACATACTTTGGTACAATTTAAAGTAATACATAGATTACACTACTCAAAAACGAAAATAAAATAGAATTTTTCCTAACATTTCTTCTATTTGCGATAAATGTCAGAATTTGGAAGCCAACTTAACGCATAGTTTTGTAACATGCATAAAACTTCATAGTTATTGGGCTGATATTTTCGGAATCATCTCTGAGGTTCTTAAAACTAAATTGGACCCTAATCTAAAGTTAATAATATTAGGAGTCCCTGACTCAAGCTTAATATTAACAGTAAGTCAAAGACATTTTCATGATTACTGTTTGATAATTGGAAAAACATTAATATTAAAATTCTGGAAGGGAACATTATCCCCCACAATCAAAATGTGGACTGTGGAAATGTCGGAGACGTTGCATTTGGAGAGAATTAGGTTTGTCCTAATGGACAAATATGAACTTTTTGAACAGATATGTTCTCCATTCATTGATTACTTAAAGGGGTAGCATGGCTCAGCATTGTAACTCAATAAGTACCCTGGTGTAGGATTAGATGAAAAAAGTATTGGGATCTGTATACATCTCAAGAGATATTGTTATATGAAACTGTTCCATTCAATGTAAAGATTCTTTTATTTAATTTTTAATTATATAATTATTGTTTTAATTTTTTTTAATTTTTCTTGTTTATCTTTTCTTTTTTACTTTTTATTTTTTTTATAATATAATCATTATTATTTAATCACAATGTCTTGATTATATCTTTTTTATTTTTTATTTTTTTATTATATAATCATTATTATTCAATCACAACGTCTTGATTATTGATTTATACTTTTACTTTTTTTTTCACTCCTTTCCTTCCCAAAAAAAAATCAAAAACAGTAGCAATATATAAATTAACCCGTAATATCTGTACAACGTTTGTGATAAGTCTGATTTGTATTTGAAGTGCTGTTGTACCTTAGATAATATGCAATGCTTCTAATAAAAATATTAAAGAAAAGAACAGAATGATTCTACATCCCCCAGTCTTTTTAGACCTAGGGAAAATATTTGACACAAACTGATGGTTTTGACGAATTAACTTCTCAATAACCCCTTTTTTGTGCAATATGTTAAGTTCTGCCTACAGGTGCATATTCTCTTCTTGTGAATTTTCGACTTGGAACATGCTGACTGGGTGGACACACAGTAGGGTAAAATTCAATTTTAACCCCCTCTATACTGCTCAGTATAAATGAATCTGATGTTATCTTCTGCCATTGTTTGAGAAACAAGTGTAATCTGCCCCCAATTTGAACATCTGTTTCACTTAATTTGTATTCCTTAGGAGCAAAATCTCTCACCTGCACATGTCCTGACTGCGCTTGTTGCCCCTGGCCCTTTGTAGGGAAATTCGTCTTTTCCCTCGTGCCTGTGGCAGGCTGCCAGCTCCAAGTGTGTGAGACTGAGTGGCTCGACCCTTCCCCGGCGTCTGTGATGGTACCCTGCCGATAAGGAAAAATCCTTTTGCCTGGTTTGCCACTTGTCTTGATGAGGCCTTTGTTTTTTACATCCTCATGCAGTTCTTTAACTCGCTTAGTGAGATCCTTCCCAAACAAAAGGTTAGGCGGTTGTGCGCTGCTTGCCTTGCATAGTGATGCAAGTTTTGGGTTGATAACTGGGCGTATAGCACTCCTCCTTATATTATTTATTTCAAAGAATGCACTACACAGGAGTCCCAGCGCATCCTGATGGGCTTCTGTCATGTTCCCCTTGTCTTCTGTTGTTGCAAACGCAGTGAAAGCAATTTGAGCACTTTTTATAATGTCAACTCCTGCGCCCTTGCTGAAACCCCCAACTATGTCCATATAAGTTGGTTCACCATTGGCACTTTTAACAATCCACAATTAATTGGGGCTTCATATTTTTTGGCCGCCTCATCCATTGCCAGCTCTTGAAGCTGATGGGAGGGCATGTATTGAATAGCAGCTGCCAATTCTTCCCCTAATGGCTCCCCTGCTTCTCTGGGAACTGCAAATGTCTCAGCTATATTTGGAATTAGCTCTAGTTCCACTCCCTTGTGGCTCTGCCCAGCCACTGATTCGGCCTCAGTGTATTGCTGAGCCGGTATACCCTCCTCGTCAAAGGATGGGTAGTCATGCAGCCCTATTTCAGGTGCTGCTGGCGCAAGCTCTCCAACAGCCTGGCGTGGGCACCACTCCTCCTCCCAGAGTGCGTCCCTATCGAGCATCTTCTGCAATAAGATCTCGATCTGGGAGAGCCGTGAGCAAACGGTCTCTCCTTGCGGAGGTAAAACCTCCAGGCCCAACTCTGGGTCAACGGGCCTATTAGATTTCGAAGTAGCCTTGCGCCCTACCGGCGTGGCTACGCTGCTCACTGGCAATGGATTCGGTGTCACCAGATCCCTTGCTGGCCACGGACCTCGTGAACTCGGCGGCCATTCGCTAATCGCAGTCCTCCAACCTTTTTCCCCCAGATCGCCTCGCCGTCACCTTTTTAACTTTCTGCATCATTTTTAACGGTCTGAATGTTACCGCCAACACAGAAAGTGAGCACAAGAAAAGTTTCAAACTTACCTTGCATTTTAAATTTACCGCTTGGAGGAGCTCTGCTGCTCCAACCGGCCGACTGCACCAATGCGTCTGACGTAATGACGCACGTGCGGCTAGATGGGGTTCTTCACGTAGTCACTCACGTGATTCCAAAGTAAAATCCAAAACACTCAGCTGGTCAGGCAGCATCTGTGAAAATGGAAATAGAACTTTGTCAAGAGAGTCTTTGATCTGGAATGTTAACACTGTTTCACTTTCCACAGATGCTGCCTGATCTGTTGAGTGTTTTTTGTTCTTATTTGTTCAATTACTGTCAGTTTTGGGAAGCAGGCACTTAACAAGCTTTAGATGTTTCGATATCCAGTTATTTGGGTAGGATACACCAAAGTGCTGGAGTAACTCAGCAGGTTAGGCAGCATCTCTGGAGGACATGGGTAGGCTTTTGGGTTGGGACCCTTCTTCAGAGTCAACCCGACCCAAATGTCCCAACGAAAAAAGTTACCTACCTCTGTCCTCCCGAGACTTTACCTGACCCACTTGGTTACTCCAGCACTTTGTGTTCTTTGCAAGATTGCAGCACCTGCAGTTCCTTGTGTGTCCATACCTTTGGGTAGTGCCAATCAGAATATTATGGCAAATGAAGGAGGAGAGAATCAGCGACATCTACGGACACTGGACAAAAGGGCGGTAGGAGAGCTGCGGTCTAACTCTCCAAGGTCGGTTGCGGGAGGAGCCCCCCAGGGCTTGAAGGCAGAAGGCACAGAGAGGAGAAGGACGGTTTACTGGCAAACCAAATGAGTGATAACTGCAATGGGCCTTCATGGCCAGCTACAACTTGGACTGTGTAAAAAAACACCACGATTAGGCAACTATTGCACATGGACTCAGTGGGCTGTTTCTGTGCATGGGTTACTTAATCGGGGATTGTATTTAAGTATGCCAATAATCGCACTGATCTGTTTGCAAAAAATACATTTCACGGTATCTTCGGACAATAAAAGAACCATTGAACCACAGGGTGGTGTTTCAGAAGGGCAGCACAGTGGCGCAATGGTAGAGTCGCCGGAGACCTGGGTTCAATCCCGACTACAGGTGCTTGTCTGTACGGCGTTTGTATGTTCTCCCCATGATCTGCATGGGTTTTCTCTGAGATCTTTGGTTTCCTCCCACACTCCAAAGATGTACAGGTTTGTAGGTTAATTGGCTTGGTATAAATGTAGATTGTCCCTAATCTGTGTAGGACAGTGTTAGAATGTGGGGATCACTGTGGGACTCGGTGGATCAAAGGGCCTGTTTTCCGAACAAGATTTCTAAACTAAACTAAACTAAACTAAACTAAACTAAAAGAATGTGTGGCATTAGAATAAAGCTATGGTGTCCAGGACTGTAACCAGAAGAACATTTTAGTGAAAGGTTAGCGTAGCTTTTCCTTAAACTGTTACACCAAGGCAGTATTAGAGGAGGTGGGAGGAAGAACAGGTTTTCAACAGACCCATGGAAAAGCAATGAGCCTGGTGCATTGAGAATGATGAGGAAATATGAGATTATTCATTCCTCTTTTAACAAGCTACATTTTGTGTTATTACTGGGAAGTTAATGTGAGAACTTTATTCAAATCGTATTGTTGTTTAGTTTAGTTTAGTTTAGTTTGGAGATACAGTGTGGAAACAGGTTCTTTGGCTCACCTAGTCCGCACCAACCAGCGATCCCCCTCATGCACTAGCACTATTCTATGCACTAGGGACAATTTACAATTCTTACCAAAGCCAATTAACCTATAAACTTGTACATCTTTGAAATGTGGGAAGAAACTGGGGCACCTGGAGAAAACCCAAGTGTTCACAGGGAGAAAACAGTACCCGTGGTCAGGATCGAACTCGAGTCTCTGGCGCCGTAAGGCAGCAACTCCACCGCTGCACCACTGTGCCCTCAATTGCTTTATGAATTTGTGCATCCACACAGGGCTCCATATTTCAAAAGCATATATTAAGATTTTGGGGACAGTTTTGAACAACCTAAAATTCCAAAGTAAATGGTTTACCTGCTTGGTCTTTCAAAACCACTCAAAGTTTTAAAAACATGAAATAAATGTCTGTCTAATTATCTCTGCTCTAAGGAGAACAATTCAACCTCTCTACTATCGCTTCATAACTAAAGCAGTAATTTTCACAAACTTTAATTGCTGTTTTATAAGTGTTCTGTGTCATTGTATATCATTTGAACCTAGGATGATGTAATAGGAGCAGAAATAGACTGTTTGGGCTTATGCCAGCATTCAGTTGATTCTGAGTCTTGTACACATCCCCACCCAGTCCTTTCATCTCTGATCTCCTAGTGTTCAAACTTCTATCTCACTCAGATTCGTGATTTAGCATCCACAGCCTTTTGAAGAAGAGAATTTCAAAGATTCAAAAACATCCGCATAAGGGCAGCATAGATAGGGTGGGTGGTCAGAGTCTTTTTCCCCAGGGTAGTGGAATCTCAAATTAAAGGATGTAGACTTTAGATGAGAGGGGAAAGATTTAAAGGGGACCTGAGAGATTACCTTTCTCACATAGATCCTTCAGCCCAACTGGTCCATGTCGACCAAGATGTCTCACCAATCTTAGCTCATTTATGGTGAGGATATGGAATGAGCTGCCAGAGAAAGCCATAGTTAGTTTAGTTTATTGTCACGTGTACCAAGTTAACCAGTCAGTGGAAAGATTATACATGATTGCAATCGAGTCATCCACGATGTACAGATACGTGATAAAGGAAGTAACGTGAATAATGATAAAGCCCAGTCCAGCAAGATAATGTGCAGTAAAGTCCAATCAAAGATAGTCCAAGGGTCTCCAATGAGGTAGCTAGTAGCTCAGGACTCCGCTCTAGTTGTTGGTAGGATGGTTCAGTTGCCTGATGACTGTTGGTAAGAAACTGTCCCTGAACCTGGAGGTGTGCGTTTTCACACTTCTATAACTGTTTCCCGAAGGGAGAGGGGAGAAGAGGGAGTGGCTGGGGTGCGTCATCCTTGATTATGTTGGTAGTCTTGCAAGGCAATATGAGGTGTAAATGGAGTCATTGAAAGGGAGGTTGGTTTGCGTGATGGTCTGGACTGTGTCCGCAATTCCCTGCAATGAGGTGGGTACAATTACAATATTTAAAATACATTTGGGTAAATACATGGATAGAAAAGGTTCAGAGGGATATGGGACAAACACAGGGAAATGGGGCAAACGTACATAGACATCTTGGTCGACATGGACCAGTTCGGCTGAAGGGTCTGTTTCTGCATGACTCTCTGACTCGCTAAAAGATTCCTCCTCATCACATTGCTAAATTACTACCAGCTCTCTAGGTCTGTGCTGTCCAGAGTGAGGAACCAACTTCATCATCACACCACGCTTTGATCTATAGGAATGGTTAAGACTGCCTTTGACTGGTTCAATGCAAGAACTTTGATTGGGGCATTTGAATTCAGTTTAACCTTTAGGGGCATATAAAGCTGGAGGAGAATAAATATATCTGCAACTCTTGATTTGCTGTAAAAGCTCAATTGGCTAGTTATTGCCCTCTGGGCAAAATAAAACCTGCCTTGTTTGAAGAGTTAGCTTGTATGTCTGCAGACACAGAGTTGATGCTCAACTGCTCTTTAAATGGGTGACTGAATCATTCAGTTAAACTGTGCAAGGACAGGCACCAACTGTCAGACATGCTAGCAGTCAGCCAGCCCTACCCTCCTACCTTCTTCTCTTCCTTCCTTCCTCCCTCCCTTCTTCTTTTACCTACAAGAACTCAACAAGATAGTTGTTGGAGTAGACCATTAGGCCCCTCAAGCCTGCCCCGCCATGCAAGAGGTTATGGGGCAAAGGCAGAAAATGGGGTTAGGAGGGACAGATAGATCAGCCATGATTGAATGGCAGAGTAGACGATGGGCCGAATAGCCTAATTCTACTATATTTTATGATAATTGCTGTCTCCCTTCCTTTACCCCTCAACCCCTCCATCTTTCCCTCCATCCCTCCTTCCTTACCTTCTCTTACTCCTGATTTTTGATGCAATGTCCTCGCAGCCAGCAATTCATATATGTTGAGACAACAATCTCAATATTGCAGCTTGCTTTTACGCTTTTTGATCTTTGTGCGGCAAATCTGCCTCACAAGAAGCATCCTAAGTGCTCGCTACTCAACAATATCTTTGGAGTGCATCTGCAATGACTAGCAGCATTTTCTAATTAGTTGCTCAGTCAATTAACAAGCAGAACACAATATTCCTAACACTCGAAATGCCACTCTGCATTGTTTTAGATGTTTGGTTCTCATCACATGAACGAGTTCCCAGTCACTGGTCTATGCTGATATTGCACCTGTATTGAAGTATCCTTCATGTAGTTCAACCACCTATCCATGTACTTGTCTAAATGTTGTTTAACTGTTGTGATTGTACCTGCCTTAGTTATCTCCTCCGGCAGCTCGTTCCATAAACCCACCATCTTTTGTGTGAAAAAATCACTCCTTGGGCTCCTATTAAATTTTTCCCCCCTCACCTTAAACCTACATCTTCTGGTTCTGGATTCCCCTACTCTAGTCAAGAGACTCTGTGCGTCTACCTGATTTATTCTTCTCATGACTTTGTACACCTCTATAAGATCACCCCTTGTCCTCCTGCGCTCTGAGAAATAGAGTCCTAGCCTGCTCAATCTCTCTCTATAGCTCAGGCCCTCGAGTCCTGGCAACATCCTCATGAATCTTCTCTGCACCCTTGATCCTGATCTCCCAACCTACCTCATTGCAGTCCTTGCACTTATTTTATTAGCACTTTCTCTGTAAACGCATGACTATAGTGCTGTAGAATTATATTCTTCACTTTGGTTATTTTTAACTTTTTGCAGTACTTCTATACTTATCTACAACTTTTAGTCATGTGTGGTATGATTTGACTGGATAGCACGCAAACAACGTTTTTTCACTGTATCTTGGTACATGTGACAAAAATAAACCAATATCAATGCAAAGTAGACAAAAATGCTGGAGAAACTCAGCCGGTGAGGCAGCATCTATGGAGCGAAGGAATAGATGGTCAATGTAATAGGTGGTAAATGATCAATACAATGTAACTGGTGAACACTCAACAACAATGAGAAGTAATCAAGGGAAAGTCAAAGAAGAATTGAGATTAAACTACAGGATCTCAGAGATGGGGCAGCAGGGAGGTGATTGAAAATGACCTGGACAAGCAGATAGTGAGAAGGTTCAGTAGGAGGAATACATAGTGAACTGCTTTTGAATTCTGTGGTTGTACGGACCTGACTCAGTATCACTCTCTTCAAGACATTGGACAATAGAGAGCAATTGAATTGAACACAGGAAATAAATAAAAGAACGGCAGCATTAAGACAGCACCATCTTACACCACAGACAGAAAATGTTCCATAGGAAGTGGTCAGAGCAGTACATCAAATGTTTCAATACTGGGAGATGTGAGACAATTGTATATTACACAGAGGGTGGTGTGTGCCGGGGACATGCAGCCGGGAGTGGTGGTGGACGCATATACTATAATGACGCTTAAGAGGCTTTTAGATAAGCACATGGATATGGAGAGATGGAGGGATATGGATCACGTGCAGGCAGAGGAGATCAGATTAACTTAGCATTATGTTTGGAAAGGACAATGTGGGCCAAAAAGCTTGTTCCTGTGCTGTACTGGTCAATGTTCTGTGTCCTATGTAAAGTATGGCATATTATTACATGCTAAATGCTTGTCTTTTCAGTTAAATACATTCCGTTGTATCCATGATTCTCACTGAAAAAGTAACTATAACAGAGCTGTTCTTCACTGGGTTGACAAAAATGCTGGAGAAACTCAGCAGGTGAGGCAGCATCTATGGAGCGAAGGAAATAGGTGACGTTTCAGGTCGAGACCCTTCTTCAGACTGATGTGAGGGGGGGGGGGGGGGGGGGGGGGGGGGACGGGTAGAATAAAGGAAGAGGTGGAGACAGTGGGCTGAGGAAGAGCTGAGAAGGGGAGGAGAAAGTAGGGACTACCTGAAATTAGAGAAGTCATTGTTCATACTGCTGGGGTGCAAACTGCCCAAGCGAAATAGTGGGTTTCAGTGGGTTTCTCTACAATATTTTCAATAGGAAAGTGCCTTGCATGCAACCAGGAAGTAATTAATATATTCTGAAAATTGAACAGATTTAACATTTAAATATGCAGAAAGGAACTGCAGATGATGGTTTATACCGAAGATAGACGCAACGTGCTGGAATAATTCAACAGTCAGGTAGCTTCTCTGGAGGAAAAGGAATGGGTGACGTTTCAGGTCGGAGGACTTCTTCTGACTGAGTCTGAAGAAGAGTCTGAAGAAGGGTCCCGACCCGAAATGTCCCAATCTTTGTCTCCATAGATGCTGCCTGACCTGCTGAGTTACTCCAGCACTTTGTGTCTATCTTAAACATTTAAATGCTCTATTTAAGGAGCAAAGAAAACAAAACAGTTAACAATAAATAAAGCAACATTTTACTGGGAGAAGTTGCATTACTTATTGTTAACAGTTTAACTAATGAACTAGAATGTCATTGTAAGTGACTGAGAGTGAATGGTGTGGTTAATATCCTCAGAAAGTGCAGTAAGTGGAGGATAGTGACAAACAAACTAAGTGCAATAAATGAATATCAGTCACTTGCAAAGATGTTTTCTCAAATTATTTCCATTCGTATTATATGCAGCCTAAAAGATAAATAGTTACAGGTGAGGGTTAATGCAAATAAATTATGTCCTTATTTTAATTTGGACATTATGCTATAGATCAGCAGACCTATCGCTTATGAATACCTCAGCTCATATATAATGTATTTTTTTTGTTGAGATAAAATTGCAGTAGAGATATTTTGTAATTCTCTTATTTTTGCCAAAACCACCATTATCATAAGACCATAAGATATAGGGGCAGAAATAGGCCACTCCGCCCATCAAGTCTGCTCCACTGTTCGATCATGGCTGATCTATTTTTTCGTTTCAACCACATTCTCCTGCCTTCTCCATGTAATCTTTGATTAATGATCAAGAACATGTCAATGAAGAACCTTATTAATCAAGAACCTATCAATCTCCACTTTTCAAAATACCCAATGACTTGGCCTCCACCACACTCTGTGGCAGTACATTGCACAAATTAAATGCTCTCTGGCTAAAGAAATTCCTCCTCATCATTCTAAAGGTATCCTTTTATTCTGAGGATGTGCCCTGTGTCCTTAGAGTCTCCCACTACTGGAAACATCCTCCACATATCCACTCTATCTAGGCCTTTCATTACTTGTTGGTTTCAATGAGATCCCCCTTCATCTTCCCTAAACTCCAGTGAGTATGGGCCCAGAGCCTTCAAACACTCCTCATATGTTGACCCAATGATCCCCAGGATCATTCTCGTAAAGCTCCTCTGGACTGTCTCCAATGCCAGCATGTTTATCCTCAGATAAGGGCCCAAAGCTGTACACAATGTTCCAAATGTGGCCTGTCCAGTGCCTCATAAAGCCTAAAGGGCCTGTCCCACTTACGCGACTTTTTCGGCGATTGCCGGCATCCGTCATAGGTTGCAGGTTGACGAAAATTTTCAAACATGTTGAAAATTCAGTGGCACTACGGCTCTTTGGGTGACTGAGGAGACTACTCACCACCATACAGGCGACACCTTGGCGACATATCGCGGGGTGAAGCCTGTATGGTCGTGAGTAGTCGCCCAAAGAGTCGTACCTTGTTCTGATCGCCGCTGGATTTTCAACATGTTGAAAATTTTCGGCGACCTGCAGCGACCTATGACGGGTGCCGGCAGTCGCCGAAAAAATCAAGTAAGTGGGACAGGCCCTTCAGCATTACATTTGTGCACTTATACTCTAGCCCCCATTTAAATGAACGCTAACATTGCATTTGCCTTTCTCACTACTGATTCAACTTGCAAATTAACCTTTTGGGAATTCTGCACCAGCACTCCCAATTCTTTTTGTAACCAGTCTAAAGCTCCATGTTGTTGGAGTCATGTGCTGCAATTCAAAGAAATGCAAACAAATCATTTGAAATCAAATTGCATAAACCAATGAGCATTGTTAACAATCAAACAAAGTGTTGCATCTAACTAATTATGCATAAAGTGCTCTTCAATCAAACAAAGGGGAAATAAATGTTGCAGGTGGTTGTAATGGTTTATCCATAGAACAGTTCCTGGAAGTGATTTCGCAGTCTTTGTCCATTTCGAGTTCCAAGGTCCCACAGTGCTCCATATGTTCCTCGTGTGACCATCGTATGAACTTTAGTTTAGTTTAGAGATACTGTGCGGAAACAGGCCCTTTGGCCCACCGATTCTGCGCCATCCAGCGATCCCCGTACACAACCATTATCTTACACGCACGAGGGACAATTTTACCAAGCCAATTAACCTACAAACCTGTAGTCTTTCAGTTCGGGAGGAAACCTGCGATTCTGGTGAAAACTCATGCAGGTCATTGGGAGAACGTACAAACTCCACATAGACAACACCCGTACTTAGGATCAAACCCAGGTCCCTGGCACTGTAAGACAGCAACTCTACTGCTGCACCACCCAGATAGAGGGTAATGGATTTTGTGAAAACCAACCAAGTTCTGAGAGTTTAATTTTCATTCAGAACAAAAATGGGAGCATTCACACTGTCCTCTGGCACAAATTCACTATGGAATAGTTGAGAAGGAGAGAGAGAAGCAAATGCTGTGGACTGGAGTCAGCAGAACTCTTTTAAAATATCATCCACCTGTGTGACATTTTTAAACATTGGAAAATCTTGCAAGCTTTGAAGAGTCACGAGTGTTTTATTGTCATATGTCCCAGACATAACAATAGAATCCAGTACCTTTGAAAAAGAATCTTGGGATCAGAACCAACTGGGATGTGGCTTGAGCCTAGAATGTTGTGTTCAGAAGTGTTACTAACTGAACCAGACTTGTGCAGAGAACAGTGATGTTAGAAATCTCAAACACGAAACATAGAATACTGTGATGAAGTAGTCCAAAGGTAAGGTTCTGACTCCACTAGATTGAGATTCTAATGATCCATCATTATAGCCATTAGGCGATGTGCTCATATTTAAGGCACTGCCTTACCGCGCCAGAGATCCGGGTCCGATCCTGACTACTGGTGCTGTTTAGAAACATAGAAATTAGGTGCAAGAGTAGGCCATTCAGCCCTTCGAGCCTGCACCGCCATTCAATATGATCATGGCTGATCATCCAACTCAGTATCCCGTACCTGCCTTCTCTCCATACCCTCTGATCCCCTTAGCCACAAGGGCCACATCCAACTCACTCTTAAATATAGCCAATGAACTGGCCTCAACTACCCTCTGTGGCAGAGAGTTCCAGAGACTCACCACTCTCTGTGTGAAAAAAGTCTTTCTCATCTCGGTCTTAAAGGATTTCCCCCTTATCCTTAAGCTGTGACCCCTTGTCCTGGACTTCCCCAACATCGGGAACAATCTTCCTGCATCTAGCCTGTCCAACCCCTTAAGAGGGGTTTGTATGGAGTTTGTATGTTCTCCCTGTGATCAGGTGGGTTTTCTCCGGGTGCTCCAGTTTCCTCCCACGCTCCAAAGACGTGTTGGTTTGTAGCTTACCGGTAATTGGCTCCTGTAAATTGCCCAAGTGTGTAGGATAGAAATCATGTATCGGCGATCACTGGTTGTCATGGACTCGGTGGGCTGTTTCTATGATGTATCTCTACACTAAACTAAACTTAATATGGAAGAACTATATGCATCAGTTTTATCATGGGGTGGGAGATTGCAACCTTCACGTGGTCCCCCCCTGTTTCGACTAATACAATCAACCCGACGCGTACAAACAAATAGATCAAATAGAACAAGTTGACCTGCAACGTTAGGCTGTGCACGCCATAAACAAGAAGAAGAAGTTATATCGTAGCCCATGGAATCAAATAGTAACTTCATTAAGCCAACACTTGTAAATTCTCAAATAAATCTATCTTATTTACTTCAAAGTACATTTTTACAAAACACTACAGTAAAATGCACCACGAAGACAGCATCTGAAGTTAGGATTGAACCTGAGTTCTGACACTGTGCGGCAGCAGCTCTACCACTATGTAGCCCCCATTCCCACCATTCTCTGCTTCTTATGTTAGTTTTCACTCATTAGCTGAGCTTTGCTTGCTGAAAGGCACACATTTGAAAATCTATCATTTATTAACTGCATGCAAACTGATCGAGAATCTTGCAAATCTTGCTGATAGCCTGGTGGGTTGTATCATCCCATCCCCAGCTCTGCTGAAGAAGGGTCACGAACCAAAATGTCACCTTTCCGCGCTCTACAGGGATGTTGCCTGACCCGCTGAGTTACTCCAGCATTTTGTGTCTTGCCCTGCTCCTTCTTGTGTTTCCAGTGGTCAACTTTCTGCCCCATTAGCGGCTCACAAAGACTGTATTGAAGCACCATTAATAAAACGCAGATCAGAGAAACCCAAAGAATAGAAGTTTCAAATATGATGCTGAAACTCTCGGCTCTGTCAACATCATAAAATGCCTCCATTTTAATAACATTATCAAAAACGTTTGCTAAGGATTGTGATTTTTGACTCACTTTTAGGCACTTATTATCTTATATGGGTATCGAACAGTAGACAAATTTAATATGAGGTGCATGTCCTTGACATTTGATCCAGAGGCAATTTGATACAATCTTTCTTTGATTAAGCTGTGTATCTCACACTGATAACTGAAGAGGAAATAACTGTCAGCTTATGTATAAGATAGCGCGCAGACAGCAGAATACAACCGATCAATTAGTAAGAGATGGAAATGCAGTCTGAGGCTGTGGTTGAGTGATTCCAGGCATCATTAAATCTCCATGTGCTTGTTTCAAGCATTCCTCTGCCTGCCTGTGCATTTGTGGGCACAGCTGACGTTGGTTGTGTGCATGCATGCATGCATGCCACGTGCATCAGAATCTGCATGTGTGTGAATGCGTCTGTTTCTCTTTCACAGTCAGAGAGCTACACAGTTCAGAAACAGTCCTCTTGGACCACACTCTGGAGCTCCTCCAGCACGATGTGTCCTTTAGACACTGGATTTGTGGGCCAGGGCCATGACCAGAATTAGAGCTAGTTGCTGCTCCAGGCCCTGGGGCTGGAAACGCATTCACATTGCCTGACAGCAATACATCATTACCCTTTGAAACCATCAATGATGTAGGTGAAAATACTATTTCAAACAATAAATCACACCACAAGGATAATTGATAACCATGATAAAACATCTTTTGAAGTATGTGGGCGCATTTTACGTCCAACATCCTGGAAAAGACAATGGGATTGTTTGTGGATCTTCTTCCTAGTAGTTCTCTCCCCCTCCCATGACCAGGTTGGGTACAGTATATTGGATTGTATCAAGAGTTAAGTGGGGGTGGAATGAGATGGGGAATAATGCAAAATTACATCAGAATTCCCCTTCTTTACCTAAATGTGATTGAATGCAAGTCCTCCCATTAGCTAAGGTGCAGTCCCAATCTTCCAACCTACTTCATTGCAGACCTTGCACTTTTTCTCTGTAACTGTAATACTATAATGCCCTAACACTATATTCTGAACTCTAATATTTTTCTCTTGTATTTTTGTATGGCCTGATTTTATTTCGGAGTCACATGAGTGACTACGTGACGTAAAGACCCCGTCCAGCACGCATGCGCGACATTAGCGTTCATGCAGTGCACCCGCGACGAACGGGAGTTCAAGGCGCTCCCGCTACAAATTGAAAAGTCGGGCCGACAGGTATGTTTTACCGTGGCCGTGTGTATTTTTTCTGTGGTCTGCTTTATGTTCCAGGAGAATGAGCAAGACCAGAGGGAAGAAATCTGCAGCTCGCCCCCGTTCGTCTTCCGTTGGGGAACGTTCTTTGGATGGGGGGCAAGTGGCGGTAGGAATAACTACCGAGCCGAGCCCAGCACTGCTAGTGCAGCCTGAGCAGCGGGCTGGAGGTACCTGCAGCCAGAACCGGGCGGTAGTATCCGACGATTCGGATGAAGATGCCTCACCGCTTGAGAGCGGCACAGGCAGCTGCCTAAGTCGAATGGAACGGCTTGTGGAGCAATTGCTCCAGCGAGATCTGCTGAGAGAGCAGCAGCAGACTCGCCAAGGGAGCTCAGGCACTTCCGCAGTGCCCTTTAGGGCACTGACCATTGCTTCACCTTCTTTTGAAGGCAGCATTGGCAACCAGGTCTGGGCTGGTCAAGAAGAGGGGTTGCTGGCTGAAGATGTCCGGAGTACGCAGGGTGTACAGGATCAGGAAGAGCTGCTGGGTGTGGTCAACCGCTACGTGGTCATTCCACGAGCGGGTCGGCCTTTGGAGCCGAAACTTGCAGCCAGCATTGGCCACTTGTCCTCAAAACCCCTACAAGAACAGGTGGTCAATGAGGCTCTTGAACAATATACAGTCCCAGAAAATTGTACATCATTGAATGTACCAGCTGCAAAAAGCCAAATTTGGGGACATTTGGGGCAGAACATCAGGAACCTGGAGTTGAAGCTCCAGAAAATCCTTAAACTCCCGACTGCAGGAATAACATCATATGCTGGGTCCATTGATGGTGCGGACATCTCCACGAATCAGCAAGACACATTAGCTCTGCTGTGCACCACTCAATATGAGATAAACAATTTACGGAAGGAAATCATCAAGCCTGCCCTCAACCCTAAATTTGCGGGACTTTGCAAAACACCGGGTTCACAGCCTCCAATTCTGCTTTTTGGAAAGGACATTCTGAAAAAGGTGAAAGACCTAGAGGAAGAATCCAAGACCTTTGGTCTCATGAGGGCAGGTTTGAGACCGAGCAGACCTAACAAACCCAGGCGGCAGTACCCCACGGCGTCCACCAGTCGTCGACCACCATATGCGACTGGTGAAAGCTCGGGGTCTGCAACCATTCCCCGTAAGCCTTTTTTAGGCCAGGGCCCAGAGCGGACCCCATGGAAAAATGCGCCACCCCCAACAACATCAACATCAACATCAACATCAACATTAACATCAACAGCAGCCCTCTACAGCCCAGCAGAGACCTCATCATCCAGCGAAGAGGCAGAAGAAGCACCAGTAACCATGGAGGTAGGTGGGTCTGGTTCCTCTCAGCATATGAGCAGTAGGGGCTCTATACTAGCAGGGGGAAGATTGCACTTGTTTTTGGATGCATGGGAATCCATCACTAATGACAAGTATATACTCAGCAGCATTCATGGCTATAAAATTGACTTTTTTCATGAAAACAATCCGCCAGTTCAGATATACCCCAAAGGGTATTCACCCTCTCAAAGAGAAACAAGAGGGTCAAGCTGAACTGATGAGGCTACTAGCAAAAGGTGTCATTTAAAGAACAAAACATGAACCTTTGGAATTTGTGTCTAATATTTTCACTAAAACTAAAAAAGATGGTGGATGTCGCATCATCATTGACTTAACTACTTTAAACAAGTCTGTTAAGTATATACATTTAAAGATGGAAACTTTTGTAACAACCAGACTATTGATATCTAGAGGTTACTTTCTAGCAAGCATTGATTTAAAAGATGCCTACTACTCAGTACCCATACACAAGGAACATCGTAAATACTTAAAGTTTATCTGGATGAAACAGCTATGGCAATTTAAAGCCTTACCAAATGGACTAACCTCCGCTCCAAGGTTGTTCACTAAAATCTTAAAACCCGCTTTGGCATTATTGAGGAAACAAATGCATATAGTCATGGCGTACTTAGACGACATTTTAATAGTAGGGAAAACCTTGGAGACAGCTATTTTGGCAGTAGCAGCCACCAAACGTTTGTTTGAAACTTTGGGGTTTGTCATACATCCAGATAAATCCAATTTTACACCGTCCACTACCATGGACTATCTTGGATTTACGATTGATACTGTTCGCATGATTGTAACTCTGCCGAAGGGGAAAGCGTCAGAATTGGCACTATCTTGCAGTGAACTAATGAATAAACATCAGTCAACCATACGGCAGGTAGCTAGAGTTATTGGTAAAATGGTAGCAGCTTTTCCAGCTGTTCAATTTGGGCCTTTGCACTATCAAAATTTGCAAAGAGCAAAAGTGCACGCACTAAAGCAAAACTCAGGTCACTTTGACCGAGTTATGAATTTAACTGCTGAATCCATTCCAGAGTTACAATGGTGGACAAGGAACGTTAGTCTCAGTTCCAGTCCCATAATAATCACCAACCCAGTATTAACCATTCAAATGGATGCCAGTGCTTTGGGCTGGGGAGCAACTAACATGCAATCCAGCACAGGGGGCAGATGGACTAATTCTGAATCATTTTGCCTACAGACATGGGGTATCAACTACTTAGAAATGTTGGGTGCGTTTTATGGTTTAAAAGCATATTCATCTAATACGCATCATGCACATGTCCGGTTGCAATTAGATAATACCACGGTGGTGGCTTATATAAACCACATGGGTGGTGTAAAGTCGATATCGTGTGACAATTTGGTCAACCCAATCTGGCAATGGTGTGTCGAAAGACATATTTGGTTATCAGCAACTTACCTACCAGGTAAGCAAAATACAGTGGCAGACACCAGGTCACGCAAATTTAATGATAACATCGAATGGATGTTAAATCCCAAAGTATTTGCTGAAATTACAAAGCAATATGGCACACCAGATATCGATCTATTTGCATCCAGGCTGAATCACCAGGTACCAGCGTATGTCGCTTGGGAACCAGACCCTGAGGCAGCAGCAGTTGATGCATTCACGCTGCATTGGGGAAAAATGTTCTTATATGCTTTTCCTCCCTTCTGCCTCATCAGTCGGGTATTACGCAAGATTCAATTGGATTCTGCTTCAGGAATCTTGATAATACCCAACTGGCCTACACAGCCATGGTTCGCAGTGGCCCTCGACATGGCTGTCGAAACAACGTTGGAATTCCCCAGCAGTCCAGAATTATTAATCCACCCAGTGTCAGGCATTAGTCACCCGTGCCATGACAGAGTCAATCTCCTGGCTTGCAGATTCTAAAAAGACCTCTACTGGGCCTGGGACTGTCTGAGGACGCCATCAACATGATGACCGCATCCCACCGGGAGTCCACCAGGAGACAATACCTGACCAACATAAGAAAATGGGAACGGTATTGCTCCAAAACAGGAACTACCTACTCAACAGCTACAGCCACCAGTGTTGTGGAGTTCCTGGTTGGATTACATTGGGAAGGACTCAGCTACAGCGCCATCAATACAGCCAGGAGTGCGTTGTCAGCTTATTTGGTTCCAGCAGCAGGACAACAGGCTTTGGGGTCCCATCCACTGGTGGTCAAAATCATGAGTGGCATTTTTTACACTAATTCCCCCAGACCAAGGTACACTCAGATCTGGGATGTCAGCATTGTGCTGACGTACCTTAGGGGATGGCCACCACCCAGGTCATTCACGCTGGAACAACTTACTCTGAAATCAGTCATGCTCATGGCACTAGTGTCAGCTGAAAGGGTACAGTCCCTCCACCTTCTGAGGCTGGACAGCATGACAGAGTCATTGGACTGTTTCACATTCCATATTCAGGGACTGGTCAAACAAACTAGACCAGGTACCACACCACCAGTCATGGAGTTCCGGGCATATTCACCTGACCCACGGCTGTGTGCCAAGACACATCTCGCAAATTACATAGACACAACATACAACTTAAGAGGGAGAGAAAAAGCCTTATGGATAAGCCACAAGAAGCCTCATGGTCAGGTGACGAGCCAAACCAATTCAAGGTGGCTCAAGCAGGTGCTTAAGTCCGCGGGAGTCAATACTAATGTTTACAAATCTCACTCCACCAGGCTGCATCTACGTCGGCGGCTAGGCGAATGGACGTGCCTATGGACCATATTCTGGCCAGAGCAGGATGGTCCTCGGAAAGAACTTTCCAAAGATTTTATAATAAGCCGCTGGCGGAACCTGCTACATTTGCAGACAGAATTTTAGAATCTGCAGATAATATTTAATTTAAGCCCGGGGGAGCTCTTTGTTTTTTGTTGCCATTAATAAACCTTTTTTGTTCACAAACAGGTTATTGTTGATTGTGGTAACATACTTCCTCCCTCTAAGGTCTTCAGACAGTAAGTGAAGCATGAGCTGGTACACGGTTCGGAATCACAGAGCTTTGAAGTCTTCACGTAGTCACTCACGTGACTCCAAAATAAAATAGTGAGATTAAATGAGAACTTACCAGTTCGAAGTTTGATCTGTATTTTATGAGGGATTACGTGACGTAAAGACCCCGTCCAGCGCGCAGGCGCGACATTCTTCAAAGCAGCGGTGTGGATTCACAGAAAAAACACAACAATTGAAATAAATATAGTAAAGAAAAAATAAGAACTTAATTACCAGTTGATCTGTATAATAGAGGGTGGGAGCGGAGGGCAAGTAATCCCTCATCGTAACTCCTCATAAAATACAGATCAAACTTCGAACTGGTAAGTTCTCATTTAACCTCACTATTATACTTATGTATCATATTATTCAGCTGGATGGCAGGCAAATAACGATTTTCACTCCATCTATACATACACGTGAAAATAATAAATGAACACTACGTTTTATCTGCATCACTCTCCATAATGTAACAGCTGTCTGAAAAGAATGTGTTCAATCAATGGGTGATTTGCCCAAATGGCTCCAAATTGGCTTCATGAGGCAGAAGTGATTAGTACACTTAGTCCTGTTCCTGTTGAATTTCAGGCAGCAATGGTGCCTTTAACTGAGATTTGTTAATACCACCTTGGTGAAGTGATTGATATTCAATCAGTCATTAGAAGTAATGCTAAGGACACGAGTCCTGAGTTGCATCGGTTGCCTGTCTGTGCAGAGATTGTTAACACCTTGGAAATGTGAGTTGCTGGTTATCCTGACAAGCAGACTCCTGAAAGATTAACTGATTTGCCAAACAACATTTTGCCATGGGTTACGTGACACTGGATCCTGTACACGTTCCCTTGCTTATCCTTGTAAGCAAGGGAAAAAAAACACTCTGTCCTCTGTTCTTTGCCTGGGAATTTCCTTTATAATGCATCATATGTGGCATGATTACTGAGCCCGGCAAGGACGTTCTGCTCAATCTGTGAGAAAAATATGCAGAAGGCAAATGGCCAAACAGAGCTATTAAAATTAAATTTAAGGCATTTAAATTTAAACATTTAAAAATTAAATTTAAGGCTGCACGGTGGTGCAGCGGTAGAGTTGCAACCTTACAGTGCCAGAGACCCTGGTTTGACCCTGACTGTGGGTGTTGTCTGTACAAAGTTTTTACCTTCTCCCAGTGACTGCGTGGGTTTTCCCCGGGTGCTCCGGTTTCCTTCCACACTCCAAAGACGTACAGGTTTGCAGGTAATTTTAGCTTTGGCAATTTTTTTAATTGTCCCTAGTACTGTATATAGAGGATAGTGCAGTGTATGGCAATCGCCGGTCGCCACGGACTCGGTGGGCTGAAGTGCCTGTTTCCTCGCTGTATCTCTAAACTAAACTAAATTAAACATGCGGAGGCCTGTTTTGATTTTTGTGTGAGATTGGGGAATTGCACGTTTGATTCTTTTTTCCTTTACCCGGTTCAATGTCCCTTCCATTCAGTGGTATTTCTATTATCTAGTCCCGCTGGGAGAAACTGAGAAGGCATCTGATCTCTCACATGGACTGCAAGAGATAATGGAGATAATGTTGTACATTATGATTTACGACTGTACTGACTTAAAGCAAAAGGCACACGGGAGCCATTAGCAAAATGATCGATGGATTTGAATCGCTGAAATATATAACCTTTCCCTGCCACTAACTTCCTGACTTCCACACAATCGCTTGATTTAAACAATTTGGTGCATTTATGCAGCCGTTAGAAGCAAGTGGGTTTGACTTCAATGTGATTGCAATGTGGGTGAAGAAATGGTTATACAACTCAATTCTGTGATTATTTAATGTCATCAAAGCTGCTCCTGAGAAAAGCGAGGACATTTAAATCTATCGTGAAGTAAACTTAAAGGCTTCCAGATATCCCGGTGATTGTTCTTGTACGGGCATGTAATTATTTGTTATCATTGTTGTGTCTTTAATCTGATTCTATAACTCACTTCACCCAAGAGTCCAGGCAAAGTGATGGTGCCTGAGTTTTTCACCACTATCAATGGAAACAATTGCAGGTAAACTTCAGAAGCAGGGATTAAACATCACCTTTATTTATTTGCTTTTAAAATGAATCGGCGTGGTGAGATGGCTTTCATCTTTTTAAAGTCACATTTATTGGGAACAGGTTGCTTTGAAGGCACTGGAAGAGAGAGTTAATCTTTGCGCTGCCTCTCCAGTGCTGCAGCGGCTTATACAGCAGGAAGCAGATCTGTTACCATTGGCAACTCTCAATTCTCCAGAAGGAAGGAACAATATGTAAATGTAACAGCATTAAAGTACAGGGCTGTTCACACCTTAGTCTGTATGACTGGAATCAGGTGGAAACAGAGCAAGGGTCTGAGTTTAGGTATTCCCAAATCCTGTTTCAGTGCATTCCAGATACCCACCACTCTCTGTGTAAACAAGCTTGGTCCATACATATTCTTTGAACTTTCCCCCTTTGACCTTAAAGCGGCGGCATGGTAGCACTGTGGTAGAATTGCTGCCTTACAGTGTTGCAGTGCAATAGACCCGGGTCCGATCCCGACTACGGGTGCTGTCCATACGGAGTTTGTACGTTCTCCCCGAAACTGCGTGGGTTTCCTCTCAGTTCCTTTCAGTTGTAGGTTAATTGGCCTGGTAAAAGTGTAAATTATCCCTAGTGTGTGTACACTAGTGTTAATGTGTGGGGATCGCTGGTCGGTGTGGACTCGGTGGGCTAAATCTATGCCCTCTAGTCTTTGACACTTCCACCTTAGAAAAAAGTTTCTGACTGTCTACACTATGCACACGTCTCGTAGATTTATAAACTTCTATCAGGTCTCCCCTCAGCCTCCAACTCTCAATCCAGGTTTGTCCAAACTCTCCTAATAGCTAATACTCTCTATTCCAGGCATCCCTCTGATAAACCTCTTCTGCACCTTCTCCAAAGCCTCCACATCCTTCCTATAATGGGGTGACCAGACTGCACACAAAACTCCAAATGTTGCCTAAACAAACTTTTATAAAGCTGCAACATGACTTCCTGACTCTTTTACTCAATGATGTGTAATGGAGCCTATATTAAAGAGCCAGTTAGAGGAACATTTCAGCAACATCCTATGGCAAACAGGAATCAGCCCAAGTCCCTTTAAGTGAATCTCATGATATGTGTGAGTGTCCTAATTAAATTGAGGTCTCTATTATAACATCTTACCACTTGAAGTTAATATGGTTCCTAATACCTGAAATACACTCTGCAAAGTCCCCACAATGATGTTTCTTAATCTTTGTGACTGAACAATCCTTTGTACCAGGAGGGCTATCAAAAAAACTAAGATTGCAGAAACAAGTGAGAGACGGTGATTTAAGAAGTATTTGGGAAAGGGTTCACATGTTTAGGGAAAGATCTTAGGGTTTTCTCTGTTGAAGTATTGAAGGCCATCATGATGTCCAATCCATATCCCTCCACCAAGTGCTTATCTAATAGCCCCTTATGATATGGGCATCATGTCTTAGCACTGGACAACTAATACATTTTAGCATTTGATTAGCTACAGAAGATAGAGAAATAGGTGAAGTGTAATAGAGTTGACCATAGATGCAAAATGTTGGAGTAACTCAGCGGGACAGGCAGCATCTGTGGAGAGAAGGAATGGGTGACGTTCCGGGTCGAGACTGTTCTACAGACTAGTCAGGGGAAAGGAGAACAAGAGATATAGATGGAGATGTAGTGAGATGTAGAAATATGAAAGATATGCAAAAATGTAATGATGATAAAGAAAACAGGCCATTGTTAGCTGTTTGTTAGTTGAGAACGAGAAGCTGGTGCGACTTGGGTATTGGAGGGATGGAGAGAGAGTGAATGCTGGAATTTCTTCTATAATGAAATGGTGAAGTACATTGCTGACCTCAGGGGAAACATGCTGAAGAAGCTCCAACAATCGCTGTCGTTAAGCGTGTTCTCTTTTCCGATTCAGCTGCAGTTGCAGTCGATTCGGTTTTCCAATTCGATTTCAATTCAGTTGAAGGTACTATCATAATGTTTAAAAAACATTTGGACAGGTACATGGAAAGGTCAGGTTAAGAGGGACATGGACCAAAAAGCAGGCAGGTGGAACTAGTGTCGATGGAGCATGTTGGTTGGCATGGGCAAGTTGGGCCCAAGGGTCTGTTTCCACACTATATGACTCCATGACTCCATGACTATGACACTGAGAAGATGACCCCCCTGTGAACACGAGTGGCTTTTAAGCACTTGCACTGGTCAAGTGGATCTCAGAGTTGCAGCTTTTCACTGCATGCTTACAGATGGACTATTTGGACAGAAGTACGCATTGGTCTGGGTCAGTTTTTGTATACATGACCTTGGCTCTGTGCATTGGCTGTGTGTCACAATTTAAGTGCTTTTTTTATACTGTTACTCGAGCCAGGGCAGAATGAGCAAAATGCACTCTTTCATTGGAAAACACAGCTGGTCTTTAGCACAACACGGTCTCAGCATTCTATGNCCGAAACATGTGATAAAGTGCGGCCGAATTCCAAGACAGCCCAGCAGTTAGCAAACACTTCACCGTTCTTTTTTTATGAGTAAAACCAGCCATACAGTCACAAAACATTCACAGCATTTGATGAAAAACCTGGAGACACAGGGACTGTAGATGCTGGAATCCTGAGCAAAACACAAAGTGCTGGAGGTAGTCAGTGGGTCAGGCAGCATCCGTGGAGGAAATGAACAGGCAACAGTTTGGTTTGTAGCCCTTTCCTGCTGGCTTATTATAGTAGAGGAAAGAAAACTACGCAGGTGGTGGCAGGACAAAGCCCGGCAAGTGAAAGGTGGATACAGGTGAGGGGGGGGGGGGGGGGACGGGTTGGTTGGCAGATGGGTGGAATAAGTGGCAAAGGCTGGAGGTGAAAAGTAGACAAAAGGGTTTCAGATAAGGGAAGAAGTAAATGTAAAGTTGGAAAGAGGTGGAAGGGGAGGTGGGTGGTGGAGCGGAAAGAGAGGGATTAAAGGGAAAAGTGGGACTTGGAGATGAAAGATGAGTGTACAAAAGCCTCCTTGTAACATCCCCGCTGACCTATTGGAATCTCCAGCCCATGTTCATTTATGGTGGAGGCAGGGATATTGGGATATTTGTTGACTAAATTGAGGCCAAGTGTAGTAGAGTCTGTATTAAATCCTGTGTAAATGGTGCAAGTGGAACAGCAGTTCACCAAATGCTCACCCACCCATCCTGTCGGTCCCGTCTTGCCCCATCTGCGGAGGAGTCTAGTATTCTACATTGGACTCATCACTCACATTGTAAACCACAGGACTGGAGTGGTAGCAGCTCAACCTTGATCCCAAAAGGAGTTTGAGAGGCGGCTCAGTGGTGCAGCGGTAGAGCTGCTACCTTACAATGCCAGAGACCCAAGTTCGATCCTGACTACGGCTGCTGTTTGTACATCGTTTGTACGTCCCCCCTTGTGACCATGTGGGGTTTCTCCGGGTGGTCTGGTTTCCTCCCAAATCCCCAGGTGGGTAGGATGGTGTTAGTGTACAGGGCGATTGCTGGTCGGACTCAGTGGGCTGAAGGGCCTGCTTCTGCACTGTATCACTAAACTCTAAAGGGAGGGGGGGAAGTAGGGGGAAGGGGAGGAAAGTGACTGGTGCAGGCGAAGAGAAGAAGAAGATGAAGATGAAGATAGAGATGAAGAAGAAAAATAAAAATAAAAATAAAACAAAGAGAAAACAGAAAAATAGAAAGGAGGTGAAAGAAGAAGAAGAAGAGAAAGAAAATGAAAAAGCGAATGAAGAATAAAAACCTGGCAAGCCGATATTGTGCTCAGCAAATTCCCACAAGCACTACTGTCAACAGAATAAGATATTTTTTAAGGCTTATGAATGCATTTCCAAGGCACACTTGAACATTCAATCTATGAACATTCAATCTACTCCTAACTTTGTTGTACCTGTTGAACTTCACAAAACACAAGTGGAACAGATATTAAATGTTGGACTCGGATGGATTGGTTAGCACACAAAGCAAAACATTTCACTGTACTTCGGTACTATGACAATAATAAACCTATTAGGAACATGGATAGGAAAGATTTCGAGGGATATCGGCCAAATGCAGGCAAATGGGACTAACTTAGAGAGGCACATTGGCCAGTATGGATGAGGTGGGCCAAAGGGTCTGTTTCTGTGCTGTGCACCTCTATGAATCCACAATGCTAACTTTCACCCCCCTGTTTTCAGGTTACAATGATGTATTTATACTAACATAATAACAGCGCGGGGGAGCTGAGATTCATTCCCCCCCCCCCCCCCCCCCCCCCCCCCCCCCCCAACCGTTGCAGGAGCTTGATCGCCCCAACGCGAGGGCCCAAACGTTGCCGGCTACGGGATCCAAGATCGCCCAATCAACGGAAGACTCGAGGCCCCCAACCAAGGGAGGACAAAGAAGGGAAGAGATTGAACTTTTTTTTTCACCTTCCATCACAGTGAGTAATGTGGAGGAGGTACTGTGGTGGAGGCGTCGCGGCCTGGTTTTCACCAATCTATCTACACCACGTAGAAGAAGCACAAGACAGCCACCAATGAATGCAGATGCCGAGAAGTGTGTTCAGCTCTGGTTTAACAACATCTAATCTTATGTATGGACTCGATAAGAAGAAGAAGACTAAGGTGGATGCTCATGTTAAAATGTATTTTGTTGCTTTTTATTGGTATGACTGTATGGCAAATCAAATTCCTCGTATGTTGCAAAACATACTTGTCTAATAAAGTATGATTATGATTATTATGATTATGATAATCTGGATTTAACACTCTCTTGTGACATTATTGCAAACTGTATAAAGCAAATTTGATAGAATTTTTGACATTGGTTTGAAATTGAGGAATCAGGCACAAATGAATTTAAATCTAATTTTGGAGGGGGATGGGGGTTGGACAATGTTCCCGCTGCTTGTAACTTTAATTTGAATGACAAATGTTTCTGAAACTTCAACTCAAGACGATAAAATAGGCAGAAATCTCACACAATGCCACTGGGTGCAGACAGTAATAACTGCTTGCAACATTTGTGACTTTTGTTTCCATAAAAACCTCCAGTAAGTGCCTCACTCAGACCCATAACTTCCAGTTCAGAGAGGCTGAGAGAAGATATGATGGAGGAGTTATTTAAAGCAAAGTCTCACTGTTTTTGTAATGGTGCAGCAAGTAGAACAGCTGCCCCACATGCCAGAGACTGGGTTCGATCCTGACCTCGGGCGATGCCTGTGTGGAGTTTGCACTTTCTCCTTCTGACTGCCTAGGCTTCTTTTTTCTTCCCACATCCCAAAGTTGGATTTGTACGTTAATTGGTAAAATTGTCCCTAATGTGTAGATAAATGGATAGGAAAGGGGGGGGGGGGGGGGGGGGGGGGGGGGGGGATAACATAGAGCTAGTGTGAATGGCTCTTCGTTGAATTGCAACCTTGTCATGGTCGGTGAGCTTGTGTGCCTCAGTGACCCCTAGAGCTATGCCAGCGGGAGATTTGTCTCCTGTTAGGGTCTCCCATGCTTGACAGGTCGAAGGGTAGAGGCGAGGCGAAGAGCGATCCACTGGTCCTCCAGGTTGGAGGTTGAGCACAGGGCTAACAACCCTGTCTCGTAAAACAAATATGTTACGGAAACAGCAACTGAAGGAATCAACAAGGAATGGAAGACCTTCATTGCTGCTCTACATGCCAGGAGGCATAATAGGCATGAGATCATGAGATCAGTATGAATGGGGGATCAATGGTTGGAATGGACTGAGTGGTCAGGTACCTGTTTCATGTTGCATCTCTAAACTGACCTGAACTGCACAAGAACACAGTTGATCAGCGAAACCAATAACAGAAAGCTTTTATGTTCAAGAAGAAGTTAGGCTTGGAAATGCTCAAACTAAATTGGTGGGGAAACAGGTTCAAATGGAACTGAAGGTATTGGCAGCTCGGGATGAGTTTACCCAGTGATGATTTAACTGCTAGCAGAAGTAGCAACAGAGGCAAATAATATATTATACATTTGAGACCACTAGATAGGTGGTCTCAGATGAATAATACATTAATGCACAGAGTCTTTAGCCCAGGATAAGGGAATGAAGAACCAGAGGACATAGGATTGAATAGGAACCTGAGGGGTAACTATTTACAGTAAGGGTGGTGGGTATATGAAGCAAACTGTAAGAGGAGATAGTTGAGGCAGGTATTATCTTAACATTAAAGAGACATTTTGACAGGTACATGGATAAGAGAGGTTTAGAGAGACACTAGACTAAGTGGGATCTGTTGGGTCCTATGTTCGCACGGAAGGCTGGTCCCCTAACGCAATATCCCACCTCTCCACCAATTCCAATATTGGTCGCCAGTGGGGGGGGGGGGGGGGGGGAGGGGGGAGCAGCTCAGTCACTCAGGCCTGGTGGGCTGGCAGCTCAGTCACACAGGCCTGGTAGGCTGGCAGCTCAGTCACTCATGCCTGGTGGGCTGACAGCTCAGTCACTCAGGCCTGGTGGGCTGGCAGCTCAGTCACTCTGGGGTGGTGGGCTGGCAGCTCAGAAACTGCCAGAAATTCTGCCCAAAATAGGTGAGAGACTCTGTGAGAGAGAAGGGGGAGAGGGTGGAGAATCAATTTTGGACATCTTTCATCTATTTCTGCAGATCACACCAATGAAGGAGAAAAGTCTACCCTGGCCTGGATCTCACAGAGGGAGCCAGTGCAGAGAGGGAGAAAAACGGAGGGGTGAGGTTTAATACTTGCAGGGGGAATGCATACTGATGCGCTGAAGGGACTCATCCTGGGCTAGTACAGGCCTGATGGGCTGAAGGGACTCTTTAAAAAAAATCGGAGTGAAATCTCAGTGAAAGCCACTTTTCCTGGCCTGGCACAGGCCTTTTGGGCCAAAATGCTCTTCCTGGGCTAATAAGCGGGCATTTTGGACAAAAGGAACTGGTTTCTCGGCTAATAGGGCCTCGTGGGCAGAATTGGGTGGTTTCAGGCAGGGCAAACAACTCATTTTATTTCATTTCCATTGCCATTTCAGTTTCAAGCACAGGGCAGGCCAAACAACTCATCTCATTTTCATTTCACTTAATTTCCATTGCCATTTCAGTTTCAAGCACAGGGCAGGCCAAACAACTCATCTCATTTCCATTTCATTTTCATTTCCATTGCCATTTCAGTTTCAAGCACCGGGTAGGCCAAACAACTCATCTAATTTCCATTTCATTTTCATTTCCATTGCCATTTTAGTTTCAAGCACAGGGCAAGCCAAACAACTCATCTCATTTTCATTTCATTTTCATTTCCATTGCCATTTCAGTTTGAAGCAGAGGGTAGGCCAAACAACTCATCTCTTTTTCATTTCATTTTCATTTCCATTGCCATTTCAGTTTCAAGCACAGGGCAGGCCAAACTACTAATCTCATTTTTATTTCATTTTCATTTCCATTGCCATTTCAGTTTCAAGCACAGGGCAGGCCAAACAACTCATCTAATTTTCATTTGATTTCAATTGCCATTGTCATTTCCGTTTCAAGCACAGGGCAGCCCAAACAACTCATCTCATTTTCATTTCATTTCATTTCCATTGCCATTTCAGTTTCAAGCACAGGGCAGGCCAAACAACTCATCTCATTTTCATTTCATTTTCATTTCCATTACTATTTCAGTTTCAAGCACAGTGCAGGCCAAACAACTCATCTAATTTTCATTTCATTTGCATTTCCATTGCCATTTCAGTTTCAAGCACAGGCCAGGCCAAACAACTCATTTTATTTTAATTTCATTTTCAAATCCATTGCCATTTCAGTTTCAAGCAGAGGGCAGGCCAAACAACTCATCTCATTTTATTTCATTTCATTTCATTTCCATTGCCATTTTTAGTTTCAAGCACAGGGTAGCCAAACAACTAATCTAATTTCCATTTCATTTCCATTGCCATTTCAATTTCAAGTCAGGTCAAGTCAAGTCACATTTATTTATATAGTACATTTAAAAAACAACTCTTGTTGACCAATGTGCTTTACATTTGTTATAAGAGTAGTATACACAAGCAGGCTACATACATATACACAAATAGCCTTCGCTCAGAGGACGTCAAGAAAGGCTTGGGAGAACAGATATGTTTTTAGGCTAGACTTAAAGGAGTCTACTCAACTCATTTCATTTTAATTTCATTTTCAATTGCCATTGTCATTTCCGTTTCAAGCACAGGGCAGCCCAAACAACTCATCTCATTTTCATTTCATTTCATTTCATTTCCATTGCCATTTTAGTTTCGAGCACAGGGCAGGTCAAACAACTCATCTCATTTTCATTAAGGGCTAACAAATCATTTATTGCAAGTACATTGCAGACTCACAGTTCAGTAGACTCGCAGTTCAGTTGACTCTCAGCAGAATGAGAGTTGTGGCCTCTCCCTTTCTATCTTTCAGAGTGACTGACTCTCGTCCAGGCATCTAGGATTTTATAGTCCTGCCCCCCCCCCCCCCCGAAGGGGCATTACCTTCATCATGGTGATTGACAGGCGAGAGGACCAATCAGCTGCTCAGATTTATTAAACACTCATAACTTTTTTATTTTTAATTGATCAGAAACATCCTCGGGGCTGCCTCAGTGGTGGAGATCTGTGAGTAAGATGGCCAAAAATCACAGCAATATAGGGTAGCGTTTTTGTTTCTAAAATAAATATACAGCGCAGACAGGAAGTGGTCAATATGAGACTTTTAGTTATATATATGGGCCAAATGCAGGCAAGTGGGACTAGTATAGATGGGGCATGATGGTTGGCATGGGCAAGTTGGGCTGAAGGGCCTCTTTCCACACTGTATGATTCTCTGATTCAATGACACTTAGATGGGTCATCTTGGTTCACTAGATGAGTGGGGCTGAGGGGCCTGTTTCCGTGATGTACGACTGATTCTATGAAAGCTAGATAGGCTCAATGATGAAAGGAATAAAGGTTTTGTTGATGGGATTAAATGGGAGGAGGCCTATTTTGAGCATAAACACTGGCATGTTTTAGTTAGGCTGAATTGCCAGTTTTGTGAAGTCTATTAATGTATTCTAAGCCTCCAGAATAGTGTTATTTTAGATGTTTTCATGATCGTGAATAAGAATTTTAAAGCCAAGCTACAAATTCCAGAGCTATGAAGTATTCAAGGGCAATTAAAGAGAAGTATAATAATTATTTGTGCTCACTTGACTTTAAGTAAATATTGCAAATCACAGCCTATGCTGGCACTTGAATCCCAAAAAACAGGTTCCGGACCAAATCGTGTGAATTTAGTTCAGAAGATGGAATTGAGAATGTAATTTTTTGAATGAAAGGACATATGGCTAATAAAGGAAATGAATGGTGGAGTGAGAAAGAGAACAAAAAATAAATTAAACAAAATTAATCTGCAGGAAGAACTCAGCGGGTCGAGCAGCATTTGTGGATGTAAAGGAGTAGTCAATGTTTTAGATGGAAACCCTGTGTCAGGACTGAGGGTGGAAGAAGTGGTACAGCGCAGGGATCAGTGCCGGTTCCACTGTTGTTCATTGCTTATTAATGATTTGGATGTGAATGTAGTTGCCATGGTTAGTATATTAATGAGTGACATTAAAATTGGTGGTATAATGGGCAGTAAAGGGATCTTGATCATTTGGACGAATGGGCCAAGGGGTGGCAGATGGAGTTTAATTCAGATACATCAGAGATGTTGCATTTTGACAAAACAAACTGGGGCAGGGTACCAGAGGACATAGGTTTAAGGTGAGGGGCAGGGGGGAAAGATTTAATGGGAACCTGATGGGTCAACATTTTCACATAGAGAATGGTGGGTGTATGGAACGGAGGCAGATTGTATAGCAACGTTTAAGAAACATTTGGACAGGTACATGGATAGGTCTTGAACTTGGCCTTGAAGTTTGTTCCTACTACTCTGCGTTGTGCTGTTAAAGTGTAGTGGAACAATTTTGAGCTTCCACAGCCATAAAGGGGATTTGAGAGGCAGGTTTATCACACAGGGAGTATGTTGGTACAAGCTGCCAGATGGTGTGGTAGAGACTGGAACAATTATAATGTTAAAAAGACATTTAGACAGATGCATAGATAGATAAAATTCAGAAAGATATGGTATAATTGCAGGCAAATAGGATTACCTCAGGTAAGCACATTGGTCGGCATGAATGAGTTGGGCCGAAAGGCCTGTTTCAGTCTATAACCCCAAGACACGACTAAAGATTTTTGCATGCACTCTGGCTGATGTAATGTAATCAGATAATGTTTAAAACTTGATTTTTTTCTTTTTAAAACTTAAGTTGAAGATTCTCGATATCTTTACAAGTGGTAACTTGGTGAAGTTTGATTTATTTCACATAAATAATAGCAAAATTTAAGCATAGCGTCAATCCATCATGTGTGAGTAAACTGATTTTAAATTACTGTAAATGAGTTGTAAAATCTACACAAAGCTGCAATTGTCTGCTGCAATTAGAATACAATAGTCATTTCCTTTGTAAACTATAAAAGATATTCTAAAGCTTTTAAAATTCTCCTACAAGTGTCCCCGAATCCAAATGATCCAGTCAATTTGGAGCCTCTTCCTTCAAACAAACACCATTAGATGAAACTCTCAACAGTGACTAATGCAGCCTAGAGTCATTGCAATCTTGGTGAGATCTGATTGCAGCATTGCATTTTACAAACTACCACAGATCAAAATCAGAGACATTTTATATACCACGTCAAATTATGAGAGGCATAGATAAGGTAGACAGAAACATAGAAACTTAGAAAATAGGTGCAGGAGGAGGCCATTCGGCCCTTCGTGCCAGCACCGCCATTCATTGTGATCATGGCTAATCGTCCCCTATCAATAACCCGTGCCTGCCTTCTCCCCATATCCCTTGACTCCACTAGCCCCTAGAGCTCTATCTAACTCTCTCTTAAATCCATCCAGTGATTTGGCCTCCACTGCCCTCTGTGGCAGGGAATTCCATAAATTCACAACTCTCTGGGGGAAAAAGTTTTTTCTCACCTCTGTCTTAAATGACCTCCCCTATATTCTAAGACTATGACCCCTGGTTCTGGACTCGCCCAACATTGGAAATATTTTTCCTGCATCTAGCTTGTCCAGTCCTTTTATAATTTTATATGTTTCTATAAGACTTCCTCTCATCCTTCTAAACTCCAGTGAATACAAGCCTAGTCTTTTCAATCTTTCCTCATATGACAGTCCCGCCATCCCAGGGATCAATCTCGTGAACCTACGCTGCACTGCCTCAATCACAAGGATGTCCTTCCTCAAATTAGGAGACCAAAACTGTACACAATACTCTAGATGTGGTCTCACCAGAGCCCTATACAACTGCAGAAGAACCTCTCTACTCCTATACTGAAATCCTCTTGTTATGAAGGCCAACATTCCATTAGCTTTCTTCACTGCCTGCTGTACCTACACGCCGACTTTCAGTGACCGATGTACAAGGACACCCAGGTCTCGCTGTACCTCCCCCTTACCTTACCTAACCCCGTTGAGATAATAATGTGCCCCCTGGTTTTTGCCGCCAAAGTGGATAACCTCACATTTATCTATATTATACTGCATCTGCCACAGTCATAATTTTTTTTCCAGGATGGAAAAGTGAAAGACGAAAGGGCATTGCTTTAAAGTGAGAGGGGGCAAAATTTAAAGGTGATGTGCGGGTCAAGTGTTTTTACACAAAAAAATGGTGGGTGACTTTAGACTTTAGTCCCTAGAGATACAGCGTGGAAACAGGCCCTTGCGCCCACAGAATCCTTGCACCCACCCAGTGATCACCCAGTACACTAACAATATTCTACACATTTGGGACCAATTTTTTACAATTTACCAAAGCTAATTCACTTAGAAACCTGTACGTCTTTCTGTCTTTGGAGTGCGGGAGGAAACCGGAGCACTCGGAGAAAACCCACGAGGTTACAGGGAAAACGTACAAACTCCATACCCGTAGTCAGGATCGAACCTAGGTATCTGGCGGTGTAATGCAGTATTTCCGCTGCTGCGCCATCATGCCATCCATGGGTGTCTGGAATCCACTACCAGGGATGATGGTGGAGGCAGATAGGACAGTGGCATTTAAGAGGGTTTTTGGATAGGTTCATGGGTATGCATGGAATAAAGGGAAATG
Organism: Okamejei kenojei; assembly: GCA_035221665.1. Taxonomy (NCBI): domain Eukaryota; kingdom Metazoa; phylum Chordata; class Chondrichthyes; order Rajiformes; family Rajidae; genus Okamejei; species Okamejei kenojei. The sequence goes on along the minus strand of CM069145.1, from coordinate 34,417,512 downwards.
GATCACAGGCAGGCAGATGAGATTTGTTTAACTTGGCATCATGTTCGGCATGGGCATTGTGGGCCGAAAAGCATGTTGCAGTACTGTACCGTTCTATATTTTATTTAAGTTGTGATATTTGAAATTTGCAACAAAAATTCTGTCCATGTTATGTCAATGCCAGATGAACTATGGTGAGGCCAAGATGAAGAAAGTGCTATTAATGTAAAATTGGCAGCAGGGATGGGGTTAATGCAGGCTGAACATATGATTGATGATTGGAATGAATTTACATTGCATTGACCTCAGTCCTTGATGTCCTTAATTACCTTTCGTTCCTGCAGAATGTATCAGGCTGAGAAAGCAGGCGAGAGACTTGCTACTTTCTGCATTTCAATAATTTAATGTGGCATATGACCTGATATTTTATACTGGAGAGGAATAACGTTTCAAGCAACCTTTAATTTCGTAAGGAGTTCAACTTAAGATAAAATAATCAGTCAGACATTTCTGTGTTAGTTAGAAGATAATGATTTTTCTAAATTTTCTTATTCTGACAAAGCCCATGGTTCAACATTCATAGATTTAATTGATGTAAATGGTTTTGTCTCCAAAATCTCCTCTTTAATCATCACCTTTTGAATAACCTCTTACTAAGCCTTATCTCTGAAACTTTGAAAATATTTTTCAGGGAAGTTATGCTTCAGTTATGTAGGGCATTGATGAGACTGCATTTAGAGTACTGTGCGCAGTTTTGTTTTAATTTAGGGAAGGATGTAATTCAGAGAAGATTGACTAGACTGATAACTAGGCACTGTGGGGACATAGGGAGGAAATTACTGGTGCCCTGCTAGAGATATATATGCATCATCTTTGGCCATGGAGGGTACAGGAAGATTGGAGGATGGCTAATGTTGTGTCTTTATTTTAAAAAGTCTCCAGCTTGTAGAGCAGGGATTTAGGAATACAGGTACACAGTTCCTTGAAAGTGACGTTGCAGGCAGATAGGGTGGTGAACAAGGCTTTCGGCATTTTGGCCTTCATCAGTCAGAGTATTGAGTATAAAGGTTGGGGGGGGGGGGGGGGGGGGTGGTGTCATGTTGCAGTTATATAAGATGTTGGTGAGGCCACATTCAGAGTATTGTGTTCAGTTTTGAGCACCATGCTACAGGAAGGATGGTGTCAAGCTGGAAAGGGTGCAGAGAAGATTTACAAGGATGTTGCTAGGACACAAGGGCCTGATCTAAAGGGGGCAGTTGAGGAGGCTACAACTCCTTGGAGTGCAGGAGGATGAGGGGTGATCTTATAGAAGTGTACAAAGTGTACAAAATCGTGATAAGAATAGATCGGGTAAACACACCGAGTCTCTTGCCCAATGTAAGGGAATCAAGAACCGGAAGGCATGGGTTTAGGGTGAGGAGGGAAACATTTGATAGGAACCTGAGGAGTAAAGTTTTTACACAAAGTGGAATGAGCTGCTGGAGGGGGTAGTTGAGGCATGTACAATCACAACATTTAAGAGACGTTTAGACAGATACATGGACAGGATAGGTTTAGAGGGATATGGGCCAAATGCAGGCAGGTGGGACTAGTGCAGTTACGGACATGTTGGTTGGTGTGGGAAAGTTGGGCCGATTGGGCCTGTTTCCACGCTGTATGATTCTAGGATTCTAAATTCTGCAATGACAAACCAGAGAAGGGTGGCACAGTGGTGTAGTGATATATTTGCTGCCCTATAGCGCCAGAGAGCCAGGTTCGATTCTGACTACAGGTGCTTGTCGGTACCGAGTTTGTACCTTCTCTCCGTAACCTGCGTGGATTCTCCCAGAGAGCTCCGCTTTCCTTCCAGAAGTACAGGGTTTTTAGGTTAGTTGGCTTTGATAAAATTGTAAATTGCGCTTAGTGTGTGTAGGATAGTGTTAATGTGTGTGGATCACTGGTCAATGCAGACTCGGTGGGCTGAATGGCTTGTTTCTGCGCTGTATCTCTAAACTAAAAAATGAAAGTATAGCCCAGAGAGCTAGACGTCAATGTTGGGTAAGCTGTTGGAGGGGATATCTGAGGGTCAGAATCGACAATATTTGAAGAGGTAAGAAAAAACACAGTGCTGGAATAACTCAACGAGCCAAACAACATTTCTGACAGGAGAATATGGATAGGGAATGGTTTCAGGTTGGGGCAATTCTTCAGAGTGGGATAGGGACTGAGATCTTTGGATAAGCAAGGTCTGATTAGACAGTCAGCACGACTTTGTGCTTGGCAAATCATACCTCATCAATTTGATAGTGTTTTGAACAGATCACCAAGAGGATTGACAAGGCCAGGGCAGTGGGCATTGTAATTCCAAATTGGTGAGGCATCATTTATAAGATTATGTGTAGTTCTGGTCACTCTGTTGTGGGGGGGGTTGTCATTAAGCAGAAAAAAGGAAGACACTTCAGCAGTCAGAACCTAATTCCAAGGAAGATATATCGAACACTAGAGGACATAGCTTTAAGGAGCAAAGTTTAAAGGAGTTGTGTGGGGCAGTTACACAGAGGGTGGTGAGTGCCCGGTAGACAGATAAAGGTTGGTCTAGGCATCAGGTTCGGCAGGACCTGTTCCTATGCTGTGCTGTTCAATGGTTTATGATGCTAAAGGGCGGCATGGTAGCGCAGCAGTAGAGTTTCTGCCTTACAGCGTCAGAGGCATGGGTTCGATCCTGACTACCTGTGCTGTCTGTATGGAGTTTGTACGTTTTCCCTGTGACCTGCGTGGGTTTTCTCCGGGTGCTCCAGGTTCCCCCCTCGCTCCAAAGACGTGCAGGTTTGTGGGTTATCTGGCTTGGTAAAATTGTAAAACTTGTCCTTGGCGTGTGTACGATAGTGTTAGTGTGCAGGGATCGCTGGTCAGCGCGGACCCGGTGGGCCAAAGGGCCTGTTTCCGCGCTGTATCTCTCAACTTAACAATATTAAAGTAAACTAAACTAAATGTTTCTGTTGCAATATAATGAATGAATGAATTAATTAATTAATTAATTAATTAATAACTTTATTGGCCAAGTATTCACACACAAGGAATTTGCCTTGGTGCTCTGCCCGCAAGTGACAACATGACATACAGTGACAGTTAGGAATGACACATAAAACATTAAACATTAACAATAAAACATTATTGATTAAACATATGAATGAAATAAAATACCAGAGCAAAAGGAGGCTACAGATTTTTGGTTATTGAGTAGAGCTACTACTCGTGGAAAAAATCTCTTTTTATGTCTGGCTGTGGCAGCTTTGACAGTCCGGAGTCACCTTCCAGAGGGAAGTGATTCAAAGAGTTTGTGGTGAGAGGGGTCAGAGATGATCTTGCCCACTCGTTTCCTTGCCCTTGCAGTGTACAGTTCGTCAATGGAGGGAAGGTTACAGCCAATAACCTTCTCAGCTGATCAGACGATTCACTGTAGCTTCCAGATGTCGTACTTGGTGGCTGAGCCCAACCAGGCCATGATGGAGAAGGTGAGGACAGACTCTACGATGCCAATATAGAATTGGACCATCAATGCCTGTGGCAGATTGTGCTCCCTCAGCTGCCGCAGGAAGTACATCCTCTGTAGCAATGTTACAAAATATTGAGATTTTAAAAATCAAGTCTGCAATTTATCCCATCAGATAAAGCATAAAATGAAGTTTAATGTGACACCTAATTCACTTTCATATCTTCAGTATTAAAAAGGTTATGGCCATTTTCATACTCGGAAATTAGCATCTTGTTCCCTATTGCTTTTCCATTGACTTAACACAAACGTTGTGATCGAGGACAGTCAAAAGCCCATAACTTTCTTAAAAATTAAGAGAACTGAAATACACTTTCAGTTATTATAGATTGAAGCATTCTGAAACAAATATGAAACAATCTTACTTGGATGACCTGAAATTAAAGCATATAAGTAGTTAGTTACCCAATTGTAGCTAATTACAAAATTCAATTACTAGATCTAAACATTTATCCATTTCTTAAGAAAGGATTAACATTTTTTAAAAAGCCTAAGTGTCCAAATAACATTCACACAAGAATTCACAATATAACATGATTTTTAAATCTCATTGTTATGAATTTATAGGCGAAATTGAAGGAATTTAGTGTTTAATGCCCGTAAATTAATAGCCATTTAAATCAGCTTGCAAGTGGGATTTTAAGAAACGTGATGGATTGGAACGTTGCGGTTGTGGTGAATTTAAACCCCATATAAGCAGGAACAATACTGCTGGTTCGTATGGGGAATAACTCACCATTTCGCAACATGAAATTTTGATTAAGGTCATCTTAACAAGCAAGTTTATATGATAAAATAAACTGCTTTCATTCACCTGTCCCCTCCGTAAAATCCGTCCCCGTTGTCGGCGTTCACGGCATTAGGAGCTAATTTTTATTTGACTCCAGTCCTGAAATAGTCGAACGATTACAAAAAAAAAAAATTCACATACCGGCAGTCGGAACGAATCTTTAGCAAAAGCTCGCACCCCGAGAAAATATAACTCCGGAAGGCAGGGGAAAACCGCATTTTAACCCCGCCCCCCCCAAAGGCGCCAAAGTCACGCACACGGCCAGCGACAGAACTGCAGCGCCGCTGAAGGTAAATTTTGTAACATATCTACCCTCTGTTGTGCCTTTTTGACTGTGGACTCGATGGTAGCCCCCCATTTGAGGTCCTTAGAGATGATGGTTCCCATGAACTTAAAATACTCCACAGATGTGACCGTGGTGTTGTTGATGGTGAGTAGGGTGAGGGGAGGGGGAGCTCTCCTAAAGTCTACAATCAATTCCACTGTCTTAAGAGCATTGAGCTCCAGGTTGTTGCGATGGCACCAGGACGCCAGCAGTGACACTTCCTGTCTGTAATGAAAACTACAGCAACTCATCTGCTAAATAATTTTATCAATTGTAATTATCTTTATTGAAATTAATTTCCATCAGAATACAGTGAGAAATGAATTCTACATGAGCTTTGTTAAAGTAATTGAAATTCCTTCTGTGAATGTAACACCTACAGTGGCTTGCAAAAGTATTCATACCCCTTGAACTTTTCCACATTTTATCACGTTACATCCACAAACGTAAATGTATTTTATTAGGATTTTATGTGATAGACCAACACAAAGTGGCGCATAATTGTGAAGTGGAAGGAAAATGATCCATGGTTTTCAAATCCTTTTACAAATAAAAAACTGAAAAGTGTGACATGCAAAAGTATTCAGCCCCCTTTACTCTGATACCCCTAAATAAAATCCAGTGCAACCAATTGCCTTCAGAAGTCACCTATTTAGTAAATAGAGTCCACTTGTGTGTAATCTAATCTCAGTATAAATACAGCTGTTCTGTGAAGGCCTCAGAGGTTTGTTAGAGAACATTAGTGAACAAACAATGTTCCTTGGGCATCATGAAGCCCAAGGAACACACCAGACAGGTCAGGAATAAAGTTGTGGAGAAGTTTAAAGCAGGGTTAGGTTATAAAAAAATATCCCAAGCTTTGAACATCTCACGGAGCACTGTTCAATCCATCATCCGAAAATGGAAAGAGTATGGCACAACTGCAAACCTACCAAGACATGCCGTCCACCTAAACTGACAGGCCGGGCAAGGAGAGCATTGATCAGGGAAGCAGCCAAGAGGCCCATGGTAACTCTGGAGGAGCTGCAGAGATCCACAGCTCGGGTGGGAGAATCTGTCCACATGACAACTATTAGTCGTGCACTCCACAAATCAGGCCTTTATGGAAGAGTGGCAAGAAGAAAGCCATTGTTGAAACAAAGCCATAAGAAGTCCCATTTGCAGTTTGCCACAAGCCATGTGGGGGACACAGCAAACATGTCGATGAAGTTGCTCTCGTCTGATGAGACCAAAATTGAAGTTTTTGGCATAAATGCAAAACGTATGTGTGGTGGAAAACTAACACTGCACATCACCCTGAACACACCATCCCCACTGTGAAACATGGTGGTGGCAGCATCATGCTGTGGGGATGCTTTTCTTCAGCAGGGACAGGGAAGCTGGTCAGAGTTGATGGGAAGATGGATGGAGCCAAATACAGGGCAATCTTGGAAGAAAACCTGTTAGAGTCTGCAAAAGACTTGAGATTGGGGCGGAGGTTCACCTTCCAGCAGGACAACAACCCTAAACATACAGCCAGAGCTACAATGGAATGGTTTAGATCAAAGCATATTCATGTGTTAGAATGGCCCAGTCAAAGTCCAGACCTAAATCCAATTGAGAATCTCTGGCAAGACTTGAAAATTGCTGTTCACAGATGCTCTCCATAGAATCCGACTGAGCTTGAGCTATTTTGCAAAGAAGAATGGGCAAAAATTTCAGTCTCTAGATGTGCAAAGCTGGTAGAGACATACCCCAAAAGACTTGCAGCTGTAATTGCAGCAAAAGATGGTTCTACAAAGCATTGACTCAGGGGGGCTGAATACTTTTGCACGCCACACTTTTCAGTTTTTTATTTGTAATAAAATTTGGAAACCATGTATCATTTTCCTTCCACTTCACAATTATGCACCACTTTGTGTTGGTCTATCACATAAAATCCCAATAAAATATATTTATGTTTGTGGTTGTAAAGTGACAAAATGTGGAAAAGTTCAACGGGTATGAATACTTTTGCAAGCCACTGTAGTTGTTGAGGCAAAGCATTTCAGCATTTGAGATTCATTCAACGAATGTGTGGATTGCAGAACCAGGCGCTCAATTTTCCAATGATCATTTTAACAATTCACCATCACAATTCAACTTGTCAAAAGGCTGTAATGGCAATTCTTGTTGTAATGGTTTTAAAACAAGCTGGCAAAACTCTTCTTCTGACACAGAAGGTTGCTGATGTTATGCCTTTAAAAGCAAATGAAAACCACTGCAGGAACGATGATGGTTATAGATGTGGGACTATGAACAGACCATGCTTCCCTCATGTAGAAACTAACAACAGCAGATGCTGGTTTATACCAAAGATAGATGCAAATGTGGCAGGTCAGGCAGCATCTATGGAGATAGAGAATGGGGTGAAGAAGGGTCCCGACCTGAGACGTTACCCATCCTTTTTCTGTAGAGGTGCTGCATCACCCTCAGATTTACTCCCGCATTTTGTGTCTATATTCGGTCCCTCATAATTGTGCTCCCATTCAATTCCAGCTGAAACATATCTTCCACCGAGTTCTGCAATCTGTGACTGACCCGCCCAACAAAAAGTGAGCTGCTCTTGCAAAAATGTTTGACACTCCACCAATTGTGTATGTGCTCAACCAAGAGCATAGCCAAAAAAACTATTATTTACATTACCAGGAAGACCAAACTGCGAATGAATCCTCTGCTCTTTGAGTGAATGAGATGATGTCTGCTGATGGAATGCTATTGAACAAATGTTAGGGCATTGCAGCAGTGCAGCTTGTATAATGCAGTATGCATTATAACAAAGGTAAGTCAGTCGTGGAAGGAATGAATGTTTGGGTTGGTATAATGGGCGCCAATCAAGCAGCTTTTTTGCCTCACATTTATGCCGCATCCTTGGCTCAAAAAGGATGAGGGGGACCTCATTGAAACCTACCAAATAGTGAAAGGCCTGGGATGCGTGGAGAGAATGTTTCCACTAGTGGGAGACCAGAACCCATAGCCTCAGAATAAATGGATGTGCCTTTGGAAAGGAGATGATTAATTTCTTTCGTCAGACTCTGATGAATGTGTGGAATTTGTTGCCACAGAAGGCTGTGGAGACCGTCATTGGGTATTTTTAAGGCAGGGATTGACTTGATTAGTACGGGAGGGGCGGGAGATTGCAATCTTCACGTGTTCCACCCTGTTTTGATTAATGCAATCAACCTGCCGTGCACAATCAAATAAGATCAAATAGAACAAGTTGTCCTACAACTTTAGGCTGTGCACTCCATACGCAAGAAGAAGAAGATTAATACGGGTGTCAGGAGTTACGGGGAGAAGGCAGGAGAATGGGATTAGTAAGGAGAGACAGATCAGCCATGATTGAATGGCGGAGTAGGCTTGATGGGCCGAATGGCCTAATTCCGCTCCTATAATTTATGAAGTTATGAACCTTTTTGCGCACATCTGTGTATGATCTTGGTTTCTCCAGTTTGGGCCTGCCTTGGATTATTCCCTCAGGGTATATCCCGTATTGCTGAAGGCTCACATGGGACTCTCACGTTACATGGCACCTGGGGACTGATCCCATGAAATGTCATGACCAAATGCTGCTAGATTTAAACATGTGCTGTCTTCAGCATATTGACTCTGCTAACATTTTGATCATTAGTAGAAGAAATGTATCTTTTATTTTACTTACAGCGATACTGTGCGGGAAAAGTCGATTTAATGAGCTGTCATTACATGTGATGTAAATTCTCTGAAGTGAAGCACTTGAAGTCTCTAACAATAGTGTCTCATTTTCTGTTCTTTTACCTACAATTTCTTAACTTCTATTATGAAAGATCTTAAAGACAATTTCAGACCATTTTCAGGGTGGCACAGTGGTGCGGTGGTGGAGTTGCTGCCTTACAGTGCCAGACCCAGGTTTGATCCTGATTACGGGTGCTGTCGGTACGGAGTGTGACTGTGTAGGATATCTACGGGTGCTCCAGTCTCCTCCCACACCCCAAAAAGATGTGCGTTTGTAGGTTAATTGGCATCTGTAAATTGTAAATTGTAAATTGTTCCTAGTGTGTAGAATAGTGCGTTAATGGAGATGTGCATGGCAGGTTTTTTTACACAGTTGGTGGGGACGGGAACGTATTGCCGGGGTGATGGTGGAGGCAGAAATGATAGTGACGTTTAAGAGACTTCTAAATAGGCAGAGACGTGGAAGTGCAGGGAATAGAGGGCTATGGATCATGTGCATGTGGATGAGATCAGATTACCTAGTTATCATGTTCGGAACAAGCATTGTGAGTTGAAGGACCTGTTTCTGTGCTGTACTGTTCCATGTTCTCTGTTCTATGTTAATTTAATTTCTGCAGAACATCTGAGTGCTTTGATCAGCTTAAGAATAAACAAAGTTCTGTAACCTGAAGAAAAAATAATTATTATTGTGCTTCAATTCCTGGTGGAATTGAAATCGCAGGTTTCCACAGACTGTGGATTAGCACTGCACAGATTATTCACAACACTGCTGTGCTTTTTCACAGTGCACAGATTGTCTGTACTTCAAACTAAACAAACCAAAGGCAATTTGCCAGCTTCAATGTGGAAAAACATTTCATAAACATGATCTTCTTCTTCTTTCCATGTCAATCTTGTTACAAATGTTGATCTCACTGTCTTCGTCCGTCCTGAGAAGGATTCAAGCTTCTGGCGACAATCAGTGGAAGCCATCACTTGTTGCAATAGATGATGGTGGTAGCAGAATTAGCTCAGGATACTTCCAGTTTCCAGCCCCGCGACGTGGACGCTTCTGCTGTGGGGCCATAAACATGATGCAAAAGAGGTTTACCAGAATGCTGCCTGAATTAGGAGGTATTAGCAACAAGGAGCGTTTGGACAAATTTTCTCTGGGAAGCCAGAGGTGGAGGTGAGATCTGACAGAATTGTTTAAAATTATGAGAGGCATAGATAGGATAGACAGTCGGAACCATTTTCTCAGGGTGGAAATGTCAATTACAAGGGCTACTGCTGCACCACTGTGCTGGGTGTTTTATAGTCATAGAGTCATACAGTAGGGAAACAGGCCCTTTGGCCCAACTGCCCATGCTGACCAAGATGCCCCATCTACACTAGTCTCACCTGCCCACGTTTGGACCATATACATCTAAACCCTTCCTATCCCATCCACCTGTCCAAATGTATTTTAAAGACTTTCTTTAAAGAAGGGTGCTAACACTGCAGAGTATGACACCAAAGAATGTATGAAGAGTTTTTTGGACAATTTTCTATTCTGAATAAAGTTTATTTCTGAAAAAAAATGTTAATAGGCAACCTAAGGCAACAGGACCAAAATGGAGGATCCAAGCCTATAAAATAATTTAATACATTTAGCCCATGTACATACAGCAGACAAAGGATTGTTGCAGGAATATATTTCAAGAGTTGAAATGAACATGACTGATGTTTTAAGAGCAAGCCGAAGTGTACTTGAGGAGGAGAGCAGTGTCGATAGGGTGATTTGTGGTAGATATGAAGCTAGCACTGCATAGCATGTGCTGGCGTTGGAGAGGGTGCAGAGGAGGCTCACGAGAATGATCCCGGGAATGATTGGGTTAACATGAGAATTTTCTATCACATCCTAAAGATATGTGGGTTTGTCAGTTAATTGGCCTCTGTAAAATTGCCTTTAATTAGGGAATGGATGAGAAAGTGGATTAACATAGAAGGACTTTGAAAGGGGGATAGATGGTTGCCATGTATTTGGTGGGCCGAAAGCCTGTTTCCATGCTACATTTCTAAACTAACTAAAGTAACCAGATCCTGCCAATTGACTGAATGTCTCCAGCGGTTGCTCCAGCGGCGTTCCAGCGGTGCTCCAGCGGCAGCCCGGCTTCAGAGCAGCGGTGCTCCAGCGGCGGACCCTGATTCAGAGCTGTGGCGGGGTTCCAGCATTCCGGCGACGGCGATGGTGGCAGCCCGGCTTCGGAGGCTCGGCCATGGGCTTAGTGGACGATAACATCCGAGGCCTGGATCGCCTCAGCGCAGAGGGAGAACAAGTAGGGAAGAAGACAAAGACTTTAAGACTTTTGCCTTCCACCACAGTGAGGAGGTGCCTGGTGAACTCACTGTGGTGGATGTTAAATATGTGTTTATTATGTGTTTTTAAAAAAAAATTATTATATGTTATGACTGCAAGGTAACAAATTTCTATTGAGGGAGTAAGGCGTAGGTTCACAAGGCTAATTCCCGGGATGGCGGGACTGTCGTATGTTGAAAGAATGGAGTGACTGGGCTTGTATATTCTGGAATTTAGAAGGATGAAAGGGGATCTTATTGAAACATATAAAATTATTGAGGGATTGGACACACTAGAGGCAGGAAACATGTTCCCGATTTTGGGGGAGTCCATAAACAGTTTAAGAATAAGGGGTAGGCCATTTAGAATGGAGACAAGGGAAATATTTTTCACCCAGAGAGTTGTGAATCTGTGGACTTCTCTGCCTCAGAAGGCAGTGGAGGGAAGAAGGCTCGAGGCCCCTGACCACAGAACAAAGATTGAACTTTTTTTCACCTTCCATCACAGTGAGGAATGTGGAGGTGTCACTGTGGTGGATGTTTATGTTAAAATGTATTTTATGTGTTCTGTTTCTTTTTATTAGTATGACTGACTTAGCAAATGAAATTCCTTGTATGTTGTAAAACATACTTGGCTAATAAAGTATTGTATTGTATTATAGTAATAAAGAAAATGCACAATAAAATGGAACACTAACATCACTGACAGTTGCTGGAGTATTCCCAGATTGTATTAAATAGCTGAGATAATATAATATATTCCGCTTTGAACGTGTAGAAATACGAGTTAGTTATGATTTCAATCAGAAACAAAATGTATAGCGAAATGGATGGAGCTTTGAAAAAATAATTAACCAATAAACCAATTTGCATGAGCATAGTGGCACATTTGGTCTTTTATGTGTATGCCTTGCCAGGTTCAATCAGTAGATATTGAACAATATCTCTTTCGCATCTTGTTATGTTCCTTTGCAAGCAGTGCCACAAAGGTACTGCAAAAGGCTGCCAACAAGAAATTGGGAAGGAGTTGCTGCTCATAAAGCATTATCACTAAACAAACATCATCGTTCGCTCTGCTCAATAAACAACAGTCAGATTTAGCAATTTGATAAGTTTCATCAGCACTGATAATAGAACAGAGGCTAACCCACGCTGATAGCAATCCACTCACATTTGGCACTATTATTGAATCTTTCTGTACATAGAGACGGAAGACCTAAGAGGCGGTAGGAAAGAACGAGTGACCTGCATTGATATGGTGCCCTGCATGACCTCGGGACCATCCCGAAGCTCTTTGTAATCAATTATTTACTTAGACCTAGGCATGGTCACTAGGCTATTCTAGGAAAAGCAATAGCTAGTTTGAGATATTGACCAGATAATTGTGTGTGGATTTAGTGAGAGATATAGTGGATGTATTGGAGATAAACTCTCTGCCTTCCATTGAAGGAGATTTTTTAACAAACCACTCAAAAGATCACATGAACAACTTTGTGCATTAAATCATTGTACCCCTAACAGTCTGACACTCAGTTAATGCTGGAGTGATAGTCTGGATTATTTTATGCTCGGGTCTCAGGAGTGAGACATAAATTTACAGTCCATTTACAGTTTCTATTAGAGAGTCAAATGCTACTAACTGCGTCACCACCGACGTATCATTGCAAGGAAAGAGCATAGAATATAGAACATAACAGCACATAATCCTCCAACATTTTTGCCACCTCCAACGGGATCCCACTGCTCGTACAGCACAGGAACGGGCCATTCGGCCCACATTGTTTGTGCCGACCATGATGCCAAGTTAAACTGACCTCATCTGCCTGCACATGATCTATATCTTTCAATTCCCTGCACTTCCATGTGCCTATCCAAAAGCCTCTTAAACGGCACTATCGAATCTGCCTCCACCACAACTGCTGTTCCAGACGAACCCCACTCTCTGTGTAAAAACTCTCACAGCACATCTCCATTAAACTTTCCCCCAATCACCTTATAGCTATGAAGCTCTAGGTTTGGACATTTCCATCCTGGGAAAAAGGTTCTGACTGTCTACTATGCCTCTCATAATTGCATATACTTCTATCAAGTCTCCCCTCAACTTCCGTCGATCCAGAGAAAACAATCTGTGTGTCCCACCTCTCCCTGCAGGTGAAACCCTCTAATCCAGGCAATGTTCTAATAAACCTCCTCTGCACTCTTTCTGAAGCCTTCACATGTTTCCTGTCCTGGGGCGACCAGAACTGCATGCAATACTCCGAATGTGGCATAACCAAAGTCCGATAAGTTGGGATAGTGAACACGCTGCATTCATTGGGCGGCACCCCACAATTCTGCCGCCACAAATAATGAGCGAGTCTTTATTTAACTTACATAGAGAACTTATCTTATCTTTCCCAACAGCTTCTACCAGGCTCATAATCTGAGTCTTTCTTTCAAAACGGATCAGTAAATATTGAACTGGAAGGCTGGAATTTGATGAACAATTTATTTTATTGAGTTATTAATAGAAATATTTAAATGAGCCCAGCTGCTGTCTTGGTGCATTATCCCATTTAGCTGGAGAGATGAGGGTGAAATATTAACTGCTATCAATTTCGCTTAGAAATTTGTGAGAAATCTTTCGAGAAATTATCTCTACAAGATAATTTCAGAAGTGAATAGGCTTGTCTCATTTGCTTAAGGTAAAGGAAATTCATCAACTTCCCATTGAGCCATTTAACTCACTTAAATATTTCAATTTTTTTATCCCCAGCAGTCCATATGGAATATTGTTTTAGGTCTATATTCATTTTTGAGTTACATTAATCTTTTACCATGACCTGCTACAAAAGTTTTTTTTAAATATATGTCCATTGAGTCATAGAACTAAACAATGTGGAGACCAAGATGGCATTCTGAGCAAAGTCCTATTTGCCTGCATTAGTTAGTTAGTTTAGTTTATTGTTGTATGTGCTGAGGTACAATGAAAAGTGTTTTTGTTACGTGCTATCCGGTCAGCAGAAAGACTGCACATGATTACAATCAAACCGTTCACAGTGTACAAGTGCAGGAAAAAGGGAATAACATTTAGTGCACGATAAAGTTCAATAATCTGGAGGTGTGCGTTTTCAAACTCCTGTACCTCTTCCCTGGGGAGAAGATGGAGTGGCCAGGGTGAGACTCGTCCTTGATTATGCTGGTGGCCTTGCCGAGGTAGCATAAAGTGTAGATTAAGTAAATGGATGGGAGGTGTGTAGGAAACAGCTGCAGATGCTGGTTTAAATCGAACATAGACGCAAAATGCTGGAGTAACTCAGCGGGACAGGCAGCATCTCTGGGGAGAAGGAATAGGTGACGATTCGGGTCGGGACCCTTCTTCAGACTGATGTCAGGGGAGTGGGCAGTGCATAGATAAGGACGTGTATAGATAAGGAAGTGTAAGATGTGGAAACAGAACCAAGGATACGGAGATCAAGGAAACTGTAGAATAGATCATTGTTAGTTGGGAGAAAGTAACAAACATAGAAACATAGAAAATAGGTGCAGGAGTATGCCTTTCGGCCCTTCGAGCCTGCACCGCCATTCAATATGATCATGGCTGATCATCCAACTCAGTATCCCGTACCTGCCTTCTCGCCATACCTCCTGATCCCCTTAGCCACAAGGGCCACATTTGCCCTCCCTCTTAAATATAACCAATGAACTGGCCTCAACTACTGGCCTTCTGTGGCAGAGAATTCCAGAGATTCACCACTCTCTGTGTGAAAAATGTTTTTCTCAACTCGGTCCTAAAAGATTCCCCCTTATCCTTAAGTCTGTGCGACCACGAGTGACCCCGAGTTTTCACTCGTGTGATCACGTTCGGAACTCGCACGAGCAACTTATCGACTCGTGGCGCTAACGGCAGTACTCGGGAAACTTGTTAACTCGTGAAAAAAATCAAACATGTTTGATTTTTTCCACGAGTCAAATTAACTGTTCAAGTTAAAAATGGAAACATTTAAACTCGTTGTAATAATGTAGTGGCCCCGTGCGTTTATCTTAGTGTCTCGTGAGTCTACCGTGGAACTTTAATAATCTGTTCTTTTGCTCGAGTAAAGACTGAACCAAAGATAGACACAAAATGCTGGAGTAACTCAGCGGACCAGGCAGCATCTCTTAGTCGAGACCCTTGACTTACCCGAAATGCCACCCATTCCTTCGCTGTGTCTATCTTCGGCCTTCTGCCACTTGTCCTTTATTACTGAGGCGCCTGCCCCGTGGCTTCACTCTGTCTCAATGAAAGGCTTACCTGCCGAAGACCTCCCCACCCCCCCGGGGCCGAGAGTGTGGGATTTGGGAAGGAACTGCAGATGCTGGTTCACACCGGAGATCAGTTGTGTGTGTGTGTGTCTCTCTCCCTCTCTGTCTATCTGTTTGTATCTGATCACCCGGACTGCTATTCCTCTGCCAGCTGCTGTCTGTGTGTATTTCTCTCTCTATGTGTGTGTGTGTGTGTGTGTGTGTGTGTGTGTGTGTGTGTGTGTGTGTGTGTGTGTGTGTGTGTGTCTCTCTCTCTCCCTCTCTGTCTATCTGTGTGTGTGTGTGTATGTGTGTGTGTGTACTGTCCCCGGCGGCCGCTCAGTCACCCGAGCTGCTTCATTCCTCTGAAGTGGTGGCCAGCTGCTGTCTGTGTGTATCTCTCTCTCTATATCTGTGTGTATCTGAAAGTCACCCGAGCTGCTTCATTCCTCTGAAGTGGTGGCCAGCTGCTGTGTGTGTGTGTGTGTGTGTGTGTGTGTGTGTGTGTGTGTGTGTGTGTGTGTGTGTGTGTGTGTGTGTGTGTGTGTCTGCTGTCGGGTCCCGGCAGCCGCTCAATGTCAGTCACCCTGCTTCCTTTTTTAAAATTATTTAAAATAGAGATCCATTGCAAAAAAGTATTTAAAACATAAAACAACAAGAAATGCTTGGTTTACTGGAGGATCGCATTTTCCCATCGCGCTGAAATAACTCAAAACCACAGGATGGAGATGTATTTTAACATTGTTGCTTTATTAAAACATACCTTCATTCACGGGGCTCAAGAGTAACGGGAGAGGAACTTGCTCTCGGGAGAGGAACTAGGAACATCGCAGCAATGACATACCCGTGGGAACTCGTATTACACACTTGATCATAGCAGCCACGAGTCTGTTACTTTCCTCGCAGTGAGACAGGGCCATTAAGCTGTGACCCCTTGTTCTGGACTTCCCCAACATCGGGAACAGCCTTCCTGCATCTAGCCTGTCCAACCCCTATAGAATTTTGTAAGTTTCCATGAGATCCCCCCTCAATCTTCCAAATTCTAGCAAGTACAAGCCCAGTCTATCCATTTTTTTTTCATATGAAAGTCCTGACATCCCAGGAATCAGTCTGGTGAACCTTCTCTGTACTCCCTCTATGGCAAGAATGTCTTTCCTCAGATTAGGGCTCTATGGCAAGAATGTCTTTCCTCAGATTAGGTACAACAAAGATAAAATGTAGTTGGAAAAAGTAAGACTGGTCAGAGAACTATGAAGGGGGTGGGGATGGAGAGAGCAAGAAAGCAAGGGCTTCTTGAAGTTAGAGAAGTCAATGTTCATAACGCTGGGGTGTAAGCTGCCCAAGCGAAATATGAGGTGCTGTTCCTCCAATTTGCACTGGGCCTCTCACAATGGAGGAGGCCCAGGAGAGAAAGGTCAGTGTGGGAATGGGAGGCTGAGCAACTGGGAGATTAGGTAGGTTTAGGCGGACTGAGCTGAGTTGTTCATTGAGCCTGCACTTGTTCTTGCCGATATACAGGAGTCCACACCTGGAACAACGGATATAGTAGATGAGGTTGGAGGAGGTGCAAGTGAACCTCTGCCTCACCTGCAAAGACTGGCGTGGTCCTTGGACAGAGACGAGGGGGGAGGTATAGGGACAGGTGTTGCATCTCCTGCAGTTGCAGGGGAAGGTACCTGGGGAGGGGGTGGTTTGGGTGGGAAGGAACGAGTTGACCAGGGAGTTGTGGAGGGAATGGGAAAATGTCGAAGGATTATGTGCTCTATGTGGCGGCTGATGGGATGGAAGGTGAGGACAAGGGGGACTCTGTCCCTGTTACGAATGGGGGGAGGGGGAGCAAGAGCGGAGCTGCGGGATATCGAGCCTTATCTATAATGGAAGAGGGGAACCCCCGTTCCCTAAAGATTGAGGACATCTCCGATGACCTGGTATGGAAAACCTCTTCTCGGGAGCAGATGTGACGTAGCCGGAGGAATTGGGAGTAGGGGATAGAGTCTTTACAGGAAGCAGGGTGGGGGGAAGTGTAGTCTCGATGGCTATAGGTGTCCGTGGGTTTAAAATAGATGTCAGTCTCTTGTGATGGAGACGGTGAAATCACGAAATGGTTGTGAGATGTCTGAGATGGTCCAAGTGAATTTGAGAGCTGGATGGAAATTAGTAGTAATGAAGATGTTAATGAAATCAGTGAGTTCTGCATGGGTGCAGGAGATAGCACTGATGCAGTCGTCAATGTAGTGGAGGTAGAGTTCGAGGATACGGCCAATGTATGCCTGGAACAGTGATTGTTCAATGTACCTTACAAAGAGGCAGGCACAGCTGGGGCCCATGCGAGTGCCCATAGCTACGCCTTGAATGGGAGGTTGGTTGGTGTGAGGCCCTTGGTCTGAGCTACGTCCACAATTTTCCCCTTCAAGCTCGCCATCTATATATCTGTAAAAAATATTTTTTTGTAAGTTGTAATTGCATCTTCTATAGCTTCCTCTGGCAGCTGATTCCAGATACAGGCTACCCTCTGATCTCTTTCGAGATCCCTCTTATCTTAAGCCTATATCATCTCTAGTTTTCTACCTTGGGAAGAAAACTGTGAGCGTTCACTTTATCCTTGTCCCTCATTATCTTACATACAAAAATAAAACAATCGCCCCTGTGCCTCTTGAGTTAAATGGAATTGAAGATGGTGGCAGCGGTGGGTGGAGGAAAAGAGCGATAATAGTGAGCGGGCTGGGAACTTACCCCACCCCCTTTGTGGGCAAACGGAGGTTGTCTGAGTTGGCTGCGGGAGGTGCCGTGGAGACTGAGAGATGGCCTTCAGAGGCGGAGGACAGTGTGATTCATGGGCCGATGCTAAGGCATGGGTCTGGTTGAGTCCGTGGTGTGGGCTATGGGAGGCCCAGGGGGCTCCAGTAGATCAATGCGGCCTGCAGTGATATGGAGCGGCGGAGCAGCAGTGGAGGATATCGACACACTGCCTGGCCAGACCGACTCCTGAACCTCCAAACCAGTGCCGTCGCCAGGACAGTGGGCCAAGTTAAGGCTCTTACATTTTTAAAATAGATTTTGGACATTGAAGGCTACAGGATGTCAATTAAAACTTGGTGACTCTTGTGTCCTCTCTCAGTCTGGTCTCCTATTTTACACTCTTATTATTAGTATGATTGTGCCTGATGTATAGTAGGATTGTTCCTGAACTTTAGACTTTAGAGATATAGTATGGAAAGAGGCCCTTTGGCTCACTGGGTCCGCTCCGATAACTATATTAACACCATCCCTACACACTACAGACAATTTACAATTTTTACCAAAGCCAATCCTACAAACCTGTATCTTGGAGGAAACCAAGATCACTTGGAGAAAGTCGACCTGGTCACGGGGAGAACATATAAACTCCGTACAGACGGCACCCGTAGTCAGGAGCAAACCCGGGTCTCTGGCGCTCTAAGGCAGCAACTCTACCGCTGCGACACCGTGTCCTCTAAAATAATTTATGGACAAGCAGTAAATGGCTGACTTGCCTGCAACACACAGAGTTATGCTCAGGAATAATTTACTCAAAAGTTCAATGGCTCTTCACCTGATGCAGATATCTCTCAATGGTACCAAGGACTGTGGGTGTTGGAAACATATCCTTGTGTGAGCTGAGATGCTCGTCTTCCTGAGTGTCAGTTTACCATCGGGGACAGAATCCACTTCTTATAGAGGGTAAGAAAGGAAAAGTTCAAGTGTCATGTCTGTTGACAGAGTCAGTTCTTGCCTACATGTGTAATATTTGCAGCTGTAATACATTGCTTACAAAGCATTTACGGTAACGTGAGAAGGTGCAAAAAGTCTGACATAAATCATTGAGAGCAATTGCTTTTGGTAGCCAACTAATGTTTACCA
Organism: Okamejei kenojei; assembly: GCA_035221665.1. Classification (NCBI taxonomy): domain Eukaryota; kingdom Metazoa; phylum Chordata; class Chondrichthyes; order Rajiformes; family Rajidae; genus Okamejei; species Okamejei kenojei. Next base: position 34,398,696 of record CM069145.1, on the reverse strand, counting down.
AGTGTCCACGATGATGAACGTTGTTGAGACTCCAGGTGTAATGTTACACAATGAGGCTGAAATGTTTGAACTGTCGAAAATAAGTATCGTACTTACAAATAGTGTTTCCATCTGAAAGAATAGAGCAGGTGATTGATTATATCACATGCCTAGAGGGAGGTAATTCGGGGTAGATGGATAAAGTATCAACCTCAACAAATATTAAGTTATACTGTATATGGGAACAGGACCTTCGGCCCTCTGAGTCAGTGCCAACTCACAAGTGCCCACTTATACTAATCCTTTTATGTTCATCTCCCTCCCCACCCTCCATTTTTGCTCCACTCCTCTGAGATGTTACCATATGATCTTGATGCTATGTGCAATTTTACATGGACAACTAACCTACTACCCAGCAACTGGTGGTCCGGCACCTCCTTTAATCCAGGCAAAATTCTGAATGCGCCCTTGAAATCCCCCCCCCCCTCCCTCCCCGGAAGTCCCCTGTAAATGTGGCGCCTAGGCCGGGTGAGGGGAAGTATAAAATCGCGAAGGGACTAGATAGGGTGAATGCTCACAGTCTTTTTCCAAGTTTGAGATATCAAGAACGAGAGAACATAGGTTTAAGCTGAGAGAGGAAAGATTTAATAGAAAGCAGAGGGCAACATGTTCCCCAGAGGGAGGTGAGTATATGGAACAAGCTGCCTGAGGAAGTTGTTGAGGCAGTTACAATAACACTAAAGGGCATTTGGGCATCTACATGGACAGGAAATGCTTAGCAGAATATAGGGTAAATGCGGGCAAATGGGACCATCATAGATGGGCATCATGATTGACAAGGACAACGAGCTGAAGGGCCTACTTGCGTGCTGTACGACTTCATGACATTTTAGGGTAGTTAAGAAATGACAAAAAAAAACTAGGCTAGCCAGACATGAATGGCTGAAGACCCTTTCCTGCTATATTATTCCAGGTACTACTTTAGACAGAGGATAAATACCAAAAGCTGGAGTAACTCAGTGGGTTAGGCAGTATCTTTGGAGAAAAGGTTCGGGTTGAGACCCTTCTTCAAACCGAGAGAAGAAGGAACTCAACAAGAAATGTCATCTATTCCTTTTTTCCTGAAATGCCACCTGACCCGCTGAGTTACTCCAGCTTTTGGTGTTTATTTTCTATCAAAATAATAAAGCAGGAAAGGGTCTTTTGCCATTCGTGTCTGGCTAGCCTAGCTTTTGTTGTCACTTAAATCTGTATACAGACAGCACCCATAGTCATGATCGAACCCGGCTCTCTGGCACTGTAAGGCAACAACGCTATCGCTGTGCCACTGTGTTGCCACTGTGCACTGTGAAGTACAGGCAGTTAATATCACCAATGAGCCTCACCACCAAGATCCTGCATTATCCCAGAATTATGTGCTTTCCCGAGCTGAAGCTGGTGAGTTTTGATGTACTGTACATATTTAGTTCTGACTGAGTTGCTGCAGGTTCCAGGAGGAACCTCCTTCATGTTCCGATGCAGGCCAACATGGTGGGATGAGTAACTGGACCCATAACATACCCAATCCCATCACATCCAAGCCTTCTGTGACCTCCTGTAACACCATTTCCCAACCACTCAAGTCGAGATAGAAACAAGCGGTGCAGATTTTACAAAAGAAGACACATAGTGCTGGAATAACTCAGCGGGCCAGGCAGCATCTCTGCGAACATGGACAGGTGACTTGGAACCAGACTCTCGGTCTGAAGAAGGGTCCCGACCTGAAACGTCATCTATCCATGTTCTCCAGAGATCCCTCTGAAATACTCCAGCACTTTGTGTCTTTTATTATCTGTCAGGGCATACCCAGTGTGTAGGTAGCCATTGCAAATTTCCCTGTGAAATGTGCGTAGGATTGGTTAAATATTTACACGCAGATCAAAACTAAATGGGTACAAAGTGTACTGATCAACACATTGTGAGTGGAAATTAAAGGCATTAATCAACCGTTTCAATTGTGGATTTGCTCTCGTGCCGTGTTATTTGAAAATGTGGTTCTGATAAGGGAACGGACTGATTACTACACATCTGGTTCCTGTGCGTTTGATTCACAGAAGGCTACATGGGTCTCATGTTGACATTCAATCCTTAAACAAGAGGATAAATGGCAATGAAGGTTAATGTCATCTGGAGGACACTCTGCCACAGCTAAACATAGGATATAACGCAGTCATTGCCAGACACAGCTGCTCTCTTCCACTCATTCTACAACTCCAGGTCTCTCTGACTACTCTTGCCCCATCATAGTAACAGCAACAGCTACGGCTGCTGTGAACTGTTTTTGTTTTTAGTTTTAGAGATTCAGCCTGGAACCGAGCCCACGCCAACCAGCGATCATCCTGTACACCAGTTCTACCCTACACACTAGGGACAAATTGAAGAAGCCAAATTAACTTACAAACCTGCACGTCTTTGGGGTGTGGGAGAAAACTCATGCAGTCACACAGAGAATGCATAAACTTTGCACAGACAGCATCCGTAGTCAGGATTGAACCCGGGTCTCTGGCTCTGTAAGGTAGCAACTCTACCACTGCGCCACTTTCAATCACTGGAAACAAGCCCTTCAGCCCACCATGTCTGCGCTGACCTGTATACTAGTATTAACCTACGCTCGAAGGACAAGTTACAATTTCCAGACGACAAATTAACCTACAATTGCCACGGGGGGCATGGTGGCACAGCATTAGAGCTGCAGTCTCACAGTGCCAGGGACCCGGGTTTGATCCTGACTATGGACACCCTCTGTATGGGGTTTGTACATTCTCCCTGTGATCATGTGGTTTTTCTCCAGGTGCTTCAGTTTCCTCGCACACGCCAAAGACGTGCATGTCTGTAGGTTAATTAGCTTCTGTAAATTGTGCTTAGTGTGTAGGATAGTGCCAGTATACAGGGATCGCTGGTCGGCACAGATTCGGTGGACCCAGGGACCTGCTTCCGCACTGTAACTCTAAAGTCTAAAGTAAAGTATAAATTTATGGATAAGGCAATTATTATGATCTCGGCGCCCGTGGTTTCCCGATAAACAGCCTGCTCTTTTAGAAACTTTGCTGGTTTCACAGAAATATGAATTTACCCCAGCAAACGTATGTCATCATCTCAGCTGGTCCATGCCAGTGTTTGTGCTTCAAATGAGCCTTCTCCTGGCCCATTACTCTCAACTCTATTAACATATCTTCATTCCATTTTTCCTGCAGATGCAAATTCCTCAGGCATGTATTTATGATATTCGTCTCAACTCCCACTGAGTGGCATGTTATAAATTCCACACAACCATATCTCTTCCAGAATTCCCTACTGGCTATATTAGTTTTAGCCTCTTCTGCAAACTATCTTTTTTATTATCTTATATAATACCCCAGCCCATTTCCCCTTTACAGATTGCCTCAAATTTTTGAAAGGCTCCACTCCTGGATTGATTGAAGTTACAGGGAACTGCTGGCAAAATGGAGGGAAGGGTTCCAGAGAACATTTCCCGTTGCCTTGGTCACAGTGGAGCGAGGTCAGGTGGGGGTCGCTCTCACGCTCGCAAAGCACCGCACGTGACCTCGGTCAATGGTTTCACGTGGAACATGTGGAACTATATGACGCCCAGTCACCCCTAGTCCCAAAGGTCCAAATCCAGTGATAGTGTTTGTCTTTTAAACATGCATTTCTTTGTTACCCATTTTGAGGTATAAATGAGAGGAGTAGAGGGCTGGAGGCACAAAGAACTGCAGATGCTGGAATCTTGCATAGAACAAGGGTCGTAGAGTTTCTGCCTTACAGTGCCAGAGATCCAGGTTGATCATGACTACGGGTGCTGTCTGTACGGAGTTTCTACGTTCTTCCTGTGACCACGTGGGTTTTCTCCGAGTGCTCCAGTGTCCCCCCAAATTCCAAACACGTGCAGGTTGTAGGTTAATTGGCTTTGGTAAAAAAAAAATCAAAATTGTCCCTAGTGTATAGGATAGTGTTTGAGTAGGTGGTGATCGCTGGTCAGCGTGCACTCTGTGGGCTGAAAGCCCTGTTTCCATGCTTTATCTCTAAAGGCTAAAGTCTAAAAGTAAAGTCTAAACACAGAGTGTTAGAGAACCTCAGTGGGTCAACTGAAAGGGTTGATACGTCACCTATCTGTCCTCCATAGATGCAGCCTAACCCGCTGAGTTTACTCCAGCACATGTCTTTACTCCAGGTGTCTACAGGGCAGAGGCTCTAAAGCCACCGGCATAAATGGTGAGGATTAGAGGATCAGAGGGCATAGGGTTTAAGGTGAGGATTAAAGGGAATGAAAGGAAAAATATCTTCTCCTGAGGGTAGTTGAAATGTGAACCATGTCCTGGTGCTTCCAGCAAAGTTAATTTTACAGAGATTGTGTTGGTGACATTTTAACAGCTTTATGTATCCTAACAAACCAGCAAGAGATGATGGTGTTGAATGATAACACAGGCTTCTTCTAATACACTGCTGCCTATTGCAGCTCAGATTCACTTTGTTATATTTAATCATCTCACAATCATAGTGCTTGACACTCACTCCAGCAAATCTTATTCTCAGATCGTTTATACAACACAGACAATAAGAGATGAAGGTTTGAAGGAGCTGGATGCTCTGCTCATTTTTTTATTGATTGAATTAGACCATAGGTGCAGGAGTGGGCCATTTGGCCCTTCGAGCCATTCAATGTGATCATGGCTGATCATCCCCAATCAGTACCCGGTTCCTGCCTTCTCCCGATATTTCCTGACTCCGCTATTTTTAAGAGCCCTATCTAGCTCTCTCTTGAAAGCATCCAGAGAACCTGCCTCCACCGTCCTCTAAGGCAGAGAATTCCACAGATTCCATAGTGAGAAAGTGTTTTCTCGTCTCTGTTCTAAATGGCTTACTCCTTATTTTAAACTGTGGCCCCTGGTTCTGGACTCCCCCAACATCGGGAACATATTTCCTGCCTCTAGCGTGTCCAAGCCCTTAACAATCTTATATGTTTCAATGAGATCCCCTCTCATCGTTCTAAACTCCAGAGTGTACAAGCCCAGCTGCTCCATTCTCTCAGCATATGACAGTCCCGCCATCCCTGGAATTAACCTTGTAAACCTACGCTGCACTCCCTCAAGAGCAATAATGTCCTTCCTCAAATTAGGGGACCAAAACTGCACACAATTGATTGAAAGATGCAGCATGGCAACATGTCCTTCAGCCCATTGAGTCCATGCCGACCATTGCTCACCCATTCACACTAGTTCTATCTTATTCCACTTTCTCATCCACTCACTACACACAAGGGGTAATTTTACAGAGGCCCATTAACCTATATACCTGCACAACTTTGGGATGTGAGAGGAAAATCGGAGCACCCGGAGGAAACCCACTCAGACAGCTATCCTGACTCCCATAGTCATGATCGAACCCGGGTCTCTGGTCTTGTGAGGCAGCAGCTCTACTAGCAGCGCAACAGTGCCATCTTATTTCCCACCACCTTGTAACTGAGGTCATCCCAATATAGAACATAAAACATAGAACATTACAGCACAAGAACAGGCCCTTCGGCCCACAATGTCTATGCCAAACACGATGCCAGGATCTCTTATCTACCTGCACATAATCCATATTCCTCCATTCTCTGCACATCCCTATGCCTTTCCAAAAGCCTCTTAAATGCCAATATTGTATACTTCAACCACCAACCCTGGGAGCATGTTCCAGGCACACACCACTGACTGTGTAAAAAAGATTGCCCCGTGTATCTCCTTCAAACTTTGCCCCTCTCATCTTAAAGCTATGTCCTGTAGTATTTGATTTTTCCATATTGGGAAAAGGGTTCTCACTGTCTACCTCTTAATTTTATATCAGATCTTTTCTATCAGATCTTCCCACAACCTCCGGCTATCCAACCTCTCCCCAGCTAATACCCCTTATGCAAACAACATTCTGATAAACTTCCTCTGCACCCTTTCCGAACCTTCTACACCCTTCCTGTCATGGGGAATAGTCAATAGTCAATAGACAATAGGTGCAGGAATAAGCCATTCGGCCCTTCGAGCAGAACTGCATGCAATATTCCAAATGTGGCCCAACCAAAGTCTTATAAAGCTGCAACGTGACTTTCTGACTCTTATACTCAGTGCCTCGACCTATAAAGGCAAACATACCATGTGTTTTCTGCATAAGGTCGGCATGGTGGCACAGCAATAGAGTTGCTGCTGCCTTACAGCCCAGAGACCCGGGATTGATCCCGACTACGGGTGCTGTCTGTATGTAATTTGCACGTTCTCCCCGTGACCAGCGTGGGTTTTCCCCCAGATCTCCGGTTTCATCCCACACTCCAAAGACGTGCAGGTTTGTAGGCTAATTGGATTGGTTTCATTGTAAATTGTCCCTAGTGTGTGTAAGATAGTGTTAGTGTGCGGGGATCGCTGGTCGGCAAGGAATCGGTGGACCAAAGGGCCAGTTTCCTAAACTATCTGTATCTCTAAACTAAACTAAGCTAATATTTGGACAATCCTCTTCCCCTTTCACTCCCCAGCCCGCATGTTCAACAGTAGAGCTCTATGTGAACACTGCCACATTTTACAGTCTATTAAAGCTGCTGCTGATTAATTTGTTGCCAAGACAGCTGGCAGGCGGACTCCTCTGACCTCTAGAATTTTATTCATCTAATGCTCTTTGCACTTTGTTACTTCGCCTTCTCCCCAGCTGAGGGCTGCAGCACATCGAGCAGGCAACAGATGGTGAAAGGTTGAAAAAAAGTGCTTGTTCACACAAATGATCAGTGTTGCAGCCAGACCAGAAGCTTCAGATGGACACCAGAAATTCGATCCAAGTGTTTGTTCTGCTTTCAAGGTCAGCAACCATACACTGTTAGCCTGCTGATTCTCCTCTTGTTTGGTACCTGAGATAACTAACCATTTCTTAAAACATAGAACAGTACAGCAATCCTAGCCTGCCTAACCTCTTAACAATACAGCAATCCTGGCTGTCCGAACCTCTTCCTATATGTCAAATCCTGACAAAATTGTCATAAATCTTATCTACACTGTTTCAAACTTAATAATGTTCTACCTATAGCAGTGTGGCCAAAACTGTACTCCAAGTGTGGCCTCATCTTTTTCTTGTACAACTGTAACATAACATCCCAACTTCTTTACGCAATACCCTGACTGATGAAGGCCAATATAGCAAAAGCCTTTTTGACCATCCTATCTACCTGTGGCACCACTTTCAGAAAATTATATACCTGCACTCCTAGTTCCCTCTATTCTACAACACTCCCCAGCCTAACATTCACTTTGAAGGTCCTGACTGGTTAGATTTTCCATAAATGCAACACCTCCCACTTATCTGCATTAAACTCCATTCGACGTTCCTCAGCCCACTTGTCCAGCTGATCAAGAGCCGGCTGTAATCTTTGATAACCATTTTCACTATCTATGATACCACGCACCTGAGTGGCATCTACAAACATACTAATAATGCCCGTACAATCTCATCCAAATCATAGATTAAACTACAAACAGGATTGTGGCCAGCACTGATCCCCGAGGCACACCTCTAGATACAGACCTAAAGTCCAAAAATCATCCTTCCACCCCCACCCTCTGCTTCCTTCCATTAAGTCAATTCTGTACCCGGTTAGCTAGCTCTCCCTTGATCACAAGTGACATAACCTTCTGGAGCAGCCTACCATGCGGAATCTCATCACAGGCATGGCTAAATCCATAGAACAACACCAGCCTTGCCTCGCCAACCTTTTTAGTTACCTCATCAGAAATCTCAACCAAATTTATAAGACACAATCTCCCATGTACAAAACCACGCTGACTATCCCTAATCCCTGAACATCAACATCATGTTGGAAATCCTTCCATTTGCTTCTCATTACAGACTGCAATGCAACATTCCCCTTGTTTCCTTTGTTGTGAATATCAGAAATCAATATCTGAAATGCAAACTGACCATATTCTGAGCACTTAATGTTTGGACATTGGACATTAATCTTTAAGACATTAGCACTGGAAATAGGTGCGCATACAGGTATTGGTTTATTATTCTCAAATATACCAAGATCCCATGAATAACTTTGTATTGGGTTCTATCGAGGTAGATCATACCACGGATGAATGCAATAATACCATACATGAGTACAACATGGGCAGCAGAGACCCGGGTTTAATCCTGACTTATGGATGCTGTCTGTATGGAGTTTGTACATTCTTCCTGTGACCGCATGGGTTTTCTTCGGATGTTCCGGTTTCCTCCCACATCCCAAAGATGTGCGGGTTTGTATGTTCATTAGGCTTCGGTAAAATTGTAAATTGTCCCTAGTGTATAGGATAGTGCACAGGGTGATAGCTGATCGAAGCAGACTCAGTGGGCTGAAGTGACTGTTTCCATGCTATATCTCTAAAGTCTAAACTGTGCAAAAAGTGCAAAAAGTGAAAATAAACAGTACAATATGTAGAGTTGCAGCCAAAATGAAAGTGCAGAAAAAAAGTTCAATGGCTGCAATGAAGTAGATTGCAAGTAATAAGGCACAACCACAATCGAGTAAGAGGCAAGTTGTTGGATTTAATGGCTCTATCACATCTTTAATGGCTATGATAAATTCATATAAGGCTAATTTATTCTGCTTAATTAATTGGGAGCAATTGCGTGGAACTGTAAATAGTAGCTGAAATGCATAACATTATCTAGATTGGCAGCAATTGAGTATTTATTGTTTTGTAAAAAGCGCTGGCCATGGAATTTTCCATCAATCATCCAGTTGGGTGTTCTGGGCTGTGTTGCACAGTCTATTGCAGGATTGTGTGGAGTGTTAACACTGGTGTAGAAGATGGCACTGAATATACTCAATGTAATATATTCACTGTGAGCAGGCACATGGGTTGGAGGATGGAGCAAACCAGTACGTGAACATGGAAGAGCAAGAGACTGCAGATGGGGAATCTGTGGAAAACAAGGAGAGCTGCAGGACGACCTCAGCAGATCAGACAGCACCTGCGGAGGGAAATGGACAGCCGACAATTCGGGTGGATCATGTGTTGCCTTTCTACTGATTAGTTAGCATGCAACAAAAAACTTTTCATTGTACCTCTGCACATGCGACAAGAAACTAAACTAAACATAGAAACATTGAAAATTGGTGCAGGAGGAGGTCATTCGGCCCTTCGAGCCAGCACCGCCATTCATTGTGATCATGGCTGATCGTCCGCTATCAATAACCCGTGCCTGCCTTCTCCCCATATCCCTTGACTCCACTCGCCCCTAGAGCTCTATCCAACTCTCGCTTAAATCCATCCAGTGATTTGGCCTCCACTGCCCTCTGTGGCAGGGAATTCCGTAAATTCACAACTCTCTGGGTAAAAATGTTTTTTCTCAGCTCAGTCTTAAATGACCTCCCCTTTATTCTAAGACTGTGGCCCCTGGTTCTGGACATTGGGAACATTTTTCCTGCATCTAGCTTGTCCAGTCCTTTTATAATTTTATATGTTTCTATAAGATTCCCCCTCATCCTTCTAAACTCCAGTGAATACAAGCCTAGTCTTTTCAATCTTTCCTCATATGACAGTCCCGCCATCCCAGGGATCAATCTCGTGAACCTACGCTGCACTGCCTCAAAATAAATTAAACCCTTCATCTAGACTGAAAGAGTGAAGGGGAAGTAGCCAGTGTAAAGCAATGGGGAAGTGGGAGGAGAAATAAGAGATAGCAAACGATAGATGGATACAGGTTGTAGTAACAAGGCATTGCAGATGCTGATTTATACCAAAGATAGACACAAATTGCCAGGGTAACTCAGCGGGTCTGGCTGCATCTCTGGAGAGAAAAGATGGTAAGAATGAGTCTGAAGAAGGGTTCCGTCACAAAAACAGCACTCATCCTTTTTCTCCAGAGATGCTGCCGGACCCGCTGAGTTACTCCAGCTCTTTGTGTCTATCTACGGATACCTCCTCTCCATGAGTCAATATACGTCATCAATACACTATCACTAATGGGCTTCTTCTGTTCAATGATGTATCCCTTAGTTAACAACTGGCAGCAGGAACCATGTTCCAAAAGAGGACCTGGGATTGATAAGAGCATTATCTTTCCGTCAAAAACCTGGAAAAACTTGGAATAATAGAATCCACCTTTTGTGAAGATACCAGAGAAGACGGGGCTATTTGCTACACCAGCAGAAAATGAAGAAAAACATTTAGTTTAGTTGAGATTAGTTTATTGGTAACATGTGCTGAAGTAGAATGAAAAGCCTTTGTTGCGTGCTAACCAGTCAGCGGAAAGACAATAATTACAATCGAGCCATCCACAGTGTATAGATACATGATAAAGGGAATAACATTTAGTTGCATTAAAAATAACGCAAGCACCAAAATGAACATACAAATTAGGAAGATAGGTACAAAATGCTGGAGTAACTCAGTGGGACAGGCAGCATCTCTGGGTAGATGAATGGGTGATGTTTCAGGTCGAGACCCTTCTTCAGACTGATCCAACAAAATTAGGAAACAAGTTGGTTACTCAGGACCTTATGTCAAGTCCATCCTTTACTAACTTCATGTCTGCTTCGATTATAACTTCAATTTCCATTCCAGACTACCTTTTACCCCTTGTTTACCAAGTGTCTACTCTGCCTTGAAAATATTCAATCTACTTCCATCGCCCTTTGAAGAAGACTTCAAATACCTGTGACTTCTCTGAGAGAAATCAAAATCATCTCACCTCTGCCTTTGAAGGTGGCAACAACAAGCAGAATGGAATTCATCTCATGATTTTTGTTTGTCATAATTAATCCTTTCATGATAACATAGCATCTCTTCAACATCGTCGCTCTAAGACATTGAATGAATTGCCAATCTCAAGGTGCAACTTGAGTCTGCTGTTGAAGTAGCTGTAAACAAAGGTAAGGAGAAGTTAGTCATCTTCCTTTAATATTTGATAGCACCACATCACTTTCATGGACATGCCCCGCGCTTATTCCACATAGACCACATCAACATGACACACGTCAACGATGAGCCAGACAGTAAACTGCTTCTTCTGCAAAGCCTGGTGAAGTGGTGTAAATCAGAGAACAGCAGCTGGACATTCACACTTAGCTGCTTTCTGTCATTGCTCCCCTTTCTGTATAACTTACTCCTAACTCTACCACAAACCACATCTGAAACGCCATGCACATTGTTGGTCTCCTTATCAAAGGAAGGGTGTTCATGTTGTAGAATCCGTTCAGAGGTTTATCACCCTAACATCTTAAATGGAAAAGGGTCCCGACCCGAATCTTCACCTATCCACTCCCTCCACAGATGCTCCCTGAACCTCTGTTACTACATTCTGCCCGAGAGCCTCGCATCTGCAGCTACTTGTGTCTACATCTTGAATGGAAACGTTGTTTAAGGAGCAAAGGTTGCAGCAGCCAGATTTGTATCCATTGGAGTTTACTTGAATGAGTGGGGACTTCCTTAAAAAGTAGATGTCAGGTTTGTTGAAGGGGTGGGCGTGGGAAGGATGTTGGGAGAATCTGGGACCATAGATAACTGATTAAAGTAAGGGGTTGGCTGTTTTTAGACAGCGATATGACAAAACTTTATCTCCCATGGCATTTCAAGTCTTTGGAAATCTTTTTCCCCCAAAGGAGGTAGAAGCAGACCCTTTGAATACTTAAAAAAACAGAAGGTGGCAGAGATGGAGAAGGGGCAAGGTTACCACAAGTAGACATGGGTTGAGGTCAGGCACGTGCCGTCAGGGTAGGCAAGGTAGGCAGTGCCTACCCTGACTAAAATTATAAAATAGTAATTACTTTATATATAAATATAATATATATATAATATATATAAAACATATAAAATGGTCATAAATAGTAAAGTCACGGGAGAATTATGTAAATAGTAAAGTCACGGGAGAATATAACGGCATAACTCTCCCGTGCCTTTCATCAGCAGTACGTTTTAAACGCGGAAGTATGAGGTACTCACTTGCCGTCGACGCTGCTTCAAGCCATCAGTGGGAACGATCCGTAAAAGCAGCTGAAACTCTGCCTTTACACTGTGAACTGCGTGCATGTGCTGCGTTGAGCACTGCGCATGCGCACCAGCCTACTGCACATGCGCAAGTTTCTTAGCGGGCTTTTCAACGGTGGATAGTGATTACCTGAAGCGTTTCACGAAGCAACCTTATGGATATTTTTGCTGCAGAATGGATTTTGTGCACAAATAATATGGTAAGTAATTTTTTTTGAGCTATATGTTTTTAAATACTTTATTAAAAGATAGGACCTATTGAAAACAAATTACATGATAAAAGTCGAGAGAACAATCTGCGCATGCGCGGTTTCCACGATTTAAAAATAGCCGAATGACAGTTCACCGGTGAGGGAACAATGTGCGCATGCGCGGTTTTCAAAATTTAAAAAATGCCGACCAGCAGTTTACTGGGGAGGAAACAATGTGCGCATGCGCAGTTTCAAGATTAAAAAAAGCCGACTGACAACTCACCGGGGAGCGAATAATCTGCGCATGCGCGGTTTTCAAGATTTTTAAAAGCCACTGCCTACCCTGGCTGATTACTCACGGCACGTGCCTGGTTGAGGTTATACATCAGTATGGATGGTGGAGCAGGTTTATTGGTCGGGTGCCTGATCTGTTTGTGTGGAGTCTGAACCCTGTGACCACATGGGTTTCCTCGGGTGCTCTGGTTTCCAACCACATTCCAAAGATGTGCGGGTTTGTAGGTAAATAAGCCTCTGTAAAATTGCCCAGAATGTGTAGAGAGTGGATGCAAAAGTGGGATATCATAGAACAATTGTGAACGGGTGATCGCTGGTTGGCATGGACTCGGCTGACCGAAGGGCAGGTTTCCACGCTATACCTTTAAAGTAAATTATTCCATATGCTTATGAATTCATGAGTATAACGAACGACATCAGACGCAAAGCTAGTTTGATAGTAAAGAACAGGAAATTAAAAGTAAATAGAACATGCAGAACTTGCCTCGACATGATTGTTCTTTTTAAAAATAGCCTGCAGAGAGGCCGTTAGCACCTGAAAAAAAAAGTTTTCTTCCCTGCTGTGTATGAAAATGAAATCTTAGTTTGGAGAGAGCCGCAGAGCAAACAGAATTACAGGGAGCATAAGGAATGAAGCACTGTGACCACATAGACACAGTCTTATGGGAATAAACTGGTTAGCAAGACAAAGGGAACAAAGGGATGAAATGCAATAAGAATATGTCACAAGTGGAGTAAAATTCAGCATTGATTTCTGTTACCATTGAGTTCGTGGCCTCAGGAGCCCAGACCAATATTTTCAAGCATTTTTCAAGAGGCAGACTTGGCCAGCTCGGCCAGTATTTATTAACCATCTGAAATTGCCCTTGAGAAGATAGTGAGCTACCTTCTGGTGAAGCTACTCTCACAAGTCTGCGGATAGAGCCAACAGCAATGGGCGATAGGTAATATAACTACATCGGAATTATTTAGGTTAAGGTTTCTGCTGATTATGGTCAAGTGTATCTAGATACTGTGAAGAGAAGGGTTCCAACATGAAATGTCACCTATTCATGTTCTCCCAAGATGCTGCCTGCCCCGTTGAGTTACTCCAGCATGTTATGTCCGTTTGTGTCTGCTGTTCCTTGTTTCAACAGTGAAAAGCTTTTGTAGTTGTGCCATCCAATCCAATCAGGTAATACATACATTTAATACAATCAAACACAAGTGCAAAAGGTTAGAGCAAAGATAAATATACCTGAATGTGGCATATAGTTTCTCAGCTTTGTAGCATAATGGTTCCAGAGAAAAAGTCCAAGTTCCTCAATGAGGTATGTTGGAAAATAGGGACAATACCTAGGTTATGGAAGGACCATTCAGAAGCCTGATAACAGAGGGGAAGTGGCTGTCCTTGAGTCTGGTGCTCCAGTTTCCTCCCATACTCCAAAGACGCACAGGTATGTACATTAATTGGCTTCGGTATAAATTGTAAAATGTTCCTAGTGTGTAGGATAGTGAGAGTGTGCGGGGATTACTAATCGGCACAGACTTGGTGGGCCGAGGGGCCTGTTTCCGCACTGATCTCTAATATTTAAAAAATGAAGTAAAGGGCCTGTCCCACTTTCACAACCTAATTCACGACCTCTGCCGAGTTTGCCCTCGACTCATACTCGCAGCATGGTCGTCATGGGGTCGTAGGAGGTCGTAGGTAGGTCGTAGCAGGCCGTGATGCTAGTCGTGGGTACTCGTGGCATCAAATAGGTCAAGGCGTTTTTCTAGCCTGATGAAAAATGTCCATGAATAAAAAAGGTCGTGAATTCACAAGACACCTGACTGCCAAATTATTCTTGTAGCCATTGTATTTATGTAATAACAAGAAACTGCAGATGTTGGTTTACCAATGAAAGACACAAAATGCAAACTCAACGGGTCAGACAGCATCTCTGGAGAATGTGGACAGGTGACATTTCGAGTTGGGAAAAAAATTCTTCAGAATTTATTTTTATATTTCAGACAGTATTATTTTATACGGACACTCACTGACTTACATAATGGTGATGGCCCCGTGAATCCTCGTGTAAGTCGTATAAAATAATGTGTGTGTGTGTTTGTAGATGTTGCCTGAAGTGGGATAATTCAGTGATCATTCTGTTGGGTTGTAAGTTGGAAACAAACGTGGTACTGCGCACACGTAAATTGACTATTCTACACGGAGACCACATGAGGAGCTCCAAGTCAGAGACCGCGGGGGAGGACCAATGCAGAGACCAGTGGGCAGCTCCAAGGTGGAGACCATAGGGAAGCTCCAAAGCGGAGATCACGGGGCAGCTCCAATGCGGAGATCACATGGAGAGCACCAAGACAGAGATCTCACAGAAACTCCAAGGCGGAGACCACAGGGGAGCTCCAATGTGGAAACCATGGGGAAGCTCCAATGCAAGACTGCTAAATCTATCACAATCATCTATCATTGTGTGAGGTATGACTCCGGCCATTAGAGTGTTTTGCCCTTGAGGTTAGTTTCACTAGTGCTCCACACTCAGCCAAATGCTGTCTTCAGTTACTCCTGTCTGATCTGGAGAAGTCATTATTTAGGCCTATGCTTGGCTGAAGGCAGCAAAGGCATCTGGAGCCAGCATGTCTTGGTGAAATACAAACTGGGCCTCAGTGAGCAGTTAATTGATGCTGTTTGATTGACTGTTTTCCATCACTTTGTTGATCATGGAAAATATTCTGATTGGAAGTTAATTGTCCAAATGGACTTGCTTTGCTTTTACGAACAGGACAATAATCTGCACTGTCAGACCTCTAATAGACTAGGAAGAGTGCATTGTTAAATGTAGAAGTTCACCAGAATTGAAGCACCACTAATACCCAGCTTTTGTTACCTTCATCCACTGTAGTTCGCTATCGCCACAACAGGTCCATGGCTGATGCCATCACCCATTCCTGGAACACCTGGATAAGAGAAACACCTATATTCGCAGACTTATATTCATAGACTACAGCTCCGCTTGCAATACCATTACAATACAATATTCACCTCTGCAACTGGATCCTTGATGTCCTGACCAACAGACCACAATCAGTGAGGATAGGTGACAAATCATCCTCTATGATAAACCTCAACACTGGTGCCCCACAAGGATGCGTTCTCAGCCCCTCTCTTTACTCCATGGATACCCACGACTGTGCAGCCAAATACAAATCCAAGTCAATTTATAAATTTGCAGATGACCGTAGTGGGCCATATATCAAATAAGGAAGAGATGGAGTACAGGA
This sequence comes from Okamejei kenojei, assembly GCA_035221665.1. Classification (NCBI taxonomy): domain Eukaryota; kingdom Metazoa; phylum Chordata; class Chondrichthyes; order Rajiformes; family Rajidae; genus Okamejei; species Okamejei kenojei. Next base: position 34,382,945 of record CM069145.1, on the reverse strand, counting down.
AGGAGATTGAGAACCTCGTAATGTGTTGCCAAGCCAACAACCTTTTCCTCAATGTCAGCAAAACAATAGGAGATTGTGATTGACCACAGGAAGTGAAGCGGTACACACACCCCAGTTTGCATTGATGGTAGACGTGGTTGAAGGCTTCAAGATCTTAAGAGTAAATATCACCAGCAACTTGTCCTCAACCAGCCATATTGAAGCAATGGCCAAAAAAAACACTCCCACAACACTACTTCCGTAGAAGGCTTAGAGGTTCAGCATGTCGCCAACAACTCTCAGCAACTTCTACAAATATGTTACAGAAAGCACTTTATCGGAATGCGTCACAGCATGATCCCAGAGAATTGTGGACGAAGCCCAGACCATCACACAAACCAACCTCCCCTCCATTGACTCCATCTACACATAACACGGCCTCAGCTAGGCATAATGGATGAATCTCACCTTCTTCTCCCCTCTCCCATCAGACAAGATGTACAGAAGTGTGAAAACCTCCAGATTCAGGGGCAGCTACTTCCAGCAGTTGTCAGGCAACTGGATCATCCTATCACCAACTAGACTGCGGTCCTGAACTACCATCTACCTCATAGGAGACCCTCAGACTATCTTTAATTGGAATTTTCTAGACTTTATCTTGCACTAAATGTTATTCCCTTTATCCTGTATCTGGACACCGTGGACAGCTTGATTGTAATCATCTACAGTCTTTCCGCTGACTGGATAACGCACCAAAAAAGCTTTTCACTGTACCTCGGTACAATAGTATAGTAAACTAAACCACACTTATAAAGACTTGCATGCAACAATGCAATAGAATGACAACAGGAGTATTGAGTTAATTTGAGATGTCACTGAAACAGTTACTCAGGTTTCTCAGCACTCAGTTAACATTATGCATTTCTGATAGAAAATGGTTATTATGTTCTGACGATGTTACCATGGTACTGATGTGTGACATATGATGATGCACTTTTAATCTTTTGAAAGTGCACTTTTAATGCACTGTGCTTTTAATCTCCCTGAGATGTTAACAGTTCCTTTTTAAATTTAATAGAGTGAATATGCTTTGAGGGCCAAGTCAGAGCCTTGAGAGTGGTCCAGGAAAGTGACTAACAATAAAACTTGATAATAGCAATTCATCTTAACATTTATTGCTTTTCAGAAATGTTCTACTTCAAAATACATGTTGGCTGTTTTGAATAATAATGTCTACTAGCCTAAGTGGGACCCGTTGTGTCCCTATCACACAGGAGGCCTGGTCCCCTAATACAACACATTCCTCAACGCAATATTCCACCACTCACCCATAGCCCCCAACTGCGCAGACGCAGCTCATTTCTTCACATTCCCAGCACTCTCTCCCCCTCCTCCCTCTTCTTTCCCCATCTCCTCCTACCATTCCACAATCCCTCCCTCACCTCTCCTTCCCCTACTCGCAGTCACCCCTTCTTTCCTCCATAACTCCTCTCCGCTCCCTACCCCTTCCTCTCCCTCCACCCCCACAAACCCTCCTCACCTTCCCTACTTTCCCCCACTCTCCTTTCCTACCCCCTCCTCTCCTTCAATTCCACCACTCTCTGTCCTCACCTCCCCAGGATCTGGAGTCAAGTTAAGTTTATTTGTCACACAAGCATATGTGCTTGTGTGAAACAAGATGTGCAGTGAAATGAAAAGTGGCAATGCCTGCGGAATGTGCAAAAAACTACAAAACGGAATAGAACAGAATCAGTACATGCATATTGGTGAGAAAAACCTCCCAGCAATTTTAAAAAGACACAACAGAACAGTAGTTTGGTACAGTAAGTTAGTCCCTGGTGAGATAAGAGTTTACAGTCCTGATGGCCTCTGGGAAGAAACTACGCCTCATCCTCTTGTACTAGACCAAGTGCAGACCCGTTGGGTCTGCTCCCCCAATGTACCTGTTCTTTACCTGTAGCCCCCACGGGAGGCATGGTCCTCCAGCTCAAGCTATTCCCGAATGTAAGATTCCAGCATTCCCCTGCCTCCCTGAGCAGTGGGCATTAATAAAAAATCCAATTGCACTTCCCTTGCGTGTTGCAATAGCAATTTGCCCTCCCCCTCCTTTGAGGTGAAAAGTTCAGAGTGTTCCTGTGTCATCACTGCTAGCCGAGCTATTGTGACATCATCAGTTGAAGCTGGTCGTTTTAAAGTATTTAGATTTTTTTTAACTTTAATCAGTAATGTCAAGAAATAAAGCATAAAATGTTCAGTGAAAGTGATCTCTGCTTAGAGGGGGAAAATGTGAAACAGAATATGTAAAAATCTTGTGAAGGTGGCATTTTCAAAGCTTTAATTGCAAATAACGTGTCAAAATAGGATGGAATCTTCAGTAAAGCTGATCACTGCTAGCCGAGCCATTGCGATGTCATCAGTGAAAGCTGGTCGTTTGATGTTTTTAAAGTTCTTACTTTTAATCAGTAATAAGTCGAGAACTAAAGCATAAAACGTTCAGTGAAGGTGCTCTCAGCCTCAATGGGGAAAATGTCAATCAGAATATGTAAAAATGTAATCATTACCGCATAGTGTTTTTGCAAAGATTTAAAGACAACTACATATACACAGGTACAAGATCGGACTTAATAATAATATCATGGATAGATGAACGACCTGTTTACAACAGGGTAGATGCAAGGAACTGCAGATGCTGGTTTACAAAGCATCTGAGGCCACATAAAAACTGGTGGAACAATACACTATATTCTGCTTGGGATACATATACAACCCAACGGTATGAATATGTATATGTCCAATTTTAGATAACTATAAAATGCTCTCCCTCTCCCCTCTTTCCTGAAATCCCCTCCCATTACTGACCCCACCCCTGTGCCCCACCTGGACTTGCTCTTATGCTTCCATCTCCCTCCATTTCCAGCCACATTCCTTCCTCTAGCTTTACAATTTACATCTCTTCTCTCCCTTGGTCTCTCACCTTCTGTCTATTCTTTGTTCCAACCATCTGCCTATTAAGGCAAACCCTCACCTGTATCCACCTATTCCCTGCCACACTTTGTCCTGCCCTTCCTCTCTACTAAGTTTTTTCCCCCCACCCCCACAATCTGTCTGAAGAAGTATCCCGACCTGAAACGTCACCCATCCACGTACTCCAGAGATGCTGCCTGAGCTACTCCAGCATTTTGACTTTTTAGAACAGGTGTGTGTGTGTGTGTGTGTGTGTGTGCGCGCGTGTGTGTGTGTGTGTGTGTGTGTGCGCGTCTGTGTGTGTGTGGAGTTTGCCTAAAGTTGGATAATTCAGTGTTCATTCTGTTGGGTTGTAAGCTACCCAAGTGTGATGTATTAAATGACTTTCTTACATATAATTTCTTCCACTCCTACATGGATGTGATAGTAATTCAAATGACCGCATAGTCTGATATGCTTTCCCTGCCTTTGTCCACACTGATTATTTTATCAGATCAGATTTGCCTTTAGTATTGTAACAATGGTCAATAATGTCTGCTGGTGTTACCACAGAATGGTTACAGAAAACCAGAACAATTCCAAAATTAACATTTTCTGTTAAAACAAATGTGAAATGTGTATCACTTCAGTTAATCCAGCACATTGTAAACATCAAAACCCCAAAATAATAGGTTGCCCATTCAGCTGCAACATACTCTTAACTTTCAATCTGAATCTAATTTTCCTAAAACAAATTACAAACTAATTACAATTATTATGCAGCATAAAATTAAGTGATGGGTGGAAGGCTCTAATTCTCTGTTTAATGTTGGACTAACAGAAGGAACAATGATAGGCTCAGTTCCCAAACTAATTTGCACTGGTAGGCACTGGGAACTGCGGGTGCTGATTTATTTTAAGAAAAAGACACAAAATGCTGGAGTATGTACCATTCTATGAAATTATATTACACATGAGTATAATCAAGCCATGCACAAGTGCAACGGGTATTGCAACGAGAAAACAGTACCAGAGCGCAGAACATGGTGTTACAGCATTATTGTTACGGAAAAAGTGCAGATAACGCAAGTGCCTGTGTCTTAATGAAGTGGGTTGGAAGATTGAGACTACACCCTGACCTTCAGTAGTCCATTTGTAAATAGCTCGTTCTAAGCTTCCCCCCAGTCTAGTTTGTCAAAAATCACTGAGTCAAGTGCTTGTGCAACTAATCTTTATTTTGACAAAACACGATTAGAGTTCCCACTACTATACCTAACCACCACAGGTTCGATCCTCGTATCTGCCTGGCCAAGCCCTCTTAGCCTCATTCAAGCAGAGACATTCAGACACACAATCCTAAGGTCACACAGTCCTAAGCATTCTCCCAGAAGATTGATGCAAGACCTCATGGGAGCGGCCATTTATAGGCCCTGGAACCACATGGGAATGGTCTCTATACTGTCCAATAACAGATATCAATTAATACAGTACATGATAGACATTTCCCCAACCCAATAATACAGTGACTAATACAATGTATTCAAACGGAGCTTCTGAAAGGAAGCAAACATCACAACATGTGCCTTGATATTCAAGAAACCCAGACAAGGCTCAATACTTAATCCAATTAACATCTAGCAAAGTAAAGCTTTGCAACATTATTTACAATGTATATGTCTGGTTTGCATTCATCCAATTCATTCCATGCAATTTGCACCTAATTGTCAGGATCTGCAGAAGTTCCATTCTCTTCCTGCAACTTATCTAGGCTCTAGACAAACTGGCACCATTCTGCAGCTTGTTCTATTTCTGTAGAAGGCACATTTAATTTGACCAAATGGCCTTGCAGCCCAGAAGCTTTTACTCAATTTTAGTGTCCTGGCCTCTCCAATTTGGCCATAATGAACACATTAAGTAGTCTGACAACAGTTGAAGAGAAGCTATTCTTGAATATAGTGATACATGCTTTTATGATTTTGTAACAGAGTCTCATGCCAAGAGGAGGTGAATCGGGGACCAGAGGTCATAGGTTTAAAGTGAATGGGAAAGGATTTAATAGGAACTAGACCAAGTGCAGACCTGTTGGGTCTGCTCCCCAACGCAAGATTCCACTACTCACCCGCTCTCCCAACGCAAGCCGTTCCACCAACGCAATGTTGCACCACTCACGCATAGCCCCCAACAGCCCCATTTCTCCTCACCCCCAAGCATTCCCTCCTCTTCAATCCCTAGAGAGGGAGGGGGGGGGGTAGAGAGGGAGGGGGGGTAGAGAGGGAGGGGTGGTAGAGAGGGAGGGGTGGCAGAGAGGGACGGGGGTAGGGAGGGAGGGGGGCTAGAGGGTAGGGGTGTAGGGAAGGAGGGGGTTAAATGGAGGGGGTAGAGAGGGTGGGACAGAGTGGAAGGGGGGGACAGAGAGGGAGGGGGGACAGAGAGGGAGGGGGGACAGAGAGGGAGGGGGGGACAGAGAGGGAGGGGGGACAGAGAGGGAGGGGGGGGACAGAGATGGGGGGGAGGGACAGAGAGGGAGGGGGGGGGAGGAACAGAGAGGGAGGGGGCAGAGGGGGAGGGGGGTAGGAGGCTGACAGTGTGGAGTTTGCATGTTCTCACTGTGTCGGTTTCTTCTGGTATCCAGGCTGACTGGCCTTTGTGTGTTTATTGTTTTTCTTTGATTGGCTCATTTAATGGCTTAATAACAGACACATGATAGCAATCATGTGAAATGGAGAGCATATTTTCCTACATTTGATGAATGTTGGCAGCTTGATGTGGCACAAGACCAGTCTCTGTGTCTGCGCATTACTTCAGATGCACAACAGCAAAGACTGCCTTCATAAGTGTGTGAGAAGGAACTGTAGATGCTGGTTTACATTGAAGAAAGACACGAATTTCTGGATTAACTCAGTGGGACAGGCAGCATCTCAGGAGAGAAGGAACCCATACTTTTTCTCCAGAGATGCTGCCTGTCCCGCTGAGCTACTCCAGTATTTTGTGTCAATCTTCTGCCTTCATAAGTGATTGCTTTGTGGCTGGAATGTGTTGATCCGTGTGGGGTTAGTATCTGTACATTGTGGATGGCTCTATTGTAATCATGTATTGTCTTCCTGCTGACTCTCTATTCAATTTGGAATATAGAAGTTGGAAGGTCATTTTGCAGTTATATAAGATATTGGTGAGGCCACATTTAGAGTTCTGGCCGCCATGTTATAGGAAAGATGTCAAGCTGGAAAGGGTGAAGAGAAGATTTACGAGGATGTTGCCCGGACTCGAGGGGCTGAGCTTTAGGGAGAGATTGAGCAGGCTAGTACTGTATTCCGTGGTGCAGGAGGATGAGGGGTGATCTTTTTCATGTACTACGTCAAGAGTGGAATAGATTGGGTAGATTGGGTACTCTTGCCCAGAGTAGGGGAATCGAGAACCAGAGGACATAGGTTTAAGGTGAGGGGGAAAGATTTAATAAGAACCTGAGGAGTCACCTTTTTGCACAAAGGGTGTTCGGTGTATGGAACAAGCTGCCAGAGGAGGTAGTTGAGGCCGGTAATATCGCAACATTTAAGAAACATTTAGGCAGGCACATGGATGGGACAGGGTTAGAGGGATACGAGTCAAACGGAGGCAGGTGGGACTAGTGTAGATGGGACATGTTGGTCGCTGTGGGAAAGTTGGGCTGAAGGGCCAGTTTCCATGCTGTATGACTCTGTGACTATGAAATATCCTCCTGCAAAGAAGGCCCTTCCTCTATGACCAACCTTTTGGTCTCCTCGTCTCTTTTGGTGACTCGGTGTGAAATCATGGCCCGCACTCGGTAAATGCTAGTTGTTGGACATCGCCATAGATTTTGAGGACTGCGCAGTACTCTCCATTTCCTGGGATAAACTTTCACCCAAACAGCCAGAAAATGAGAGATATATTTACATACCCACAAGCAAGAATCATTCCCATGAATTTTAATGGCCTTGGTTTCGGAGCATGTTCTCCTGAATTTGCCGCAGGGCTGTGGGATGTTCCCTCGAGTCCCAACAATTGTAATTACTTTCCGCATTAAACACACGTGGAGCAGCAAGATGAAATCTCCTGGCTCTCTCCCAGGACCATCACAAACCAGGATTGCTTCATGCTGTGAATCTCTTGATTGTCAATAAACAATTCCGCAGCTAACGATACTTAAACTACAAAAACACAAAGCCTTACGGTAAACAATGCAGCGCAAATGTGGAGAAAGGAAGGTTGCCAGCAATAACATCGAAAAACCGAAGGAAGCAGAAGCCAGGAACAAAACAAATGGAGCATCGGAAAAGGCTAAATATTACTAGGTTTTAGCTGCATTTTCTGACCTGTCATTTTGTATGTCACTCTGTACCCAAAAGAGCTGTGCACATATGTTATCAATAAAGTAAAGGACCATTTTTCCCTGAACACTTAAAATGAAAATAAATATACTCCGATCTGGGAAAACCTCTGATTGCAAAATTAACTTTGACCTGGATATATTTTGGGAATGTTTGTGTTGAATATTGGCCCTGCTCCATATTGTTGTTATTTTCTAATATCCTCATTATTGCAGCTCTCTGGATAGCCAGCACAGATGGAATTAACCCTAACCATGTGCGTTATAGATGCAGTGAAACTTATTGCATTCAGCACCTCGGTCCAGTCTCAATTCTCACAGCATCTGCCCACTGCTAGGTTTATCTATCGTTTGGTACGTTAATTTACAAGGTGCGTCCAACACCTGCAAGGCCAGTATCTATTTACTATCCCTAATTGACCTTGTAGAGCTGATGACCAACTGCTTTGCATCAGTGATAGTAGGAATTCCAGGATTTTGCCCCATTATGAAACTGCCTAGTTGCACCAGTTTAGTTGTAGTCAGGATTGAACCTAGATTTCTGGAACTGTAAGGCAGCAACCCTACCGCTGTGTCACTGTGTCGTTGGAGAATAGATATATAATTTTAATGAAATGCTTGCATCAAAGGAAAATATAGAAACACAGAAAATAGGTGCAGGAGGAGACCATTTGGTCCTTCGAGCCAGCATTGCCATTTATTGTGATCATGGCTGATCCTCCACAATCAGTAACCGGTACCTGCCTTCTTGCCATATCCCTTGATTCCGGTAGCCCCTAGAGCTCTATCTAACTCTCTTTTAAATTAATCCAGTGAATTGGCCTCTACTGCCTTCTGTGGCAGAGAATTCCACAAATTCCCAACCCTCTGGGTGAAAAACTTTTTTCTCATCTCAGTTTTAAATGGCCTTCCCTTTATTCTTAGACTGTGGCCCCTGGTTCTGGATTCCTCCAACATTGAGAACATTTTTCCTGCATTTAGCTTGTCCAGTCCTTTTATAATTTTTATATGTTTCTATAAGATCTTCTCTCATTCTTCTAAATTCCAGTGAATACAAGCCCACTCTTTGCAATTTTTCCTCATATGGCAGTCCCGTCATCCCGGGGGTTAACCTTGTGAACCTACGCTGCACTGCCTCAATAGCAAGGATATCCATCCTCAAATTAGGAGACCAAAACTGCACACAATACTCTAGATGTGGTCTCACCAGGGCCCTGTACAACTGCAGAAGGACCTCTTTACTCCTATATTCAAATCCTCTCGTTATGAAGGCCAACATGCCATTAGCTTATTTCACTGCCTGCTGTACCTGCATGTTTACTTTCAGTGACTGGTGTACAACGACACCCAGGTCTCGTTGCACTTCACTTTTTCCTAATCTGACACCATTGAGATAATAATCTGCCTCCTTGTTCTTGTCGCCAAAGTGGATAACCTCACATTTATCTATATTATACTGCACCTGCCATGCATCTGCTCACTCACTCAACCTGTTCAAGTCACCCTGCAACCTCCTAGCATCCTCTTCGCAGTTCACATTGCCACCCAGCTTTGTATCATTTGAAAATTTGCTAGTGTTACTTTTAATCCCATCATATAAATCATTAAGATATATTGTAAAATTACCAGCACCAAGCCTTGCGGCACTTCACTTGCCACTGCCTGCCATTCTGACTCTGTTTATGCCTACTCTTTGTTTCCTGTCTGCCAACCAATTCTCTATCCATGTCAATACCCCACCCCCAATACCATGTGCTCTAATTTTGCCCATCAATCTCCTGTGCGGGACCTTATCAAAGGCTTACTGAAAGTCTAGATACACTGCATCCACTGGCTCTCCTTCATCCATTTTACTTGTCACATCCTCAAAAATCCCAGAAGATTAGTCAAGCAGGATTCCCCCTTCATAAATCCATGGTGACTTGGACCAATCCTTTTACTGCTATCCAAATGCGCCGTAATTACTTCTTTAATAATTGATTCAAGCCTCTTCCCCACCACCGATGTCAGGCTAACTGGTCTATAATTCCTTATTTTCTCTCTCGCTCCTTTCTTGAAAAGTGGGATAATATTAGCTGCCTTCCAATCCACAGGAGCTGATCCTAAATCTATAGAACATTGGAAAATGATCACGATCTACGATTTCTAGAGACACCTCCTTGAGTACCCTGGGATGCAGACCATCACGCCCTGGGGATTTATCAGCCTTCAGTCTACCCAATACTATTTCTCGCCAAATGCAAATTTCTTTCAGTTCCTCTGCCCCGCTAGATCCTCTGCCCTCTAATACATCTGGGAGATTCCTTAGTGAAGACAGAACCAAAGTACCTGTTCAACTCTTTTGCCATTTCCTTTTCCCCCATAATAATTTCACCTGTTTGTGCCTTCAAGGGACCCACATTTGTTTTTACTAGTCTTTTTCTGTTAACATACCTAAAGAAGCTTTTACTATTCTTCTTTATAATCTTGGCCAGCTTATCCTTGTACTTCATCTGTGTTAAGTGTGTTTAGTTCAACCTACTTATGAAAACAGAAGTGCCAGCACATTCAGCCAGCAAATTATTTCTTGGCAAACATTGTTTCTGCAAAATGACAAAAACATTTTGTCATTATCTTTTGCTTCCTTGAAGTGAATGGAATGTGGCTCATCTCCCTGTTGTCCCCAGGGTCACTCCAGTGGATGTACTTTATTGAAGTCTTAGCAGTGAAGAACATTCTCACAAGCCATGCCCACACAAACATTACCTAAATACACACCAAAACATGCGCACAAAAATTATGATACCTATACACATACCAAACCATGCACACACAAACTGTGACATGTACACACACAAACCATGCCCACACAAACTATGATGCGTATAGACACACAAACACAAGACATGTACACACAAACCATGACACATAGACAAACCATGCATGCAGAAACCATGACGCACATTCACACACACGCAAACCAATGCGCACAAACCATGGCACACGTACACAGACAAACTAACCATGACACGTGCACACACACAAATGATGCATGCATAAGCCATGACACACACAAACCACGCACCAACACAGTTACATCCACATCATGCTTCACATGTGAACACAGACAGCACATACAGAATCAATGGTTCAATGTTTCTTTATTGTCACATATACCTACGTATAGTGAAATTCCTTTATTGCATACAGTTCTGTAAAAATCCTATTGTAACTACACACACTCATACTGTACAAGACTGTAAGAACAGTACATTATACTGAGGCAGTACACAAGAGTCGCCACATTTCCAGTGCCACTTGTACCCTTCATGTTTCAAAGTGGCTAAAAATGTGGTCTTAACATGGACATAAAGGTCTGTTGTCCTGGTGACAGCACTCAGTTGATATTGTCAATGTCCTCCACTGCTGCTTTGCCGCTGCTCTGCCGCTCTTGTGCCGCTGCAGACCGTGACTCGGTCTGATCTGATCTGTGACTCGGCCTCTGAGATCATGATCATCATTGATAGGAGCACAATTAGGCCATTTGGTCCATCAAGTGTACTCTGCCATTTAATCATGGCTGATCTATCTCTCCCTCCTAACATCATTCTCCTGCTATCTCTCCGCAACCTCTTGGAGCTGTAGTGGCCATTTGGCCTGTTTTATATGTCATTGAAGATGGCATGTGCCGTTATATTGTGGGTGGGATTTATGACATGTTTTTGGGCATGTTTGGAGCCAAGATGCTTGCGCAGAAGTTTAGTTTTTAGATTAGTTTGGAGAGACGATGGGGAAGTTTAACCCTTCGACCATGTGGGCCATGCGGGCCACATGCCAGATCATGCCAGTGTTACGGAGAAATGAGGAGTTTTCTAATGTTTAAAGTAATAAGCTGGAGTTCGATGAAGATTGTAGCAATGTCGGAAGAAATTTGGATGTATCTTACTGTTTTCTATCAACAATAAAGTATTTATTCATCAAAAGACTGTGTTTGGAAGCCATATCTGTGAAGAAGCTCTGAAGGTCTCTGTGAATGAGCTTGCATGCGTTTCGAGGACACCCACTTCTACCATTCTCATCCATTTAGCGGCTAGGGTGCTAATTACTTGAAAGATATGAAAATCTGCCGCTACAGGAGTGGCGCCCAATCCACATACACATTAATACATAACGATTATTGGGAGATGATAGTGAATAGAAATGGGCACGATGCATCATTTTCTTTGCCCTGGTTTAACATAAGAGCAATGAACATAATTGTATTGTTCCTCCTCACCTCCAAAGTCTTCCTGGCCCCATCCCATAACTTTTCAAGAGAAAGTTGATTAACTCAACACAGACAGGAATGTTCCACAATTGTAAAGCCCTTGGCAACAAAGACAATGGGTGCGCTGATGGGTTTTTGTTGAAACAGTTATTAAAATAATATTTCACCTTTTAAATAAACTGGTTAGTTCGGACCTATTAAAAAATGCCTTAGGAAGTATCCGTTCTTAGTTGACTGCACCTTGTGTTGCTGCTTGTAATTATGAACTGTTATAAATTCACTTTCTATGGATGATATGAATGTGAGTAAAATATTCTTCAGTCAAAGAGGTGCTTCACCTCTGACCCTTTTTAAAATAGTGACTGCATGTTACTCAGGTGTGGGTGGCGGGCAGGGGGCTGGGGGTGGTAAATACTATTGGCCAGTTCTGGTGAATGCAAGTCAGGGAGGCACAGTGTCCCAGCCAATAGAGTTGCTGCCTCGCAGCAGCAGAGACCCAGGTTCCATCCTGACCTGTGTGGAGTTTGCACGTACAGTAGCACATTGAAATTCTTTTGCACAACCCACAAATAGTCTCCATATTGTGGAGCCGTTTACAATGAAAAGGAAAAAGTCCAAAGTCCAGTCCACATGCTGGAAGGTTGGAGCGCCCCCGATCCAGGTAAGCCGGATATTTTCCCACAATGAATGATAAACATGATGTCAAGTTAAACTAATCTCCTCTGCTGTATGTGATCCATATCCATCCATTCCCTACAAATCCATGTGCCTATCCAAAAGCTTCTTAAATGCCACTGTCGTGTCTGCCTCCACCACCAGCCCTGGCAGTGCACCCATCACTCTCTGTAAAAAAAACTTGCCTCTCAACTCTCCGGTAAACATTGCTCCTTTTACCCGAAGACAATGCCCACTAGTCTTTGACATTTCCATGCTGGAAAAAAAGTTTCTGACCGTCAACCTCAGGGGTTCCCAATATTTTTTGTCCCATTTACCCCTGGCATCTTTAATAGGACATAACAATGTTATTTCACTTATTGGTAGTATCTGGTAAACCTCATCTGCACCCTCTCCAAAGCCACTAAATCATTCCATGTAATGAGGCAGCCAGAACTATTCTCCATACTCCAAATGTGGCTTAATTGAAGACCTACAAAGCTGGAACACGATTCCTAATTCTTCTACTCAATGTCTCGACCGATGAAGATGAGCAATGTACGGACCTTATAACATAGGAGCTAAATCACCAAACTTCACCGCCAGGACTTACGTTAGTTGGGATTGAAGATCCCAGCTGTGGTTCATCCTTGACCCCATCTCACAGTTCATTAAAGTGGGAGGTCAGGACATTGCCAGAAATTGTCCCACCATCGCTCGCTTTACAGGCCCGAATCAAGTCCCTGTTCTCCCTGCCCCCCCCCCCCCCCCCCACCCCCCTTCAGTGTTTGTCCTTGCCAGCTTGATTGCTTGCTTCTCAAATGCTGTTCCTCAACAGGCCACTGCCTGGCAAGTCTTCTGACAAACTTTCAGTAATCATGGCCCCTACTCAGCTGAGGAACTAGCGTGAGGTAAAATGAAAATGGGGAAATTAGCATTTTAATAAGAAACACTAATCGCTGCTGAATAAATTAACCTATGGTGGATGCAATACTGAGTAGAGAAATCGAACCCCAAGGGTATCTGGTAGTGATGCTTATTTATAATTGTACCTGTTATGGGCCTGTCCCACTTAGGCGATTTTTCAGGCGACTGCCGGCGACTGTCAAGTTGCCGGCAGTCGCCAGAAAAACCAGCAACTGGAACGGCGACTGTCAGGGTGGAACACACACACACATACACTCACCAGCCCGTTATGCAGGCGGCGGACAGGGCAAGCGAGTTTAGCACTGTCTGAGTGAAATTCACACAGTGCAAAGCCAAGGTGATACAAACACACACCGCGATGGACAGAAAGGTTGGCGCTGTAATTAAGACGGCTAAAGCACAGTGTATGGTAAGTCCTTTAAAAGAGAGGGGGAGAGGGGGGTAAGAAAAGGTGAGAAGGGGCTGTGAAGCTTTGTGGACATTTAACATTACCGGTCGTTTATCCTTGGTTCTGAAAATACTGCTCAAGTTTTTTTTCCCAATGAGCCAATGAAATTCACCAGTCAGCACCAGCTACAACCTACGAGAACCTACAATAATCTACGAGAACCTTCGACCACCTGGCAACCCACTAGGACCTCCTGGCGATCCACCTACGGCATGAGAATTCTCGCTACTCTCTATGGTGGCTTCATTCTAGTCGTCGCAACATGTTGAAAAATTCACGGCGACCATAATGAGGCCGCGGCTAGATCCCAGCATGTGGGAACTCCTCACGACCATCAAGGTGACTCCCCGGCAACCACCCGCGAACATGTGTCAAATATGTGGCGACTGCATAGTCTCCTGCAGTCGCCTAAAAAGTCATCTAAGCAGGACAGGCCCATAAAGCACAGTGTACGGTAAGTCCTTTAAAAGAGGGGGGGGGGTGGAGGGGAGGGAGAGGGGAGAGAAGGGGGGAGAAGGAGTGGAGACAACTTTGAAGAAGCCAGAGATACACGGCTGTGAAGCTCGGCAGACATTTAACATTACCGGTCGGTTATCCTTGGTTCTGAAAACTACTGCTTACGTTTTTTTTCCCAATGTGCCAATGAAATTCACCGGTCAGCACCGGCAACAACCTACGAGAACCTTCGAGAACCTTTGTCCTCCTGGCAACCCATTAGGACCTCCTGGCGACCCACCTATGGCACGAGAATTCTCGCTACTCTCCATGGCGGCTTCATTCTAGTAGCCGCTAATTTTTCGACATGTTGAAATATTTGCGGTAACCATAATGAGGCCACGACTAGTTCCCAGAATGCGGGAACTCCTCAGGACCATGATGGCGACTCCCCGATAACAATTAAAATGCTCTGCGTGACATGAAAAGATTTCACTTTGTGAATGGGTGCCGATTATTCTGTTTGCCAAGCACGCTATCTTCCGTTATTGGGAGATATAGGGAGATGGGGTTAGGAGGAAGAGATAGATCAGTCATGATCTAGGGGGTGCCTTCCAGTTGGTATGGCTGCCCAGCCTGCAGCTGTCTGCCTTTTAACTTCTTTCTTTAATTGTTTTATTTTTAGTGTGTAAAAAGTGTTTTGTTCGGAGTCTATTCTTTTTTATGTGGGGGGGATGGGGGACACTGCTTTTCCTGGTCCCTACCTGGTCGGAGAGGCAGCTTTTCTCCGGGCTGCATCTTCGACCCGTCCTCGCGGCCTACCAGCAGGCCTGGAGTGGCGTTTCTTGATGGGACCGGCCGGAACTTCGGCTTCGGTGGCGGCTTGGGACACCTGGAACGGCCGCTAGAGCGCCATCACGGAGAGAAGCGGCCGATGCCTTGCCTGGGTCGCCACGCTGGAGCTCCGGTGAGCTGAAGACCGCCGATAAAAAACATCGTGGAGCTGCGGGACTGTGGAGCGGCCAGCTGCAGGCGGCGGAGCTGAACTTTACATCGGGAGCTTCCATCCCAGTGGTGGAGCTCCATCCGGTGCGGCCTTGTTGGCTTCGGAAGCCGCAGACTCCAGTAAGAGGCGGCCATCCCAGGTGTCTCAAGCCGCTGAGAGGGTGCTCCCGACACCGGAGCACCATCACCCGGCGAGAACGGCCTGGAACATCGGGCCCCGTAGCAGCGACATCGGAGGCCTCAATAAGCCCGACTATGGGTGAACTGGGGATGGGACTGGACTTTGCTGTCTTCCCCCACAGTGGGAACCATTGTGGGGGGATGTTTTTATGTCTACTGTTAAATCTATGATATTGTGTCTTATCTTTATTTGTGTGCTGCATGGCAAATCAAATTTCACTACACCAATTGGTGTACGTGACAATAAATGTCCTTTGTCCTTTGTCCTTTGTCCTTCCATTGTCTTAGAGAGGTAACACACACTCAGCTGGTTCTGCCGTTCTCATGTCTTGCCTCAGTTAGACCATAATGTTAGTATACAAGAGAGTGGTGATTCCAACTCTCCTGTATGCATCAGAAACCTGGACAGCATACCGACGCCATCTGAAAACACTTGAAAAGATCCATCAACGATGTCTTCGAAGCAGCTTAAATATCAGCTGGGAAGACAGAAGAACCAACATCAGCGTGCTGAATGAAGCGAAAACATCTAGCATCGAAGCCTTCGTCATCAAGAACCAACTAAGATGGGTCGGTCATGTTGTTCGGATGGAAGACGAACGTCTACCAAAGCAAACCTTCTACTCCCAGCTTAAAGAAGGCAAACGTAAAAGAGGCGGATAAAAGAAGCGATTCAAAGACGCCTTAAAAGCCAGCATGAAGAAATGTGAGATCGACATCGACTATTGGGAAACCAATGCCAAGGACAGGAGACTCTGGCGAACCATCATCCAAGAAAGATCAGCGACCTTCGAAGGCAAGAGATGCGAAGAATTAGAAGAAAAGATAAGAAAACGGAAAGAGAGGCAGCTACAACCAAAGCCCGATCTGCCATCTGGAATTAACTGTCCTGAATGCCGAAGAACTTTCAAAGCCAGGATTGGACTCATAAGCCACCTGAGAGTCCATAACAACAACAGAACGTAGACCATCAACCTCAACCTCGAGGGTTAGCCACGATGATGGGCCAAATGGCCTACTTCACTTCCTTTGAATTATAGGACATAGGAGCAGAATTAGGTCATTCAGTCCATTGAGTCTGCTCTGCCATTCGATCATGGTTGATCTATTTTCCCTCTCAGTCCTATTCTCCTGCCTTCTCCCCATAACCTTTGACGCTCTTACTAATCAATAACTGCTTTAAATTTAATCAATCTCCGCTTTAAAATTACCCAATGACTTGGCCTCCACCTATGGCAATGAATGCTATAGATTTACCACCATCTGCCTAAAGAAATTCTTCCTCATCTCCATACTAATGGTGTATTATTTTATTCTGAGGCTGTGGCCTCTGGTTCTAGATTCTCCCATAACTGGAAACATCGTTTGTATATCCAATCTATCTAGGGCTTTCATTATTCCAGTTGTGTCTGTTTTGCTCCACAATACAGTTTCTGGTGGGTAGTGGGTGCAGGTAGAAGGGTATCTCAAATAGCTTTCTGGAAGTGGCAACACAAGTAGAGAGAGTGCTAATGAATCAGAATGGTATGCTTGATTTCATAAGCTGGGTCATTGAGTATGTCAGGAAGTCATGTTGTTGCTTTATAGGGGTTTGGTCTAGTTCTATTTACCCCATTACAGAAGGGATGTGGAGGCTTTGGAGAGAGTGCAGAAGAGGTTTATCAGAATGAAGAAAGACACAAAATGCTGGAGTAACTCAGCGGGATAGGCAGCATCTCTGGATAAAAGGAATGGGTGACGTTACGGGTCAAGACCCCGGATTGGAGAGTATTACCATACGGAGTGGTTGGAAAAACTAGGATTATTATCTCTGGGGCTGAGGAGAGACCCGATAGAAGTACATAAAATTATGAGAAGCATAAATAGGATAGATAGAACCTTCTTCCTAGGTTGGAAATGTCAAAGACTAGAGGGCACAGCTTTAATTAAGTAAAATTAAGAGGGGCAAAGTTTAAAGGAGATAAACAGGTCTTTTTTTCCCCACAGAGATTGGTGGGTGCCAGGGATGGAGGTGGAGGCAGGTACAATAGTGAGATTTGAGCGTTTTTTTACATATGTAGATGAATATGTAGGGAATGGAGGGATACAGGCAGAGGAGATTAGCTTATCTTGGCATCACGTTCGGCACAGTCATTGTGGGCCGAATGGCCTGTTTCTGTGCTGCATGGTTCTATGTTTCTATGTTCTATGTTCTATGTTCCACCTTCTATGTTCTAGACAAGGAGGGGACTTCCATACTTGTCTTCTCCAGTCTCTCATCAATATTGATATTTTGGCGGTCGCGAGAACGACAACTGAGTTTTCGAAAGTATTTTTATTCAGAAAATAACTTCTCAGTTTACAGGCTCTCACAAGACGTCTGGCCACAATGGTGGTCAGCACTGAACTGCTGCGCGAAAGCAAAACCGCGCGAAAAACCAGCAGCCCCTCCCAAGTCACGTGACCGCGGCTTCCGAACGCCGGGTTCGATACCTGCGTGCGCCAGCAGGTGCTGCTGCAATATGATCATTTGGACAAGTATCTCTCAACTGGTACTTCCCAACATTTTGGGGTTTGGGAGGAAGGATGTGACCTAGAGTAATGGCAGAGCTGGCAGAAGTTGTAGATCAGGTGATTAAAGCCCTGGGGAATTTTAGAAATCTCCTCCAAACCTTTCCTGGTAAGTCAAAATATTGGAGGGGTTGAAGACTGTAACCTTCACGTGGTCCGCCCTGTTTTGACGAATGCAATCAACCCGGTGTGCATAATCAAATAAGATCAAATCCTACAACTTTAGGCTGTACACATCATACGCATGAAGAAGAAAAAGAAGACAACATTGGAATAATCCCCAACTTCTTGTAGATAGACGCAAAAAGCTGGAGTAACTCAGCGAGACAGGCAGCATCTCTGGAGAGCAGGATTGGGTGATGTTTCGGGTCAAGACCCTTCTTCAGACTGGTTAGGGATAAGGGAATGAGAGATATAGACGATGATGTGGAGAGATAAAGAACAATGAATAAAAGATATGCAAACAAGTAACCTTCTTAGTTCCATTCCAGATTTATGAAGAAACGTGTTACAACACTTTATGCTGCAGTTTATTACAATTCGTTCTCAAAGAAGGCTGGCTTTGACAAGAGTGTCCCATTTTGTTTCATCCTTTCCCCTTTATCTGTTCCCCTGTCAACTCAATGTAACAGATGCCTATTCATTAAATGATTATAGCTGTCAGATGAACCACTTTAAACTGGCAACCCAGTCCAGGCTGTTTGTCATCATTTCTGTCGAGACAAGGAAAAACATGCATTTCTAAACCTGAGGCAAAGCCGCTGTAACCTGTTGACCAATGCAGGGCCTATTCAGAAATGTCACACAGAACATCATCCATGTTCACATTGTATTGCCTAAAACCCCAATCATTCTTATGTAGCTCCCGCCTCAGAAGCGTTGGGTTAACCTAGACACTTCCAATACTTCATGTTATCTCATTAAGCTTTCTGTTGCCGGTGATGGAGAGAGTCAAGAATTTTAAGTACCTGGGCAAGCATATCTCTGAATATCTATTCTGATCCCAGCACATTGATTCAATCATAAAGAAAACCCATCAATACCTCTACTTCCGTAGGAGAATGAAGTGATTCAGCAAGTCTATGAATACTCTCTTGAGCTTCTACATGTGTACAGTAGAGAGCATGTTCACTGGTCGGATCACACTCTGGTTCGGCAACTCAAAAGCCCAACGATGAAGGAGATTGCAAAAATTGGTGAATACTGCCCAGCCCATCATGGGTACTGACCTCTCCACCATTGAAGGGATCAATAGGAGGTGCTAAAAGGCAACCAGGGCCCACACCACCTTGGCCACGCTCTCATTTCACTCCTGCCATTGGAAGAAGGTGTAGGAGTCCAAAAATTGTAATGTCAAGATCAGGAACAGCTTTTTTCCAACAACTATCAGGCTATTGAACACAATGAACTCCAACTGAACGTTGAACAATGTACTGCCTTGGTTGCATTAGGAACTTCAGGCTTTGTTCTGTTTTTGCACAATATTAGCTTTTTATTTATTGAATTTTTGTTTGCTTATTATATTACCTATTGAGTACTGTGTTTATGAACCTGTTGTGCTGCTGCAAGTAAACATTTTATTGTACTGTTTTGGTACATACGACAATAAAATACTTTGGATTCTCTTGACTCCTGGCTTGCTTCCATCCAGGACACTGAGTATAAAGGTTGTGATGCCATGTGCAAATGAATGAAACTTTGGTTAGACCACATTTAATGTATTGTGTGCAATTCTGGTTGTCACATTACTAGAAGGACATGGAGTCTTTGGAAAAAGACAGAAGATGTTCATCGGGATGTTGCCTGGATTAGAAGGTGTTATCTACAAGGAGAGGGTGGACAAACTTGGATTCTTTTTCCTGGAATGTCGGAGGCTGAAGGGAGACCTGATAAAACAATGTAAAATGACGTGAGGCACAGATAGGGTGAACAGTCATAACATCTTACCCCGGGTGGAAGTGTCAAAGGCTAGAGAGCATAGCTGTAAGGTGAGAGCAGGAAAATTTAAAGGAACACATTTTTAACACACTGTGAGACAGATGCCCAGAAAGCACAACTAGGGAAGGTGGTGGAAGCAGATGTGAGTGTAACATTTAAGAAGCATTTTGAATGTACATACACAGGCCGGGACAGATGGGAATTTAGACCATATGCTGGCAGATGGAATATAGAACTTGGCAGCATGGTTGCAACAGACATCATGGGACAATGGTGTAGTCCTGTGCTGTACTGTTCCATGTTATGTTTCATGTTCCCACATTAATTTAAACGCTGAATGCAATTCTACTTGAGCTTTTCTAGTCCCAATAGTTAATCTGCCTGCCTCAATTGAAACATCTTAAAGGTGGATATTCAAATCCACATCTTTCAATGAAAGAGCCAATTGAGTGATTAGAAAGTCCTCCCAGTTGCTGCGGGTGCACATATAGCTGCAAGTAAAGTTCTTTGTAAAGCAACTAAAAAACTCTCTATAGGTTCTACTTATAAGAATATAACAAGTAAATTAAAAGTGGGGAGAAGCCTGTTATTCATATTTGGTGACATTGAAAGAAGTGACAGAGGTCCACAATGTAACAATGCATATATAACTATCCTCCATTCTGTGCATTTACCAAATTACCCTGCCTTTAATGGACGAAATTCCTCTAATTAAACAAAAAATGCTGGAGGAACTCAACAGGTCGGGCAGCATCTCTGGAGAACATGGATGGGTGATGTTGCAGGTCAGGACCCTTTTTTAGTCTGAAGAAGGGTCCTGACCTAAAATTGTCACCTTGTAACGGCACCTGCTGGTGCGCGTCAGCATCGAACCCTGTGGTCGGAAGCCGCGCGCACGTGACTCTGGGAGGGGTCGGGTTCTCGGGCGGTTTCTGCGCTCTGCCCGCCAGTCATTCGAGGACCACCATTGTGGTCAGTTGTGTTGTATGACTCGTACTGTCGGAGAATTGCGATGCTAAATAAATCCTTTTCAAAACCACCGATTGTCATTTTGCATCCACTAAATTAGTGACCCCGACGAGTCTCACCGTCGTTAGTCTCAAGAGCATGCAGGAAGAGTATTTTCCCACAAGCTCAGCTGACACTCAGCAGGACTCATCGCCCATCAGCCTTCGGCTGCCTCCCTTTTGGCCTGATCAGCCACAGGTTTGGTTTGCGCACGTGGAAGCGCAATTCCATCTGCACCACATCGTCGCCGACGAGACGTGGTATTTCCACGTGGTGGGGACCCTGCCGCAGGCGTCGGCCTCGCGGTTGCTGCCTTACCTGAGGGATCCACTGGTGGCGGCCATTTACGATGGCTTCAAGGCCCTGCTGTTACATACCTTCGGACTCAGCTGTTGAGATTGAGCATCGAAGATCCTACATATGGACGGCATGGGCGATCGGAGACCTTCCACCATAATGGCCAGGATGTTGGCCCTGATGGACGGGCATCGGCAGGTAGAGAAAAAATCCTGGAGAAACTCAATCGGCTTAGCGCAGCTATACAGCGCCCGCCTACACCAGATGACCGCTTATCACCTGAAGGCGAATGGGTTAGTCAAGCGGTTCCATAGACACCTTAAGTCGGCGTTGAAGGCCCGGCTCATCAGCCCCGATTGGGTTGACCAGTTTCCCTAGGTCCTCCTGGCATCAGAACTACGCCGAAGGAGGACCTGGATGTCTCCTCGTCTGAGCTCGTCTATGGCTCGGCTTTACGGGTACCAGGGGATTTCCTGCCCGCCACCTGTGGTCAGGAGTTTTGGCTTCAGCGGTGGTAGACAACCTTCATGAGCGGATGCGCGCGTTAGTCCCTATCCCCACCTCCAGGCACGGGTCGGCCTCGGTGCATGTGCCGGTGTCATTACAGAATTTCCTCCATAGGGATGCTCACTGCCCGCCGCTGCAGTGGGTTTATGAGGGGCCATATAGGGTGCTGAAGACTGGAGTCGCCATGTTCACGTTGGACGTGGCGGCCGGGAGGAGTTTGTCTCCGTCGGCCGCCTCAAGCCCACGCACGTGGACGAGGACAGCCCTGCGGTTGTGGCCACACCATGGCGTGTTCGGTTGTCTCCTGACCCTGTTGTTCCCGGCCCTGTTTCGCCGGTTCCCATTGTAACGCTCGCCCCTTGTTTGCATTTTTTGCGTCCCTCCAGTTCTGTTCTGCCGGTCCCTGTTGTTACACCCATCCCGCATTTGAGGACTACGTGTTTGGGCCGTACCGTACGGCTTCCGGTGCGTTTCTGTACATCGGTTTCTGGGGGTGGGGGGGGGCATGTAGCGGCACCTGCTGATGCGCGTCAGCATCGAACCCTGCGGTCGGAAGCCGCGCGCACGTGACTCTGGGAGGGGTGGGGTTTTTGCACGGTGTCTGGGCTCTGCCTGCCAGTCCCTCGAGGTCCACCATTGTGGTCAGTTGTGTTGTATGACTCGTACTGTCGGAGAATTGCGATTGTGAATAAATCCTTTTCAAAACCATCGATTGTCGTTTTGCATCCACTAAAACCCATTATTTTGCTCCAGAGATGCTGTCTGACCCGTTGAGTTACTCCAACACTTTGTATCTATCTTTGGTGTTAACCAGCAACTGCAGTGCGTTGTTTCGACAAGTTCCTCTAGTTTATTTTTTCTTAGCTTTTATCTTCAAACTTTTTTGAGTACAAAGAGCATAGAAAAGTACAGCTCAGGCCTTTGAGCTCACAATGTATGTGCCAAACACCATGTCAAGATGAACTAATCTCATCTGCCTACACATGCTCCATACCCATCCATTCCCTGCATAGCCACATGTCTATTTAAAAGCCCCTTAAAGACCACTGTCGTATTTGCCTCCACCACCATCCCTGACAGCTCATTACAGGCATCCACCACCATGTAAAGATTCTTCCCCGCACATCTCTTTTAAACTTTGCCCCTCTCACCTTAAACCTATGCTATAGTACTATGCTATAGTACTCAATATTTCCACTCTGGGGAAAGTTTCTGACTGTCTACCCTACCTATGCCTCTCATCATTTGATATACTTCTATCAGGTCTTCCCTCAGCCATCGGCACTGTAGAGAAAGCAATCCAAGCTTATCCAACTTCTCCTTGTAGCTAATACCCTGTAATCCAGGCAGTATTCTTGTAACTTGACTTTGTTGTGAGTGCACTGTTTACTTGTCCTCTGATCTATGGTAGGTGGTGGAGAGAATCTCAATAAATAGGCTGAAAGAATACAACGTCTAACCGGAAACACTATTTTTTGCCCAATTATAGGAACGCAGGGAGTTGCATCTGTTTAAATTCCTTTCATGATGTCAAAGCTTAAAGTTTCTTAAATCACCTTTGGATGATTATCAAGGTTATAATGCTTGACATGCAGCCCCACGAGAGGAGATATATCTACGCTGAGTGTAAGATGGAATTGTCTCTCCAAGTAGTGATGTATTAATCTTACAGCCACCATGGCAGCACTTGTGTTTTACATCACCTTCACTTCGAACAATGCTGCACTTCCTCAGTACATTCCGCAATGTTGCTTGCAGTGGGATTTAAAACCAAAACTCTCTGACTCGGTAAGTTTGGTTATAGGGCAGGACCGAAACCTAGTACACAACTATCACGTTACATACCCCAAGTTCGGTGCACTTAACAAATTATCTGCATCTAAGAAATCTGATGTTCCCATTGTTCTTAAATGAAATCCTGCATTGCAGGCTCAGTGGATCACTGGACATTGAAGGTAAATCTGATGGAAAGTATATTTCAGGAGATGGAAAGGGAGGAAAAAATGTTATTGAACTACTTATGAGCAGGTGTCCTAGAACACAGAACATAGTTTAGTTTAGTTTAGTGTATTGTCATGTGTACCGAGGTACAGTGAAAAGCTTATTGTTGCATGCTATCCAGACAACAGAGTGACGATACATATATAGAACAGTACAGTACAGGAACAG
The DNA here is from genome assembly GCA_035221665.1 of Okamejei kenojei. Classification (NCBI taxonomy): domain Eukaryota; kingdom Metazoa; phylum Chordata; class Chondrichthyes; order Rajiformes; family Rajidae; genus Okamejei; species Okamejei kenojei. The sequence goes on along the minus strand of CM069145.1, from coordinate 34,359,314 downwards.
GCCCTTTGGTCCACAATCTCTGTGTTGAACAAGATGCCAAGATAATCTAATCTCCTTTGCCTGCGGATGATCCATATCCCTCCAATCCCGGCATATCCATGTGCTAATCCAAAAGCCTCTTAAAAACCCTTATGTCATATTCTTCTTAATAGAGCGTGGCAATTACCAGATTATTACCTTGTCACTGGCTGTGTAGTGCTCAGTAGAAAGATAAAAATATCAGATAGTACTGAATTTCTGTAAACTGGGTGAAGTAGCAATTTGTATTGAGGTTTCCTCAGAAATAATACTTAAACTTCATGCAAATCTATCGATAACCACCACCAATTAAACCAACGGTGAGGTGGCTATGCAGCTGGTAGGTTTGGATTCTCCTGTTAGTTTTGTGCTTTATGCTTTGGCCAGTATTGCTCCGATCAATGTACTGAGGCTACTCAGCGGGTCATGCAGCATCTCGGGAGAAATCTGGATTGGTGACGTTACCTATCCATATTCTCCAGAGATGCTGCCTGACCTGTTGAGTTATACCAGCATTTTGTGTTTCTCTTTGCAAACTAGCTTCTGCTTTTCCTCATTTGTACCGAGCAGTGAGGCTTGCTGACACACTTTAATTAAACATGAGCTGTCATCCAAAACTCTGTTGCTTACATCCTGACAACCAACAAGTTGGCTCATCCATCATTTGTGACTTTACTGGCCTGAGCTGGTACCTCTTTAAATAGCGCTACAATTTTATGATTATTTAACTTCTTTTCGGATCATTCCATGGTTTGGTTCCTGTCTTTTAGAGGTTAGATTTTAGAGTTACAGCAAAAGCAGGCCTTTCGGCCCACTGAGTCTGCGCCGAGCGGCAATCACCCCGTACACTAGGTCTATCGAACACACTAGGGACAATTTACGATTTACAGATACCAATTTACCTGTATATCTTTGGAGTGTGGGAGGAAACTGGAACATCCAGAGAAAATCCACGTGAACGTACAAACTCCATGCAGACAGCACCCATAGTCAAGAGAACCTGGGTCTCTGGCGCCGTAAGGCAACAACTCTACCGCTGCAGCATGGTGCCGCCCCTGTCTCTCTAACTTCAAGATCTCTCAGCTGCTCCAGTACTAACCATAAATTTCATTGTTCAAAGAAGACTGAGGGAAATTAAAAAAAATATGAGAGGTCTACACAAGGTGAAAGGGAGGATTATGTTTTCCCTGCCAGAGAGGTCAATTGATGGAGGTATTAGAGGGCAGTTGCAAAACGACCTGGAATTGTGTTGGAGCTTTGGAGCCAGAAAACGGCACTACATTTAAAAGGTGCCTAGATGGGCATTTGTCCAACTTTAATCTCGAAGGCTGTGTACCAAGCTGGGAAGTGGGAGTACCACTTTGGTGTAGACTTGATTACCTGAATGGTTTCATTCAGTGCTGTAAAGCTCAATAGTTCTATGAGATGTCTACTACTTAATTCTAGACCTGCCCACCATCCCCAGTCCGCAGCTTCTCTGTCTCTCCTGCGCTCAATCATCACCCTCTCTTTATTGTATGTCACTTTTCCACTTTCTCACTCTACCTCTGTCTGTCTGTCTGTCTCTTTTTCAGCTCTTGTCTCAGTCTCTGTCTATGTCTCTGTCTCTCTCCCTTTCTTGCTCTTTCTCTTTCTCTATGTTTTTCTCCCCTCTCTCACTGTATTTCAAATTCTCTCTCTCTTTCACTCTCTCTCTCTCCTCTCTCTTCCTTTAAGACACTTTTTACAATCTATTATGTTAACCAAATCTTTGCCTCTAGTCTAAAATTTCCATTCAAGACCATAAGAAGTGGCAACAGAAACAGGCCACTCTACCCCTGATGCTGTCATTTACCACCAAGATTGCCATAAGTAAGGCTGTGAAAAAAATAAAACTCTCAATTTAAAACACAGTCTCAAGAACTAATTATCAAAAAACTCCAACATACATCGCCCCTGAATTAACAAGATAGACTGTAACAAGATAGATTGTAATCTGAAACTGAAATTCCATCCAAATATAAGTAGGAGCTCCTTATTATAAAGTTAAATAATATTCTTGAAGTGCTCAGTAAGAAAAAAATGAAATTTGAATTTTAAATTCTGGATGTTTTAAGATTTTTGATATAAAGGAAACTAGCCTTCAGTTCCACTAATTGTTTTTCAGCATGTTGAATTAGATTTATCTTCACAAGTGTCTAAAATCTTGAGAGGTATAGATCAGGTAGACACAGAGTCTCTTGCCCACAGTATGGGAACTGAGAACCATAGGACAGAGGGTTAAGGTGAAGCAAGAAAGATTTAATAGGATTCTGAGGGGTAACTTTTTCACACATGGGGTGGTGGGTGTATGGAGCAACCTGCCGGAGGAGGTAGTTGAGGCAGGGACTATTGCAACGTTTAAGAAATAATTAGACAGGTTCATGGATAGGACAGGTTTAGAGGGATATGGGCCAAATGCAGGCAAGTGGGATTAGTGTTGATGGGACTTGATGGTCAGTGTCCTCAATAGAAACTCTCAGACTATCTTTGATCGGACTTTACTGGCTTTATCTTGCACTAAACATTATTCCCTTTATTCCTTTTATCATGTATCTGTACACTGTGGACGGCTCAATTGTAATCATGTATTGTCTTTCCGGTGACTGGTTAGCATGCAACAAAAGCTTTTCACTGTACCTCGGTACACGTGACAATAAACTAAATTCAAACTGATATATTGCTCTATCCCATTGTGGAGGGCAACAGAAGCATGTATGCCATGGGCAATGGTCAGCAACTAGCTTTGATTGGGGTGATTTGCGGTCAGTACAGTGGACACTCCATGCAATGGGAGGTGGAGTTAAATTGGACTGAAAAGTCACCTTTAGTTTAGTTTATTTAGTTAGTTTATTGTCATGTGTACATTATGTACAAATGTACATTCAGGTATATTGAAAATCATTTTGTTGTGTGTTATCCTGTCAGTGGAAATACTATACATGAGTAATCCATCATGCATTGTACATTGCAAAAAAAAAATCACAGGATAAGTTAATTTAAAGCATTGACCATTGCACAAACCAACCAACCCTTCTATTGACTCCATCAACATTGCAAGCTGCCTCACCCCAGGGGCTCTATCATTGGACAAAAGATAAAGGGAATAATGATTAGTGAAAGATAAAGTCCAGTAAACTACGATTAAAAATAGCTCATGGGTCACCAATAAGGTAGATGGTAGGTCAGGACTGCAATTTAGTTGGTGATAGGATGGTTCAGTTACCTGATAACAGCTGGGAAGAAACTATTCCTGAATCTGGAGGTATGCATTGTCACACTTCTGTTCCTCTTGCCTGATGAGAGAGGGGAGAAGAGGGAGTGACCGGGGTGAGACTGGTCCTTGATTATGCTGGTTGCTTTGCTGAGGTAGCATGAAGTGTAGATGGAGTCAATGGAAGGGATGTTGGTTTGCTTGATGGTCTGGGCTTTATATGATCTTATATGATCTTATCCCGTGATTTTTGTTCAAGACTAAATCTCCATGAAAAAAAACTGACCAATGAAAGCAGCTGAAGTTTACATATTTCTGATTAAAATTGATAACTAGCAAGACAAAATAAATAAGTAGAGTATTTTCATATGAAGCTATGCATTGAAGACCAAGTGGGCCATCTAAAGGTTAAGAAAGGTAGTTTCACAGTAAATGATTATACTGCACTCCATAATGAAATTAATACTCACTTATTCTTAACTCACTTATCAGATTTCAATAGAATGGGCTGTGACTTTAGTTAGGACTTTATTCCTTGGAATGCAAAAGGATGGGGAGTGATCTTATAGAGATCTTATAGAGGTGTACAAAACCATGAGAGGAAAGATCGGGTACATTGATAGAGGCTTTTGCCCAGAGATGGGGAATCGAGAACCAGAGGATCACCTTAAACCCCATAGGTTTAAGGTGAGGGAGGAAAGATAGGAGCCTGAGAGGTAACTTTTTTACACAAAGGGAGGTGGTTGTGTGGAACGAGCTGCTGGAGGAGGAAGTTGAGGCTGGCACTATTGCAACGCTTAAGAAACATTTAGACAGGTACATGGATAGGACAGAATTAGAGGGATATGGGCCAAACGCAGGCAGGTGGGGCTAGTGCAGCTGGGACATGTTGGTTGGTGTTGGTTTTGGGCCTAAAGGCCTGGTTTCCACACTGTATCGCTATGACTCTAATATGCTAGAGCAGGAAAGTAAAGTGTATGATACCTTTGAATAATGTGAAATTTGTGATTTGAATTAAGACAGGATGCCTCGGGAGACATAGTTTAGATTTTTAATCGCACCTTCTGGATGGAAAGGCCACAAAGAGAGAACCCTGCAATATTCCTGGCATATGGGGACTGAATTAACTGGCCCCCTAAAAGTGTGCGTATTGATTGCAATGCAGAATGAACCAAACCTGCGGCTTTGAATATAGGCAGCATGGACACTTCCATTTCCTTGCCAATTACTATGCTAGTAACAACCATAAGGTGAAGTGAGAGGACATCTCAGGGGGGTGGAGGGGACCAAGCAGCGAAACAAAGAATTGCAGCTGCTGGCTTTTCCAAAGATTGACACGAAATGCTGGAGTAACTCAGCAGGTCAGGCAGCATCCCTGGAGAAAGAGGATGGGTGACGTTCCAGTCGACCCAAAGTCTGAAGAAAGACTGAAGAATAGTTCGCAAAAATATGCAAAAAGAATTTCAATGTGCAGTTGCTCATGTGACAATTAAACATCAAGAAACATATGACTGCTCTGTATTCAACAAAGGCTCTGATCTCCTATAGTATATTGGGCACAGTGTAGAACAAGGATTCCCAACCTGGTGTAAAGTTACCCCCAGGGGGTAAATTTCATCTACCCAGGGAGTAAATTTGTAGCTTCTGGATTTGTTAAAAACAGTATTTTAAAATTTCCCCTTTGTCGGTTGCTTTATTATGGGAGAAGTGTAAACTCAAATTACTGAACAAAACAGGGTGGGGGTAAAGTTACTTTAGAAAAGTTGCCAGGGGTAAATGGGACGAAAAAGGTTGGGAACCCATGGTGTAGAAGATTTGGTCTCCTGAATTTGTTATGCCTCCTGAGCTGCGGAATTTCAAGCATGAACTTTTTCTGACTAATGTCAATGCAATCACATCATCATTTCCAGATCAAATGAGATATATAAAAAAATATATATAATGTTACCCTGCTTCTAAACTGTGAATGCTGTGGAGCTGAAATAAAGACATGAAGGAAAGGAAATACACACTATCTGTAGAGATGGAAACAATAACTTAATAATACTCCAAGTGTAGTAACGCACAAAGTTTTTAAGTATCTGAAAATAAATGAATCAACTTTGCAATTTCTCCTCAGACTAAGAGAGACGGACCTTGCTGTCAAGGCACATGTGAAAATTAAAAAAAAACCCATATAAGAGCATAATTTGTCTGTGAACTCATCTATAAAATGAATAGATTACTGGGTCAATAATCTAATTCAAGAGATAATTCAGAAGGTATTTCAGGATTGAAATGTGGGGAGAAGGAATGATACAAAGTGAGAGTGAAGAAAAATTACAAGCCAGTGCCCGAGTTATGGACAACAGCTGATAAAATGCAATATCATTAACAGAAGGAAAATCAAAATGTATCCTACAAAAAAATTGCTTTGTTTAATCGAGAAAATTAGTTTAGATTTTCTGTTCTGTCCTGCAATGGTTGATCATTTGATTGACCAGACGTTATTTGCTTCTTACATTTACCTTTAGGATTCTTGAGTTAAGGAAGTTATATTGTATTAAAATTTAGTCTCAATTGCTGTGGAGCGCCACCTATCATTGGTGGGTGACAGAAGTGGGCAAGGTTTCACCTCCATAAATGGTTCAGATTTACGTGGACGTATCTCTTCTTTTCCCAGACCTATAATTAATTCCTCCTTTTCCCTCTATCTCGTATGCTTTTGATTCCATTCCACACAAATCCCTACCATGTCTTCAGTTCTCCTAAAGTCCTCCTACAGGCTTTACTCCCTGTTGGGAAAGCCTCCAGTTCCTTCTGTGCCTCTCCTGACATCCTTGCTAGAGCCCATTGCATTACCCATCTGTGCACCAGTTCCTCACATCCATCCTGCTCCCTCCACACCCTTCAGGTGGAATTGGCTCACCTGACTCTATTTGAATATCCACTCTTCTAGCACGGTCGACCATTCCCCTTCTCACTGCACTTTCCCATGCAACCGCAGAAGACATTACAGCTGCCTTTGCCCCTCTTTCCTTACCACTATCCAGGAACCCAAACACTAGTTTAGTCTAGAGATGCAGCACAGAAACAGTTCCTTCGTCCCACCGGGTCCGCGATAATCAGTGATCCCCACACACTTACACTATCCTGCACATACTAAGGACAATTTACAATTATACCAATCCAAGTAACCTACAGACCTGTATGTCTCTGGAGTGTGGGGGCAAACCAGAGATCCTGGAGAATACCTACGCAGGCCACAGAGTGAACATACCAATTCCTTACAGTCAAGCACTTGCAGTCAGGATTGAACCCGGGTCTCTGAGCGGTGTAAGGCAGCAACTCTATCGCTGTGCCATGTGTGGCAGATTTGGGTGACTGCTTTGCAGAATAAATCTGTTCAGTCAAACATGGATAGTTCTGATGGAAAGCCCAAGTAAAGACTGTTTGGCCTATTAAACAAAATGCAGAACTCATTTCGACGTCACTGGATTGTTTACAATGCGCTGAAATTTAATTACAATCCCAACTTTTTGCTAATCAGTCACAGCAGGGTGTAAAATGCAAAAAAGACCATTGTTTTGCAATATCTACCAGGCTTTTATCATTTGGATGGAAAAGACTATTACCTCATGCAAAATGTATTGTGCAAAACTCACATCTCATTTGGTTTTATTCTGCACTGAATGAATAATCATAATCAAATCATAATCATAATTTATTAGCCAAGTATGTTTTGCAACATACGAGGAATTTAATTTACCATACAGTCATACCTATATAAAGCAACGGAACACACAAAATACATTTTAACATGAACATCCACTACAGTGACTGCTCCGCATTCCTCGCTGTGATGGAAGGCGATAAAAAGTTCAATCTCTCCCTTCTTTGTTCTCCAGCGGTCGGGGGCCTCTAACCGTCCGTTGATGGGACGATCTTACCCCCGTAGCCGATGGCGCGTCTTCCTCGTCGGGGCAATCAAACTCCTGCATCGGGGGGAACCTCAGCTCCCCTGCGCCGGGCGATCTACCCCGACGTCGGGCCTAGTGGAACGTCGTGCGGCTTTTGGAAGCTCCCGACGTCGGTCTCAACCCGAGTCTGCGAGCTCCTTGATGCTGAATTTGCAGGCCATGATTGTAGCATCGATTGGCTCCTATGGTAGGTCCACGTCCCTGTGGGGGGGTTCAAAGGCCTCCAGCTCCACGGTTAAGCCGCAGAGCGACCGGAGATATTATCCGGAAAACAATCCTATCTCCGGCAAGGTAAGAGATTGAAAATAAGTTTCCCCCGACGCTCCTGCCCACCCCCCACATAAAACACACCAGAGAACATTAACACATACTTTTAAAACACACTAAAAAAAGACAAAAAGGATAGGCAGACTGGAGGCGAGGCTGCTATCAAGGTCACCCGGGCTTTTGAATACGGTGATTCTTGTGTTTTTATATCTTCTGTGCACCTAGAACAAACAACAATGCAGCACAAGAACAGGCCCTTCGGCCCACAATGTCTGTGCCAAACATGATGCCAAAACCAACTCGTATCTACCCGCACATAATCCAATTTTCTCCATTCCCTGCATTCCCATGTATCTATCCAAATGTCTCTTAAATGCCACTATCATATCTACCTCTTCCATCATTTGAGGCACTCAGCACACTGTGTAAAAAACATGCCCTGCACATCACCTTTAAACTTTGCCCCTCTCACCTTCAAGCTTTGCAAATCTGGACAGATGTTTTATAATAACCATATAACCATATAACAATTACAGCATGGAAACAGGCCCTCTCGGCCCTTCCAGTCCGTGCCGACCATTTGTTTTCCCCTAGTCCCATCTACCTGCACTCAGACCATACCCCTCCATTCCCTTCACGTCCATATACCTATCCACTTTACTTTTAAATGTTAAAATCGATCCTGCCTCCACCACTTCTGCTGGAAGCTCATTCCACACAGCCACCACCCTCTGAGAAAAGAAGTTCCCCCTCACGTTACCCCTAAACTTCTGTCCCTTAATTCTCATGTCATGCCCTCTTGTTTGAATCTTACAGACCCTCAATGGGAAAAGCTTATCCACGTCAACTCTGTCTATCCCTTTCATCATTTTAAAGACCTCATTCAAGTCCCCCCTTAACCTTCTGCGCTCCAAAGAATAAAGACCTAACTTGTTCAACCTTTCTCTGTAACATAGTTGCTGGAACCCTGGCAACATTCTAGTAAATCTCCTCTGTACTCTCTCTATTTTGTTGACATCCTTCCTATAATTAGGCGACCAAAATTGTACACCATACTCCAGAATTGGTCTTACAAATGCCTTGTACAATTTTAACATTACTTCCCTACTCCTATATTCAATGCTCTGATTTATAAAGGCCAGCACACCAAAGGCTTTCTTTACCATCCTATCTACATGCGATTCCACCTTCAGGGAACTATGCACAGTTATTCCTAGATCCCTCTGTTCCACAGCATTCCTCAATTCCCTACCATTTACCATGTACGTCCTATTTTGATTTGTCCTGCCAAGATGTAGCACTTCACTTCAGCAGTAAACTCTATCTGCCATCTTTCAGCCCACTTTTCCAAATGGCCCAAATCTCTCTGTAGACTTTGAAAATCTACTTCATTATCCACAACACCACCTATCTTAGTATCATCTGCATACTTACGTATCCAATTTTCCACCCCATCATCCAGATCATTGATGTACATGACAAACAACAGTGGACCAAACACAGATCCCTGAGGCACCCCACTGGTCACCGGCTTCCAACCTGACAAACAGCCATCCACCATTACTCTCTGACATCTCCCATTCAGCCACTGTTGAATCCATTAACACCCAAAGATTGAACCTTCTTAGCCAACCTTCCATGGGGAACCTTGTCAAAGGCCTTACTGAAATCCATATAGACAACATCCACTGCTTTACCCTCATTAATTTCCCTAGTTACCGCTTCAAAAAATTCAAGAAGGTTTGTCAAACGTGACCTTCCAGGCGCAAATCCATGTTGACTGTTCCTGATCAGACCCTGTTTATCCAGATGCTTATATATATTATCTCTAAGTATCCTTTCCATTAATTTGACCACCACTGACATCAAACTAATAGGTCTATAATTCCTAGGTTTATTCTTTGAACCCTTTTTAAATATGGGAGGAAATTACCTACCACACAGGAAATGTGTTGAATCTGAATGTGGACAATGCAGAGCATTTTACCTTTTGCCCAACAGTATTTAATCTTACAGAGGTGAGATAACTCCGTGAGGTTTGCCTCCAGCATCATTTAATTCAGACTTGTGGTGCAATTGTTGCAAGTATTATACAATAGACAACAGACAATAGGTGCAGGGGTAGGTCATTTGGCTCTTCGAGCCAGCACCGCCATTCAATGTGATCCTGGCTGATCATCCCCAATCAGTATCCCGTTCCTGTCTTCTCCCTATATCCCCTGACTCCGCTATTTTTAAGAGCCCTATCTAGCTCTCTCTTGAAAGCATTCCAAGAACCTGCCTCCACCGCCATCTGAGGCAGAGAATTCCACCGATTCACCACTCTCTGTGAGAAAAAGTGTTTCCTCGTCTCTGTTCTAAATGGCTTACTCCTTATTCTTAAACTGTGGCCCCTGATGGCGTTGATGCAAGTTATGAAAATATTACAGCCATTTATAATTGCAGTGTGATCTGTGGGCAGCACGGTGGTGCAGCGGTAGGGTTGCTGCCTTACAGCGCCAGAGACCCTGGTCCGATGTGTACGGGTGCTGTCTCTGTATGGAGTTTGTACATTCTTCCCGCGACCTACGCGGGTTTTCTCCAGGTGCTCCATTTTCCTCCCACACTCCAAAAACGTACAAGTTTGCATGTTAATTGACTTTGATAAAATTGTAAATTGCCCCTAGTGTGTGTGTAGGATACTGTCCGGAGATCGCTGGTCGGCGCGGACTCAGTGAGCGAAAGGGCCTGTTTCCGCGCCGTATCTCTAAACTAAACTAAACTAAACCAAAGATGAGTCTTTAAGCAGCCAAACAACTGGAAGTTTATAATGGTACAATGAAACAGTCAGCAAAGCCTTGCTTATAGCACCGACCATGTATCTGACTCACAGCTGGAAGAACACCTGCACATTCTGCTCACCTAAGATTACAAAGAGTGGAAAAGGCCCAATTTGCAGCAATAGATCCACATAGAATGAGGCCCAAATTCAGAGAGGATGTGCTAGGCAGTGACGGGAGGATTTACCGTGCTCACAAATAAATAGTGAATTCTCCAATAGGAAGATATATATTTAATTTGTGAGGATATCGACCAGTGGCACTAACGTCTGTGGTGATGAAATGCTTTGAGAGGCTCATCATGGCGCAAATTAAATCATACCTCGACAAAAACCTGGACCCACTGCAGTTTGCATATATCGCCACAACAGATCATCGGTGGATGCAATCTAGCTGGCTCTCCACTCCGCTCTGGACCACTTGGACAACAAAAATACCATAATCTCCCCAAGCTGGCTACCAAGCTCTCAGATCTGGGTCTCTGCGCATCACTCTGCAGTTGGATCCTCGACTTCCTCATTCACAGACCACAGTCTGTCCGTATTGGTGGAAATGTGTCATCCTCGATAACAATCATCATGGGAGCACCTCAAGGCTGCGTGCTCAGCCTCCTGCTGTACTCACTCTATACTCATGACTGCATAGCCGGACATAGTGCGAACTCCATCATAAAGTGCGCCAACGACACCACTGTTGTGGGACGTATCACTGATGGAGATGAGTCAGAATATAAAAGTGAGATCGACCAATTGACCAAATGGCGCCAGCACAATAACCCAGGCTTTCAACACCAGAAAAACCAAGGAACTGATTGTGGACTTTGGAAGGGGTAGGATGGGGACCCACAGTCTCCGTTTATATCAACGGGTCGATGGTGGAAAGGGTCAAGAACTTCAAATTCCTGGGCGTGTATATTTACAAAGATCTCTCCTGGCCCCAGAACACTGATGCAATCATTACGGAGAGTCGGTATGTCAAGGAGGACTCTCTCGAACATCTACAGGTGCACAGTAGAGAGCATGCTGACCGGTTGCATCGTGGCTTGGTACGGCGACCTGAGCGTCCAGGACGGAAAAGGCTGCAAACAGTTGTAAACACTGCCCAGTCCTTCATTAGCTCTGACCTACCTACCATCGAGGGGGTCTATCGCAGTCGCTGCCTCAAAAAGGCTGCCAGCATCATATTGGACCCACACCATCCTGGCCACAGTCTCATATCTCCGTTGCCATCAGGCAGAAGGTACAGGAGCCTAAAATCTGTAACATCCAGGTTCAGGAACACCAACTTCCCCACAGCCATCAGATTATTAAACACAACTTCAAACAAACTCTGAACTATAACAGCCCATTGCACTTTATCTGTTTATTTATGTGTGTGTATATATATATATATATTCTATGGTATATGGACACACTGATCTGATCTGTATTTATGCCTACAATATTCTGTTGTGCTGTAGCAAGCAAGAATAGTAAGATTAAATGAAAACTTACCAGTTTGAGGTTTGATCTTTATTTTATGAGGAGTTACGATGAGCGATTACGTGAGGAAGCCCGCCAGCCCGCATGCGCGTCAATCTTCAAAGCAGCGGTGTGATATCACAGATAACAGTAGGTGAAGTGACACAGTAAGATTAGAGAAGACTAGAACTACCAGATGATACGAGGGTTGGGAGCGGAGGGCATGTAATCGCTCATCGTAACTCCTCATAAAATAAAGATCAAACTTCAAACTGGTAAGTTTTCGCTTAATCTTACTATTTTACTTCGGAGTCACGTGAGTGATTCCGTGAAGATTTTAAAGCTCTGTGATTTCATGCCGTGGAAACAAGTCCAGGTGTCACACACTGCATCAATTGACCAAGGGTAAGTGAAAACAATAATGCTTTCAGACATGACTTAGATTTAAACATGCTGATGCTTTAATGAGCAAAAGGAACATAATTGTGACCCCTCTCCTCCAGGGAGAAACTATAAACAGAACGTAAAATAGAGTTGGCAAATAGCCCCCGGTCTAGCAATGAGTTTATTATAAAACATTCGGAAGTTCACTCGTTAGACCATCCTGCAGTCGCTAGGATGTGGTCCAGCAGAAATCCATAACCCTCGCTGCAGTTGTTGTTGCAGCCCTGGTGGAGTGAGATTCGAAAACATCAGTGTCCACTCCTGCACAAGACAAACCCCGTTTTAACCATCTGGAGATGGTCTAGACTGATACCTTCTTATGAGGTTTTATATAACTAACAAACATTGCTAGTTCAGAGCCTTTAAGGGTCTATGTGCCCTAAATGCTGTTGTAGATGTGTGACCACACACAACCAAAGGTCCATGGGTATGCCATGAAAACTAGTTTGAGACCTGACGCCCCCGGTCTACTCTGCTAGACTAAGTCATGATCATAAATGTTATATTATTTGCAGATGAAACAATCCTGTCCAGTTGCAACTTATGCAATGACTGGACCCGTTGCACTGAACCCAGCGCCATGAGCATAACCACTCTGTAAGACAATTTGATCGAGGACAGGGATGTAGCTGGAGCCACCAGCGAGGCAGTGTCAGCACAATGTTAACATCCCATATCTTCCAGTACCTAGGCCGGGGGAATTTGAGTTAAAAATACCCTTCATAAATCTGGATATCAGTGGGTGAGACCCGACAGAGTGGTGTCCCGATCCCAGCAGCAAGTATGATGACAAGGCACTACTGGCACAATTGATAGCACTATAACTTCATCTCTCGTGATGTTATAGCTTTGAGAGGAATTCCAAGACATCTGTTATCCGTGCCGTGTCATACGATATGTTGGACTGTAAACAGAACACTTCCTATTTCTTGATATAGGAGATGTACTGTTTCTAGATACTATTTCTCCAAGCCGCAGTAATTACATCCACCATAGGACCTGGCAGTGCAAACCATAGAAAAGGTCTTCTCAGAGTCTGTAAACCAACAAAAAAATTGATTTGCTCATGCAGTGAATGGTTCTCCCCAGTCACGAGTAAACCAGTAGATTTCTGCGTTTGGGAACAGCCATAAAAGGCTCTGTTATCATTCCCAGTATGATTTGACCCATGACTGTGTAGGCCAGTCAGACACGACAAAAACCTGAGGCGGAGTCTTAATGGATCTTAAGCAAGCACCGCCTGTGAGGCAAAATGGAGGAAGGACATAAAGACCATTCCTCCCCAGTGTAGCGAGAATACATCCATTGCCACCGCCCCTGAGTATGGCTGCCATGCCACATATTTTGCGACTGGTGATTGAGCCTAGGAGCAAACAAATCGATATTTAGTGTTCCCTTGAACCACAATGTCATTAAATACTTTGTGATCCAACATCCATTCTGTTTTGTCATTGACTTGCGTGACAATACACCAGCACCAAATTAGGTTAGGTAAACTATTATGAGATATTGACTTGATTGCACCCATGTGATTAATATATGCCACCACCGTAGTGTATCAACTAGTAGTTGAGCATGCAGATATGCATATTCGCACGATAAGCGTTTAACCCATAGAATGCCCCTAGTGTCTCTAGGTAGTTAATACCACATAACTGAGGAATTGGTAACTCATGCACTCTCTAACTAGAGATTGTATAGTCATTTTACATCTTTGAGCACCAGCATCAGTTTGTAATATAACTGAAAGCTTAATGACCAAAAGATACTGGAGTAATGCTGAATACTGTTCGTCCATAAATGTGACCTTATAGCTTCAGCTGGTAATAGCATAGGTCTGTTAACAATGACCTACATGGTACTTGAGAGCTTGCTTCTTTGCACGATGTAAATTCTGATAATGCAAAGGCCCCAAATGCGCAGCTGAAAATCAGTCACTATATTGCCAATTACACTGGCCACTTGATGAATAAACAACAAAAGATTGTTACATGCTTCCATTAATTCTAATCTCAAGCCCCAGAGTGGAGTCACAGATAAATTACCAGAGTTAAAGGTAAATCCCAATAATCGATACCTCTAAAGCACCTGCCCCACTTAGGAAACCAAACGGAAACCTCTAGACACCGTGTGTCCCACCCAAGGTTTCAGTGCGGTTCCCATGAGGTTCCTAGAGGTTCCCAGGGGTTTCGGTCACTCTCCATGAGTCACCGGAGGTTCTAGTCAATTGCCTGTAAAGCCACAACCGAAGCGTGAGCTGCATCTACTGACCAAAGCCGACCGCGCGCACACACACACAAACACATTGCGAAGGTGAGGGCCAGGGACAGTGGAGGAGCATTTTCTGCATGTGAAGAGGAAAGTAAACGGCTGCCACAGAGCACGGTAAGTCCTTTATAGAGTGCGGGAGGGAGGGAGAGAAGGGGAGAGAAGGACAGAGACGGGGACAGAGAAGGAGGGAGAGAAGGGGAGAGAGAAGGGAGAGAGAAGGGGAGAGAGAAGGGGAGAGAGAAGGGAGAGAGAAGGGGAGAGAGAAGGAGTGGAGACAGTTTTAGGAAGTTTAATAAAGTTAGCGGGCATTTTACCTTCCAGGAGATCTTCTAGGTTCTGAAAACCAAATAAAATTTATTTGCGGGAAACTCCAATGAGCCAATCAGAATGGCCGGTCAGTGAAGGCCTTCGACTGGCTGTAAGTAAAAATGCGACCCCACCACTGGCTTCGACAAAACGGCAACCTATTTTTAGTTGCGGCTGTTTTTTTTTAATAATCGCAGGAACATAGCAGAAGCCGCGATTACGCGGAAACCACTTTCCACAATTAGGGAGAGTGACCGGAACCGCCAGGGGAACCTCATGGAAACCTTGGGTGGGGCGCAAGGTCTCCAGAGGTTTCCGTTCAGGTTTCCTAAGTGGGAAGATCCGCCGGAAAGTAAAATGCCCGCTAACTTTATTAAACTTATTAAAACTGTCTCCACTCCTTCTCCCCCATTCTCTCCCCTTCTCCCCCCTTCTGCCCCTTCTCTCTCCCCTTCTCTCTCCCCTTCTCTCTCCCCTTCTCTCTCCCCTTCTCTCTCCCCTTCGCTGTCCTTCTCTCCCTCCCTCCCGCGCTCTCTAAAGGACTTACCATGCTCTGTGGCAGCCGTTTACTTTCTTCTTCAACATACAGAAAGTGCTCCTCCGCTGTCCCTGGCCCCCAACTTCGCGATGTGTTTGTGTGTGTGTGTGCGCGGTCGGCAGCAGTGATCCTATAGGATCTTTGGTCAGTAGATGCAGCTCATGCTTTGGTTGAGGCTCTCCAGGAAATTGATCAGAAACTCTGGTGACTCGTGGAGAGTGACCAGAACCCCCGGGAACCTCTGGGAACCTCACGGAAACCTTGGGTGGGGCACACGGTCTCCAGAGGTTTCCGTTCAGGTTTCCTAAGTGGGACAGGGGCTTAAGCAGAGAGACAGAGGGGTGTAAAATGAGGGTAAAAGCAATAGGTAGCAAGGTGAAAAGTAAAAGTGGCAGGCAGACAAATCCAGGGCAAAAATCAAAAAGGGCCACTTTTCAACATAATTGTATAAGGGGTAAGAGTGTTGTAAAAACAAGCCTGAACACTTTGTTTCTCAATGCAAGGAGCATTCATAATAAGGTGGATGAGTTGAATGTGCAGATAGTTATTAATGAATATGATATAGTTGGGATCACTGAGACATGGCTCCAGGGTGACCAAGGCTGCGAGCTGAACATCCAGGGATATTCAATATTCAGGAGGGATAGACATAAAGGAAAAGGAGTTGGAGTAGCGTTGCTGGTTAGAGAGAAGATTAACGCAATAGAAATTAAGGACATTAGCTTGGAGGATGTGGAATCGATATGGGTAGAGCTGCGAAACACTAAGGGGCAGAAAACGCTAGTGGGAGTTGTGTACAGGCCATTTAACAGTAGTAGTGGAGTTGGGGATGACATCAAACAGGAAATTAGAAATGCATGCAACAAAGGTAAAACATTTATAATGGGTGACTTCAATCTACATATAGGTTGGGTGAATCAAATTGGCAGGGGTGCTGAGGAAGAGGATTTCTTGGAATGTATGTGGGATAGTTTTCTAAACCAACATGTAGAGGAACCAACGACAGAGCAGGCTATTCTAGACTGGGTATTGAGTAATGAGGAAGGGTTAGTTAGCAGTCTTGTAGTGCGTGGCCCCTTGGGCAAGAGTGACCATAATATGGTTGAATTCTTCATTAGGATGGAGAGTGATATTGTTAGTTCAGAAACAAGGGTTCTGAACTTAAAGAAAAGTTTCTAGACTGGTTATTGAGTAATGAGGAAGGGTTAGTTAGCAGTCTTGTTGTGCGTGGCCCCTTGGGCAAGAATGACCATAATATGGTTGAGTTCTTCATTAGGATGGAGAGTGACATTGTTAATTCGGAAACAAGGGTTCTGAACTTAAAGAAAGGTAACTTTGAGGGTATGAGATGTGAATTGGCCAAGATAGACTGGCAAGTGATTCTTAAAGGGTTGATGGTGGATATGCAATGGAAGGCATTTAAAGACTGCATGGATGAACTACAACAATTGTTCATCCCAGTTTGGCAAAAGAATAAATCAGGGAAGGTAGTGCATCCATGGATAACAAGGGAAATCAGGGATAGTATCAAAACAAAAGATGAAGCATACAGATTAGCCAGAAAAAAGCAGCCTTCCAGAGGACTGGGATAACTTCTGAGTCCAGCAGAGGACAAACGGCTTAATTAGGAAAAGGAATATAGATTATGAAAGAAAACTGGCAGGGAACATAAAAACTGACTGCAAATGTTTTTATAGATATGTGAAGAGAAAAAGATTAGTTAAAACAAATGTAGGTCCCTTGCAGTCAGAAACTGGTGAATTGATCATGGGGAACAAGGACATGGCAGACCAACTGAATAACTACTTTGGTTCTGTCTTCACTAAGGAAGACATAATTAATCTGCTGGAAATAGCAGGGGACCATGGGTCAAATGAGATGGAGGAACTGAGTGAAATCCAGGTTAGCCTGGAAGTGGTGTTAGGTAAATTGAATGGATTAAAGGCCGATAAATCCCAGGGCCAGATAGGCTGCATCCCAGAGTACTTAAGGAAGTAGCCCCAGAAATAGTGGATGCATTAGTGATAATTTTCCAAAACTCTTTAGATTCTGGAGTGGTTGCTGAGGATTGGAGGGCAGCTAATGTAACCCCACTTTTTAAAAAGGGAGGGAGAGAGAAAACGGGGAATTATAGACCAGTTAGTCTAACATCGGTAGTGGGGAAGCTGCTAGAGTCAGTTATTAAAGATGGGATAGCAGCACATTTCGAAAGTGGTGAAATCATTGGACAAAGTCAGCATGGATTTATGAAAGGTAAATCATGTCTGACGAATCTTATAGGATTTTTCGAGGATGTAACTAGTAGAGTGGATAAGGGAGACCTAGTGGATGTGTTATATCTGGACTTTCAGAAGGCTTTCGACAAGGTCCCACATAACAGATTAGTATACAAACTTAAAGCACACGGTATTGGGGGTCCAGTATTGATGTGGATAGAGAACTGGCTGGCAGACAGGAAGCAAAGAGTAGGAGTAAACGGGTCCTTTTCAGAATGGCAGGCAGTGACTAGTGGGGTACTGCAAGGCTCAGTGCTGGGACCCCAGCTATTTACAATATATACTAATGATCTGGATGAGGGAATTGAATGCAACATCTCCAAGTTTGCGGATGACACGAAGCTGGGGGACAGTGTTAGCTGTGAGGAGGATGCTAGGAGGCTGCAAGGTGACTTGGATAGGTTGGGTGAATGGGCAAATGCATGGCAGATGCAGTATAATGTGGATAAATGTGAGGTTATCCACTTTGGTGGCAAAAACAGGAAAGTAGACTATTATCTGAATGGTGGCCGATTAGGAAAAGGGGAGATGCAACGAGACCTGGGTGTCATGGTACACCAGTCATTGAAAGTAGGCATGCAGGCGCAGCAGGCAGTGAAGAAAGCGAATGGTATGTTGGCATTCATAGCAAAAGGATTTGAGTACAAGAGCAGGGAGGTTCTACTGCAGTTGTGTAGGGTCTTGGTGAGGCCACACCTAGAGTATTGCGTACAGTTTTGGTCTCCTAATCTGAGGAAAGACATTCTTGCCATAGAGGGAGTACAGAGCAGGTTCACCAGACTGATGCCTGGGATGGCAGGACTTCCATATGAAGAAAGATTGGATAGACTCAGCTTGTACTTGCTGGAATTTAGAAGATTGAGGGGGGATCTTATAGAGACTTACAAAATTCTTAAGGGGTTGGACAGACTAGATGCAGAAAGATTGTTCCCGATGTTGGGGAAGTCCAGAACAAGGGGTCACAGTTTAAGGATAAGGGGGAAGTCTTTTAGAACCGAGATGAGAAAATCATTTTTCACACAGAGAGTGGTGAATCTGTGAAATTCTCTGCCACAGAATGTAGTTGAGGCCAGTTCATTGGCTATATTTAAGAGGGTGTTAGATGTGGCCCTTGTGGCTGAAGGGATCAGGGGGTATGGAGAGAAGGCAGGTACGGGATACTGAGTTGGATGATCAGCCATGATCATATTGAATGGCGGTGCAGGCTCGAAGGGCCGAATGGCCTACTCCTGCACCTATTTTCTATGTTTCTATGTTTCTAGTTGGTATCAGCTTAAATTCAACTGGATGGATTAGAAACCCCCAGTTTCTCAAATATTAGTTTTGAAGCTGAAAACAGCTAATTTCGCAAGATTCAGCATTTTCTGAATATCATCCAAACCATGATAATGCATTTTTTAGCTCTGAGCAGCCCAAGCACTGGCTTAGTAATTGTAAATAGCCTGGGAACTGAAGTTAGCCTATTTCGCAATGCTTTAACTGGTATCGTTGCCCATCCAGCTAAATTTCAATATCTCTAGTGATCTCTGTGATAGGGAACTGAATAGCATGCATCTTTGAGATTGATGCATGCCATAAAGCATCCTATGGAAATCAGTTGTTTAGATAGTAACAAAATTTTCCATTCTAAAAGTCTATACTGCACAAGAGCGTGTGAGTTAATCAAGGGTGTCCTACAACCTCCATCTTCCTTTCTGAAGGCGCAGGGTGTCTCCAAAATGGTGAAGCTATGCCCATCGTGGGTGCTTTAATCAACCCGACAGCTTTGCTTCCTCATCCAGTCTTTTACTTGTTTGGAAATCTGATTGTATACCCAAACCTTTTGTTGGAATGATAAATGTCCAGCTTGGTGTATATGGTATGGGTGACATTGAGTTAAAGGAATTCAATTTGGAACCCTTGTATACTGTGCAGTATAAACTGATCTGATGTTATCTTTTCAGTTATAAATGGATCTGAAGTTATCCGTCGTCATTTGTACAAAAAAACAAGTGTAATGTATTACCAACTTGTAACTGGTCCATATACCCCATGTTTCGGAAAGAACGAGACCCACCTATCTCGATGGTTACCGGAGGTCTTATGGTAAGCCCAACGGCCCCTGATGTGGTTTCTATTCCCAGTCTTCATTTGGAGGATAGGACTGCTGGGGTGCGTGGATTGCACATTGTTCCTTTTGTTAAATATATTTATTGTAGAAACATATTGATGAAAAATACATTATTTTACATTGAAGAAAATACATTATTAGATACTTTCATAATATTATTAATATTAAGATTAAGATTTAAGACTTTATGCTTCTATACACTTTTTTAATTTTTTTATAAAGTAAGAAAAGATAGAGAAAAATAATATAGAACATATGAAAGCGAATGGAGTATTAATCATTAATCCGTCATTGGAGATATAAGCATGATTTATTAAGTATACTTCTTCATCCATTCTATTATTCAGGCCTCAGTCAAGCCCTCGCACTGAGCCACTTTGACCCTGTAAATATTCAATATATGGAGACCATATCCCTCTGAAGAGATCCAACCTGTCCATTAGGACATGCCTCAATCTCTCCAGATGGAGTGTCTCCGACATTTCTGTATTCCACATTTTGATTGTGGGGGATGTAGGGCCTTTCCAGAATTTTAATATTAATTTTTTCCCAATTATTAAACCGTAATCAATAAAGGTTCTTTGATTCGTTGTTATTAATTGGTCTGTTTCCAGTATTCCTAGTATTATTAATTTTGAATCAGGTGTCAAAATTATATTAACAACATTCGAAATTATCCTAAATATTTCTATCCAGAATTTTGTAATTTTTACACAGTTTGTAAATGAATGTGACAGATTAGCTTCTAAATGTTGACATTTATCACATATGGGAGATACTTTTGGAAAGATGTTATGTAGTTTGGATTTTGAATAATATAGTCTATGTAGTATTTTAAACTGTATAAGAGAGTGTTTAGCATTTAACGAACAATGGTGTATATGTTGTAAACTTTCGTCCCATACTTCTGGTCTAATAATTTGGCCTAATTCATTTTCCCAAGATTGTCTATATATTTCTGTTAATGGGACATCACTTTCCAATAAGATGTTATATATATATGTAATCATTTTTTGTGTATTCGGATGTTTATTTAAGCATTCATCTAAAATTTCTATCTTTCTATTTCTAAGTTCCTGTGTGTTTGCTTTAAATTTGATTTGTAAATATCTAAAATAATCTTTAGAGTGTAGTCCATAAATTTGTTGTAAATCTTGAAATGAAAGGAAAGAGTTTTCCTTATAGAGATCACCCATCTTAATAATTCCCTTATTTTTCCATTGTAAAAAGCCTTTATCCATCATTGAAGGTTTAAATGTAACGTTATTTACAATGGTAAGGGATAGTGGTATAGATTTCAGTTTTAATGTTTTCTTTATTTGTTTCCAAATACGTATTCCACTTTCTATTATCGGGTTTTCACTATAGATTTTCTTAGCTAAATTAATATTAGCAAATATTATAGAACTAATTTCAAAAGGAGAACAATCTTCTTTTTCCATATTTAACCAAATTGGTTGGTTATCTGTCTCTTCTAACAAAAAAATCATATTTTTAATATTATCTGCACAGTAATAAAACATAAAATTTGGTAGTGCTAAACCTCCATTTATTTTTGATTTACATAAATGTTTTTTATTTATTCTATGGCTCTTATAATCCCAAATGAAATTAGTAATTAGGGAGTCCACCTTTTTAAAGAAATTTTTAGGGAGATATATCAGAATTAATTGGAAAAGATATAATAATTGTGGAAGAAAAATCATTTTTATTATATTAATTTTACCTAACATTGAAATAGGTAGAGTTTTCCAATATAAAATATTCTTATGTAATTTATTCAATAATGGTGGGAAGTTAGATTTAAATAAAGAATCAAATGTTTTTGTTACGAAAATTCCAAGATATTTAATTTTTTCATTTGTTATCTTAAAAGGGAATTGTTGTAATATGTGTAAGTTATTTACCGTTATTGGCATGTTCACTTTTATTCCAATTGATACTATATCCTGAGAAGGATCCAAATTCAGTTATTAATTTTAACAAATTTCGGATACTAATTTCTGGTTTTGTGATGTAAAGTAATACATCATCCGCATATAAGGAAATTTTATTTTTAGTATCTCTAGTATCGTATCCATATATTTCCGGATGTAATCTCACCCTCTGAGCTAGCGGTTCTATTGAAGTGAAAACAATAGGGGGGATAAAAGGCAACCTTGTCTTCAGCCTCAAGATAAATTGAATTTAGTTGATAACATTCGATTTGTTGTTATTCTAGCTGTCGGATTTGTATATAACAATTTGATCCAGGTAATAAACTTCTCTCCCAGTTTGAAAGCTTCCATAACCGAAAACAAATAAGGCCATTCCACTTGATCGAAGGCTTTCTCTGCATCTAACGAGATAACTACTAGATCTTTTTTAATACCTCTTTTCAAATATATAATATTGAATAACCGTCTCAGATTATATGAGGAATATCGTTTTGGTATAAATCCTGTTTGATCGGGGTGAATTAATTCATTAATAACTGTGCTTAGCCTTTGTGCTAATATTTTGGTTAATATCTTTTGATCAGTATTTAAAAGAGCTATTGCTCTAAATGATCCTGGTTCATCCAGGTCTTTGTTTATTTTAGGTATAAGGGTTATGGTAGATTCATTTAACGTTTCTGGTAATTTCTGCTGTGTATATATATATATTCATATAATGATTTCAAACATGGTACAATATGATCATAAAATATTTTATAAAATTCCGAGCCAATACCATCTGGTCCCGGTGTTTTACCATTTTTTAATGATCTAATAGATTCTTGGATTTCTTTTATTGAGATATCAGCGTTTAGTGATTCTCTATTTTGTAAGTCCAACCCTTTCAGGTTACATTTTTTTTTTAAATGCTTCTATTCCTATTTTATTTTCTGTTGTTTTAGCAGTGTATTAGTTTTTATAATATTGCATAAATCTTTTGTTAATATCTTTAGGTTGTATTAGCAGTTCGCCATTATGTGATTTAATCCTATGGATTATTTTTTCGGCTTCCATTTTCCTTAGTTGGCGAGCCAATAGTTTTTGAGGTTTATCTCCGAATTCAAACTGTAATTGTTTATTATGTTGATAAAGTTTTACAACTTGATCTGTATATATTTTATTTAATTTATATTTCAATGCTGCAATTTTATTATGTAATATAATAGATGGATTCGCTGCATTCTCTATAATTGTTTAATCTCCTTTTCCAGTTCTTGTTGATCCTTACGATTCTTTTTATTATAAAATGCTTGGGAGGAAATCATGATTCCCTGGAGATATGCTTTAAATGTTTCCCATAATAAGGAACAGGATATTTCCGATTTATCATTTGTTTCGAAAAAAATCTTAATTTGTGCTGTAATATATTCCTGAATTATTTTATTTTTTAAAATTTGTGGGTTAAATCTCCACTGTCCCGATTTTTCTGTTTTACCATTTATTTTAATCTTAAATGTTAACGGTGCATGATCTGAAATTATAATATTGTGATATTTGGACTTATAAGTGAGTGAAATAAGTTTGGCATCCACCAAAAAATAATCTATTCTTGAGTAGGTTTTATGTACTGACGAATAAAAGGAGTATTCTCATCCGGTAGGATTTTCTACTCTCCAAACATCTTTGATATTAGTGGTTTCCCTATATGCATTTAATAAGTTACTAGAATGTGATTTAGTTTTCCTTTGCCTTGTAGATCTGTCTAAGTAAGGGTCTAGTGTACAATTCAAATCTCCTCCAATTATTAGATTGTATTGTGTTAATTCCGGGATATTGTTAAATATTTTCTTGAAAAACAATGGACTATCAAAGTTTGGTCCATATACATTAACAAAAATCAATTTTTGTGTATTTAATTCTCCTATCACAATGATGTATCTGCCATCGTTATCAGTTATAGTTGATGTATGTTTAAATAAAATGCCTTTACGAAATAATATTGCTACGCCCCTTGATTGATACGTAAAAGAAGAATGGTACATTTTATCTATCCATTTAGCTTTCAACCTATGTTCAGCATCTTTTTTTAAGTGGGTTTCTTGAATGAAAATTACGTCAGCTTTAATTGCTTTTAAATGTGCTAATCTTTAATCGGTCCATTAATACCTTTAACATTCCAACTACAAAACGTTATTCCCTCATTCCCCATATTCATTTTTGAGTCTTGCATCTTTTGTCTATGGAGGTCTACAATAGTCTATGGTTCAGCCCGACAGACCCGACCTTACACCCGAACATCGAATAGATGAATTTTAAGTCTCGTGAATGTCTCTCACGTATATATCTCCTTTGGTCCAATGTATAACTCCATTCAAACTGAAAAAAACAATAATAGATTATAAAAAAGAAGAACAAAGGATAGATTAAGAAGTTAGTATTGTGTATAAAGAAAGAAAAAACTACATCTAGAATTGTTGCAGTTAGTGCTAGCCATACTAGCATGGCTAACCATCTACCGACTTCCGTCGTTGATGTTAGTAACTTAACCAGCTCCCAGGTTTTTTGAATTATTATTCCATAATAATATTTTACCGGGGGTATAACATTAAAAAAAGAAAGGAAAAAAAGAAAAAAAGGCAAAAAAAAAAATTCAAATTATAATAATTAAAGATATAGAAATACATATATTTAAAACATTTAAAAATCTAATTAATATAAAAAAAGGGGGCAAAAAAGAAAAAAAAAACATAAAACAAAAGGAAAACAAGAAGTAAAAATGAAAATTGCTGGTGTAAAAGAAAAGTCTCCAAATGAAATCCATCCCTATATTTGACTCTAATCATTCCAACATAGATAAACATTAATTATTAGTGATAATGATTAATTTTAATTAGTAAAAGTGATACTGATAAAGATGCCACGGTGTGACTTTAATATGTGTTAGTTATTTATATTAGTAATGTGATTATACTAATTATTAGTATACACGTGAGGTTTTCCAATCCACTTCTTTCTCCAGCTTCCATCCAACGTTGTCCAATTCCGTCCAGACCTGCGTTATCTTATGAAGTCTTGCAGAGTCTTGAGGATTCTTGTAAAGTCCGTAAAAGTCAGTATATTCGATAGTAGGGGCTTCTCAGGTCTTGATCTGCCGGGCAAAGTCCAGTGCTTCTGCTGGATTGGAAAAGAAATATTCCTTGTTGTTGAAAGTAACTCTTAAAGTAGCTGGATAATTCAGGCCGTATCTCAAATTTTCCACTCCCCTCAGAAGACTTTTAGCCTCATTAAATTCTTTCCGTTTCCTGGAAACTTCTGCTGGGCAATCTCGGTAGATACTGATCCTTTGTCCTTCAAATGCCAGGTTTCTGTTTCTCGAGGTTTTTCGCATTATCTCCTCCAAGACGTAGTCATATTGTAGCTTTATAATCATTTGTCTTGGGGGGGGGGGGGGGCGTTTAGTCTTGTCTGACGTCTCCTCACACTATGTGCACGGGCTAATAAAGGCTTTTGTTCCAGAGATAAAACGTGTTGCAGTAGGTTCGCAGTAAATTCTCGAGGATCTTCATCTTTCTCTCGTCCTTCGGGAATACCCACAATTCTTAGGTTTTGTCTTCTCTGGCGACCTTCTAGCTCAGTACATTTCTCGGTTATTTTAGTCAGTAAATCCGTTAGACGTTCATTTTCTGTAACCAGCTTTGCTGTAGTCGCAGCACTTGTATCAGCTAGTTCTTCAAGGCTTTTTATACCAGCCGTCTGTTGGTCCAGTACCTTCTCCACAGGATTCAGCCTTTTTTCAAAGTCAGTTTTGACCTTTTCAATTTTATCGTTCATCTCCTTTGACATTTTGTTCATCATTTCTGTGATTTCTTTCTTCAGATCTTCCGATATTTTCTTAGCCTTATTATTAATATTGGAATTAGTTTCCAGTTGAAATTCTTTCATTTGATTATTCATCTGGTTTATTTCTTCCTTTAAACCAGCAATTTCACGTGAAATAAAGGTTTTCAGTTCTTCACTTTGTTTTTTTTCCCTGTTCTTTTCGATACATCTTCCTGGGATGAGGTCCTACCTGAGTCCGAGGCTTCAGTCAGGCCTTCTGCCGGTCTCTGCCTGGTTGGTCGGCTTTTCGATTTTTCGGTAGGGCTGCGTGTTGTAGACATAACTAGTCGCGCGCCTGATGACGTCACTCACAACAATCGGTGCAGAAACGGCAGGCAGCAAGCAGCAGGCAGCAGGGAGGTCCGTTAATCCCCCGTTTTTGCCCGTTTTTTTCACGGAGCTGGTTGGCGTTATCCTCTAGCCCTCCATAGCGCCACCGGAAGTTCATGGATTTCACATTGTTCCTGACGGCTGGTTTGGGCCTTGGCCTGAAAGACCTCTGCCCAGGGAATCAGCTTTCAAGCTGCCACCAGCTTCAGTGAACCGCTTACTGCCGATGGAGGCGTAGGGGTGTTGTCGCCGAAACGGTGAGGCTTTGGCTCATTTTTACCTGTTTGACTAGGTCTTCTCCGAGGAGAAGATTCGGCGGCTGGACATTGCTGGCCTCGCCATCACATAGTCTCCCCAGATAGCGTTGTTCACTGCCGGCACATTCTGGAGTGCTCAAATTTACAGGTGTATGTTCCTGTAATGATGTGACGTGAGGTCACTGATGCTTACCAAGCTTGTAACGTGAGGGAACTCCGCGCCCCGCGCATTTTCTGTCAACGGTTGGAAGCCAGCTCTCCTGCAGCGGCCCCTTTCACGGACATACTTCCGGGTTTGGAGTCAGTCACACACTGACCCCACGTACTCTCCTCCATCGAAAGGCGATTAGTAAGCAGCCGTGAAACAGGTGCTGCTGATATGGCCTCTTCAATGGACCTATATCGGGATGGATCATCTCCTCATGCTCCACCTGGGTAAACATCCAAATGACGTGCATGCGGGCTGGCGGGCTTCTTCACGGAATCACTCGCGTGTCTCCGAAATAATATTAATGGGCGCGCTTTTAGAAAGGAGGTGAGGAGGAACTTCTTTAGAGGGTAGTTAATCCGTGGAACTCATTGCCACAGAGGGCTGTGGAGGCCAAGTCAGTGGATATTTTTAAGGCGGAGATAGACAAAATCTTGATTGGAATGGGTGTCAAGGGTTATGGGGAGAAGGCAGGAAAATAGGAATAGGAGGCAGAGATCAGGCATGATTGAATGGCGGAGTAGACTCGATGGGCTGAATGGCCTAATTCTACTCCTATAATTTATGAATTTATATAGTTGACATGTATGTGAACTGACATTCAGATACCCAGTAAAATCCTTTCTGAAGCTGCGAGGAGAAAAGAAACAGATTTACATTCCAGTTTGACAAGCATTCATGTGTTTAATCATAATTGTTATTCTTGTAATAATGGGGATTTAAGGATAACTGACTTGTTCTGTCCATACAATATAGTATTCATCAGCAATTGTCTGGTAATTGTAATTACAATGATGAAAAATAGTAATTTAAATTTATTTCTGTATAGCTTGTTATGTGTGTAGATTCACTTGAGTGTTAATAAGATGAACACAATAATTCCCTCAACAGCCAATGTTAAATATCAGTGCTGAACTAGACATTGCTCAATTCAACATTCATTTCTGAGTCAAAAGGGAAAATACTGGAAATATTCAACCGATCAGCCAACATTGGAGGAGATAAAAACAAAGCTTCATATTGATGACCTTCCATCAAAACTAGAAAACATTGTAATTTGTTTGGATGAGTGAGATGGGATAGAACAAAAAGGCTGTCTCTTTTAGGGTGGAAACATGGAGATGGTGACCCAGTGGCACAGCAGCAGAGTTGTTGCCTAATGCCCCTGTCTCACGGTGCGAGTTGACCCACGAGGTACCCCGAGTGAAAGACTCGTGGTTGTGTACGAGACTTCAATGATCAAGTGTTTAACCGAGTTCCCACGGGTATGTAATTTCTGCGATGTTCCAAGTTCCTCTCCTGAGTTACCAAGTTCCTCTCCCGTACTCTTGAGCCAACCGTGAATGAAGGTATGTTTTATTAAAGCAACAATGTTAAAGAAGACATCTCCATCCTGTGGCTTTGAGTTACAGCGCGGCCGCATCTATTGATATGACCTACAAAGGGAAAAAGCGCACTTTATCACCCGGGTGGGGGGAGAGCTCAGTTCACAGTGTTTGGGGAGTCTGGCGTTGTGAAGGAGGGGATTGGGGTCAGTAACCCACTTGCCACGCTCCGGTCTGAGTGCAGGTAGATGGGACTAGGTGACAGTAAGTGTTCAGCACGGAGTAAAAGGGCCGAGATGGCCTGTTTCCGTGCTGTATGGTTTTATTGTGGCCGGGGAGTGAATTAGCTTGGATGGCTGCCGCAGCGCTCCGGGCACGGACAGCAGAACTGGCCGCCACTTCAGAGGACTCCTGCTGTCGGGTGCCGGCAGCCGCTCGCACCCAAGCTCCTTCTATCCCCGGAAGCGGCGGCCGGTTCTGCTGTCCGTGCCCGGAGCGCTGCGGCAGCGGTGAGTGAGTCTGCACACCCCACCTACCCCTAGATCAAAAAGATGTTGACATTTCCACTATATATGTTATTTAATTCCTCCATCAGAACCGGTGCGTTCAGTGGAGATTTTCTCGACGGAGGAGCGAGGATGATATTGAGAAATAAAGTGACGGGAGAGGCTAAAACAAAAAGAACTAAACTAATTCTGGTTTAAAAAGAGAACATATCTGTTAAAAAAACCCCAGAGGAAATTAATTGTTTCTATTGAAGAGCGGAGTCATTCCATTATGAATCATTGATTCTCAATGTATTTTTATAAATTAGATAATTTGAAATGCTGCAGTTTTGAATGGTAAAGCCAGGCTTTTGCTTCATTTCTAAAATCTTGGAGATGATTTTATGCAAATATCAGACCTATTTATTTTCTCGTTCTAGCTTTTAGGTTTTGATGCGTTTATTTTGTCACCCAAGTAAATAGATACAGGTTATAAATATTTTTAAATATTGTATAGTGGTTTAACACAATGGGTGGCGTTTCGGGTAAGTCTGAAGGGCCTCGACTCCATTCCTTCTCTCCAGAGATGCTGCCTGGTCCGCTGAGCTCCAGCATGTTGTGTCTGTCTTTGGTTCAGTCTTTACTCGAGCAAACGAACAGATTATAAGAAAGTTCCCACGGTAGACTCACGATTCACTAAGGTAAATGCATGGGCCACTACGTTATTGCAACAAGTTTAAATGTTCACATTTTTAACTTGAACAGTTAATTTGACACGTTTGATTTTTTTCATGAGTTAACAAGTTTCCCGGGTACCTGCCGTTAGCGCCACGAGTCGATAAGTTGCTCGTGCGAGTTCCGACGTTCCCGCTACGTGATCACCACGAGTGAAAACTCGGGGTCACTCATGGGCCAACTCGCACAGTGAGACAGGGGTTTTACAGCGCCTGAGAACCAGGTTCGATCTTGACTGCGGGTGCTGTCTGTGCAGAGTTCATAAGTCTGCGTGGGTTTTCTCTGGGTGCTCCGGTTTCATCCCACATTCCGAAGACATACGGGATTATAGGTTCATTGGCTTCCATAAGTAGTAAAATTGTCCCTGGTGTATGGGGTGATCGCTGGTTGGCGTGGACTCGATGGGCCAAAGGGCCAGTTTCGGCACTGTATCTCTAAAGTCTAAATCTAAAGTAAATCTCCATCCAGACACTTCTTCCAGGTGAGGAAGATGATTCACTTTTCCAATCCAATCATTCTTTCGCCATTCACAATGTGGTTTTCGTTATATTGGAGCAATGAAACACAGCTTGGTGTGATCAACTTGTAGAATGATACTGGTCAGATTTAAGGGTGACCCTGGGCTAAGTGATCCTGATCACTTGACTTTTTGACTTTTCCATTCCATTCATGCACCCAAACCTCTCTATTTGATCTGTTAATGTGTTCCAATGAAGCTGAATGTAAACTTGAGGAACAGAGCCTTGTTTTTAACAATGCTGAGCTAAAAAGTTTCCCGACGTGCCACGCGGCAGAATTCTTCCCGAGGTGCCTGCCCAGAGGTCCTGAGGCTCGGCCGACTGCGGTACTCGCCTGAAGGCCCGGCAAACCGTAGAAAGAAGGTTTAACTTTTGCTTAACTGTCCATTGCAACCCAACTTGTCTACCCTGATGTGGATCAAAAGCCTGTTAGTTGACTAAATGTGTAGGAAAGAACTGCAGATGCAGGTTTAAATCGAAGATAGACACAAGATGCTGGAGTAACTCAGCCGGATAGGCAGCATCTCTGGAGAGAAGGAAGACTGAAAAAAATCAGTCTGAAGGAGGTTTGACCAAAACGTCACCCATTCCTTCTCTCCAGAGATGCTGCCTGTCCCGCTGAGTTATTCCAGCATTTTGTGTCTATCCTGTTAGCTGACTGTTTAGTTTGACTGATAACTGACTTGCTGAACAAGTCCCATCAATTATTTTCTTTCGGTTCATATTTCTGGTGTTTGTTGCTTTCATATTCTGATGAGGTTCAAGTGGGTCAATCAGATACAAGATAATTGGGCTCAGTTGTTAACACTGATGCCGGGTATTGGCCTCTCTGGACCTGTCATCCAGTGATAGGGATCAGAGTGGCATCCGAGGGAATACTTGCTATCACACCCTCTCAACCTTTCCTTTCTATGTTTGTCAAAAGTTATTAAATATTAACAACTGGAAGAATTGGAATTATATAATCCCCATTTCTTGTGCCTGACATGTGCTCCCATTACATTAGTCTGTCATGGTAGCATTAACATGGTAATTTGTCAAGTCAAGTCAAACTCAATAGACACCAAAGATCCTATAGCAAGCAAGATAGATCACTCGACGAAAAAGACGTAGTACGGTCATGTGCAGATTCATGAATAATTTTCAGCCCCATTTCCGTAACCGCCTTCCATCTCCACACCAAAGATCCCTTAGGATACTAGTGCGGAGACAGAAGTCGGTTACGGAAACATCCTCGTAAAAATAAAAGTTATTTGGGAAAAATCTTCTTTTTATTTTCAGAATTGTAATTTATTAACACAAACTGTTCCCCCGCAACACTGATTACACTGCGAGTCGTGTCGGGTTACTGAAATGGATGTAAAAAATACCCACGCTCTGCTCCGTTGCATACTACACGTCAGCCCATTGTATTTAGAAGGAGTGGTCTATCTTGCTTGCTATAGGATCTTTGATAGAACACCATGCAACTCTCCTTCTTCAATTTCTAAATAGCTTAACACCAACATAAAAATTGTAGACTGAAGTCGATTCAATTGCTAATCAAGGTCCGGGTGGGAGACCGCTCTCTGGAGCTCCCGCAACACAACTTCTCCAGCCCATGTTGCGGGGTTGGAACGACCCGGAGCGGGGCCGTACATCGCCCGCCGTGGCTTTAATGGCCTCGGGACATTCCAGCGCCCACCGGGGGCCTCCAACTTTGTGACCTTTGGGCCTAGAGCGGGGCTGTACATCGCCCGGCACGGCCTCAATGGCCATGGGACTTAACATCGTCCGCCTGGGTCTTCGACATCGGGAGAGAAATAGTGCGGGGGATAGAGAAGAACTTTGCCTTCCATCACAGTGAGGAGGAGATTCACTGTGATGGATGTTTGTGTGAATTGAATTGTTTGTGTGTTTTTTTATAAATTGTTCTGTTTGTATGGCTTGTAGAAACGGAGTTTCGTTTGAGCCTCTCTGAGGTTCAAATGACAAGTAATAAATCTAATCTAATCTAATCTTATTTACAATAACAGAAGACAGACACAACATCTGGAGTAACTCAGTGGGATAGACATCATTTCTGGAGTGAAGGAATGAGTGGTGTTTTGGGACGAGATCCTTCTTCAGACAATAACAGAAGGTTGTGCTATGTGGTCAAATTAACTGCAGCACAAATAAGAGGCACATGTTTTGGATTCTAACATTTGCAACTAGATCTAATGTTTGTCATTCATAGATGATAGGTTGGGACAGGTAGTTAAGTGAAATTTATAGCAAGTTAACCTTCTGAAATATCGGTGATGGGCATAACTGCTCGTAAATGTAGTGCTCTGCTTATTAAGGGAGAATGATGAATGACACAAGCTCCATGAAGGATTGTGAATATGAGAGCTGCCACAAAATAACTTGGTCATACAGAACTCACAACATTGCTTTTATTGCATTGGATTCACAATGAAAAAAGTGTCTTTATTTTAAAACACATATTCATGATATTGATTCTTGCTGCATGAATGCGATTCTTGTCCATGTGCATAATTCATTTTATTTTTTTATGCTTGAAAATGAGCAAAATCCCCCTGAAGAAATACTAGATGCTAGTAGAAGGAGATTAACTGCATCAAAGTCATGAGCTTCAGGTCCTGTCTGCCACTAACTCTGCTATTAGTTACATTAAGGGTCGGATAAATAACAGCAGAGAGAATATGTAGAATACAAAGTGCTGGAGTTACTCAACAGGTCAGGCATCATCTCTGGGGGACATGCATAAGCAACGTTTCACATTAGGACCTTTCTTTAGACTCAACACTAGAGAGAGAATGAGAGATTCATTCAAAGGATATAAAACAAGGGCACTGAGAGAAAGGAGGAGAGGGTGGGAACATTAGGGTAGGAGAAGCATGTTTCGGTTTAGGTCTATTATTGTCACGTGTACCAAGGTTTTGTTTTGCATGCTATCCAAACTGATCAGATATACCATACATGAATACAATCAAGTCAAACTCAAGTACAACAGATAGAACAAGTGGGAAGATACAGAGTGAAGAATATAGTTTTCAGCATTGTGACGCATTGTAGTGCATCAGTTCCTTAGACAAAGTCCAATGTCCACAGTGGGGTAGAGGTGAATAGGACGGTACCTTAGGTTTTGGAAGGAACAATCAGAAGTTGTTCCCGTGTCTGGTGATGCATGCTTTCAAGCTTCTGTACCTTCTGACAGATGGGAGCATGGCAGAGGAATGACTGACGTGGGACAAATTTGCAGATGGAATGGGGTCTAGAAGGACTTATAATTATTCACCACATTAAGATCACATCAGGCATCTGACTAAAGTGCCCCTTTAAGACTGGGATGTTTTAAATTTCTGCACATGCTAAAGGTCCTAATTGGAGCTTTAATAAGAGTCCCTTTGGCCCATCAGGTTTGTGCCAACCATCAAGTACCCATGTACACTATTCCTACAGTAATCCCATTTAATATCCTCGACATCCCCCATCAACTCACCCAGATTTGAGCGCTCAACTACAAGCCCACTGACCTACCAACCCTCACATGAGAGAGGCACCCGGAGATGAAAATTGGTGTTGGATTGATATTATACATAAAGTTATTAAGACAACAGCTGTATTTGCTTTTCTGAGCAGAGTAGAGTTCGCTATGGATAAGATATTTTTTTTTCAGTTATTCTCTCAGAAAGCTGACGCATGGATGTAAAACATTTCTTCTGTACCTAACTATTAGAAGATAAATGACAGACAATTGCTCATCTTCAGTACAATATTTACCTTCTCTGGAAAGATGGGCAAGGTCATTTTCTGTTCTTGCAGTTAAATCATGTTTTGGGAAGATAAAGGAGAAAATACATTAGCTCCCCTTTTTTTTGTAATTAAATTGGTCAACATTTTTCTGATGAATGTGTGTCATCTAAGAGACAAGAATGTATCCATTAGTCATCCATTTCTCTTGAGTTGAGCCACAGAGAAAGTTTTTGAAATTCTTATTGTTGTTAAATTTATTCCTTCCACCCATTGTGGACATTGGACTTTGTCTATGTAACTGATGCGCTACAATGCGTCACAATGCTGAAAACTATATACATTGAGAAGCTGAGGTGTAACATTTTACAGGGTTATTACTGCTTGATGCTCATTATGGGTCAACGTTTCGTTGAATAGGATTGATGAACAGTTCCTTCTACTCTCAGGTGATGCATCAGTTGCATTGATTGTGACACTGCCCGAGCTTGAACTGCCCTAATCACAATTTGAAATCTTTCCCAAACTGATACAAACTGAAGAAGGGTCCGTGACCCGAAATGTCGCCTGTCTATCTCCTCAAGGTATACCTGCTTTGAAAAGGTTCTGCAACCCACTGATACCCCTCTATGCCCTGATTGCTCTTGGTCTTTTCTCGCCTCCTGCTCTTCACCCTACCCCCACCTTCTACTTACAGTCTGAAGAAGGGTCCCGACCCGAAACATTACCTATCCTTTTACTCCAGAGATGCTGCCTGACCAGCTGATTTACTCCTGCACTTAGTGTCTATCTTTCCCTCCACAGATGCTGCCTGGTCCACTGAATTATGGAGAAATTTGTGTTTTGCTCAAGATTCCAGCATCTGCACTTTCTTGTGTCAACAATTTGAAAGCTGGATTTCTTGGTGGAAATCTAACCAGAGCGGAAAGATTAAGGCCAAATAGTCCATCTAATCTAACATTCATTATTTAGAAAAAGTTAGAGAAATAATTACTCATCTCCAATTTTTTTAGAGTGCTCCGGTTTCCTCCAACACTCCAAAAACATATAGGTTTGTAGGTTAATTGGTATTGGTAAAAAAATGTAAATTGTCCCTAGTGTGTAGGATAGGAATAGTATGTGGGGATCGCTGGTCAGCGTGGACTCGTTGGGCCGAAAAGAAAATCTAAAACCAAGTCACAGTTCAGAATAAAATACTACATTCTGTCTTTTACAATTTAATTACTGGATTATTGAATCTGTCATCATTTTAATTCCATGTTCCATCGGCACTCACATTCTTTGGTGAGAAGATAACCAGACTGTAGCTTTTGTCTACAGTGCAATTCAGATTATGCCCATGTATCATTCATCAAATAATTTCTACTCCTGTGTGTCCTTGTTGTAATTATATGGGAAATCATTCTATGCTTTTCAACTGGCAAATCAATTGCAGCTCAAGGATCTGAGTGCCAGGACCTCGACTTCCTCATTCACAGACCACAGACTGTTCGAATTGGTGGAAAGGTGTCAGCCTCGATAACAATCAACACGGGAGCACCTCAAGGCTGCGTGCTCAGCCCCCTGCTGTACTCACTCTATATTCATGACTGCGTAGCTGGTCATTAATGTGAACTCCATCATCAAGTTCGCTACTGACACCACTGTTGTGGGACATATCACTGATGGGGACGAGTCAGAGTATAGAAGAGACATCGACCGACTGGCCAAATGGTGCCAGCACAATAACCTAGCCCTCAACTCAAGTAAAACCAAGGAACTGATTGTGGAGAGGTAGGATGGGGACCCACATTCCTGGGCGTTCACATCTCTTAAGATCTCTCCTGGTCTGAGAACACTGATGCATTCATAAAGAAAGCACATCAGCGCCTCTACTTCCTGAGAAGATTACGGAGAGTCGGTATGTCAAGGAGGACTCTCTCTAACTTCTACAGGTGCACAGTAGAGAGCATGCTGACCGGTTGCAACGTGGCTCGGTTCGGCAACTTATGCGCCCAGGAACAGAAAAGACTACAAAAAGTACTAAACACTGCCCAGTCCATCGTCGGGTATCTATCACAGTCACTGCCTCAAAAAGGCTGGCAGCATCATCAAGGACCCATACCATCCTGGCCACACACTCATCTCCCCGCTACCTTCAGGTAGAAGGTACAGGAGCCTGAAGACTGAAACATCCGGGTTCAGAAACAACTTTTTCCCCACAGCCATCAGGCTATTGAACTCAACTCAAACAAAACTCTGAACATTAATAGCCCATTATCTGTTTATTTGCACTTTATCTGTTTTATGTATTCATGTGTGTATATATTTATACAATGTTATATCGACACAGTGATCTGTTCTGTATTCATACCTTCTATATTCTGTTGTGCTGAAGCAAAGCAAGAATTTCATTGTCTTATCTGGGACATGACAATAAACTCTCTTGAATCTTGTTATCATCAACACTGCGATGAATGAGTCCTATGAAAGGAATGGTTATCTTGGCGTTCACCCTTCCTGCAGCCTGCAATATAATCACACCTTCTGTGAAGGTGAGTATCAACTGGCATCAAAATTAACAAAATTAACTCTCAGTCCCTCCCCCACCCTAGTCTCTTTAGTTTAGTTTAGTTTAGAGACAGGCCCTTTGGCCCACCCAGTCCGCACCGATCAGTGACCCATGCACAATAACACTATTCTACTCACACTAGGGACAATTTATATTTATAGAAAGCCAATAAACCTAAAACTTTTATGTCTTTGGAGTGTGGGAGGAAACCGATGATCTCAGAGAAAATCCACACAGGTCACGGAGAGAACGTACAAACTCCGTACAAACAGCACCCATAGTAGGAATCGAACCTAGGTCTCTGGCGACTGTAAGGCAGCAACTCTACCGCTGCGTCACTGTGCAGCCCTAGTTTCACTGTCACCCAGCTGAGTTTCACAGTTTGTATCACTCATTGTCACCTTCCCCACAGCCAACAGTGGACCATTATCAATAAAAGATATGCAAAGACTACTCATTGTTGCTCTTTGCATATCTTTCATTCATTTGTTATATGTACCTTCTCTATATCTCGTTTCCCTCTCCCCTGACTCTCAGTCTGAAGAAGGGTATCGACCCAAAACATAACCTATTCCTTTTCTCCAGAGATGCTGCCTGAGCTGCTAAGTTACTCAAGCTTTTTGTGTCTATCTTTGACAAAATTAGCAACCTGGTGCCAGTTGTGCATTATAATGTGCTTCTCGTTCCACTGGGGTTGTTCCATGGTGGTCGCTGGTTGCTTCTTAACTCCAATGAATGCTGGGAGAGGTGCAAGGGTTTTTTGCACAAACAGTGAGGTATTGTGTAGGTTTCTGAGGCCAGGAAAAAAATAATCAGAGGCAGTAATATGATCATGGCATGAATACTGTGAGCCTGCTGTATAAAGCTGGGTTTCCCAGCATCTTCAGCATAGAGTGAGAATGGCTTCATTGAAGGAAAACAATGTTAAAAGATATTTGCATTTGAGTTCAGTTTATTGTCACGTGTACCGAAAAGCTTTTGTTTTCAGGTTCTCCAATGAGATAGATAGCAACTCTGGACTGTTCACTACTTGTTGGTAGGATGGTTCAGCTGGGAAGAAACAGCTCCTGAATCTGGAGGTGTGCGTTTTCACACTCCTGTATCTTTTGCCCGATGGGAGAGGGGAGAAGATGGAGTGGCCGTCTAGTCCTTGATTATGCTGATGGTCTTGCCGAGGCAGCATGAAGTGTAAATTAAGTCAATAGAAGGGAGGTTGGTTTGTGTGATGGTCGTGGCTGCATCCACAATTCTCTGCAATAGTCTTAGATAGTTGTCGGGCTATGCTAGCATCATGTGCATTCTCATGCAGTTTAACTTATAGATGTGTTTTGCCTAACAATGTCTCTCTGTCTATCTTCTATCATCATATATCTATTAAAACTCTGTTTGTGTGTGTGTATGTCATTTTGCCTTTGAAACGTATCTCCTCGAAAACAAGACACAATTTTGGTAGGTATTTAACATATGGATTTCATAAATTCAGTCGATTATTTCACCAGATTTTGAATAAAATTGTTCACAAAACATTAACATTTTTTTAAAATCAAACTGCTGCATGAGTCACAGTGCCACCTCACAGATGTCCAATCACAATGGATCTCATTTACATATATAACATCACAATGGGACAGGGGTCGGAGATTGGAACCTTCACATGGTCCCACTAAAATCAAACTGCTGCATGATTCACAATGCCATCTCACACCAACGCTGCCCAGCTGCTGACATTATAATAACAGTTACATTTTTACATCTTCTGGTAGAAATTTTACTTATGATTTCAAAAATCCAATCCTCTATGAATTTGGTCGATTATTTCCAGAGATATTTACTAAAATTTATCACCAAACTGACATTTAAATGAAATATTAAGGTTGCCCAGCTGCTGACCTCACAATGCTTTTGCACCTGGCCCAACTGCTTCCTGGCCCCGCCCGGCCCTGCCCCCCCCCCCCCCCACATGGCCCCGCCCTGTGACCTCACAATGCCTTTGCACCTGGCCCAACTGCCTCATGGACCCGCCTGGCCTGGCCCCCTTGCCTGCCATGTTGTTGATTCCATTGTTTTTCATTGAATTGAATTAAATTATTTCTCACTTAACATCACTAATTTTACTTCGGAGTCACGTGAGTGACTACGTGAAGAAGCCCCGCCAGAGCGCATGCTTGTCATTACGTCAGACGCATTGACAAGCACCGGACTGGCGGGGCAACGCTCCTGCCGGCGGTAAGATTAAACCTAGAAGGTAAGTGTTTTTACTTACCAACGTTCTTTGTTCGAGCAGCAGCCTGTCTTTACAGAGGTTTCCTGCCGGATTTATCGAAGGTCCGATGCCTAAGCCGTCTATGGGCTGCGGGGGGACCCCGGTCCGACCGCTGAAGCGGATAGCCGGCAAAGATCGGTTTTTCAGATAACAGCCACTGACAATGCAGTCAGTGGCTTCCAGCCTGCGGGGATGGAGTTTAAATAACGCTAGAGTCGCTGACAGTCAGTCAGCGACTCACAGACACCTTGTCCCCAGGCATGGAGTTAAATTGGAGGGAGAAAGGGCTTGTGCAGCCCTATTGGAACTCAGGTGAGTTGGGCTGCAAGGGTTCCTCTTCGATAATAAGGGTATTTTCACCCTTTACAAATTCACAGTACCAAATTAGTGAGACTCCACTATAATAGCGCGGGCCTATGGGACAGGCCGCGCCAGCAGCGCCTGGAACAGGGCTGCTTCATGGGAAAAAAGCGCCAGCCTCTACGAGAGGCTGCGCCAGCAACGCCTAAGGACAGGGTTGCTCAAGGTCTCCCTGCTGGAGGGGGAGACCAGGACGGGTCAGTGTGCTACTGATGCCAAATCTATCACAGCGCTGGCCTACGGGAAAGCCACGCCAGCAGCGCCTGGGATAGGGCTGCTTCATGTGTAAAAGTGCCGGCCTATGGGAGAGCCACGCTAGCAGCGCCTAGGACAGTGCTGCTTCATGTAAAAAAGCACCGGCCTCTACGAGAGGCGGCGCCAGCAATGCCTGGGACAGGGTTGCTCAAGGTCACCCTGCTGGAGGGGGAGACCAGGACGGGTCAGTGTGCTACTGACGGCGTATCTGTCACAGCGCTGGCCTACAGAGTGCCGCGCTAGCAACGCCTGCGATAGGGCTGCTTCATGTGTGAAAATGCCGGCCTACGGGAGAGCCATACCAGCAGCGCCTAGGAGTGCAGGCCTACGGAAGAGCTGTGCCTCAAGCACCTGTTGACAGGGCTGTGTGAATGACATCCCGTAAGCAGGAGCCGGGAGAGCCAGGGCAGTATAAATCTGACTCTGAAGTGGTGACCTCCTGTGAGCATCAGCCGGGAGAGCCAGGACAAGGGGACCCTGCGCAGCAGCACCTTGTTAGGGCTGTGTGTGACCTCCCGTGAACATCAGCCGGGAGAGCCAGGGCAGTAGGATGCTGACCCTGAAGTTAGTGTCACTGCTTATGTACATACACCAAAGCACAAGAGCCATGCTCCAGATGTGCCGGATGTGGTATTTACTATACCGGTGAAGTCAGGGATGACAATCTGGCCAGCAAATTAATGGCCCTCACCAGTTCCAGGACTTCATAATGGAAGAAACTTCACATATCATACACCTGTTTACTGAGCATCGCTCTAAAGGAGCGCATCATGAGGGCGCATGAATTCAGGCTGCAGAAGTCCTAAAAAAACTGGTTGAAGCAGGAACTATGGCGTTTGGGCAAATGGCAAGACCACTATCTAAACACAGCAGGATGGACCCTGCTGTGTAATGCCCATTTGTTAGTTTAATATTTACGAATAACTATCCAGCCTACGCTCAACCCACGGTTCACAGCCTTTGCCAGATCCTCTAGTACCGAGGGGAAGACCTGGACGTTGAGACAAAAAACTGAGGCCAGGATGCCACCTCAAAAACTATATCCTTTCAGATTAAGTGAATGTTGGACTGTATCCGGGGATCTCGAATAGGTATCTCGGAAGTAAATCCACCCATACAAAAAACACATAGTTTGGCATTGGGGTTCAATACCACTAACTCTACAGGTGGATGATGCATATCAGTCTTAAACTATTGTGTCCAATTCCCCAGCCAAAAGGACGATGGTGGGTGTCGAGTCATTCTGGGCCGGAATATATTTAACCCTTAAGGTCCAGTATAAAAGGTTTTAAATAAAACTTCAGTATTGTAACTGGGATAAAAAGGGTGTTATATGGCAGCCATAGATCTGAAAGATAAATATTCACTACCACACACCTGTTGCGAGGTTAGGTCCTCACCCATCTAAATAAACTTAGATTAGTACCATTTAGAATGATTGGTTATTTGAGGTCATCATTGGTTAATTAACATGACAGTACTTTGCCTACGGCCAAAATTGTAACTAATGTCTCGCGGTGTACTAGAGACATTCTGATTCAATAACCTTTAGTTTACAAACTGATGTGAGCCTCAGGATGAGGAGCCACTAATATCAAGCCTGGCTGGGGCGGCAGATAAAATGTGAAAGAAGCATTAACCCTGCAGAGGCATGGGGTAAACTGCATAGAATTGCTGGGTGCATTCTATGGCCTAAAGACTTCCGCTCAACAATGCATGATTTGCATGTGCAGCTTCAGATTGATAATACCACAGCTGATACCCATATCAATCACATGGGTAGAATGAGGTCATTATTCTGTAACAGTCTGCCTAGCCTCATCTGGCACTGGTGCATTACAAGGAACATCTGGGTCTCAGATATCTACCTATCAGGTAGAGATAATGTGAAAGTTGCAGACACCAGGTCATGTAAATTCCATGACAAAACAAAAAAAAAATTAAGAATCCAAAAGTTCAAAATCATTGTTAGCCAGTATGGATTGCCAGACATAGATCTGTTGCATCTGGGTTAAATTACCAGTACCTGTATTTGGCATGGGAACCAAATCTAGGGGCAGTAGCGGAGGATACATTCTCGCTACATTGGGGATGTACGTTCTTACGCTTTCCCCATTTCTTCCTCATTCAATGTCTCACCAAAATAGAGTTTGACTACACTTAGGTGTTTGGTGGGTTCTAAACTGGTCCACACAGCATGGTCCCATTGGTTTGAGACGGATGACACAGCATTCATGATCATCCCAATTACAGTAACTTGTTGGTTCACACTGGGACAGGAGGAAAGTTCCCCTTTACATGAGCATATTAATTATTGATTTGTATCTTCTGACCAGACTGTTCCAGGGACTCAGACTATCGAGTAGGACCGTCGATGTGATTACTATGGTCTGGAGAGATAGTACTAAAAAAACAATATGTATCTCATATTAAGAAATGGGAAATGTCCTGTTTACAGTTAAATATATCTTATCATAAGCTGCAGGCATACCAGATATATTGGAGTTCCTGGCTACATTGCATTTTGACGAGCAGTTAAGCTATAGTGCCATTTATAGTGCTAAAAGTACTTTGTCCTCCTACTTAGGGCAAGGGTCCGGACAACACTCTGTCGGATCTCATCTATTGGTGGCCCGATTCATAGGAGGTATTTTAACAAAACCCTCCCAGACGTACATATTCAGAAATCTGGGATGTGAGCATAGTTCTCACACTGCTTTGGCAATGGGCTCCAATTACATCTCTGCCTTTCCGGAAGTTAACGCTCAAAGTGGTCATGTTCATGGTGCTAGTGGCAGCATTATGGGTCCAAATATTGCAAAAGTTATGACTGGACAGCATGCATTCTTCTGTAGATGATATTGTGTATTATGCATATGATCTAATCAAACAGAGCAGGCCAGGGATTGCTGGAACCAAAATAAACTTAAAATATACCCATTGATCTAAGACTATATGTAATTACGCATCTGAGCTAATAATATCAAGGTCATCAAGAGTCTCAGAGGCTCTGAAACAGCGATGGTCATCAGCCACATAAAACCTCATACAAAGGTGTGAGCTATTGCTGGATGACCGAAACAGGTTTGCATTTTGCTGGAGTAGACACTGATGTGTTTAAATCACTCCACCAGGGCAGCATCAACTTACGCAGCAAAGGCGCAGGACGTGCCATTAAACCAAATCCTCATCGCAGGATAGTCCAGTTAAGGAACCTTTTAGGGTTTAAGACAAACCTGACCTCGCAATGTAAAGATTGGACAAGCTCTTTTGGGTTCTGTTTGAGTTCTCCTTTGTAATTTTCCTTGCGAAAGAGGGGTTATTACTGTTCCTTTATTGTTTAAGACATTTATTGTATAAATTAAACAATGTTTGATACTTTATTTGGTTATCCTGTGTCAACCAAGGTAGTGTGTCGTATGGAACTGTATCTACGGCATGAAATCACAGAGCTTTGAAATTTTCATGTAGTCACTCACGTGACTCCGAAGTAAAATAGTAA
Organism: Okamejei kenojei; assembly: GCA_035221665.1. Classification (NCBI taxonomy): domain Eukaryota; kingdom Metazoa; phylum Chordata; class Chondrichthyes; order Rajiformes; family Rajidae; genus Okamejei; species Okamejei kenojei. The sequence goes on along the minus strand of CM069145.1, from coordinate 34,317,292 downwards.
GATTAAATGAGAACTTTCCAGTTTGAAGTTTGATCCTTATTTTATGAGGAATTACGATGAGGGATTACGTGCCCTCCGCTCCCACCCTCATAATCTAAAGGATCATCTGGTAGTTCTAATCTTCTAAAAGCCTTACTATGTTACTTCGGCTATTGGGTTTCTGTGTTTTCACGCCACTGCTTTGAAGTATGACAAGCATGCGCTCTGGCGGGGCTTCTTCACGTAATCCCTCATCGTAACTCCTCATAAAATAAGGATCAAACTTCAAACTGGTAAGTTCTCATTTAATCTTACTATTCTTAACATCAACTTTTAATTTCAAAGACAGTTTAAAAAAAAAAAATTTGCTGTCTTCATTGACAGCTTCGATCAGACCCGCCGTGTGTGTGTGTGGGCGGGTCCTCCCCTGAATTCCATAGAGCTACCGACAGCTTTCGTGTATGAGACACGGACGCTTCATTTCCAGAACATTCTGAACACGTGACGCACAGTTGTATTTTGCTTCTCTCCCCCTCTCTCTCCCCCTCCCTTTCTCTCTGCCTCTTCCTCTCCACCCCACCCCCCCTGCCCTCCCCCACCCACCTCCCTTCCCTAAACCCCCCTTCTCCCCTCCCCTCCCCTCCACACCTCCCCTAACCCCCCACCCCCCCTTCCCTCTACCCCATCCCCCCCCACCCACCCCACCCACCCTCCCCACCCACCCTCCTCCTCCCCCTACCTTCCCCCCATCTTTCCCCCTCTCCCCTTCCCTTCCCCACATCTCAGCCCCCCTCTCTCCCTATCTCTCCCCGTCTCCTCTCTCCTCCCCTCTCTCTCTCTCCTCCCATCTCTCACCTATCCTCCCCCACCTCCCCCCTTCACCCACCCTCCCTCTCCTTCTCCCCTCCACCCCCTCTCCATCTGTCTCTTGCCCTTCTGTCTCTGCCCCTTTCCCTCTGTCTCTCCACATTCTCTCTCTGCCCTCACACTCTAACCCCCACCCCTCCCTCTCTAGATGCGCCTGCGAGTTGGGGGCTATGCGTCAGTGGATAGGGTGGTTATGGGGTAAAAGGAGCAAATTAATAATATTAATATAATATCAAGGGGAGTAGTTAGTGAGTGTGTGGGGGTGGTTAGTGAGTGTGACACTACATGCTGCCCCCCCACCTACCCCATCCCCCCACCGCAACTGGGTGTTGGAGGAACAGACCCAACGGGTCTGCACGTTCTAGTACATAACTAAAACTTTGCACTTCTGGTTTGTGTGGTTTTTCTATTTGCGCAAAAACGGTACATGATAGCACTACGATTTTTCACCCGCTTACTCACCATTCTCCTGTGTTGCGAGTGCAACAAGATGCGCTATGATCTATGGTACATTGGAAAAGTTATTAAGATTTAAAAATCGTTAAAAACGCGCGCATACGCCAATTGCTGTCAGTCACCGCCATGCAGATTGGTCTCCTCTCCTGTCAGTCAGGAAGGGGCGTCGCCGGGACCATCCTGGCACCATCGCTGCACTGATTGGCTGCATTCACTATCAAATCAATTGGCTGGAGGTCGCCATGGTGAAGGAGTGGCGGCGGCGGTGACGAGCTGTGGCCGCGCAGTGTCTGGTGGGGAGGGGGGGGGCATGGGCCGAGCCTGGGCTGGAACCAAGGACGAACCTGGGTCCGGTGTCAAGGATGAGCCCGGAGATGAAGTCGGAGCCTGGACTAGAGCCCAGGCGGCGGCCGAGCCTGGGAGTCGGGGCCAAGCCCAGAGTTGGAGCCAAGGCTGTAGCTGAGCTGGGGTCTGGAATTATGCCCAAGTCCTGCCCCCTCGTCCTCAACTTTGTGACGGAGCGGTGGCGCAGCGTCCACTAGGACATGGTGTCCTAATGCCTTGTGGGCCGCCGCCATTCTGCAGCACAGCCTCTGCTTCCTGCTCTGCGTGCAGCTCTGGCTCGGCCGGCCGCCACCCTCAACCCGCCCCCGGCACAGCAAGCCCTGCTCCATCGAGGCCCACGTCTGCAACTGCTGGTCATCTACAGACAAGGCTGGGCTGAGCACGAGAACCAGGCCGAGTTCCAGGCCCCGGCGCTGCTCTATGACCTGGGTAGGTGCTGGGGTAGGAAATAGGAGTGAGGGGAGGAGGATGAGGGAAATGGGGAGGAGGGAGAAGGGGTGGGCAGTGGGGTGGTAGAGGGAGATGGGGGGTGGTGGAGGAGGGAGATGGGGACAGATGGAGGAGGGAAATGGGGAGGGGTGGAGGAGGGAGATGCGGAGGGGTGGAGGAGGGAGATGCGAGGGGTGGAGGAGGAAATGGGGGTGGAGGAGGGAGATGTGGTGGGGGGTGGGCTGGTAGAGGCAGATAGAGTGGGGTGGTAGAGGGAGATGGAAGTTGTGTGGAGGAGGGGGGGTAGTGGCGGATGGAGATGGGGAATATTGGAATATTGTGTGGGGGAACGGGTGCATTGGGGGAATGGGTGAGTGGTGGAATATTGCATTGGGGAATGGGTTACATTGGGGGACCAGGCCTCCCGTGTGACAGGGACCCGACCGGGTCCCATTTAGTGTAGTTCTTGATAATCAAGGATACCTTAACAACCTGAAATGAAGTGCAGCCTGTGGCGTTTTCTTATGACTGCAAATGCCATTGTTATTCAAGTTCACCAAATCGACCTAGAGTAGCTCAAAGAAGACTTGCCCCGATGTTGTATTAGACAGTAAATGCATCATAATCACACTTGCAAAATAAATTAAATACCACAACATAAAAAATCATTTATCAAAAGTTGATAAACTCATTGCTTTGCACTCAAGCGACAGAAACAGTTGGGCGATTGACTGTTAAAGACTGCAGTGTGGAGTAAGTAATTTAGTTTGCATTGGGAAATTTTATATCACAGGTTCCTTATGAAAATGTTTCGGATATTCTTTCTGTTCGAGTTCATTTGAAAACCTTTTGTTACATATTCTGATCTTCACTGATTTGCTGGTGAATTACTTTTGCCTTAACATTCTCTTAAATGTTCTCCACCGGTTGGCACCGTCAGCGATGGCAACCTCGCCAACGGTCTGTCTGCCTTTTCGTCTTTTTTGTTATTTGTAGTGTGTTTTAAAAGTATGTGTTAATGTTCTCTGTTTTTTTTTCAATCTCTTCCTTGCCGGAGATGTGATTATTTTCCGGATCGTATCTTCGGTCGCTCTGCAGCCTAACATCATGGAGCTGGTGGCCGTGCTCGAGACTGACGTTGTGCCCCACCGCAGGGCTGCGGACTTACCATTGGAGCCTGCTATCCCTTGCCTGGGATCGATGCTCCAACCGTGGCCTGCAGATTTCAACACCGAGGAGCTCGCAGTCTTGGGGAGAGACATTTTGTGTCTATATTACATTTCTGGTATTATTAGAGTGAAGAAATAACTTTTGACATCTTATCTTAACTGACCTGCACTAATTTTAAGTACAAACAAAGAACTGTTGATACCAAAGACAGACACAAAGTCCTGGAGTAACTCAGCGGGTCAGGCAGCATCTCAGGTGAAAAAGGATGGGTGATGTTTTGGGTTGGGACATTTCTTCAGACTGAAAATAGGGAATGTGGGGGGGGGGGAGCTGGAGGCAAGCTAATTGGTTCTGGTCTTTTCCCGCCACTGATTGGTTCACCTCCAGCTCTTCACCTCCCCAACCCCCAACCTTCGGGCTGAAGAAGGGTCCCGACCTAAAACATTACTTTTTTTCCAGAGATGCTGCCTGACTCACTGAGTTACTCCAGCACTTTGTGTCTACCTGTGCTCTAATTTTAAGGTTATTCCCCACTAACTTGAAGTTACCAGAGATAGTGGTTCCCCTCATTTTATTTTACTTCGGAGTCACGTGTGTGACTATGTGAAGACCCGCCAGCACGCATGCGTGACATTTCGTCGAACGCATTGCGAGGCGACAGGCAGGAGGAGCCCGCTCCTCCAGCGTAAGTTTAAAAACGGCCGCAGGTAAGTACTTACCATTCTGAGGCCGTTTGTTGGTTCTGTGTGCTGTTGTTTTACAGAGTGCACCATGGAGTCCAGAAAGTCACAGAAGAGCCGCTACTAAAGTTGCTGCTGAGGAAGGAGGCAGCCAGTGGCGTCCGAGTTCTCCTGAGCTGCTGGATCAAACCGCAGCCCCCGACTTCATGCCGCTACAGGCCACAGGTGCTCCTGGGACTGGCGGCAAATCCACCCGGAAGTTGGGCAGGTCCGCTGACTCGGCTGAGTCCAGACCGGAGGACACCCCGCTCGCGGGAAGCGACGGCGGTCGACTGTCCCGCATGGAGTGGATGGTGGAGCAGTTGCTCCAGCGTGACCTGCTACAGCAGGGGCAGAGTCACAGTGGGTTCTCCTAGCAGGACCCACGGCAGCATCCTTTTCAGGACTGCCAAATGTCTCACCCTCCTTCACAGGGGAGCATTAGGAGTCAGAACTGGGCTGACTCTGAAGATGGGGCATGGTTGAAGAATACGACAATGCTAGGGGTGCCAGAAGAGGAGCTTTTGGGTATGGTCACTAAATTTGCATTACCTACCCAAAAAGGGCTGCCGTTACATCCTAAGTTGGCAGCCAGAATAAATTACATGGCGACAAACCAACTACAAGAACAAGCCATCAATGATACAGCAGCAAAATACCTAGCTCCGGAGAATTGCATCTCCCTCAATGTGCCTGCTGTTAACAACCCCATTTGGGGTAACATGAGCCCTGGGATAAGGAGCCAAGAAGTCAAACTCCAAAAAATCCTTAAACTGCTGGTTGCTGGGATTACAGCCGTTGCCAGAACGGTGGATGGAGTTGATATGCCGGAGGAGGTGCAAGACGCGCTAGCTCTCTTATGTAACACTCAATATCAGATCAACAGTTACAGGAAGAGCGTCATCCGGCCTTCACTTAACCCCAAGTTTGCGGGGTTGTGCAGACCCAGCAGTGCAAAGCCGCCAACATTGCTATTTGGGGACAACCTGCCGAACCAGGTCAAAGACCTCGACGAGGAGGCGAAAGCTATTGGCATGATTAAGGTGCCGGCTGCCAGCAAGTCCCCATATCAGCGGCAGCAGCACGTCTATGCATCCACCAGCAGACAACATTACGATGATAGACCACTTGCTGGTGAAAGCTCAAAGGCCGGACAACCTGCTCAGCGGTCTTTTTTAGACCATGGCCCAGCACGGCCTTTGTGGAAGATGCGCCACCCCCACACCACAGTGCCTCCACACCACAAGAAACAAGGACAGAGGCAACCAACGCAGCACCACCGGTAACCATGGAGGTAGGTGGGTCTCATGAACATCGCATGTCTAGACTCCTCACGGGTTGGTGGACGGTTGCACTTGTTTCGGGATGCATGGAGCACTTTAACTACTGATCCTTTCATACTGGAAAGTATTCAGGGATATAAAATTGAATTTGTTCACAAACTCCCTTCCCCTGTTCAGCATACGCCTAGTCAGAAATTTGTACTTTCACAGAAAGAAAAGACAGAAGGTCATGCTGAACCTCTAAGACTAAATTCAAAAGGGGTAATTGAGAAAACTAAAAGAGAGTCTCATGAGTTCGTATCGAACATTTTCACTAAAAATAAAAAAGACGGCGGATGCCGCATCATCATAGCTTTGACTGAACTGAACACTTTCGTGCAGTATGCCCATTTCAAATTGGAAAACCTTTGTCACGGCCAAACAACTAATTTCCAATAGGTACTTCATGGCTTGCATCGACCTAAAGGATACATACTATTCAGTACCAATAGACAAGGATCATCGCAGATATTTGAAATTTGTCTGGATGGGGCAGCTCTGGCAGTACAAAGCACTACCTAATGGATTGTCATCAGCGCTCAGACTGTTTACCAAATTATTAAAACCAGCTTTAGCGTCTCAGGAAACAAAATCATATTGTTATGGCTTACCTCGATGATATTTTATTCGTGGGAAAAACTTTGGAGTTAGCCAAACTGGCTGTCTCAGCCACCGAGCACCCATTTCAAAAGCTGGGATTTGTCATTCATCCAGATAAAATCAAAATTGATGCTTCTACTACTATGGGACTATTTGGTTTCACAATTGATTCTGTTCATATGTCTGTCACTTTGCCACCAAACAAAGCATCAGACTTGATAGAAGCATGCAACAGCCTTACTGGCATCAGGAAACCATCTATTCGGCAAGTAGCCAGAGTGATTGGGAAATTAGTGGCTGCCTTTCCAGCCACACAATTTGGCCCACTACATTACCAAAACCTACAAAGGGCAAAAATAGCAGCTCTCAAGCACCATGCGGGCCATTTTGACAGGCCAATACAATTACCAGGGAAAGCAAAATTAGAATTACAATGGTTGGTAGACAATGCACGACATTGCTCTAACCCCATCACTATCATAAATCCCTCAGTTATACTACAAACTGATGCCAGCGCAAAAGGTTGGGGAGCATCTAATACCACTTCCAGTTGTGGTGGTAGATGGAGTGCACATGAATTAACTCTAATTCCAGCACTAGGAATTAATTATCTAGAAATGCTGGGAGCATTTCATGGACTCCGAGCTTACTGTTCGGACATGCACCATCTGCACGTACGTTTACAGATTGACAATACCCACTGTGGTGGCTTATATCAATCATATGGGTGGAATAAAGTCGATATCCTGTGACGAATTGGTCAATACAATCTGGCACTGGTGCCTAGAAAGGAACATTTGGATACCAGCCACTTACCTTCCAGGTAGGCTAAATACAGTGGCGGACACCAGGTCATGCAAATTTAGCGACAACACCTAATGGATGTTGGACCGAAAAGTGTTTGCCGACATTGTAGATCGGTATGAAACACCTGATATCGACCTTTTTGCATCCAGACTCAATCATCAAATGTCAACATATGTTGCATGGGAACCAGACCCTGGGGCTGTAGCGATAGGTGCTTTCTCGCTATACTGGGGGGATTTGTTTTTCTATGCATTTCCCCCCCTCTGCCTCATCAGTCGGGTCTTGCAAAAAATTAGACAAGACTCCGCATTGGGTATTCTGGTTGTTCCCGACTGGCCTACTCAACCATGGTTCCCTGTGGTACAAGACATGGCCACAGAACCTTGCATCCCAATAAATAAACGTCCGAGTCTATTGGTACACCCTGTGACAGGGGAGAGTCACCCCCAAGTGCCATGACCGGATAAACCTGTTGGTTTACAGGATTTGAAAAGGCCACCTGGATTATGGACTCTCCGACCGAACAATCAATGTCATCACAGCATCATGCAGGGAGTCCACCAGAAGACAATACCTCACATACGTGAAGAAATGGGAGGTGTTTTGCTCAATAACGAACACCACATATGGCACAGCCACCATCACGGAAGTGCTGGAGTTCCTGGCAAGCCTTCATTTCGATGAGGGTTTGAGCTATAGTGCCATCAACTGTGCCAGGAGTGCCCTATCTAACTATCTTGGGCGAGGGTTGCGATCACCTTGCAGTGGGATCTCACCCTTTTGGTGGCAAAATTAATGAGGGTACATTTAATAATTCAAATACCCCCCCCAGGCCCAATATTCCCAGACTTGGGATAATCGCATTGTATTAACCATGCTACAAGGGTGGGCACCAAAACGGGGGTCTTTCATTGGATAAACTGACCTACAAAATGTCATGCTGATGGCACTCGCAACAGCACAACGGGTCCAGTCCATACATAAGCTAAGGATGGACGCCATGAACATATCCAATAGCAAGGTAACTTTCTTTATACAGGGGTTACTCAAGCAAGACAGGCCTGGTTCATCTGGCCAAAAATTGGATTTCCTGGCCTATCCTGTAGATTGCCGTCTATGTATCGTGACCCACATTTTACGCTACATAGAGGTCACTAAGAGTCTCAGGGGCATGGACAGGGCTTTGCTCATTAGCCACAAACGCCCTCACCATAGAGTCACCGTGCAAACCATTTCCAGATGGTTAAGGGTGTTATTGGGTGCAGGAGGGTGGACACTAACATGTTTAAATCTCACTCCACCAGGGCTGCATCCACATCAGCGGCAAGGATGATGGAAGTTCCAATGGACCACATCCTTGCAACAGCGGGTTGGAGTAATGAAAAAAACCCTTCAGCTGTTTTACAATAAACCCGTGGCCGCACCTGAGACGTTTGCGGAAAAAATATTAAGTTCTGTTTTATAATTTCCCCGATGTAGGGGCATTATTGTTTGGTATTGTGGAATAAATAGCTTTTGTTTTTCAGCACAGTTTCATGTCTGAAATACGTTAACATACTCCTCCATTTCTCGTAATGGCAGTGTGTGAGCATGGACTCGTTCCAGGGCATGAAATCACAGAGCTTTGAAATCTTCACGTAGTCACTCACGTGACTCCGAAGTAAAATAGTAAGATTAATTGAGAACTTACCAGATTGAAGTTTGATCTTTATTTTATGAGGAGTTACGATGAGGGATTACGTGCCCTCCGGTTCCAAACCCTCTATTATAAAGGTCAACTGGTATGCTAGTTCTCTTATCTTACTATGTTAGTCAACTCTAATATCAGTGATTTCACACCGCTGCTTTGAATAATGTCATGCATGCATGCTGGCGGGGTCTTCACGTAATCCCTCATTGTAACTCTCATAAAATAAAGATCAAACTTCAAACTGGTATGTTCTCATTTAATCTTACTAACTTGTTAAAGTCCATAAATAATTTCAAATGCTTCTATTTGATGCTCCTGTGAATCTTAAAGGGATCCTTTTTCTCTCTTAAGTACCTTTGTGACAGAGATAGCAATGAGAGTTCCATTCAGCTCTCTTCTCTCCACCTGGCTGACTGCCATTATAGGCGTGAGGAATGAATAATAAAACCACTCCAATATTACTGAGTTCAAATATATTCTGTTATATTCGGCATGTCTCACTTGTATTAAAAATATAAATGACCCTAATCTCTGAGTCATAATTTAAATATTATTTCTTTACTAGACTGCTCCAAATCAATTTCCAGTAATATTCCCAGTGATAAATTGAAGGCCGTTAATATTGAGATGGACTTTAATATATGTGTCGCATCATTTTATTGAAGCATTGTGTGCATAATTATAGAGCTGATGAAATGGAATGGAACGCTGACAAAATTTGTTTCATCCTGTTATGGATTTATTTACTTCTTTAATCAAAATAGTGAGTAGCAACGCCAAACCAATTTGTTTTATACTCTTCTTTTCACTTGTGCGACCTTTCCAAGGTAAAGTAAAATTATGCCTTTCTGTTAATCTTTACTTCAGACTGGTACTGATTTAAAATGCAGAGGACATGGCGAGGTTTAAAGCGAGGTGGGAAAGGGTGATAGGCATATAAAACGAGCTGCCAGAGTAGGTAATTGAGGCAGGTACTATCACAATGTTTAAGAAACATTAGAAGGGTGCATAGAGAGAAGTTTAAAGGGATATGTGCCAAATGCAGACATGTGGGACTGGTGTAGATGGGTGATTTTGGCCGGTGGGCAAGTTGGGCCGAAGGGACTGCTTCCACGCTATATGACTATGACTGTATTCACTTAACATTGCCTTTAGAACAACGTTTCTTGCATGTGTAGAACACAAAATGCTGGAGTAGCTCAGCAGATTGGGCAGCATCCCTTGAGGACATGGGTCTGAAGAAACGCCCTGACCCGAAACATCATCTATCCAGAGATGCTGCCTGGCCCATTGATTTACTCCAGCACTTTGTGTTCTGTGCAAGATTCCAGTAATTTCAGTTTATTGTGTCCCTATTTCTTGCATGTACAGTATCTGCCTCAGTGGAAGAGATTTAATCTCATCGTTCCTGGTGAGTCAATATCACAGATGGATGACTGATAGAGACCAAGAAGTCAAATTACCTTATGTTGTAGAATTCAATATTCAGCCTGAAAGGTTGCAACATGCCCAGATGGAAGATGAGATTGTCAAGCTGGAACGGATGTAGAGAAGATTTACAAGGATATTGCCAGGACTCAAGGCTCTGAGCTATAGGGAGAGGTTGAGCAGGCTGGGACATTATTCCTTGGAATGCAGGAAGATGAGATCTTATAGAGGTGTATAAGATCATGAGAGGGATAGGTTAAATGTACAGTCTTTTACTCATTGTAGGGGAATCAACAACCAGCGGACATAAGTTGATGAGGGGAAGAATTTAATAGGAACCTTGAGGGGCAATGGTGGTGAGTGTATGGAACGAGCTGCTGGAGGAGATAGTTGCAGTAGGTACTATGGCAAAGTTTAAGAATAACACTCACATACACTCACTCACTCACTCACACTCACTCACTCACTCACAATCACTCCACTCACTCACTCACTCACTCACCACTCCTCACTCCACTCACTCACACTCACTCACACACACACACTCACATAGTCACACACATACACTCACACACACACTCACACACATACTCTCACACACACACTCACACACATACTCTCACACACACACTCACACACATACTCTCACACACACTCACATACACTCACACACACATACACACACACACTCACACACACACTCACACACACATACACACACACTCACACACAGTCGGACCTAATAAAGCAATTATTAATTCCAAACACAGTCAGACCGAATAAAGCATTGCAGTTTCAAGCACAAGCAGGGCAGCAGGGCAGCAGGCCAAACAACTCATGGCATTGTCATTAAGGGCTAACAAATCATTTATTGCAAGTACATTGCAGACTCACAGTTCAGTTGATTCACAGCTTAGAATGAGAGTCGTGGCCTCTCCCTCCTGATCTTGCAGAGTGATTGAGTCACATCCAGGCATCCGGGGTTTTATAGCCCTCCCCCCCCCCCCCCCCCCCCCCCCCCCCACCTCCGGAATGGGCATTACCTTCATTGCGGTGATTGACAGGCTTGAGGATCTCAAGGTTTTTTAGACACTCATAACTTTTTTTTTAATTGATGGGAAAAATCCTCAGGGCCTGCTCAGCAGAGGAGGACTGTGAGTAAGGTGGCCAAAAATCATAACGATATATGGTAGCATTTTTTCTAAAATCAATATACAGCGCAGACAGGAAGTGGTCAAGATGAGACTTTTAATTATATAGATATGAACAAGTACTTGGATAGGTTTCAAAGGATATGGGCCAAAATCAGGCAGTTGCGACTAGTGAGGTAGATGGGACATGTTGGTCAGCATGGGAAAGTTAGGCCGAAGGAACTGTTTCCCTGTTTCCAAGCTGTATGGCACTATGACTCTATGAGGTACTGTTCCTCAAGTTTGCATTGGGCTTTATTGTAAGAGTGCAGGAAGCCACAGGCCAATAGGTCAGAGTGGGAAGGGGGTGGAGAAGTAACAGACAGGTATGGGAAGCTCAGAGAAGACTGTTGTTCTTGCCAGATACGTGCCTGACCTGCTGAGCGTTTCCAGCACTAGCTGTTTTTACTTTGGATATCCAGCATGTGCATTTTCATGTTGCTGCCATACTGAGGATGTGAGAGTTATCATTCAGTGCCATCTCCCTCCAGATGGCACGAATACTAATTATGGATGATTTGGTGGCCATACAGGCAGAGGGGCTGCCTTCAGCCCAATCGCATTTTTGGGTCTGGATGAGTAAGTTATGTGTTATACTCTGGCCTGGTATACCAAGTGGGTAGAGGTGCTCCTTGAATATCTCTACAAGTGGTGCAGTGGTAGAGTTGCTGCCTTGCAGCACCAGAGACCCAGTTCGATCCTGACTTCGGGTGCAGTCTGTACAGAGTTTGTATGTTCTTCCTGTGATCGCATGGGTTTTCTACAGGTGCTCCAGTTTCCTCCCATCCTCCAAAGGTGTACAGGTTTGTAGGTTAATTGGCTTCTGTAAATTGCCCCGAGTGTGTAGGATGCGAAATTGGGAAACATGGAACGAGTGCATGGGTGATCATTGGTAGGAGCGTACTCATTATGCCGAAGGCCTGTTTTCACGCTGTACCTCCAAACTAAACTAAACTAAGCTAAAATTTCAATGAGGTTGTAAAAGACCAAGGGACCATTTCCCTCTGGTCTGCTTGAAAATATAGAATTACATTGTCGGAAGATCCCCATAACTTTGACACCTGAAACCCTGTCTCACTGGTGCGAGTTGGCCCACGAGTGACCCCGGTTTTTCACTCGTGGTGATCACGTAGCGCGGAACGTCGGAACTCGCACGAGCAACTTATCGACTCGTGGCGCTAACGGCAGGTACTCGGGCAAACTTGTTAACTCGTGAAAAAAATCAAACATGTTTTGATTTTTCCACGAGTCAAATTAACTGTTCAAGTGTAAAATGGAAACATTTAACATCGTTACAAGAAACGTAGTGGCCCGTGCGTTTATCTTAGTGTCTCGTGAGTGTACCGTGGGAACTTTAATAATCTGTTCTTTTGCTCGTAAGACTGACAAAGATAGACACAAAATGCTGGAGTTTATAACTCAGCGGACCAGGCAGCATCTCTGAGAGAAGGAATAGAGTCGAGACCCTTCTTCAGACTTTCCTTCCCTCCAGAGATGCAGCCTGTCCCCGCAGAGTTACTCCAGGCATTTCGTGTCTATCTTCGGCCTTTCTGCCACTTGTCCCCGTGGCTTCACTCTGTCTCAATGAACGCTTAAAGACCTGGCCGAAGGGGCAAGTCTGGGGTGGTGGGTGAGGATGTGTCCACGTGTGATGCTCCATTCCACCCCCCGGGGCCGAGAGTGGGGATTGGGAAGGAACTGCAGATGCTGGTTCACACCGGAGATAGACACACAAATGCTGGAGTAACTCGGCGGGGCAGGCAGCATCTCTGGAGCGAAGGAATGGGTGGCATTTTCGGGTAAGTCTGAAGAAGGGTCTCGACTGCTATTCCTTCTCTCCAGAGATGCTGCCATGTCCGCTGAGTTGTGTGTGTGTGTTCTCTCTCCCTCTCTGTCTATCTGTGTGTATCTGTGTGTGTGTCTGCTGTCGGGTCCCGGTGGCCGCTCAAAGTCACCCGAGCTGCTTGATTCCTCTGACAGTGGTGGCCAGCTGCTGTCTGTGTGTGTGTGTGTGTGTGTGTGTGTGTGTGTGTCTCTCTCTCTCCCTCTCTGTCTATCTGTGTGTGTGTGTGTGTGTGTGTCTCTCTCCCTCTCTGTCTATCTGTGTGTGTGTGTGTGTGTGTGTGTGTGTGTGTGTGTTGTGTACTGTCGGGTCCTGGCGGCCGCTCAGTCACCCGCGCTGCTTAATTCCTCTGAAGTGGTGGCCAGCTGCTGTCTGTGTGTATCTCTATCTGTGTGTGTGTGTGTGTGTGTGTGTGTGTGTCTCTCTCTCTCCCTCTCTGTCTATCTCTGTGTGTGTGTGTGTGTGTGTGTGTATACTGTCGGGTCCTGGGCGGCCGCTCAGTCACCCGCGCTGCTTAATTCCTCTGAAGCTGCTGTCTGTGTGTATCTCTAATCTGTGTGTGTGTGTGTGTGTGTGTGGGTGTCTCTCTCCTCCTCTCTGTCTATCTGTGTGTGTGTGTGTGTGTGTGTGTGTACTGTCGGCGTCCTGGCGGCCGCTCAGGTCACCCCGCGCTGCTTAATTCCTCTGAAGCTGCTGTCTGTGTGTATCTCTATCTGTGTGTGTGTGTGTGTGTGTGTGTGTGTGTGTGTCTCTCTCTCTCTCTCCCTCTCTGTCTATCTGTGTGTGTGTGTGTGTGTGTGTGTACTGTCGGGTCCTGGCGGCCGCTCAGTCACCCGCGCTGCTTAATTCCTCTGAAGCTGCTGTTGTGTGTATCTCTATCTGTGTGTGTGTGTGTGTGTGTGTCTCTCTCTCTCATCCTCTCTGTCTATCTCTGTGTGTGTGTGTGTGTGTGTGTACTGTCGGGTCCTGGCGGCCTTTGCTCAGTCACCGCGCTGCTTAATTCCTCTGAAGCTGCTGTCTGTGTGTATCTCTATCTGTGTGTGTGTGTGTGTGTGTGTGTGTGTTTGTTCTCTCTCTCTCCCTCTCTGTCTATCTGTGTGTGTGTGTGTGTGTGTGTGTGGTGTGTGTTGTGTGTACTGTCGGGTCCTGGCGGCGCTCAGTCACCCGCGCTGCTTAATTCCTCTGAAGCTGCTGTCTGTGTGTATCTCTCTGTGTGTGTGTGTGTGTGTGTGTGTGTGGTGTGTGTGTGTGTGTGTGTCTGCTGTCGGGTCCCAACGGCCGCTCAATGTCAGTCACCCGGGCTGCTTCCTTTTTTAAAAATTATTTTAAAATAGAGATCCATTGCAAAAAAGTATTTAAAAACATAAAAAAACAAGAAATCTTGGTAGAATGCGCATTTTCCCATTGTAGGTCATATCAATAGATGCGGCCGCGCTGAAATAACTCAAAACCACAGGATGGAGATGTATTTTAACATTGTTGCTTTATTAAACCATACCTTCATTCACGGTTGGCTCAAGAGTAACGGGAGAGGAACTTGCTAACTCGGGAGAGGAACTTGCTAACTCGGGAGAGGAACTTGCAACATCGCAGCAATTACATACCCGTGGGAACTCGGCCACACACTTGATCATACACTTGCAGTCTCGTGGGCAGCCACGAGTCTATCACTCGGGGTACCTCGTGGGTCAACTCGCACAGTGAGACAGGGGCATTACTAATCAAGAACCTATTAATCTCTGCTTTATAAATACCCAATGACGTGACCTCCACTGCCATCTGTGGCTATGAAATCCACAGATTCACCACCCTCAGGTTAAACAAATCCCTCCTCACCTCCAAATAAATCAAGAATATTTTTTCAATCAGTTGCAATGATCAGAAAATGCCTGTGTTGTACATTAGCAGATGTTTAATCCTTGGCTGGAAGTTATCCCAGTGCTCATGTCCCCCACAACTCCCTCCTCCACTCCCATCCGTCAGGAACTTCCTTTCATTGTATCTGTTCATCTTCATCGTTACAACTCATTCAATTGTGGAATAACACTAGTCCAGGCGATTCCAATATCTCCATAATTGCATGAAACTTGGAATTTTACCCAATTAACAATGTTAATTACTGAAGAGAACCCTACATGTAGGCTCTGTTGTTCATTGCACTTCCTTATTGCAAGGGGAACGTTTCTACCTAATATTCTCACCCATGAAGATTCTACCCTGAGCCATCGAATCGAACATTTTTTACACGTGATGATCTTTCTCAGGTTTTTTTGTGTTCTCCGACAAATACTTCTGATCTGATTCCACTATCCTTTAGCTATCTGAAAATGTTATTTATCTGGAAAGGGCCCACACGTATGAATACCTCAATCCAGCCTCCTTAAGAGTTTACAGTATTCCTTCTCTCCATAGATGCTGCCTCACCCGCTGAGTTTCTCCAGCATTTTTGTCTACCTTCGATTTTTCCAGCATATGCAGCTCTTTCTTAAACATACCTTTCCAGTCAGTCACTTCAGTATTATTTCAAACATCATGACATTCTTCCTAAAGTCTGAAGCTCAGGGTCTGAACACTAAAACCCAGGAACTGAAAACTCAGGTCCAGGAACTGAACACTGAGGTCCAGCAACTCAACATTGATGTCCAGGGTCTGAACACTGAGGTTCAGGAACTCAACAATGATATCCAGCAGCTCAACACTGAGGCCGAGGCCAACACTGAGGTCCAGGAATTGAACACTGAGGCCCAGCAACTCAACACTGAGGTATGGAACTGAACACTGAGGTTCAGAACTGAACATTAAGGTCCAGGAACTACACATTAAGGTCCAGGAATTGAGGTCCAGAACTGAACATTGAGACCCAGCAACTCAACACTGAGACCTAAGAACTAAACACTGAGGCCCAGGACAACACTGAGGCTCAGGTTCTGGACACTGAAACACAATCAGTAATTTCCAGAGTTACATCTTATTAGCAAAGTCTAGGATTCTGCGAGTACTTCAGCAACCTGTTGAACCAGTCACCAGTGCAGCCTCTTTCAAACATTCAACTGGTAACAGTAATCCCACCAACCTTCTACCCCTTGATCCTACAACCCTTTACTATTCTCTTTCCCCATTCTCCACATTTTTTTGGATAAATATCACACTTCTCTGCAAGAACGTTCAGCTGCGTTGTAATTAAATTTGTCTGCGTTGTAATTAAATTTGCGCAAAAACGCTACCCTATCGCTAGGATCTTTTCGCCACTTACTCACCGTTCTCTGCTCCAAGCCACCAAGTTTTGTTCCGATCAGTGAAATATTAGAAAGGTTTTGAAGGTTTAAAAAATCGTGAGGGCAGCATATTGGTCTTCTCGCCTGTCAGTCACCAAGAAGGTAACGCCCCTTCCGGGGTCGAGGAGAATAAAGCACCGGAGGCCGGGCGTGAGTCTGTCAGCCCGGAAGCCCGTGAGTGAGAGTTGAGTCCAAGGCTGCGCTCAGTCCAGAAGTCGGGTGTGAGTATAGTCAAGAGAGTTTTACTGTCATATGTCCCGGATGTGTGTGTGTGATGGAGGGTGTGTGTTTGTGAGTGTGTGTGTGTGTGTGTGTGTGTGTGTGTGTGTGTGTGTGTGTGTGTGTGTGTGTGTGTGTGTGTGGTGTGTGTGTGTGTGTGTGTGTGTGTTGTGTGTGTGTGTGTGTGTGTGTGTGTGTGTGTGTGTGTGTGTGTGTGTGTGTGTGTGTGTGTGTGTGTGTGTGTGTGTGTGTGTGTGTGTGTGTGTGTGTGTGTGTGTGTCGTGTGTGTGTGTGTGTGTGTGTGTGTGTGTGTGTGTGTGTGTGTGTGTGTGTGTGTGTGTGTGTGTGTGTGTGTGTGTGTGTGTGTGTGTGTGTGTGTGTGTGTGTGTGTGTGTGTGTGTGTGTGTGTGTGTGTGTGTGTGTGTGTGTGTGTGTGTGTGTGTGTGTGTGTGTGTGTGTGTTGTGTGTGTGTGTGTGTGTGTGTGTGTGTGTGTGTGTGTGTGTGTTGTGTGTGTGTTTTGTGTGTGTGTGTGTGTGTGTTTTGTGTGTGTTTGTGTTTGTGTTTGTGTTTGTGTGTTTGTGTTTGTGTTTTGTGTTTGTGTTTGTGTTTGTGGTGTTTGTGTTTGTGTTTGTGTTTGTGTTTGTGTTGTGTTTTGTTTGTGTTTGAGTTTGTGTTTCGTTTGTGTGAGAGAGAGATGAAGGGTGTGTGTGTGTGAGAGAGAGAGATTGGAGGGTGTGTGCGAGATGGAGGGTGTGTTGTGTATGAGATGGAGGGTGTGTGTGAGAGATTGGAGGGTGTGTGTGTGAGTGTGTGTTGAGAGATGGAGGTGTGTGTGTGTGTTTGTCTTTGTGTCTGTGAGTGTGTGTGTGTGAGAGATGTGGGGGGTGTGTGTGTGAGATGGAGGGTGTGTGTGTTTGAGAGAGATGGAGGGTGTGTGTGTATGTGAGATGGAGGGTGTGTGTGTGTGAGATGGAGTGTGTGTGTGAGTGTGTGTGTGAGATGCAGGGTGTGAGCGTGTCTGTGTGTGTGAGATGGAGGACGTGTGTATGAGATGGAGGGTGTGTGTGAGAGGGAGGGTGTATGTGAGATCGAGAGTGTGTGTGAGTGAGATGTAGGGTGTGTGAGTGAGATGGAGGGTGTGTGTGCGCGATGGAGGGTGTATGTGTGTGTTTGTGTGTGTGTGTGTGTGTGTGTGCGTGTGAGATGGAGTGTGTGTGTGAGTGTGTGAGTGTGAGAGAGATGGAGGGTGTGTGTGTGTGTGTGTGTGTGTGTGCGTGCGTGAGTGTGTGTGTGTGAGATCGAGGGTGTGTGTGTGCGTGTGTGTATGAGATGGAGGGTGTGAGTGTGTGAGTGAGATGGAGGGTGTGAGTGAGATGGAGGGTGTGACTGTGTGCGTGTGATGGAGGGTCTGTGTGTGTGTGAGATGGAGGATGAGTGTGTGTGAGATGGAGGGTGAGTGTGTGTTTGTGATGGTGGCACCTTTCGGCAGCGGCCTCTGCAGTCCGTCTGTCTTTTTTTTCTTTTTGTCTGTTAAGTGGATGTCTTGGTTTTAGATTTTATATTATTTTTGTTGTATATATGTGGGGGGCAGGGGGGGAGGGGTGGGGGAAACTTTTTAATCTCTTCCCTGTACGGGGACCCAACTTTTTCCTTGTCGAGTCTCCGTTGTTGTTGGGCCTAACATCGGCGGCTTCAACCGGAATCGACCTGGGGCTCCAGTCGCAGAGTCTGCGGACACACCATCGCAGAGCTGGCCAACTTCGGAGCTGGCCAACCACGGCGCGCTGTGGTGGAGTGCGGCTGCGACCTGACTTCAGAGCTTTGGAGGCTTCGGCTGCAAGCCCTGTGGATGGTAACATCTGGAGCTTGCGGGTCCCTGGTGGGAGACCACTTTTTGGAGCTCCCGCAACGGCAAACCTCGCCCGCCCGAATCGAGGGGTTTAAATCGACCCGGAGCAGGGCCTTACATCACCCGGCGTGGCTTAAATAGCTGCGGGACATACTATCGCCGCGGGGGGGGGGGGGGGGGGGGGGGGGGGGGGTTAGGGGTGGGGTGGAGGGGGGGCTCTAACATCTAACATCAGGAGCTTCGATCGGCTCGATGCAGCAGTTTGGCTGCTTGACTGCGGGAGAGGAATGGGCACAGAGAATGGGGAAGAGATAAGACTTTTGCCTTCCATCACAGTGAGGAAGTGTTTGGGGATTCACTGTGATGGATGTTTGTGTGAAATTGTGTAATTATGTGTTTTGTTTTTTTTGTTTGTTTGTATTATGACTGCAGAAACGTAATTTTGTTTGAACTTATGTTCAAATGACAATAAAAGATTCTGATTCGATTCTGATTCTGATCCTGATTCTGATGGAGGGTGTGTGTTTGTGTGATGGAGGGTGTGTATGTGAGTGATGGAGGGTGTGTGTGTGTGATGGAGGGTGTGTGTGTGTGGTGGATGAGTCCACCAGCCGTGAGTGAGTGAACTGTGAGTCCACCAGCCATGAGTGAGTGAACTGTGTGTCCACCAGCCGTGACTGAGTGAACTGTGAGTCCACCAGCCGTGAGTGACTGAACTGTGAGTCCACCAGCCCTGAGTAACTGAATTGTAAGTCCACCAGCCATGACTGAACTCTAAGTCCACCAGCCGTGAGTGACTGAACTGTGAGTCCACCAGCCGTGAGTGACTGAACTGTGAGTCCACCAGCCGTGAGTGAATGAACTGTGAGTCCACCAGCCGTGACTGACTGAACTGAGTCCACCAGCCCTGAGTGACTGAATTGTAAGTCCACCAGCCCTGAGTGACTGAATTGTAAGTCCACCAGCCATGACTGAACTCTGGCTCCACCAGCCGTGAGTGACTGCACTCTGAGTCCACCAGCCGTAAGTGACTGAACTGTGAGTCCACCAGCCGTGTGTGACTAAACTGTGAGTCCACCAGCCCTGAGTAACTGAATTGTAAGTCCACCAGCCATGACTGAACTCTAAGTCCACCAGCCGTGAGTGACTGAACTCTGAGTCCACCAGCCGTGAGTGACTGAACTGTGAGTCCACCAGCCCTGAGTAACTGAATTGTAAGTCCACCAGCCATGACTGAACTCTAAGTCCACCAGCCGTGAGTGACTGAACTCTGAGTCCACCAGCCGTGAGTGACTGAACTGTGAGTCCACCAGCCGTGAGTGAATGAACTGTGAGTCCACCAGCCGTGACTGACTGAACTGAGTCCACCAGCCGTGAGTCACTGAACTGTGAATCCACCAGCCATGAGTGACTGAACTGTGAGTCCACCAGCCGTGAGTGACTGAACTGAGAGTCCACCAACCGTGAGTGACTGAACTGTGAGTCCACCAGCCATGAGTGAGTGAACTGTGAGTCCACCAGCCCTGAGTGACTGAATTGTGTCCACCAGCCATGACTGAACTCTGACTCCACCAGCCGTGAGTGACTGAATTGTGAGTCCACCAGCCGTGTGTGACTGAACTGTGAGTCCACCAGCCCTGAGTAACTGAATTGTAAGTCCACCAGCCATGACTGAACTCTAAGTCCAACAGCCGTGAGTGACTGAACTCTGAGTCCACCAGCCATGAGTGACTGAACTGTGAGTCCACCAGCCCTGAGTAACTGAATTGTAAGTCCACCAGCCATGACTGAACTCTAAGTCCACCAGCCGTGAGTGACTGAACTCTGTGTCCACCAGCCGTGAGTGACTGAACTGTGAGTCCACCAGCCGTGAGTGAATGAACTGTGAGTCCACCAGCCGTGACTGACTGAACTGAGTCCACCAGCCCTGAGTGACTGAATTGTGAGTCCACCAGCCATCACTGAACTCTGACTCCACCAGCCGTGAGTGACTGAACTCTGAGTCCACCAGCCGTAAGTGACTGAACTGTGAGTCCACCAGCCATGTGTGACTGAACTGTGAGTCCACCAGCCCTGAGTAACTGAATTGTAAGTCCACCAGCCATGACTGAACTCTAAGTCCACCAGCCGTGAGTGACTGAACTCTGAGTCCACCAGCCCTGAGTGACTGAACTGAGAGTCCACCAACCGTGAGTGACTGAACTGTGAGTCCTCCAGCTGTGAGTGCCTGAACTGTGAGTCCACCAGCCATGAGTGAGTGAACTGTGAGTCCACCAGCCATTCAGGCCACAATGTCCATACTAGCCCTCTGGAAACCAGTCCCTTCAGCCCACAACACCCATACTAGCACTCCAGAACATACATCCCCCCCTCCCACTCTGGCCACCAATATTGGAATTGGTGGAGAGGTGGAATATTGCGTTGGGGTACCAGCCCTCCCATGTGAAAATGGGACCCAACGTGTCCCACTTAGTCTAGTCCTCCTTAAAACTCATTACATTTTTGTGTTTTGTATCTGCAAATTTTGATATGGTATATTTGTTTCCAAGACAAAGGGGCCTAGAACACATGGCCAGGGGTGGTGGTGAAGGCAGATACTATAGTGGCTAGGCTAAAGGAGGCTTTCAGATAGGCAGATGGAAGCGCAGGGTATAGAGGGTTAGGCGTTATGTACAGGCAGATGAGATCAGTTGAACTGGTATCATGTTTGGCACAAGCACTGTGGGCTGACGGGCCCATTCCTGTGCTTTAGAATTTACTTTAGATTTTAGACTTTAGACTTTAGATATACAGCGTGGAAATGGCAGGAAGAACGGGGAAAGATAGATCAGCCATGATTGAATGGCGGAGCAGAATTGATGGACCAAATGGCCTAATTCTGCTTCTACACCTGACCTTATGAAACGGACCCTTCTGCTCACCGAGTCCGCACTGACCAGCGATCACTTCATACACTATCCTACACACTAGGGACAATTTACACTTTGCAGAAGCCAATTAACCTACAAACTTGCACGTGTGTGGAGTGTGGGAGGAGACCGGAGCACCCGGAGAAAACTCATGTACTTACAGGAAGAATGCACAAAGTCTGTACAGACAGCAGTCAGGATCGAACCTGGGTCTGTGGCGCTA
The DNA here is from genome assembly GCA_035221665.1 of Okamejei kenojei. Taxonomy (NCBI): domain Eukaryota; kingdom Metazoa; phylum Chordata; class Chondrichthyes; order Rajiformes; family Rajidae; genus Okamejei; species Okamejei kenojei. The sequence continues at coordinate 34,295,971 of CM069145.1, read as the reverse complement.
TAAGGTGGCAACTCCACTATTGCACCACTGTGCTGCCCCTCAACAGTTGTACTATTCTATATTCTAATATATAGGTAGTTGCCCTAGGACTGACCATGGGAACACTGCTGTACACCCCTCCCCCCCTCCATTGTAACACACTGTTTTCTTGTCGCTTCCGTATCTAAGACAGTTTTGCCTCCACAGTGCACTGTCCCTGTAACACTTCTCTCTGTGATGAAAATAAATGAGCAGTTTCCTTCACACTAAAAGTATTAGGTTTGTCTTACACCACAAATCAGTTCCTACTCTGTAGTTCATCACAAGAATGAGGTTTCTTCTAATAAAAATGTATTAACAGTGGAGGAAGAAATCTATCAAAACAGTTCTATGTTTTATTATCAGCGATATTGTTACCATAACAACGCAAGGCTAGAGCATTCAGGACATATGGGGCTCGTCTCAAAATTGGATATTACTCTTTCTGAATCATAATGAGCTATCTCAAGTGGAGGAGTCATCTCAAGTGATTTATGCTAGATGCAAGGTAGTTACTGAAAACTGAGGGCAGATGAGAAAGGGTAGACTGAATTGCATAACTTTAGTTTAGTTTGGAGATATAGCGTGGAAACAGGCCCATTGTCGGCATGCCCATCGAGTGCACGCCGACAAGCAATCACCCATACACTTCTTCATTGCGACACACTAAAGACAAACCTGCACATCATTCCATGGGAGCGGACCGAAGCACCCAAAGAAAACACACGAGGGGCACAAGGAGAATGTACAAACTCCATACAGACAGCATCCGTAGTCAGGATCGAACCCAGGTAGCTTGCGCTATAAGGCAGCAACTCCACTGCTGCACCACCCTGTTGCCCTGGGCTCTCCAAATTTCTTCAAGAATGGTGTGAGATGGCAGTAAAAACACTCAGTTGTACACAAATGGTGTTCAGTGAAAAGATCCAAATGAAGATGTGAAGGCTTTGGAGAGGGTGCAGAGGAGGTTTACCAGGATGCTGCATGGTTTCAGCTACAATGAGAGGTTGAATAAACTTGGATTGTTTTCTCTGGAATGTCGGAGGTTGCGGAGAGACTTGATAGAAGTATATAAAATTACTAGAGGCGTAAATAGTCTAGGCAGTCAAAACCTCTTTCCTTGGGTGGAAATGTGTAACACTAGAGGGCATGGCTATAAGGTGAGATGGGGAAAGTTTAATTGAGATATGTGGAGCAACTTTTTGAACCAGAGCGTGGTGGAGGCCTGGAATGCATTGGCAGTTATGGTGGTGGAGGGACATGAAAGCGTAAGGAATAGAGGGATGTCGATAAACAAACAAACACACAAACAAACTACAAACAGAATGGAACAAAATCACATGTTATTTAACATATTACATATTGTGGGAGGAAGGAAAAAGGGAAAAAAACAGCAATTTTGAAAAAACAGTAGAATCGTACAGTAAAGAGTCTCTGGTGAGGTAGGAGTTTACAGTCCTAATGGCTGTGATAGTTAGGACAGAGCGGATGAAAGCTCCAGTAAATCCCACAGAGCTTGAAGTCCTACTCAGTGTTTCCAGAAGGAGTTTCCAATCTCTGCTCCCAACGGGATAAACCTTGCAGGGAGAACGCAGGCTTGAATGGATCTGATGGACAACTAGTCCAGTCATTCACCACCTGATCTGAAGAATGGTTTCAGACCGAAACTTTGCCTATTTCCTTCGCTCCATAGATGCTGCTGCACCCGCTGAGTTTCTCCAGCACTTTTGTCTACCACCACCTGATCAAGCTTGACCACTATAGCATTGTAGACACAAGGAACTGCACTAGTATAGTGGTTGTTAATTTATTGCATTTTGTTTATTATATATTATCTGTGTGTGTTATGTTTACAGGCCTGTTATGCTGCTGCAAGTAAGAATTTTACTTCGGAGTCACGTGAGTGACTATGCGAAGAAGCCCCGCCAGGCGCATGCGCGTCATTACGTCCACGCATGTCGCACTGAACGGGCTGGAGGGCACAGCTCCACCAGCGGTAAGTAGGAACTTCTAAGGTAAGTGTTTTACAAACTTTACCATGAAGTATTTCCACTCCGTAAAGCTGGCTCGAGCAGTCAGTAGGAGTTGGAGAAATTGAGCTGTCAGGAGGAGGATTCGTTATTAGCGTGGGTCCAGGGATTCACAAATTCGATAGGGTCGGGAGATAAGCGCGGCAACGCCAGTTCCGACGCCAGGTGCCGTTTTACCGGCAGCAGTTCCGATAGCAAGCGAATCTTCCGCACTAGCTCCAGGTACTAAGCAGCCTGCGGCTGCTGCTAGCCATGAAAAGGCAACGGGACCTGTGTTGTCTGACGACAATGGTGACTCTCCCCCTGATAATAAAAGAATGTGGGGGAGGATGGGAAACATGGAGCTCATGCTCCAACCTTTGATTACATAAGGGTCCAAGGGCCAGTGCTGTCCAAGAGGGCCCATACCAAGCACAACATATGGAGGGGCTTTCCATATATTGGGTTTTTTTCCAGTGCCTTGTTTAGGACTGGAGGATGCCTCCCTACAATATGATTTGGGAGAAGCAGGGCAGGATGCAGCTGACCCTGATTCTGGTGTCCCTGCTTATGTGCAAACACCAGCGCACAAGAGCCACGCTCCGGGTGTCTCGGAAATAGCAATGAGTTTTGCTATTCGGGAGGGGACTGGTGAGGCAATGGAAGAATACCTTGCCAGCAGTATCAATTATTTAGTATCTCACCAGCTCCAGCAAGCTATGATGCAAGTGACTGCAAACAAATATAAGACACCTGTTTAATGTGCATCACTAAAAGTGCCCACGGTGAACCCAGCTATCTGGGCACCCATGAGTCCTTCGTTGAGGGGACAGGAGGTTCGGTATCAACACATCCTCCAACAGGTGGCTGCAGCAATTACTGCATTTGGCACAATGGTCCAAGGGACAATCATTCCTCAAACTCAAAAAAGATATGTTGGCTATTTTATGCAATGCATTTTTCAGGTAAATTGCATCAGGGAATATCGCCATCAGGCCAACCCTTTTTGCTGCTCTATGTAAGGCGACTAATGTACTAACGCCTCATTTCCTGTTTAGAACAGACCTTGTCATGAAAATTTGTGAAATTAATGATGAGGCCAAAACAATTGGCTTAACGTAGTCAAGCATTTTGAGGCCACCTATTCGAACACCTGGGTTAATGTACTGAAGGTCAGATCCAGGTGCTGAGCCCAGCAGGGGGAGGCCAGTGGGGCAACGAGGGTACCCACCGAGACAGACAGGCTTCAACCCCAATATGGGCAGACAACAGACTTACAGGTCAACTGTAGAGGTACAGGGGATTTTGTTAACGATAAAGTTCTGGTGGCCAATCTCCTATTGGAGGTAGATTACAATTGTTTTCTAATAAATGGTGCTGTATAACATTTGATATGTTTATACTAAATACTGTCTCGCGTCTACCATTGAGTTTATCTCACGGATAGATCCACCTCAACAGCACGAGCCTAATAAAATGTGGGTGTTTTCTGCTCAGAGACTGAACAGGTAAACAATGTTGATTGATAAAGCCATTAATCATCCTCAACAATTGTGTCTAATATTTCCCCAGACCTCAAAAAGATGGGTGTTGTAGAGTAATTCTGGACCTCACTCACTTAAATTCTTCAGTTCTCTATAGGCATTTTAAACTGGACACCTTCGTTACTGCTAAACAGCTGCTATCACAGGGCTCTTATGTGGCAACTATTGATTTGCAAGATGCGTATTCTTCACTGCCAATTCATGCTCATTATCGCAGGTACTTGAAATTTAATTGGATGGGACAGCTGTGGCAATACCAAGCATTGCCTAATGGATTAAGTTCAGCACCCAGCCTATTTACTAAATTGTTAAAACCTGTGCTGGGGCTATTGAGGGCCCATAATCACATTGTAATGGCTTATTTAGATGATATCTTAATTATCAGCAACACTACAGAGTCAGCTGAAGAATTGGTTGCAGCAACCAAAACAATTTGCTTGAGTCATTAGGGTTTTGGTCCATCCAACTAAGTCCAAGTTATAGCCAACCCAAAATATTGAGTATTTGGGGTTTCTTATTGATTCAGTTGATATGACAGTAATATTACCAACAGCCAAGGTTGTGGATGTTGGTGATGTCTGTACTTGCCTCCCACAACAATTTTATCCCTCCATCCGAGAAGTCCCTAAGGTCATTGGGAAATGTGTAGCAGTTTTTCCTGCAGTACATTTCGGGCCTTTGCATTATCAACATTTGCAGAGAGCATGAGAACAAATACTAAAATCGAATGCAGGCCATTTTGATCGGGTTATGCAGTTACCAACCACAGCTCTCGCAGCATTGCAGTGGTGGATTGTTAATGTTAATCAAGCTACCAATAACATCTTGGGACCAGACCCTTCACTGATCTTACAGACTGATGTAAGCGCTCTCGGATGGGGGGCTACGGACACCGAGTCTAGTTGTGGGGGGAGATGGCATGAACACGAAGAGTTGATTCGCCTCACACACAGGATAAATTCTTTGGAATTATTGAGGGCATTTTATGGGTTAAAGGCATATTGCTCCTCAATGAAGGATTTACACGTTCAACTCCAGATTGATAACACCACAGCAGTGGCATATATTAATCATATGGGAGCAGCACGATCAGTATCATGTGTTAACTTGGCTACCGTCATGTGGCATTGGTGTATTTCAAAGCATATCTGGGTTTCAGCCATTTATTTACCTGGTATAGACAATGTGGAGGCAGACCATAGGTCGCGTACGTTTCATGCCAATATAGAATGGATGTTGAATTCTAAACTTTGTCACACAATTGTCACTCGATTTGGGTTGCCAGAGATTGATCTGTTTGCATCCAGATTACATCACCAGTTGCCTAAATATGTTTCATGGGAGCCAGATCCAGGTGCAGTTGCCGTGGATGCATTCTCGTTCCATTGGGGGCACTCAATATTTATGCAATTCCTCCATTTTGTCATCCCGAAATGCCTCACTACAATAGAGCGTGACTCCGCCACAGGCGTTTTGGTGGTCCCAGATTGGCCAACACAACCATGGTTTCCATTAGTGCTTCAAATGATGGTTTAGCCATTCATGATGATTCCCAGCTGCAGTAATTTGTTGGTGCATCCGGTTACAGGAGAAAGTCACCCTTTACATGACCGTATTAATTGTTGGTCTGCAGGTTCTGACCAGACAATTCCAAGGACTTGGATTGTCAAACAGGGCCATGGAGGTTCTCACTGCAGGCTGGCGAAATAGCACTCAAAAACGATATATGGTTCACATAAAGAAATGGGAGCTGTTCTGTGTACAATCCAATATATCTTATCATAATGCAAGCAAATGTGATGTGTTGGAGTCCTTGCTAAGTTGCATTTTGATGAGCACCTGTTATAGTGCCATTACCAGTGCTCGGAGTGCGTTGTCCTCTTATTTAATGCAGTCTTCAGAACAACGTCCTATCGGGTCTCATCCGTTAGTATCCCGATTTATGAGGGGAATTTTTAATAAAAACCCTCCGAAACCTCGATATACAGAAATCTGGGATATCAGTCTTGTTCTCACAATGCTTCGGCAATGGGCTCCAATTCACTATCTATGCAGAGATTAACTCTTACTGTAGTTATGCTAATAGCGCTGGTTCAGGACAACATGTACAAACATTACAATTGTTACGAATAGATTGTAAGCATTTGTCTGTAAATGACATTACCTTCTAAGTTTATGATTTAATCGAACCAAGCAGGCCAGGTATGGCTGGAACCAAGGTGACGTTTAAAGCCTATCCTGTTGACCAAATGTTATATGTAGTTAACCACTTTAACCAATATATTAAGGTAACAAGGCGTCTCAGAGGTTCTGAGACTGGACTGCTCATTAGTCACAAAAAGCCATATAAAAGAGAGTGAGCACAAACTATTTCTAGATGGTTGAAACAGGTTCTCAATTATGCTGGAGTCGACGATCATGTCTTTAACTCTCACTCCACCAGGGCGGCATCAATCTCCGCAGCGAAGGCTCAGGACATGCCGCTAGACCAAATCCTCGCGGCCGCAGGATGGTCTCGAGAAGCAACATTTTCTCAATTTTCTGACAAACCTGTACAGACCGTGCCACGGTTTGGGCATGCTGTTTTGGGTTCCATTTAATTCATTTGCTTTGTTTTCTGTCATTGTTTGTAATTTCCCCTGGGACAGAGGGGTTATTCCTGATTTTGTTATTATTAACAATAGTTATTGAATAATTCGAAGCAATGTTCAATATATTATTTAGTCCCTACTGTGTCATCCGAATCAGATTATCGTATGGTGTGCATCTACGGCATGAAAATACAGAGCTTTTAAATCTTCACGTAGTCACTCACGTGACTCCGAAGTAAAATAGTAAGATTAAACGAGAACTTACCAGTTTGAAGTTTGATCCTTATTTTATGAGGAGTCACGTTGAGGGATTACGTGCCCTCCGCTCCCACCCTCATAATCTAAGAGATCATCTGGTAGTTCTAGTCTTCTACGAGCCTTACTATGTTACTTCGGCTATTTGTTTCTGTGTTTTCACACCGCTGCTTTGAAGTATGACGCGCATGCGCCTGGCAGGGCTTCTTCACGTAATCCCTCAACGTAACTCCTCATAAAATAAGGATCAAACTTCAAACTGGTAAGTTCTCATTTAATCTTACTATTTCATTGTCTTTACTTTTGTTTAGTTTACAGATACAATGTAGAAACAGACCCTTCGGGCCAAGGAGTCCCTGCCGACCAGATCCCTGTACACTAATATTATCCTACACACTAGGGACAATTTACAATCCTTACCAAAGCCAATTAATCTACAAACCTGTACGTCTTTTAGAGTGTGGGAGGAACCCGGAGCACCCAGGGAAAATCCACGCGGTCACAGGGAGAATGTACAAACTCCGTAGAGACAGCACCCGTCGTCAGGATCAAACCCAGGTCTCTGGCGCTCAAAGGCAGCAACTCTACCGCTGCGCCACCTTGCCACCCTGTTGAAGATACATGTGACAATTAAATACTCTTGACGATTAAAGGGACTATGCAAAAACAAATGGATGTTTTTGCCTTTACAAAGCCTACTGTCATGTCTTGCTTCTTTACATCCTTTCTTTCTGTCACTATTCAATCCTGTGGAATTTCTTTTATTTCAAATTATCTGCTTTGTGATGAATCCCTCAATTGCAAGGTGTCTGCATCCTCACGTTCTGTGTTTTACAATTGCATTATTTAAAGATGAAGGAAGCTGCTGGCAACTGAATTTTTAATGCACGGGGTGAAATATTGCTACGTCAATAAAAATGTGACAATGTTCTGTCAGATTCTCGACTTGTGACTTTATATAAATAACTTGACAGAAAATCAACTTTTTTACAATGAGATATTATCAAATAAATGTGAAATAGCTACATTGTAAAATGTCGCAAGTTAAAATTAAAACAAGCATGAATGAATATGACAGAATGCATGCATGTGGTGTTGTAACTAGTGCAGTTATAGATTCATATCATACAGCATGCAGCATGGATCCATACAGCATGGAAACAGGCTCTGCGGCCAACGTCCATCCGACCATGATGGCATTCTGGATATGTCCCAATCGCCCATGTTTGGCCCATTTTCCACTAAACCCTTACACCTCTAGTGACCTGAAGCGTACACTCTCTTTGTGGCCCTACTGGTTGTCTCCCACATCCCATAGATATGGAGAATAAGGAATGTTAGTGGACGTGTGCGAGAATAGGTTACTGGAAAACAAATAAGGTAGTGTGATTGTCTATGGAGCTCCATAGATTCTGCCTCACCCGCTGAGATTCTCCAGCATTTTTGTCTACCTTCGATTTTCCAGCATCTGCAGTTCCTTCTTAAACAAAGTAGTGGGATTGATACCAGCTTACAACCCGGCTGTACATAGGTTGCATTCTCTAATATATAGTAACCTCTAGACACCCCTCGTTCTTCTCCCTTTTGCTCCCTTTCCGGTCAACCAGTTCCACATTTCACAATGATGTATTCCTCTTGAGAATCATATCATCTCTTGCCAACAATCGGCCTATCATGGAACCTCCCTGCTCCCTTTACCCCACCTGGTTGCTCACCCATTTCTCCCTTTCCCCTTCCCGCCATCGCCTTCCACCTGTACTCCTTATCTGGCTTCACATTTCACAGATCTTGTATCGTTATTTTCTTATCTAATATTTTTGTCTCTTCATCTCTGGCCTTTGTCCAGCTCTCTGCCAATCAACATCCCCTGCCCCAAACCGGTATCCACCTATCACTTGCCAGGAGTTGCCATGCCTCTCATCTGTTCCAGCTATTCCAGCATTCCCCCCCCCCCCCCCCCCGACTACAATCTGTCCGATGAATGGAACTAGCCAGAAAGGACATCTGTCCAAGTTCTCCAGAGATACTGCTTGGCCCGTTGAGTTACTCCAGCACTTTGTGTTTTTCATTAATATTTTCCTGTTGCTCCATCTAAAGATAATATTGAGATGCAATGCATATCTGGAGCTAAAGGTTGCACTCGGATGATTTTGTTCAGAGTTACTGCATGGAAACAGGCCCTTCGGCCCACCAAGTCCGTGCCAACCAATGATCACCCCATACTCTAACACTATCCTACACACTAGGGACAATTTACTTGGGAGGACCCGGAGAAAACCCACGCGGTCACAGAGAGAACATACAAACTCTGTACAGACAGCACCCATGGTCAGGAACGAACCGGGGTCTCTGGCGCTGTAAAGCAACAACTCTACCGCTGCGCCACTGTGTCGCCATTCTGTTGAGGTTTGCGCACTGCAGACTTTAATTGGACTTTTTCAGTTTATTGAATATATGTGGTGCGAGCAAGTTTATATATTGCTAGTGATAAGCTACTTCCTGAAGCAATGTTTGTATAACTGATTGTCTCCCCGGCCCCATCGGAGATCATTATGATGTGTATAGCCATTTGGATCAGTCATGGCTCAAGGATAACACAAAATCATAGCCTGTAATAACATTTGTACCGCACAGACTGTGCACGGCATTTCACAAAATAACACGCAATGTTACCATTCTAATCTTCACACATGCATGCAACTGCATCAAGTAAAGGCATTTCATTCTTGCACCTAACAAAGCAGGGACTGGGTATGAAGAAGGAACTCGACCCAAAACTCGACCCACTTATCCATGTTCTCCAGAGATGTTGCCTGACCTGCTGAGTTACTCCAGCACTTTGTGCCCATTTGTGTATTAACCAGCATCTGCAGTTCTTATTTCTACTGGAAAATGGCATTGTTTGACTGTTCATAAATTTGTAAGTAATAGGAGCAGAATCAGGCCATACGGCCCATCGAGTCTTCACCACAATTTAATCATGGCTGATCTATCTTTTCCTTTCAACTCCATTCTCCCGCCTTCTCCTGTAACCCTTGAGACCATTACTCATCAAGAATCTGTTCATCTCCACCTTAAAAATACCCACTGATGTAAGTGATAGTGAACATGCAAACAATGGGTAGGTTCACACAAGTCCCATGCAAAAACAATGAAGTGCGAAGACTGAATCATTTTGGAAGTCCTATCAGGGCTGTAATAAAAAGGATCTGCAGATGCTGGTTTGCATCAACGATAGACACAAAGTGTTGGAGTAACTCATCGGGTCAGGCACCATATCTGGAGAAAATGGATAGGTGGCGTTTTGGGTTGGAACCCTTCTTTGGACTGATTATAGGAGGGGTTGGTGGAACTGAAAGCAGGAGAAAATCAGAACCAATTGGGTCCAGTTACAGATGGCCTCGGGCAGATAAACCGATTATTGGCTCAGGAAAGTATAATCCCAAGATCCCACATTGGTTATAATAAAGTTCAAAAACATGTAGGTTTGTAGGTTAATTGGCTTTGGTAAAGATTGTAAATGATCCCTAGTGTAGGATAGTGCTGGTGCATGGGGATCGCTGGTCGGCACGGGCCCGTGGGACAAAGGGCCTGTTTCCTCTCTGTATCTCTAAAATAAAATCTAAACTAAACTAAAAGAGTCTGCATTTTCCTCTTTACCTCCTGAGTGTAAGAGCCTGAGGGGTGACCTTATAGAACTATATAAAATTATGAGGGGCATAGCGAAGATGGATGGTCTTTTTACCAAGATGATGGAGACTGAACATAGAGGACATATACTTAGGGTGAGAAGGGAATAATTTGAAAGGAATGCGAGGGGAATCATTTTCTCCCAGAGCATGGTTGGTACATGGTGAGTCAAAGGAAGAAGTGCAGGTAACTGAAGGATTGGCACGGATGAAGGTAGTTTAGAAGATGCAAGACACTGCAGATGCTCAAACTCAGGAGGAACTCAGAGGGACAAGCAGCTTCTGTGGAGGCAAAAGGATGGTCAACACACTTCGGGTCAAGACCCTGCATCAGGACTGAACCATTGAGGAGACTGGGAACAAGCTGTGCTAGTCCCATTTGTCTGTGATTGTCCCATATCCCTCTGAACCTTTCCTATCCACGTAACTGTCCAAATGGCTGTTGGTCTAATAAATTGGCCTCCTCAAGGGCAGAGAATTTCAGAGACTCAGACATTCGATAAATCGAGGTATCTGCCTACCTCAGTTTTACTTTGTAGCTACATCCTCTTGCTCAACTCTCCCACCATTGAAAATATGTCAACATCTACCGTCAAACCTCATTGAGATCTTACATGTTTGAACAAGGTCATCCCTTTTCATTCTCTAGCACATCTTGGTAGAATAACCCCTTTATCTTGGAAATGAGCCTTTTTAATCTTCTTTGAACTGCCTCCATATACATTCCAGGCACGACCTCACCAGTACTATGTTGGATTCTTAAGCAAGACACAAAGTGCAGGAGGAGGTCATCATTTCAGGCAGCATCTGTGGCGGGAATGGACAGGTGACCTGCCAGGTCGGGGACCCTTCTTCAGCCTGATCCGAAATGCCGCATGTTCATTTCCTCCACTGTTACTGCCTGACGCATTGTGTTCCTCTGGCACTTTGTGTATTGTGACAAAACCTCTATATCAATATTCTTAATCTCCACCCCTCATAAAAAGGTTCAACCTGCCATCGGGGGTTCGAAGAGTTCCGACCTGAAACATCACTTATTCCTTTTCTCTAGAAACGCTGCCTGACCTGCTGAGTTACTCCTGCTTTTTGTGTCTATCTTCAGTGTAAACCAGCATCTGCAGTTCCTACCAACACATGCCGTTTAAACCGCTTGCTAACCTTTTGTGATTTGTGCACATTATCACCTAAATTGCCTCTGAATTTCACTCTTTCTCCATTTAGATAATAATCTGCCTTTTGATTCCTCTTGCTAAAGTGCATGACCTTACACTTCCCCATATAAAACTCCATTTGCCATCCATCAGGATAAAGCCACTTATTCTGAGTTATGCTCATTCTCCGGAGCAAATTCTGCTGCACAATTATCCCCGCCACCTTCCTTCCCTGAACCACGATCATTTATAAAGATTGACATAAAATATTTAAAACTGCATCCTTGCCGGCTCACACAAAGTCTGGAAAAGCTATGTGCTGTTCCCTTTTTCCATAATAATAGTTTGATTGCAATGAATGGAAGCACATTTCAGATGCATAGAACAATGGGCAGCTGCTACCTTACACCACTTTAATGCAGCTGACAGGCAATGGATTTCTTTCAATATACTTTCATCCTCTGCAATTAGACTTGTCTCCATCCTTGAATCACACAGAACACTCTTCAATTATTCATTCACTTTTATTACACCTGTGAAATTCCTTTTAAATTACACGGTACTCATTTCCCACTTTTATTTAATTTTATCCCTTCCTATATTGTGATTTTCTAATTCATGCTATTTCAAAAATTATTTCCCTCTTGTAACATCGCAGCTTTAATCTACTTGCTCATAGAATTCTCTTGATGTGTCATTTCTTCACTTTAAAGGACATTTTTGTATTGTGTCTCAGATCTGAGGAGGATTCATAATTACTGCTCAGTCTAGAGGGAAGGGGCAGTGATCATTTCAAGAGGCAAGGCTGCCCAGTTTCGAACTGAATAGTCTACTTCTGCTCCTATGACTTGTGAACTTATGAGAACTCCTTGCTGTTCATGGACCCTGGTAGTTATACATATGGCATCTATAGATCTGACAGAATATGTATAACTACCAGTGTGTAGGAAGGAACTGCAGATGCTGGTTTAAATCGGAGATAGACACAAAATGCTAGAGTAACACAGCGGGACAGGAAGCATCTCTGGAGAAAAGGAATAGGTGAAATTTCGGGTCGAGACCCTTAACTTTAATTGGATTTATTTATTTATTTATTTATTTATTTATAGATTGTTTTTTGTTAAATATTTTTATTAGACATAAGTACATATTAATATAATATACTTCTCACATACATTCGTAATATTATTAATATTAACAATTATGTCTTATTTGTATTTCTATACATTTTTTTTATTGCAGATAGGAAAAGAGAAAAATAAAGCAAAAGTAGAAAATCAAAAAAAAAAAAAATGAGTGGAGTGTTAAACAGGTTATCCATCATTGGAGATATATCCATGATTTGTTATATATGATTCTTCATCCATTCCATTATTCAGGCTTCAGTCAGGCTCTCGCACCGAGCCATTTTGACCCTTTAAATATTCAATAAATGGAGACCATATCCCTCTGAAAAGATCCAACTTGTCCAGTAGGACAAGCCTTAATCTTTCCAGATAAAGTGTCTCCGACATTCCTGTTATCCACATTTTGGTTGTGGGGGATGTAGGACCTTTCCAGAATTTCAATATTAATTTTTTCCCAATTATTAAACTGTAATCAATAAAAATTCTTTGATTTGTTGTTATTAGTTGATCTGTTTATAATATTTCCAATATTATTAATTTTGAGTCAGGGATCAGATTCATATTAACAACATTCAAAATTATCTTAAATATTTCTGTCCAAAATTTAGTAATTTTTATACAATTTGTAAATGAGTGCGTTAAGTTAGCTTCTAAGTGCTGACATTTATCACATATGGCAGATACATTTGAAAAATATATGATATCAATTTTTCTGTGTTCCGGTGTTTATTTAGACATTCATCTAAAATTTCTGTCTTTCTATTTCTGATTTCTTGTGTGTTTGCTTTTACATAGTCTCTAATTTGTAAATATTTAAAGTAATCTTTTGAATGTAATCCATAAATTTGTTGTAATTCTTGAAATGACATGAAGGAGTTTTCCCTATAGAGATCACCCATCTTATTAATTCCATAGTTTTCCATTGTAAAAAACCTTCGTCCATGATTGAAGGTTTAAATGTAACGTTATTTACAATGGTAAGGGCTAAAGGTATACATTCCGATTTTAATGTTTTCTTTATTTGTTTCCAGATACGTATCCCACTTTCTATTATAGGATTTTCACTATAGATTTTCTTACCTAGTTTAATATTAGCGAATAAAATCGAGCTAATTTCAAAAGGCGAACAATCTTCTTTTTCCATTTTTAACCAAATTGGTTGTTTATCTGTCTCTACTAACCAAAAAATTCATTTTTTATTATTAACTGCCCAGTAATAAAACATAAAGTTTGGCAGTGCTAGACCTCCATTTATTTTTGATTTACATAAATGTTTTTTATTTATTCTATGGCTCTTATAATCCCAGATAAAGTTGGTGACTATAGAATCAACCTTCTTACAGACATTTTTAGGAAGATATATCGGAATCAATTGGAAGAGATATTGTAATTGCGGGAGAAAAATCATTTTTATTGCATTAATTCTACCTAGCATTGAAATAGGTAATGTTTTCCAATATAAAATATTCTTATTTAATTTATTCAATAAAAGTGGAAAATTGGATTTAAATAAAGAATCAAATCTTTTTGTTACATAAATTCCAAGATATTTGATTTTCTCGTTTGCTATCTTAAAAGGAAATTGTTGTAATATATGTAAGTTATTTACCATTATTGACATAAGTTCACTTTTATTCCAATTAATACTATATCCTGAAAATAATCCAAATTCAGTTATTAATTTTAGTAAATTTGGAATACTAATTTCCGGCTGTGTAATATAAAGTTATACATCATCCGCATATAAGGAGATTTTATTTTCAGTATCTCTGGTGTCATACCCATATATTTCAGGATGTAATCTCACACATTGAGCTAATGGTTCTATTGCAAGTGCAAACAATAGCGGGGATAAAGGACAACCTTGTCTGCAGCCTCGGATTAAATTAAATTTAGTTGATAGCATTTGATTTGTTAGTATTCTGGCTGTTGGATTAGTGTATAATAATTTAACCCAAGTAATAAACTTCTCTCCCAACTTAAAAGTTTCCATAACCGAAAACAAGTAAGACCATTTCACCTGGTCAAAGGCTTTCTCCGCATCTAACGATATGTCTTATATCAGGTCTTTATTAATACCTATTTTCGAATATATAATATTGAATAATCATCTCAGGTTATATGAGGAATATCGTTTTGGTATAAATCCTGTTTGATCCGGGTGAATTAATTTATTAATAACTGTGCTTAGTCTTTGTGCTAATATTTTGGTTAGTATCTTTTGATCAGTATTTAAAAGAGCTATAGCTCTATATGATCCTGAGTCATCCAGATCTTTGTCTATTTTAGGTATAAGTGTTATAATAGATTAATTTAACATTTCTGGTAATTTCTGGTGGGTATTGATGTATTCATAGAGTATCTTCAAACGTGGTGCAATCAGATCATAAAATGTTTTGTAAAATTCTGAACCAATACCATCTGGTCCCGGTGTTTTACCATTTTTTAATGATCTGATAGATTCTTTGATTTCTTTTACTGATATTTCAGCATTTAGTGATTCTCTATTTTGTGAATCCAACCCATTTAGATTACATTTTTTTTAAATGCTTCTATTCCTATCCTATTTTCTGTCTTTTTGGCTGAATATAAATTTTTATAATATTGCAAAAAATTTCTCATTAATATCTTTGGGTCGTACTAATGGTTCGCCATTGTATGATTTAATCCTATGGATTATTTTTTTCTCCCTCCATTTTCCGTAATTAACGAGCCAATAATTTTTGAGGTTTATCTCCAAATTCAAATTGTAATTGTTTAGTGTATTGATAGAGTTTTGCAATTTGATCTGAGTATATTTTATTTAATTTATATTTCAGTGCAGCGATTTTGTTATGTTTTGTTATGGATGGATTAGCAGCATTCTCTGTGTCTAATTGTTTAATCTCCTTTTCCAATTCCTGTTGTTCCCTCCGATTCTCTTTATTATAAAATGCTTGAGAAGAAATCATAATTCTACCGGCATATGCTTTAAAAGTTTCCCATTATAGGGAAGAAGATATTTCCGATTTATCATTTATTTCAAAGAAAATCTTGATCTGTTCTATAATATATTCCTGAGTTACTTTGTCTTTTAAAATTTGTGGGTTAAATCTCCATTGTCCCTGTTTTTCCGTTTTACCATTTATTTTAATCATAAATGTTAAAGGTGCGTGATCTGAGATTGTAATATTATGGTATTTTGAATTGTAAGTAAGTGATATGAGTTTAGAGTCTACCAAAAAATAATCTATTCTTGAATAGGTTTTATGTACCGGTGAGTAAAATGAATATACACGTTCAGTTGGATTTTCTACTCTCCAAACATCTTTAATATTACTAGTATCCATGTATGCATTTAATAAGTCACTGGAATGGGATTTGGTTTTCCTTTGTCTTGTGGATCTATCTAAATAAGAGTCTAGTGTTCAATTTAAATCTCCTCCAATTATTAAGTTATGTTGTGCTATTTCCGGGATATTATTAAATATTTTCTTAAAGAACAGTAGACTATCAAAGTTTGGGCCATAAACATTAACAAAAATCATTTTTTGTGCATTTAATTCTCCTATTACAATACTGTATCTACCATCACTGTCAGTTATAGTTGATGTATGTTTAAATAAAGTGCCTTTACGAAATAATATTGCTACGCCTCTGGATATGTGTGTAAAAGAAGAATGATACGTTTTATCTATCCATTTAGCTTTCAGCCTATACTTGGCATCTTTTTTTAAGTGTGTTTCTTGAATAAAAATTACATCAGCTTTAATTGCTTTTAAATATGCTAGTACTTTACCTCTCTTAATTGGTTCATTAATACCTTTAACATTCCAGCTACAAAACGTTATTCCTTCATTTTCCATATTCATTTTTAAATCTTACATCTCTTATCTATGGAGGTCTATAATAGAGCCAATGGTTCAGTTCGACAGACCTGACCTTACACCCCAACTCCGAATAGATGAATTTTAATACCCTTGAATGTCTCTCACGTGTATATCTCCTTTGATCCAATTTGTAACTCCATTCAAACTGAAAATAATAACAATAGGTTAGAATAGAAGAAAAAAGAGGATAGATTAAGAAATTAATAATGTGCACAAAGAAGGAAAAAACTACATCTAGTATTAGTGTAGTTAGTGCTAGCCATACTAGCATGGCTAACCATCTACCGACTTCCGTAGTTGATGTTACCAACTTAACCAGCACCCTGGTTTCTTGAATTTTTTATTCCATAGCAGTATTTTACCGGGGGTATTGGATTTTAAAATATTCGGGTTCCAATAATCAGGAATGTGAGGATACATATATTTAAAACTTATTTAAGAATATATTGGATTTAACCTGTAAATACAAAGACCAACATAAATGGCAACTGTGTTTTCTAGAAATAGAGGTGGGAACACTACTGATGATGACACTATTGAATGATTTATTTTATTCTGAATAAAGTTTATTTTTGAAATTAAAAAAATGCAAAGACTAACATGTTGGGTCTCGACCCAAAGGTCCCTCTTTGTTATCAGTTACCCCCTCCCCCCCCCTCCCCCGCCGCCCACTAATGCTGGGTCCCTCTTTGTTCTCAGCGACTGCACCCTCTCCAATATCTCCACATCGAATAATAATCAAAATTACAATAATTGAATAGTTGTAATACCAGTTAACCTTAATAGTGCAAAAATCAATGTCTATAGTGTGACCAAAGACACAGTTCATACAAGATCACAGTGAATTAGTGAAGAGGTTGGGCCACTTATATCGGAATAATTATCATGAGATGCGAATGACAGCTAACTTCTTTATTCGCAATAACTTATCATGCAAGGAGAACAGTCAAGCAACATGTTATTCTCAAGGCATGCAGCACCTTCATATCATTTTTGATAGCATAAATGTAAGGTTCATCACGCACACTTGTTTACCTGGTTAACTACTGTGATCCAGCATTCTGTAATTTCCCACTCATAAACAGACATGCAGGTGTTCAAGTTGTTGACTCCGTTGGCCACTTGAACCCCTCATGTTTAGCCTAGCACAGAAAGGCAACTTCACTGGACTAAATTTCAATTCCCACAGAATGAAATGCTGCCCATGTTTAAGTAAAAAATGTTTAAGACAGCTCAGTTCTTCCCTCAATTCCCACATTTAGTTTGTCTAATTATGTGGATTATTAACTAAATAAGTGATGCAAATGTACCACTTCACAAAGCAAACTGGTTTCTAATGCAGTGACTGGAGTGTGAACTGAAGCTCAGTTTTTAATCTCAGAATATAATGGATTCCATCCACTTTAGAGACTTAAGCACATATTCCCTGGCTGATGCTTCAGTGCAGAACAGAAGGAGTGTGTTGGGCTGGGGGAGGTGCTGCTGATCTCGATCCTGTCTCCCCGCAGAACGCGGGAGCAGATGTTGATTTATACCAAAGATAGACACAAAGTGTTGTAGGATCTCGTGTGAAGAGGGGCCCCCGACTTGAAATGTCACCCATTCATTGTGTCTATCCCTGCAGAAGGCAATTGATTCTGAGGCAGTTTTTTGATAGAAAGGAGACAACTACTCCTCAATGCCAAAGATTGTCATTTAGTGAACATCACCGATGTGGATTATCTGCACTTTGTCACAATGTTGTTTGATCGGATTTGATAGTCACAGTTGAATGGCATGATTGTTAGATTATGATATAGACTACACATCATCAATACTTCACTCTGTAAAGTTTGCATTGTACTGAGGTTATGTAAGTTGTTACAAAACTGCAATTTTTTCTTCTCCAACTTTTCAAAGATTTATTTTTTGACATGTTGTTGATTTGAAGAATTAAATCAACATCTTAACATCATGGCTAAGTCTAGGGTATCTGGCAGACAGTGAGGGGAAAAGCAAAACTTTCACAGTGCCGCAAAACAACATACTGTAATTACACCAACGGAACTGACTGGACAAATTGGAATAGCAATCAAACTCAGATTTGAAGGTTTGACAGCCTGGTGATGAATTGCCCATCTGTTCCTCATTTATTCCCTTCAAGTGGAATCTCGGGGAAGAGCATTCCTCTGCGTTGCTCCCAATTTCTGCCATTTTGGCGCAGAACGTGTCTGGACTGTGCTAACTCTCTGCAGGAAATGAATCATCAGTCTATTTACTCACCCCATTCTCGAAGCTCCCAAGTTTACTTTTTCGAAAAGATATAATTGGGATATACCTTCCGGGATGAGGCAGCATTTTTTGCCCAACTCCGAGTGTCCATGAGAAGAGGGTGGCGAGTCTTGGTACAAGGCAGTCCTTCTACTGAAGGTACTCCCGCACTGCTCTTGGGTAGAGTGTTCCAGGATTTAGACCAAGTGGCAACCAAGTCAGGATGGTGTGCAACTCGGAAGGGCACTTGGAAGTGTTCTCATGCACCAGCTGTCCGTGCCCTTTTTAGGATAAAGGTCATGGTTTGGGGAATGCTCTTTGAGTAGCCCAGCTGAGTAACTGCAGTGCATTTTGTAGATGGTACACACTGCAGCCCCTGTCCACCAGAGGTGGAGGGAATTAATCTGTCATTGTTGTGCAGCATGAAAACTGACCCTTCAGCCCACCTATGCCAACTATCATGTTTATAAATACTAATTTACGTTTAGTTTAGTTTAGTTTAGTTTAATTTATGGATCAAAATTTCTTGGTCACAGAGTCATTCAACGTGGATAAAGGCCCTTCAGCCCAATTTGCCCACGTCGACCAACATGGTCCATCTACACTAGTCCCACCTGCCTCCGGTTTGGCTCATGTCCCTCTAAACCTATCCTATCATATGTGCGACACAGTGGTACAGTGGTAGAGTTGCCGCCTTAGAGTGCCAGAGACCTCAGTTTGATCCTGACTGCTATCAGTATAGAGTTTGTACGTTCTCCCTGTGCTTAAATTAGTTTTCTCCAGGTGTTCTGGTTTCCGGCCACACTCCAAAGACGTACAGGTTTTGTAGGTTAATTGGCTTTGGTAAGTTGTAAAAATTGTCCCTAGTATGTCGGATAGTGTTATTGTATGGGGTGATCACTAGTCGTTGTGTACTCAGTGGGCCAACAGGTCTGTCTCTGCGCAGTATTTCTAAAGTTTAATAGTGAGATTAAACGAGAACTTACCAAGTTCGAAGGTTGATCTTTATTTTATGAGGAGCTGCGGTGAGGGATTTCGTGAAGACCCTACCAGCACGCATGCATGACATCCTTCAAAGCAGCGGTGTGGAATCACAGAACGCACCATGACTGAAAATAGTAAGATGAAGAACGTAGAACATACCAGTTGACCTTATGATAGAGGGTGGGAGCGGAGGGCACGAAATCCCTCAACGCAACTCCTCATAAAATAAAGATCAACCTTCGAACTTGGTAAGTTCTCGTTTAATCTTACTATTTTACGTGAGTGACTTCGTGAAGATTTCAAAGCTCTGTGATTTCATGCCCTGGACAACGTCCATGCTATCACACTGCCGCAATCCTGATGGAGGAAGGCTGTTAATGCAGTTCAGCCGGAACAGGCTGAAAAATAATGCATATTTATTGCATAAATAATAATAAACAAATAACCCCGAACCCGGGAACAAACATTCACTGAGCGGCTCCCAGCACGGCTTCTGCGAATGTTGCGGGGGCAACCAGTGGTTTGTTGTAGAACCTTTGAAAGGTTGCTTCACTAGCCCAGCCCGCGGTGGCGAGGATGTGGTCTATGGGCACCTCCATGGCCCTCGCCGCTGATGTGGATGCAGCCCTAGTAGAGTGAGATTTAAAAATGTTAGTATTGACTCCTGCTGCACCCAACACCGCCCTGAGCCACCTGGCGATAGTCTGCACAGTCATGCGGTGATGCGGAGGTTTGTGGCTGATGAGGAGCCCCTGCTCCATCTTCCTGATGGTTTGTGTAATGCGGATGTAGAGGCGGAGATGGGTGACTATGCAGAGGGTGGTATCTGTGGGGTGCGCCCGGAACTCCAACTGCAGCCCATGAGCTCCAGGTCTGTGCTGCTTCAATAGGTCCTGGACAAAGAAAGTCACCTGTGTGGGGGTGGAGACCATGCTATCCAGCCGCAGCTTGTGTAATGCCTGGACTCGTTGAGCTGTAGTCAGTGCCATCCACATCACCACTTTGAGGGTGAGCTGTTTGAGTGGTAACTCGGTCATAGGAGACCAGCTCCTCAGTAGGGTCAGAATGATCCCTACGTCCCAGGTGAAGTTGTATCTGGGCCGTGGAGGGTTGGTGTTAAACACTACCCTCATGAATTTAGACACCAGGTGGTTGGAGCCTATACCTATGTCCAGGCGTGAAGACAGTGCACTCCTGGCGCTGTTGATGGCACTGTAGCTAAGGCCAGCATTGAAATGAAGGCCCGCTAGGAATTCCAGGACATCAGGGATTGTTGCCGAGTTGGAAGTCGTGTTGGTACGGGAGCAGAATGCCTCCCACTTCCTGATCTGTGTGAGGTACTGCCTCCTGGTTGATACTCGGCATGATGCTGAGATGAGTTCCATGGCTCGTGGTGAGATGCCGGCCTTGACAAGCGGCCTTTTTACAACCTGCAGGCCAACATGCTTAGGTGACCATGGCATGGATGACTGTCTCCTGTAATGGGGTTAGTGATTAATTTGGGGTGTTTACCAATCAGAAGCCATGGATGTTTCAAGATTTTGAGGACCATCAGGTACCATGGCTGTGTAGGCCAGTCGGGAATGATCAATATGCCAGTTGCAGAATCCTGTTTAATTTTCCGCAATACCCTACTGATGAGGCAAAATGGGGGAAATACGTAGCAAAACCATTTCCCCCAATAGATAGAAAAAGCATCCATAACTATTGCCCCAGGGTCTGGTTCCCAAGACACATACGTTGGTATCTGATGGTTCAACCTGGACGCAAAGAGGTCAATGTCTGGTGTCCCATAGTGAGCTCAGCAAAAATCAGCAAAAATTTGGGGGTTCAACATCCACTCGATGTTGTCATTGAACACTCGTGACCTGGTGTCCGCCACTGTATTGAGCTTCCCTGGCAAATAGGTCGCTGTAATCCAAATATTTATCTCGATGCACCAGTGCCAAATTGTGTTAGCCAATTCATCACAAGATAACGACCTGATACCACCCATATGATTGATATAAGCCACCACCGTTGTGTTATCTATTTGGAGGCGGACATGTAAGTCCCGTGAGTTAGTACAGTAAGCCCATAGTCCATGGAAAGCCCCTAACATCTCCAGATAATTTATCCCTTGTGACTGGAGGACGGTAGACGCGTGAGAGTCCCATCTGCCACCACAACTGGACTTGGTGTCAGTTGCACCCCAGCCTTGTGTGCTTGCGTCAGTCTGTAGCACGACGGATGGGTTGCTAACAATGATGGGTCTGTGACACTCACTAATATTGTCAATCCACCATTGTAGCTCAGCTCTAGCCTGTTGTGGCAACCAGATTGGTCGATCAAAGTGCCCTGCATTTGCTTTTAATGCTGCGATCTTTGTTCTTTGTAAATTTTGGTAATGTAACGGGCCGAATTGCGCAGCTGAGAATGTAGCTACCAGCTTCCCAATCACCTTTGCTGTTTACCGGATAGTCGGAACCCTGGCGCAAGCAAGGCTGTGGCACGCTTCTTTTATGGCGATAGCTTTGTTGGTTGGGATAGTGATCATCCCAAGGCTGTGTCAAGGGTAAAACCCAGGTAATCCATAATTTGAGAGGGCTGCAATTTGGATTTGTCTGGATGGGTTACAAACCCTAGCTTCTCAAATAAAGATTTGGTCGCTGTAACTGCCTGTGTAGCCAATTGGAGGGTCTGACCCACGATAAGGATATCATCTAAATACGCCATGACCATATAATTTTGTTGTCGGAGGAGGGCCAATATAGGTCTCACTAATTTGGTAAATAGTCTGTGGGCTGTGGTGAGCCCATTAGGTAATGCTTTGTATTGCCACAACTGTCCCTTCCAGACAAATTTCAGAAACTTTCTGTGCGATTCAGTGATGGGCACTGTATAGTATGCATCTTTTAAATCGATACAGGCCATAAAGTACCCCGGGTAAAGCATCTGCTTAGCTGTTTCGAAGGTATCCATTTTAAAGTGGGTATATTGTGCAAAAGTGTTCAACTCGGTTAGGTCTATGATAACCCGACACCCCCCATCTTTTTTGGTTTTTGTGAAGATGTTGGACACAAACTCAAGGGGTTCGTGCGTTGTTTTGCCAATCACCCCTTTGGCTGCGAGCCGTATGATTTCAGCATGTCCTGCCTCAATCTCATTTTGCAGGCCTTGCCCTAAAAAAGGCCGCTGTGGTTGGGGAAGTGGAGGGGGATAGGTCCTTGGCGTTCTATCCGGCTGGCACTGCTTCCAAGTAGTGTGTGGTTGTAGACGGTGATATGGGTGGGGTTTAGCCGGAGGAGGTTTCATAAGGCCCACTGTTTTGGCCTCCTCGTCAAGTTCTTTGACTTGTTTGGAAAAATTTCGGGTTGAGAGTGGACTTGATGGAGCTCTTGCGCAGGCAGTTTATTTCAAACTGGGCCAGGGCATCCTGCTGCTCGCTGGACACATTGTCACCATCGAGGGTCCTGGCATACGCCGTAATGCCCGTCGAGAGGAGCTTCAGGATGCGCTAGAGACGGACGTCCTGCATCTTGGTGGTCGTGCTCAAGTGTCCCCAGATCTGGGCATTAACCGGAGGAACACTGAGATTGATGCAGTTCTCAGGCGGTTTGAATTTATCCATGGTCTCATTAAGTACCTGACCCTGAAGTTGGTGAGTGGTCAGGTAATTAATGGTGCCCGCCAGTTTGTGGTGCAGGGGATCCCCAGTGTGTGTGGCCGTGGCAAATTTGCCCACCACGTCCAGCATGTCCTCATCATGCTCTGGCTCTGCGGTCTCTGGCAGTCCCGGGTCATCTTTGAAGGCAGTGGCCGGACAACTGCTGGCACTCCTGGCTGGGAAAGACGAGAGGCTGAGTGGGCTCCTGGCATGGCTAGTAGAGGCCCGAAAGTCCCATTCATCCTGGTCCCTGTCCCGCTGGAGGAGTTGCTCCACCAAGAGCTCCAACCGCTCAATGCGACCGTCCCCGCTACTCGCGGCGGACAAGCCGACTTCCCCAGGCTCTGAGGTTTCCACCAATGGACCACACCTCCATAAGATGCAGACTAGGGTCCGAAGGCAGGTTGTCATGGCCTACCGCTCCTGTAGGCTCATATGACTCCCGCACGGACTCTCCGCTAGTCGGCCTTCGAGCAGACTGTGGCGGCCCACCTGCCTGGTAGGAAAGCAGGGGAGATGAATTGGCGCCAGCCCCCGGAACCTGGCTCCCCGGAGTCCGTGCAGGCTTACCTCCACTGTCACCCAATGTTCTACGTGGAGGTGCATGGTCGGCAGCTGCCAGAGCTAAGCTAACCGACCGTCTACTGCTGCCACCAACGCCCTTGACCGCCGCCTGACGAGGTGTTTTGCCGGCAGCACCTGCTCCTGCAGGGCTGCTCGACGCAGCAGTAGCCCTGCCAGACTGCCCTACGGGTGATATCCCCTGCGGCTGTACGTGGCGTGTTGCGGCTGCTGGGCTCCCCTGTAGTGCAGCCGTTCCCCGGCCCGGTCCCCGGCCCGGTCCCCGTGGATCCACTGCAACTCGGGGTGAGGTCGCTGGCAACGAGCGAGACTCCTGTCCACGTTCCTGTTTGCTCTCCCGCTTCCTGGGGGATGGGGGCACGAAGTCTGGGTCGGCAGAATCCAGATCCTGTGCGGTCAGCCATTCAGGTGATAAGTTGGGCGCTGGTGTAACGGAAGCGCCCGACCTCCGCACTCTTACCCCCGACCGTCCCGTTGCTGCCGGTGGTGCTCGCAGCTCAGGTGACAAAGGCCGCTGGCTTGTCGATGCCCCGCGGCTCCTGGAGAGTGTCGCCTTCCGTTTGCCTTTGGTGTCCATCCTGTTGGAAGTAAAGGTTAGTGGACTTACCTGACGGCCTTTTTGAAGGAGCTGGTGGAGAGGGCGCACTCCCCCCCCCCCCCCAGCTTGTCGAGGCAAATGCGCGCGACGATATGTCGCGCATGCGTGCTGGCGGGGTCTTCACGAAGTCATTCACGTGACTCCGAAATAAAATGTCTATCCATGTGCCTGTCTAAATGTTTCTTAAACGTAACAGTACCTGCCTCAACTATCTCGTCCAGCAGCTGGTTCCATACACCCACCACCTTTTCTGTAAAAAAGTTACCCCTCCGGTTCCTATTAAATCTTTTTCCTGTCACCTATGTCCTCTTGTTCTCGATTCTCCTACTCTGGGGAAAAAGACCCTGTGCATTTACCTGATCTATTCCTTTCATATTCTTGTACACCTCTATAAGATCACCCCTCATCCTAATGCACTCCAAGGCATAAAATCCTAGTCTGCTCAACCTCTCCCTCAGCTTAGATGGCCTTATTCCTTAAGGACTTTGAGAGCCAGAATCTGTCCATCTATTCACGCTCAATGTGAATGTTCTTAAATATTGGTTAGATAATAATGTTAGTGTTTTCCAGATGCTGCAGTCAAAGGAACATGGACCACTAAGTCTAAGTGAATCGTCGACGAGGCATCAGATAATATTAAAAATATAGTTATGCATATTTTTCCTTTACTTTATTAATATGGAAAATAACCTCACAATAATACTGCAGAAAATTTCAGTGGAATTAAAATATATTTGTGCAATATTTCAGGGCACAGTGCTAACCGTTTTAAAGGATGAAAATCTTTTTGCTTTAAAATGGAGGAATTTAACCCAGAGTTCAGGATGAAAAGACAGCACCACTGTGTTTTTGACAAGAATAATGGAATTCAAATCAGTACTTGGTGAAAATGCACTAAATGATCACCTCCCATGCCTGTCTCATAAGCTTACATAGCTAAAGCAGCACGTTACAAAGGTGACTAATTGTGCAAAGTGCTCAGAGATTTTTAGAGGTGAGAAAGTTCTCTTTAATTACAGGTAAAGTTGGTGTTCGTGGCAGAGTTAAGAGGGTGGAATCATGCCATAAACTATCACTGCATGTATAAACGCTGCGGAGAATTGTTAATGGCCGGTAAAGTAGGAGCGGAATGCTGAAAAAAGGTTCTGACAGCGAGTAGGAGGCTTGCAATGGGAATTATCATTAATTTCACGCAAAGGCTTTATATAACAGGTGCACATTCTGGAAAGATTTCAATCAGACGGTATTCCTTTAGGATTTTGTTTAAAAACATTATTCTAACCCTGTCTTGCCCCTTCAGGTAAACTTTGTTTTGAACCCTTTTGAAAAGTTATCGCATAATTCTATTCAAGAGTCTTCATCCAACACACAAGAGGATCCTTATGTTGAAAAACTCTGAAAGACTGCCATTCAGAATATTCATTATTAAAAGTAACAAGATTTTATGATGTACATCGAGAAAATATAATTATCCCGTAGCTCGTTACCATTCTATCCACATTGCCTGGTTCAAAGAACAATCTAAGCTTGTGAAACGTGTCCATTCTCTAAACACAATTGATAGGCATCAGTGCCCAGCACTGGAACAAGTTTAGTTCCACTCTAATAAAAGTTTTGTAAACTCAGATTTTAAACTTTGATTTCACTAATGTGTATGCATTAATCTCTATTGTTTTGTTCATACTAATAGCACAGAATACCACATCATTTTAAAACTAACCTCCCTTCCATTTACACCTCACGCTGCCTTGGCAAGGCCCCAGTAAAACAAGGATGGTGTGAAAACTCACACATCCAGATTTAGGGACAGTTTCTTCCCAGCTGTTATCAGACAACTGAACTATCCTACCAACAACTAGAGAGCAGTCCTGAATTACTATCTACCTCATTGGAGACCCTCTGACTATCTTTGATCAGACTTTACTGGCTTTATCTTGTACTAAACGTTATTCACTTTATTCCCTTTGTCATATATCTGTACACCGTGGATGGCTCGAATGTAATCATGTATTGTCTTTCTGCAGACTGGTTAGCATGCAACAAAAGCTTTTCACTGTACATTGGTACACATAACAATAAACTAAACTAAACCAAACCATGTTTACAGTGTTCTTGTTTTTCCCACAAGGAGGGTGGTGGGTGTGTGGAATGAACTGGCTGGGGAGCTGGTGGTGGTGGGTACAATGGCAATGATTGGGCTCATCTGGACAGGTACATGGGTGGGAAGTGTTTGGAGACATACGGGGCCAGGTGAGGGCAGGTGGGACTAGCTTGAGTGGGCAGCTTGAATGACATGGACTAGTTAGGCCGTGGGGCCTGTTTCCCTACTGTATGATTCTATGAACAAGCCAATTCATTAGCCCGATTGTGGACACAACATGTTGCTACTAACCTGACTGTGCACCGATAGGGTTAGCAGCTGTCTTGGCTGTAAATGTTTGCCACACTCCATATTCCTGATTTTGAATAAAATCTGGCAAATTCACAAATGTACCATCTGTCGGCCAATCTCAGTGACATTAGGAGTCGTTGAGAAATTTGCAGTACAGACTTGATGAATTCTGCTCTATCAACGAAAATACCATTCACGCATGAAGAAGAAAAAAATTATTCCTGTGTTCTTCCAAAAACATAAGTAGGAAGAAGATTGATCGTTAAGACTATTAGTTTCAGTATCTGTAAATTGTTGGGACAATTAATACCAAGAATGACTATTACATTTATTCAGTCAGTTTATAAAATGCATATCTTTGAGAGAGAAGGCAAGAATTTTGTATTAAAACTTCATGACGTCGTAGAACCCTGAACCAATGTGGAACTGTAGTCAGCGTTGTAATTTAGAAAGTTTTCATAAAACACTTTCAATGGTTCAATGGTTCAATGGTTCTTTATTATCACATGTAATGAAGTATAGTGAAATTCTTTTTTTGCACACAGTTCAGTTAAGGGGCTATCCCACTTGGGCGCCCTAATCTGCGAGTTTAGAAGAGTATCTTCCACCTTCAAACTCGCAGCATGGTCGACACGTAGTCCTAGGAGGTCCTATGAGGTAGCCGGAACTCTCCTTCATGCTCAAGGGAGGTTCCAGCATTTGCGCGGCCTCAGCTAGGTTTTGGAAAAATCTTCAGCATGCTGAAAATTTTTCGCGAGTAAAATTTGGTTGGCATTGGTCTTTATAACTCGTAGTGCAGTGGAGTGGGGTCGCTATTTACTCACAAGCAGTCGAGGGCAGCCGTAGGCAATCGCCTTCACTGACTGGGCATTTTGCATCATAGGAGTTTCAGGACCTAGGAAGACCTACCGGTAGGTAAAATGCCCACTAATCTTTATTATACTTCTTAAAAGTGTCTCCACCCCTTCTTCCCCCTCCCCTTCTCTCTCCTTCTCCCCCCTTCTCTCCCCTTCTCTCCCCCTTCTCTCCCCTTTTCTCCCCTTCTCTCCCCTTCTCTCCACTCCTCTCTCCTTCTCTCCCCCTCTCTCCCTCCTCTCACCCCCCCCCCCCCCCCCCCGCGCTCTCTAAAGGACTTACCATACAATGTGACAGCCGTTTACCTTCCTCTCCATCGCGCAGACAGTGCTCCCTCGCTTTCCCTAGCCCTCGTCTTCGCGATGTGTTTGTGTCTCTGTGTGCGGCCGGTCGATCCAGCTCGCGGTTCGGTCGAACCAGCTTGCGGATTCAACGTGGACGGTCGATCCAGCTCGAGGCTTTCCAGGCGAGTGCCCTCGAGCTTGAAGATAGAAGACACTCTTCTGGACTTGCGGATTAGGTCGCCCGAGATGAGCTATGCGAATGGATGGGTGCAAGCAAGAGTAGTTCTCCCTGAAGTATTCAAACCTTCTAGTAGATAGAACTGAGGTGCCACGAATCACAAGGGGTCCGATGCGAAAAAGATTGATGAGGGGAAAGCACAGACTCAAAGGTAATTAACAAATTAGTGAGAGTCAACAGTGGTTAGAATTTGGAGAGCACAACTTAATGAGTAATATAACAGGAGCCTTTAAAATGGAAAGAGATAAACACTAGCAAACAGTGGCACAGTGGTAGAGTTGCTGCCAGACCCCGGTTTTATCCTGACTATAGGCGCCCTCTGTGTGGAGTTTGTACATTCTCCCTGTGACCGCGTGGGTTTTCTCTGGGAGCTCCGGTTTCCTCCCACTTTTCAAAGTCTTGTAGGTAATTGGTTTTGGTAAATTGCCCCCACCCAGTGTGTGTAGAATGCGAAAAGTGGGATAACATGGAACTCGTGCATGGGTGATCTATGATCGGCATGGACTCGGTGGGCCGAAGGGCCAGTTTCCACATTGTATCTCTAAAACTGAAAACTTGAGGGAGAAATGAATTGAGTAAACTAATGCTGCTTAAATCAAGGTGATTTTGGAAAATAACAATGACAACCTTCTGTGCTATACCATTCGGAAGAAGGGTCTCGACCCCAAACGTCACCTATTCCTTCACTCCATGGATGCTGTCTCACCCGTTGAGTTTCTCCAGCATTTTTGTCTACCTACGAGCTATACCATTCTGTAATTGGGAATTTAGTTTTGTGGTGTTCACATATTTTACCTTTATTGTTTATCATCAAACTTCTATCAATGATAGATAACAATTAATTCTGTGTTAAAATGTCTATAGATCTAATTCAAATACAGTAAACCTTTGCAAGAATGGACCATGGAGGGTGGGCTGGTGTCCATTATTGTTGAGTGTTCGCTATAACTGAGTGAAGGGGAGAGGGGGGGTTGGTAAAGCTTAACTCACAGCCTGGAGGGAAGTAACGTGGCGTTGGAGAGGGGGGGTTAAACCAGCAGGCATTCACAGGCCAGGGAGCCGCAGAGACCCCGGCCCCACACGCGGTGGGCACGGGACGTGTCTGGTACTCACGACACTTCATGCTGCTCACTCTCTCCTCTCCCACAACCTGGAGCTCCCACCACGTGACGCTAGCTGAGGCAAATATATTATTTAGACATTCATATGATGCTATCTACATCTAACATTGAGCCCACTAATAAATTATACAACATTAAATGCACCATCTCAAGCTTCTCCATGTCAATGCTGCTTTATAAAAACCTGTGCAGTTACTCATTTCCTTCTGTTACCTAATAAGACTAAAATGAAATGCAATTTACTGTCATGTTGGATCCAATAAACTCACCCTATTTCTCCGTGAGGGACCTCATAAAACCGTTCAGAAAATCCGAAATCTATAATCCACACAGTGTGCCTTAATCCATTCTATCGTAACCCTAACACCTCCAGTAAATTTGTCAGGAACTTCCTCAATGGATTTTTCCTGAGGATTTATTACATTTAATAATGCTTTATAGGTTTGAAGTAATATTGAAATCCCCTTTTAGCGGATTTCAATATTAGCCCTGCTAAAAATGTCAGAATGGAAGAAATGGATCAAAATGTAGGCGTAATTGTTTTCAAGGAAAATATCCCATTCCTAAGGTCATGCTTTAGTATAGTTTAATTTAGAATGCAGCACAGAAACCGGCCCATCTGCCTACCGAGTCCGAGCCGACCAGTGATCCCCATATACTAGCACTATCTTAACATAATAGGGACAATTTACAATCTTTACTGAAGCCAATTCACCTACAAACCTGTATATCTTTGGAGTGTGGGAGGAAACGGGAGCACCCGGAGAAAACCCAGGCGGCCATGGGGAGAACGTACCAACTCCATACAGACAACACCAGTGGTCAGGATCTAACTCAGGTTTCTGCTGCTGCAAGGCAGCAACTCTACCGCTGCGCCACCGTGCCGCCCTATACAGATGTATTATGTTAAAGAGTGGGGGAACATTTCTCCACTGGCCACAGTGTGTGCCAATCTACATCCATGATTACTCCAACCCCCTCAATCCGAGAAACTGCTTTTATTTAGCTTACAATCTTTGCAATGTATTGCATTCCTGTGGTGTTTCAGTAATGTTTGTTAGCTAGATAGGGTGGCACAGTAACACAGCTGGCAGAGCTGCTGCCCCACAGGGCCAGAGATACGTGTTCAATCCTGACCTCGGGTGCAGGCTGTGTGGAACTTGCACGTTCTCCCTGTGACTGCATGGGTTTCCTCCGGGTGCTCTGGTTTCCTCTCTCATCTCAAAGACATGCGGGTTTGTAGCTTAATTTGTAAATTGCCCCTAGTGTGTATGGAGTGTGTTGAACCAGTGTGTGAAATGGTGATTGATGGTCGGTGTGCACTCAGCAGGCTGAAGTACATGTTTCCATGTTGTACCTTTAGGCTAAAAAAAAAGTTAAGAAGCGCAGCGTGTTGTGCAGATTAGATTGGGATATTCCAGGGATTTGCGCAGATCTTTGGCAATCTTACACTCTTTGCTCAAATACTTGAACATATGTGCTTTGCTTTGCTCCATTAATTTGTAATGTTACCAATAGTTAGCCTTATCCTCCTGACGCTCGAGGTTACAGGCTTTTCTTTATCGAAGGCTAAACATTTTTGTATTCATTATCACACAGCATCTGACAACTGGGAAGTGGTTGCTAAGGACTGGGGGGAGGTGGAGAAAGGACCTCCAGTATGTGGTTCAAGACTCTGGAGGCATGGCGCCAACACAGTGCAGCACGGTGCAGTGGTAGAGTTGCTGCAGTGCCAGAGACCCGGGTTGGATTCTAACTACAGAAGTTAGCTGTCTGTGTGGAGTTTGAATGCTCCCGTAACCACGTGGGTTTTCCCTGGGAGCTCCGGGTTCCTCCCACACTCCAAATAAATACAGGTTTGTAGGTTAATTGGCTTCTGTAAAAATTGTAAATTGCCCCTCATATGTAGATAGTGCTAGTGTACGAGATGATCGCTAGTCGGCATGGACTCAGTGGGCCGAACGGCCTGTTTCTCCACTGTATCTCTAAAGTCTAAAGTTAAGCTACCTCAAAATGGTCAATGGCAACAACAACACACTCCCCAATCCGACGGTTAGAGACAACTTCACAAGCTGTGGGAGAGTCTGCCCGACAAGGATAGGCCTAGTCAACCAAAGCAGGAAATGCAACCGTACATGAAACATTCCCCTGTCCAACCTGGACAATATCAAAACCACATCATCATCTCCTGCAGATAGACAGATGCCAACTAACCATCACACATTATTATCTGTCATTTTTAAAATACCAAATAACACCCTGAGTGTATTTGATGGATAAGGCTAATTTTCCAAAGGTCTACTGATGGATTGGGAATTCTTATCTGGGACTGTTATCATTTTAGACTCTTATATGACAGCAGACAAAATAATAGATATCACTCTCGTGATTTCAAATATACACACCTGCTGGTATCTTCCAATTGGTAATATGCCTTCAGTTAATCAACACCAGAATGTTGCCAATGGCAACATATAACTCAAGATGCAATATATATATATATTGACATGCACTATATTTGCTTTAGACTTTAGAGATAGAGCACAGAAACAGGCATTTCAGCCCACCGAGTGATCAACTCAAACACTAGCGCTATCCTACACCCTATGGACAATTTGCAATTTTACAGAAGCCAATTAACCTAGAAATCTGTACGTTTTTGGAGTGTGGGAGGAAACCGGACCACCTGCAGAAAACCCATGTGGTCACAGGGAGAACATACAAGCTACGTACAGACAGCAACGGTAGTCAGGATTGAACCCAGGTCTCTGGCGCTGTAAGGCAGCAACTCTATCGCTGTGCCACCGTGCGCCCACTCATTGAACATTAGGTTAAAAACCATTGTCGAGAATATTTGCTTCAAATGTTTACCCTATATTCAATTAGCCAGAGAATTACTACATGAATTCTAAGAGGATCAAAAGAACACAATAATGAAACATTTCTAGCGCACCCAAATTTAATAATAAATTCCTTAGAAATGTTTTATTGTTGTGTTCTTTTGATCCTCTTAAAACCATGATGTTCAGCAGTTGTTCCATGCTTGTACCTATATATGATGATTGTGTATGGTGCAATTTTATTGAATTATATGCAAAATGAAACATTTCACTGAGTCTCAGTAGACGTGGCAATAAAGCATTATTGACTATTAGCTATCGACTACCTTCTGTCAGTATAATGTGTTTTTGATTAGTGATTAGGAAGAACTTTCAATATATCAATTAGCTTATTTCAGTGGGATGTGAATTAGGTCCACCTAATTTTATTGCAGTATTAGTGGAGCTGATAAGATAACAATGTCATATTTCTCTTTGAAAGAGATACAGTGGCAATATATTTTCGTTCACCAAAACCATTCATCTCACTAATGTTTGTGGGACCTAACTCTGCACAAAATGGTTGTCCTCTGATTCCGAATCACACGTATAACGACCTATTCAGCAATCAATTCCACAACTGAGTGGAAAAGAATGTGTGTTAGTGGTACGTTTGGTGTTTGGGTTAGTGTTGGGGTTAGGAGAAAGCTAGTAGGAAAAGGGGAATCGTGGCCATTTGGGAATAATGTTATTGCAGTGACAATCGAATGTGGAACCGAGATTCACATTCAAATCCCATCATGGCAGCCGTAACATTGAAACGTAATTCATTAAATAAACCTGAAGTATAAAGCTTATACCTGTAATGGACACCATGATACTGTTAGATTAGTAACAGTAAACACCCTGCTGATTCACTAATGTCCTTCAGGGAAGGAATTCTCTGATCAGGGAGACAATATCGTCCATTTATTTGCAATGGTTGTAAAGTGCATCAACGATAATGCAGAGAAATGTCGTCACTGCAATTTGATGTAATCAACTGTTTAATGCTGAACCTCGGCTAATTGGCCACTGAAAATGATAATTCAAACAAAAGTCGATAGAGGCTGGAAATCTGAAATGAAAACTACAAATGCTAGAAGCAACTCCGCAGGGCAGGCAGCATCTATGAAAGAGAATCAGAGTTGCGCAGTGGTAGAGTTGCTGCCTTACAGCGAATGCAGCACCGGAGACCCGGGTTCAAACCCGACTACTGGTGTCTGCACGCTCTTCCCTGTGACCTGCGTGCGTTTTCTCTGAGATCTTCAGTTTCCTCCCACACTCCAAATAGGTACAGGTATGTAGGGTAATTGTCTTGGTAAATGTAGAAATTATCCCTAGTGTGTGTAGGATAGTGTTAACATGTGGGGATCGCTTGTCGGCACAGACCTGGTGGACCAAAGGGCCTGTTTCCATACTATCTCAAAACTAAACTAAAATCTAAACTTAATAGGTAGGAAGGAACTGCGGATGCTAGTTTAAACTGAAGATAGACACAAAATGCTGGAGTAACTCAGCGGGACAGGCAGCATCTCTTGAGAGAAGGATTGGGAGACGTTTCAGGTTGAGTCCCTTCTTCAATGGTTCAGGTCGAAGACCCTTCATCAGTATTGTAAAAGCATTGAAGCATTATTTTTTCGTACTGCAGAGAGTTTGAAGGAGGAATGGGTGGAGCTATCTCTGATGGGATGAGGCCAGGATTACAATGGGGACATGCTGTCACCAAAGTTATCTGACTGATTGGTGGTTTTAAGGTGGGAGGGTCAAAGTTCAAAGGAGACTTTTTGAGGGAACAATGGGTCGGCACAGTGGCGCAGCGGTAGAGTTGCCGCCTTACAGTGCCAAAGATGCAGGTTCAGTCCTGACTACGGGTGCTGTCTGTATGGAGTTTGTTTGGTCTCCCTGTGACCGCATGTGTTTTCTCCGGGCACTCTGGTTTCCTCCCACACTCCAAAGATGTACAGATTTCTAAGTTAATTGGCGTTGGTATAGTTGTAAATTGGCCCTCGTGTGTACGATGGTGTTAGAGTACAGGGCAATCACTGGTCAGCAGATTCAGTGGGCTGAAGGACTAATGGTTCAGGCGCTGTACCTCTAAA
The DNA here is from genome assembly GCA_035221665.1 of Okamejei kenojei. Taxonomy (NCBI): domain Eukaryota; kingdom Metazoa; phylum Chordata; class Chondrichthyes; order Rajiformes; family Rajidae; genus Okamejei; species Okamejei kenojei. The sequence goes on along the minus strand of CM069145.1, from coordinate 34,261,808 downwards.
GTCTAAAGGCAAGTTTTTTTTCACAGAGGGTAGTGGTGCCTAAATGCGCTGCCAGGCGTAGGGGTGGAGGCAGATACGATAGTGGCATTTAAGATGATTTCAGATAGGCACGTACATGCAGGGAATGGGGAGATATGCATCATGTGCAGGCAGAGAAGACTTTGTCTTGTCATCATGTTCGGTTATGGACATTGAGAGTCAGAAATCTCGGTTCCTGTGCTGTACTGTTCTATATTCTAATGAGGCCAGTTAGAGAGAGAGGAAAAAAAAACCAAAAGCTGCAAAATGCAGGTCTTGGTTTCTTTGTATCTGAGCCAATCAGTTTTACTCTAAGATTTGGCCATCAGTAATCTATCAGTTATTCTCGCTCTACAGACACTGTCTGAGCTGCAGGGTAATGTCCATTATTTTCCATTTAGTTCCAGTTCGCTGTCACAACTCTAACCAGTTTTTCACAGCTATTACATGTTCTTTTTTCTTTTTTTTTCAATTCTTTCAATTAAGAGACTTTACTGATATAATGGTATATGGACACACTGTTCTGTTTTGTAGTCAATGCCTACTATGTTCTGTTCTGCTGAAGCAAAGCAAGAATTTCATTGTCCTATCAGGGACACATGACAATAAACTCACTTGAACTTGATAACACTTAAAATGTTAATACTTTCACTTTCAACAGATCCTGCCTGACCTTGTGACTGTTTCTGGTACTTTCTGTTTTTACTCAAAATGCTATGTTGTTCTACATGTTCATCGGCCTATCAAGTCTGCTCCACCATTCAATCACTGCTGATCTATCTTTCCCTCTCAACCCCATTCTCCTGCCTTCTCTCCATAACCTCTGACACCCGCACTAATCAAGAATCTGTCAATCTCAGCCTTAAAAATATCTATTAACATAGAAACATAGAAAATAGGTGCAGGAGTAGGCCATTCGGCCCTTCGAGCCTGCACCGCCATTCAATATGATCATGGCTGATCATCCAACTCAGTATCCTGCACCTGCCTTCTCTCCATACCCCCTGATCCCTTTAGCCACAAGGGCCACATCTAACTCCCTCTTAAATATAGCCAATGAACTGGCCTCAACTACCTTCTGTGGCAGATATTTCCAGAGACTCGCCACTCTCTGTGTGAAAAATGTTTTCCTCATCTCGGTCCTAAAGGAATTTCCCCTTATCCTTAGACTGTGACCCCTTGTTCTGGACCTCCCCAACATCGGGAACAATCTTCCTGCATCTAGCCCATCCAACCCCTTAAGAATTTTATACGTTTCTATAAGATCCCCCCTCAGTCTTCTAAATTCTAGCGAGTACAAGCCAAGTCTATCCAGTCTTTCCTCATATGAAAGTCCTGACATCCCAGGAATCAGTTTGGGCCTATTGACTTGGCCTCCACAGCTGTCTCTGGTAATGAATTCCACACATTCACTGCCCACTGACTTAAGGGCCTATCCCATTTGACCGTCATTCGCGCGCCATTTACGCGACCTGCTAGCGTGTGGGTAGCATGCGAGTAACGAGTGGGTAGCGTGGGACGGGCGCTTGGCGTGGTGTGGAGGAGTCTGGAGTGGCGTGGAGGAGTGTGGACTTCGTCCTACACTAAATCTTTGCGCGCCACCAGCCTGTCGTCTAACTGACGGCCAAAGTGGGACAGGCCCAAGACCCTGGCACAGCACAACGTCTCACCTCCAACAGCAGCAGAAGCAGGCAAACGATCGCCGAGCTCGGCCTGGGGCTCACGGCCGTTGCAGATCCGGATCTGCCCCTACTCCCAGAGCGGGGCCAAGACGATTGGAGATAGACACAAAATGCTGGAGTAACTCAGTGGGACCGGCAGCATCTCTGGAGAAAAGCAATGTGTGGCGTTTCAGGTCGAGACCCTTCTTCAGACAGAGTCTCGTCCCAAAACATCATCCATTCCTTCTCTCCAGAGATGCTGCCGGTCCCGCTGAGTTACTCCTGCATTTTGTGTCTATCTTCAAATGACGTCACATGCTCCAGACGGCTGTGCAGACGCATGATTACACGCGCGACCGTCGCCCGTCAGTCACTACTGGCCTGTCGCGTAAATGGCGGCCAAGTGGGACAGGCCCTTAAAGAAGTTGCTCATCTCCTTTTTAAAGGGGTGTCCTTTTGTTCTTAGGCTGTGGCCACTGGTCCTGGACTCTCCCACTAGTGGAAACAGCCTCTCCACATCCACTCTATCTAGGCCATATCCAGGCCTATCGAGTACCTTATTCTTGAACTCTTGAATTTGAATGATATTAAATCACTTTTACGCTCATTCTGAAGCCTTTACCCAAGTGCTTCTATCATTATAGGACATAATATTGCAATTGTCATTGGACTAGTTTTTTATGCGCCAATGCACTATATCCAACGGCAGCATTATGGCGGCAAGGTAGTGACAGTAGCAGAGTTGCTGTCTTACAGTGCCAGAGACCCAGGTTCGATCCTGACTGTCCATGCTGTCGATATAGAGTTTGAATGTTCTCCCCATGACCTGCGTGGGCTTTTGTTTCCTTCCACACTCCAAAAACATAGAAGTTTTGAAGGTTAGCTGGCGTGGTATAATTGTAAATTGTTCTTAGTGTATGTAGGATAGTGTTAGTGTATGGTAATCAGTGGTCTGCGCGGACTAGCTGGGCTGAAGGGCCTGTTTCCACGCTGTGTCTCTAAATTAAACTAGACTAAATTTGCTTGTAAGTTTGTCTTGACAGCCACAGAGAAATTGAACATAGTTTTCTGAAAACTAAAATAAATTAAATATTGAGTGAATTTCAACAAAATGGGACATTTTATTCTGTTCCGAGCAGGTGCAAACAAAGTGAACGTTAATGGATCTTGACTGCTATTGTGCTGTAGTAGACAAAGATGCATCATTATAAAGTAAATAACTCCACTCGTACAGGTCCGATATAGAAGGGACAGTTAGAAAACAATCATTTTCATCAAAGAATGGCTAAAATTAGTTGCCTGAAAAAAAATATTTCATTGTGTCCAAACACACTTGCTGGTTGAGTCCTCTGTCACTGACTTGTTTCTGAGGCTTTTTGGGTGGTGCAGTATGCAGCACAGAATTATGAGTCATTTTAAGTTTCAAATAATTTTTTTTTTTTCAATTTTCTCCTGTCCTTAGCTGAAGACGGCAAATTGCATTGAAGTGATGCTTTGAGAGTAACAATGGACCCATTCACCTTCTTGACGAATATCTGCACTGTTTCTCATTGCTGTTTGCCGAGGCAAATTACAAGCTATTAAATTAACGCCCCTTACTCTAGTCAATCATCACTCATCTCACAGCAGTACAACAGTACATCAATAGTCATTCTGCATGCTACTCATGGTTCATGAAGATACATACACAGTAAAATCAACCACACTTCAGAAAGTTTTTTTTCCCTTTTTCAAAGGAATAGAAAACTTCATAAAGGGTTTAGTCTACTTTAGAGATACAGCATGGAACAGGCACTTCAGCCCACCGAGTCCACGCAGACCAGTGATCCCCATGCACTAGCACACTGGGAACAATGTACAATATTTCCAAAGCCAATTAACCTATAAACCTGCACGTCTTTGCAGTATGGGATGAAACCGGAGCAACCGAAGAAAACTTATGTGGTCACAGGGAGAATGCACAACCAAACAGACGGCATCCATAGTCTGGATCAAACCCAGGTTTCTGGTGCAGTAAGGGAGCAACTCTACCGCTGCAATATCGTGCCACTGTACTTCCCTCAGGTTTGATGGATAAATGGTGATAGTTACAAGCCTAAGAAGGATTTGAAAACACAGATGAGAATTTTATGCTTAATTGTGTGGGACCTATTGTGGCTTAGAACATGAATGGCAGAGAGTGGATGCCCTTGAATTAATGGAGTGTAGATAGAGAGAAACCATCTCGACATTTGACACGTAAAGCGAGTCAAAGAACTGAAAGCTATGCCCTCCAGCATTGGACATTGGCATCTTGAGGAAAACGATTCTGACAATCTATCCTATGTGTACCTTTCATGATTTAAAATACCTCTATCAAGTCACCCCTCAACTTCTGATGAGGATGTGGTGCATTTACCAAGTGTGACTCACATTTCGAATGGAGATGATGTGGAATTCCTTTAGCCAGAGGGTTGTGGATCTGTGATCATTGCCCACACTAGCCAACATGTCCCATCTACTCTAGTCGCACCTGCCTGCATTTGGCTCACATCCCTCTAAACCTGGCCTATCCACGTAACTGTCTAAATGTTTCTTAATTGTTGCAATAGTTGCTGCCTCAACTACCTCTTCCGTCAGCTCGTTCCACACACTCACCATCCTTGTGTGAATAAGTTACCCTTCAGGTTCCTATTAAATCCTTCCCCCCTCACCTTAAATGGATGTCGTCTGGTTCTTGATTCCCCTACTTTGGGCACGGGGCTCTGTGCGTCTACACAATCTATTCCTCTCATGATTTTGTACACCTCTATAAGATCACCCCTCATTAGGGTTGCCAACTTTCTAACTCCCAAAAAAGGGACAAAAGGTCAAAATACGGTACAAATTCCCGACGGCAATTTGTTGACCGACTCAGCCGTGGCTGGGTGAGTGATGAGTTGACCCGGGTGCTGGACTGCACACAAAGCCCAGCCAGCGGGCCAGCTGAGGATCAGCTGAACCGATGATTGGCCATGAGAAGGAGGGGTGGTGGTGTCAGCAGTAAGCGAAGGTCCGAAGATCGGACAGCTGGCCGGGCTGCCGACCGACTGGGCCATGGACGAGGCGTTGCTGCCTGCTGCACTCCATGGGCTGCACTATGTCGGGATGGGTGAAGCGGGGCTGGAGGCGGCGCTCCGACCCGACACTCCCCTCGACCCGAGTAGTAGCAGTCAAATATGGTACAAGGGCGGTCCTGTACGGGACAAACCAATTTAACCCAAAAAACGGAATGGCCCGGCTAATACGGGACAGCGGCAACCCTATCCCTCATCCTCCTGCACTCCAAGGAATAGAGTCCTAGCCTGCTCAAACCCTCCTTGTAGCTCTTGGCCTCGAGTTCTGGCAAGATCCTCCTAAATCTTCTCTGCAACCATTCCAGCTTAATATGGATTAAAATAAGACAAAGTCCGAGAGGCAAGACCCTGGAAGCCACACACATCAACATCTATCTTGCCTGTATTTGTTGCAGTAATTCAGCAGATTGAGAAACAGTAGTAAGGGAGAAAAACAACAGCTCTGCCATGATCATTTGACACAGGCAGGCAGAGAAGAGAAGTGGAAGATGTTAAGCTTTAACACTTTGGCTTCTGAGATGTGATGTGTGCACACAGATTCATCCCTTGAAAACATTGTTCTGCCACAATTCATCTGGATTGCCTGCTAGTCTACAGTCGATACAAGATTAATATAAAACAGACAGGGCAAAGATAAATAGCACTGAAGTATTTATTAATGGAATTATTTCAATTGAATGAAATTTAATTCCTCAGGAAGAAAAGTGAAAAAGAAAGTGATAATCTGCGTTAAAGAGACATTGAAGCATTAAATGCTGTTCCATGGAATTAATTAGAAGATCAATATTTTTTCTCTCAGAAGCCTCCTCACCACTGCCTACTAAATACCAGGAAAGACACAAAGTGTGGTTGTAACTCAGCAGGTCAGGCAGCATCTCTGGAGAAAAAGAATGGGTGATGTTTCGGATCGGGACCCTTTTTCAGACTTAGTGTTACTTCAGCACTTTGTGCCTATCTTTGGTATAAACCCAGCATCTGGAAGTGCAGGGAATAGTGGGACATTGATCATGTACAGGCAGATGAGATCAATTTAATTTGGCATCATGCTCAGCACAAACGTTGTGGGATGAAGGGCCCGTTCCTGTGCTGTACTGTTTAATGTTCTATATATACAATCCATAACAGATCTTTGCTGAGGATAGGGTTGTGCAGTATGGTCCAAGAAACTGATGATCTCCAGCTCCTGTACCTTCTTCTTGATGATAGCAGCAAGATGAAAGCATGCCCAGGGTGCTGTGGTTCTTTGATAAAATTAGCTGCCTTTTTGAGGCAATGCCTCCTGTATGTACCTTCAATGCCAGTACCTGTGATGGACCACCACTTTCAGCAGCCTCCTTTGTTCTTGGGCACGATGCCTCATGCACCAGTAAACATTCTCTCACCTGCAGCGGTTCGATGGAGTATTCGGTGACATAACAGGGAAGATGTCAAATCTGTATCTGATGGCTGTAACTTGAATGCCCAAGATCGAAAGAAGATGCAGAAAGTGGTGGACATTGCTCAATCCATCATGCTTATCTGAGATAGTCTCAGACTCAACCTTTGATGTGACCATTGAGAATAAGTATATTTCATCCAGCTACTTTGCCTTTCAAATCCTGGAGTCAGATCGTTACCCATCAAGTACCTCTCTTTGACCTTGGCTGACTTTACTAGGATTGCTGGACTGCAGACAGCATTGGACTCAGGTTCATTAATGCAATTAAAGGCTCTTAAATGTGGGTGGTGGTGGTGGAAGGCAAACGATACCGGTATTTAAGAGGCTTTTAGGTAGGCAGATTAATCTGCTGGGGAAGGAAGGATATGGATCACATGCAGGCAAGGGGGATTTGTTTAAGCAGACATCATGTTTGGCATGGGCATTGTGGGCTGAAGAGCCTGTTCCTGTGCTCTGCAGTATTATGTGCTAATGGAAACGTCCCCACAAAGCCAAGCTTACAATGGACAACAAACATGCACTGTACAGTACCAATGAAATAATCTAACCCCAGGCTGTTTTTTAATCAAAAACTGGAGTATGATTTCCTAAAAATGACTCAATCTGCAGTCACAATTGAGAACCATCTCTGCTGTGTACCATCCCCACCTGTTCATTCCAAGACTTGCATGCCCTCATGTATTAAAGTGTTTTCAAATATTATCTGGTAATTTTCCTTGAACAGCCGGTTTTAATTACACATTGCTGAATTATGCCATGTGTGAGTATGTCAACAATTCTGCTACAGATTACTTAAAATAATGACTGCTTACATTCCTCCTAATGACACATGCAACGTTTACTGAGTATCACACTTTGATTAAACAATATTTTCAAAAGACAGATTTCATGAGGATAAAACAGGTTTTGGCGGATGTAAGAACGGCAACCAAGTTTTTATGAACTTATTTATTTCAGAAACAACTCCTTGATTTGCAGGTCCTCACAAACACGGCTGACCACAACGGTGGCCAGCGCACAACTGTGGCGCAAAAGCAATACCGCGCAAAAACAGCAGCCCCTCCCGAGTCACGTGACCGCGGCTTCCGAACGCCGGGTTCGATACCTGCGTGCGCCAGCAGGCGCCACTACAAGGTCAATATTTCCCTCAGACTTCAGGCTGACAACTGTTTGACGTGAAAAAGACAAGTTCTATTAATACTATACACTGAAATATAAATTACTAGTTTCATTTATTTACATTCCTCTTGACATGATAAAGCATAGCCATTATTTTTATATGTTTGATTGATTAGTACACCTCAAACTGTTCATCCCAGTCAGGATATCTGACATGATGTATTCTCATTGTGGTCGATGAGTTGTATTATCAACATAGAACAGCACAAGAACGTGCTCTGTGGGCCACAATGTCCATGCCGCACATGATGCCAAGTTTGGCGTGGCACAGTGGCGCAGCGGTGGAGTTGCTACCTTACTGCGCCAGAGACCCGGGCTCGATCCTAACTAAGGGTGCTGTCTGTACAGTTTGTTCGTTGTCCCCGAGAATGCATGGGTTTTCCAGTTTCCTCCCACACTTCAAAGACATACATGTTTGTAGGTTAATTAGCTTCAATAAAATTATAAATTGTCCCTAGTGGGTAGGGTAATACTAGTATATGGGGTAATCGCTGGTTGATGCGGTCTCAGTGGGCCGTAGGGCCTGTTTTCATGCTGTATCTCCAAAGTCTAAAGTCACTGCATTTGCAGCGCTTGTGTTGATAGATTGTGTTCTCAATAGAAAGAATACCTGATATCCAGCCACCCACAGTTAAGTACATCTTGAACTTTGCCCTGTGTAAGCTACGGAAGGAATGTACCACATCACAATGGACTCAACCGCCTGCTCTACCAGACATCTCCAGCCCTAAGGGCGGCACAGTGGCACAAATGGCGGAGCTGCTGCACCACAACTCCAGAGACTCAGGTTCGATACTGACCTCGGATGCTGTCTGCGTGAGGAATTTACACGTTCTCCTTGCGACCGCGTCAGTTTCCTCCGGGAGCTCCAGTTTCCCCCCACATCCCAAAGACCTGCTGGTTTGTAGGTCAATTGGCCCCTGTAAAATTGCCCCAAATATGTAGGGATTGGATGAGAAAATGGGTTAACATAGAACTGGTATGAATGAGTGATCAATGCTGGGCAAAAGGGCTTATTTCCATGCTGCATCTCTAAACTAAACTACCAATGGGAAAGTGTGGGCTTCCCATAATAATACCATTAACCACCTCAAACACTGGGGTGTAAGTGAGGCATCCTTGGATGAATGAATAAGTTTATTGGCCCAGTATGTACACATACAAGGAATTTGCCATGGTGCTCCGGTTGCAAGTATTAACACGACATACAGTAAGCAATTAAGAATAAAATGTAAAACATTAAAACATTAAGAATAAAACATCATAGTTTAAACATGTGAATGAAATAAAATACCAGAGCAAAGGAGGCTTCAGACTTTTGGTTATTGAGTAGAGCTACTGCTCGTGGAAAAAAACTGTTTTTGTGACTGGCTGTGGCGGCTTTGACAGCCCGGAGTCGCCTTCCAGAGGGAAGTGATTCAAAGAGTTTGTGGCCAGGGTGAGAGGGGTCAGAGATGATCTTACCCGTTTGCTTCCTGGCCCTTGCAGTGTACAGTACGTTAAACCAGACCATGATGGAGAAGGCGAGGACAGACTTTACGATGGCAGTATAGAATTGTACCATCATTGCCTGTGGTTTCCTCAGCTGCTGCAGGAAGTACATCCTCTGTTGGGCCTTTTTGACTGTGGAGTCGATGGTGGCCCCAATTTTTAGGTCCTTGGAGATGATGGTTCCCAGGAACTTAAGACTCCACAGATGTGACTGTGGTGTTGTTGATGGTGAGTGGGGGGAGGGGAGGGGGAGCTCTCCTAAAGTCTACTATCAATTCCACTGTCAATACTATCAATTCCACTCTCAATAAGTGCATTGAGCTCTAGGTTGTTGTGATGGCACCAGGACGGCAGCTGTGTCACTTCCTGTCTGTAGGCAGATTCCACCCCATCCTGGATCAGTCCAATCAGGGTTATTTTTCTTGCAAACTTTTTTTTAAAAAAATTATTTGAATCGTTGTCTTTTATTTCATTGTAATACCACTTTAAGAGCAAGCAAAAATATTTTTTTTCAGACAGAGAGCAGCTCTCAGCCAGCCAGCCAGCCAGCTCAGCAGTAAGCCTGGTCCTTCATCTTTCATTGAGGAGATCTCTAGGTCTCTGGCCACAGTCTCAAGCAGAATATGTCCATATTTCTCTCTATTTTCACCACTTTCTGTAGTACAGCTGATGCCATGTACCTTTGTCTTGCTTGTGTCGCAGACCTCGACGTATTCTCAATGTCTCAGGCAGACCCAGTGTCCAGTTTCAACCATAATCTCTGCATATTTCTCCCTTTTTCCCTCACTTTCTCCAGTCCAACGCGGGGCGGGCGGGCGGCTCCTCTCTGCCATGTGGCTCTGGCAGCCAGTCTGTGTCTGTGTCTGTGTCTGTGTCTGTGTCTGTGTCTGTGTCTGTGTCTGTGTCTGTGTCTGTGTCTGTGTCTGTGAAGCGGCGGCAGCTGCTTCTGCGGCTGCACCGCCACTGGGCTCGCATACAATTCCCTCTGTGTCTCTCCATCTCTCCGTCTCCCCCTCTTTGCCGGCCGGTGGGCATCTCTTGTTCTTGTTAAGCTGTCATTTAGGATCAAGAATGGTTTCATCCCACTCTTGTGTTTTGTTTTTAGTTTAGAGGTACAACGCCTAAACAGGCCCCCATCACGTCCGCACTGACTAGCGATACCCGCTAACATGATCCTACACGAGGGACAAATTTTTACATTTATACCAAGTCAATTAACCTACAAACCTCTACATCTTTGGAGTGTGAGAGGAAACCAAAGTTCTCAGAGAAAACCCATGCAGGTCACGGGGAGCTGTAGTCAATATCAAACCGGGTTCTCTGGCCCTGTAAGTACTGTAAGGCAACAAACCTACCGCTGCGCCTTCGTGCCGCCCAAGATAGCGATGAAGCCAATGTGGGAGCTACAGACTCTCACATAGACAGGGACAAGCAGCAACTGATGAGGTGGGAGAGCAAGTGGATAAACTGCTCCTGCTAACCCTCACATAGCATTCCCTCTGCATGGACTCAAGGTTTTTGACTGTAAGACTGATGGAATCAACAACCCCTGATGGAATCAGTCCACACCAACCATCAATCACCTGATCACAACAGTTCAATTTCATCCCATTTTCACATCCGGGGAGGAAACCGGAGCACTTGGAGAAAACCCACGAGGTCACAGGAAGAATGTGCAACTCCATACGGTCAGCACCCAAGGTCAGAATCGAATGTGTGTCTCTGGTGCTGTGAGGCAGCAGCTCTACCACTGTTATTTTGATATATACCTTGCTGGAAATGTGATTGCTTTCTGGATTGTATGTCTGGTCGCTCGGCGGCCTAACATCATGAAGTTGGTGGCCTTGCTTGAGACTGACTTTGAGCCCCACCGCGGGGCCGTGGACTTACCATCAGAGTTTGCGATCCCTTGCCTGGGATAGACGCTCCAACCGCGGCCAACGCGTTTCACCATCAAGGAGCTCGCAGTCTCGGGTGGAGGCTGATGTCAGGAAGCTCCAAAGTCGCAGGACCGCCCGCTCTTTATTGGTATGACAGTATGGCAAATCAAATTCCTCGTATGTTGCAAAACGTACTTGGCTAATAAAGTACTATTATGATTATGATTATGATAATGATATGCAGCATCATTAGAATAATAAAATGAATAAGACTTCACAGGAGTAATTACTGAGCAAAATTTTCACTCATGCTTGCTTTGGCAAAATTAGATGACCATGGGTCATCTTACAGAAGGAATAAGAGGTGGAGTGGCAAACAATTGCTTACATAAATTCCAGAGCTCAGAACACAGGCAGCCACAGATGCTTGTTGGGGTTATTGATGAGGCACAGAATTGTGACACGGGAAGAGATCAGGGATTTGCGTTTGACATTCCTAGTTAAAACATTTAATTTGCTGAGGCATGCCATTGGATGTTAGGACTGCAGCCTCTGAGACAGCATATTTTCACTCACCGTCTCCACTAAATCTATGCTGTTTTTTTAAAATTTGCCTTTTTTAATTTTCCCAACCAATACAGGTCCACCACCGATTAGTTAGGTTGATTGTCATGTGTACCGAGTTACAGTGAAAAGCTTTTGTTGCACGCTAACCAGTCAACAGAAAGAGAATACATGATTACAATTGATCCATTTATAGTGTATAGATACATCAAGTTCAAGTTCACATTTATTATCACATGCACCAATTAATGTACAGTGATATTTGAGTTACCAAACAGCCATACAAGTAAAAAGAACACAATACAGGATAGAGTTAAACATCCATCGCAATGGAATCAGCATTCCTCACTGTGATGGAAGGCGATAAAGTTCAGTCAATCTTCCTCCTTTGTTCGCCCGTGGTTGGCTCCTTGAACCTTCTGCAGTCACCACTACGGACGGCCCGATGTACAAGCCCTCTCCGTCGGGATAATTGAAACTCTGTTGCCGGGATGGATGAGAACACACTCCTCGGCTTGGAGTTTCCGAATCGGCCGCTTCTTACCGGAGACCGCGGCTTTACGATGTTAAAGACCACAGGCCAGCGGTCAGGGCACTTTTCCTGCCGATCCCCAGCAAGGGATCCCAGGCTCCGCGATGGTAAGTCCGTGCCGCGCCCGCGGCTAGAAGCTCCAAAGACCGCTGCAGTCAGCAGGCCCCTGCGGTCGGAGTTCCAACACTGGCGATCCTCGGCAAAGTATCTCAGGCTCCGCGATGGTAAGTCCAAGCCGCGCCTGCTGCTGAAGCTCTGGGCCGGTCTCCAATCCGGAGAGGCTGCACCAAACCAGTTGTTAGATCGCAAGGGGGACGAAGATGCGACAAGGAGAAAAGTCGCATCTCCGTCGAGGTAAGTGAAAACAGTTTCCCCCTACACCTCCCTCGACATAAAACATATCGAGAAACATTAAATCGTACATTTAGAGGCACTAAAAATTTTTTTTAAAGTTGAAAGGACAGACTGGCTGCTGGAGAGGCTGCTGCTCGAGGTGCCACATGATAAAGAGAATAACATTTAGCGCAAGGTAAAGCCAGCAAAGTCCGATCAAGGAAAGTCTGAGGGTCTTCAAAGAGGCAAATAGTAGTTCAGCACTGCTCTATGGTTGTGGTAGGATGATTCAGTTGCCTGATAACAGCTGGGAAGAAACTGTCCCTGAATCTGGAGGTGTGCGTTTTCACACCTCTACACCTTTTTCCTGATGGAAGAGGGGAGAAGAGGGAGTGGCCAGGGTTCGACTCGTCTTTGGTAATGCTGCTGGCCTTGCCAGGGCAGCGTGTGGTATAAATGGAGTCAATAGAAGGGAGGTTGGTTTGTGTGATGGGTCTTGGATGGAGCTGTTCCCAAACCAAGCTGTGATGCATCCTGATAAAATGCTTTCTCTGGTGCATCTGTAGAGGTTGTTGAGAGTTGTAGGGGACATGCCAAACTTCCTACGCCTTCTATGGAATTAGAGGCATTGGTGTGCCTTCTTGGTCATTGCTTCAATATGGGTGGACCAGGAGAAGTTGTTGGTGATATTTGAAGTTTTTGAATATCTCTACTTCGGTCAAATTTGCCCCCTGGGGCTGGGGCTCTGGAGCTGGCAGATCCATTCCCATAGCCAACTTCCAATGCCGACTTTGCAGGCCGATATCTTGGCTCCTTGGTTGTCTAAGTGGACAGTTCTGGTACCATTGGACTCCTCTCAGAGGCCGTGACCTCTGTTGCTCTGGCAAAGATAATCCAGAAAAGTTCTGGAACCAAGGATGCTGGAAAATTGGTGGTGGGTCTGTACAATGAAGAGGAAGGACCTTTCTTCTTCTCAGTCAAACTGGCTAATTTTCATTCCAAACTATTTATCTTTAACATTTTTCCTTTAGTTTCAATATGAACTTATGGAAATAAGTAAGGATTGCAGCCCCATATATTCCCCTTTATCACCTCACAACAGAAAGCTTACTCATTCCAATTGAAACTCTCCAAAATCGATCAAATCCAAACTAAACAACCAATTTCTCTTCTCCCTCCCTCAGCTCTCCAATCTATTCAGTCACAACAGCTCTGGTCATTTTCAAATCAGTGTAACATCTTCTGGAAAATTACCATTTGACGTTTTCTCCTTCCTAAGGTACAGATGAAAGAATTTGCTTAGGCAAGGAAAGTAATATTGACATTATAATTTTCCGGATGAGAGGAGTGTAACTGCAGATTAAAATCTTAGCATAGCAGTGAAGTTGAAAAGAGTTGACATCAAAATAGAACAAAAATTACTGCTGCATATGGTATTTGAAATACACTGTTGAACAATGACGCACTTTCATGTGTAAATGGGCCTTTGAGTATTATCTTCCGCTACTCTACAGACTTACTTTAAAGATGCCAATTTTAGAACCTGCAAATTTTGCAATCATCAATTTTTCTTAAACACCATCTGCCACCCACAAGACACTCAAGACTGAGCATCATAATGTGAGAAGGCGTGGGAGACTGCAGATACTGAAATCTGGAGCAAAAAGCAAACTGCTCGAGGGATTTAGTGAGTCTTTAGACTATAGACTTTAGAGATACTGCACAGAAACAGGCCCTTTGGCCCACCGAGTGTGTGCTGACCATTGATCACCCCGTACACTAACACTATTCTACACAGTAGGGACAATTTCACCGAAGCCAATAAACCTACCAACCTGCACGTCTTTGGAGTGTGGGAAGTAACTGGAGCACCCGGAGAAAACCCACACGGTCACGGGGAGAATGTACAGACTCTGTACAGACACTGTCCAGACAACAGCCGTGGTCAGGATAGAACCTGGGTCTCTGGCACTGTAAGGCAGTAACTCTAACGCTGCGCAGCTCTAAGTCAAACAACATGAAAGGATTTGATGCCCGTTTTGGGTCAAGCCTTTGCACCAGGACTGAGAGTGGAAAGGGAAGATAGTCAGTATCTTCTTGTGCCGTTTTAAACCCCATATCTGAGAAGGAATGTGTTGATGTTGGAGAGGGTGCAGAGGAGGTTTACAAGAGTGATCCCAGCAATGACTGGGTTAATGAATGAGGAGCACTTAATGGCTCTGGGCTTGTACTCGCTGCCATTCAGAAGGATGAAGGGGAATCTCAATGAAACCTACTGGATAATAAAGGGCTTGGAAAATGTGGATGTGGGGAAATGTTTCCAGTAATTAGAGGGTCTAGAACCAGAGGGCACAGCCTCAGAATAAAAGGACAAACTTTTATAATGGAGATGAAGAATTTCTTTAGCCAGAGGGTGGTGAATCTGTGGAATTCATTGCCACAGACGGCTGTGGAGGCCAAGAAAGTTGATATTTTTTAAAGCGGAGATTGATAGGTTCTTGATTAGTAAGGGCGTCAAAGCCTATGGGGAAAAGGCAGGAGAATGCAGTTGAGAGGGAAAAATAGATTAGCCATGGCCACATGGCAGAATAGACTTGATGGGGCGAATGACTCTTATGGTCTTATGGTCTATAAAGAAATGAGACGGTAGCAACGTCTGTCCTGCTCTTGACGAATGGTTCCCTTTAAAAATGGATAAATATGGGGATTGAGTGGCAAAATAAGTGTTTTGACATTTGTGTCCCTGATGCGCAAGAGGTTGGAATGCACAAAAGTGATATTCATGTAGTACTATGTTTTTTTTTTCATGATACCCGTGTCATCTCCATTCCTGATGCACAATTAAATTCACTTCCACTCCTGTTCTTGACGATGTACACTATGTGTTACTTCAATGTTTACCTCCAGCGTGTTACACTTCAAACAATCCCCACCTGCTTCGAGTGCAGACTCGGAGAACATTAAATATACAACGTCAGTTGCATATAACTTGAAAAGCTCTGTGGCCTTGAAGTTCAACATTTTTCTGTGTGCATTACAAAACAGTTCACTGACTGATGGATCAAAACGAATAATACACGCAATAATTTACGATTGTGTTCCTAGATTTTCACAACAGTATGTAATCACAGATTCACTCAGCACAGAGAGATGCCTTTGGCCCATATAGCCCATGGCAGCTCTTTAATCATAGTCTCCTGCTCTATCCTCGTAGCTTTGCCCAGTATTTTAGATTGACAATCTAAATTGCTGCCAAACAGCACACCAACGACCCATCTGGCTGTTTGGGTTGTTTAGAAGGATGTTGAAAACCCCATCGTTTATTTGACAGCTTTCCTCATATCCCAGCCAGACTTCAGCTGAAGCAGATCAATTCCTCTGGCTTCACAATTGGCAACTCTTCAACCCATTTGTCTCATGCCTTCTGTTTTTATCATCTCTGGCCTTTGTCCAACCATCTGCCTATCAACCCCTCACCTGTGTTCATCCATCACCTGCCACGTTTTGTACTGCCCCTCCCCTCTTCCAGCATTATTTCCCCTCCCTCTCCCCCCCACCACACACACACACACACAATCAGTCTGAAGAAGGGTCCCAACCTGAATCATCGCTGGTTCACGTCCTCCAGAGATATTGTGTGACCTGTTGAGTTACTCCACCACTTTGTGTCTTTTTTTTGTAAACCAGCAACTACAGTTCCTTGTTATAAGTTATTCAGTTCATTGTGCCTGTGGTATTTTGCTCTGTACCGAATTAGGCAACACGGTGGCACAGCGGTAGAGTTACCGCCTTACAGCGCCTCAGCCTCGATCCTGACTATGCGTACGGAGTTTGGAAAAACCAGAGCAACCAGAGGAAACCCACACAGTCACTGTTAGAACGTGCAAACTCTGCACACCCAAGGTCAGGATCGAACTCGGGACTCTGGCACTGTGAGGCAGCAGCTCTACCTGCTGCGCCACTGTGCCGCCCCAAAGAAACTGTATGGAAAGAATATACAGTAGCTACAGTGGATGGATGGGAAGAGGGCCTGGTGTTCTGGTTTTCTCCCACATCCAAAAGACGTGCAGGTTTGTAGGCTAATTGGCTTCTTTAAAATTGTCCCAAGTGTGTAGGATGTAACTAGTGTATGGGTGGTCATTGGAGTTGTTGGGCTGAAGGGCCTGTCTCTACGCTGTATCTCTAAAGTCTCAAGTCTGGTAATGCAACATTGCTCACAGATTCAACTGAAGCACAAGTAATAGATTGTGGAGCTGATACCAGTTCTGGTGCGATCTATGAGGATGAACACTGGCAAAATAATAGCGTTGTCAGACGACAGAAGATTAAAGTACAATCCAATCTGCTTTGGTGATAGCAAGAATTAAGTAAAGGCAGAAAGCCATTATCACTGCTCCCACATGATTATTGAACACATTGCATTTCCTCATGTAGACAAACACAAAATACCGTGACTTAAGAGGAGGAATTTTCAAAACAGATGTAGGAATAAGAAGCAATTTTGTTTTTATTCTCTCTTGGATGCTTTTATAATTCATTTTCATTGAAAATAATGGATTTTCAATTTTTCCGCTCTTTTGCTATATTTATGCAATTCCCTTTTGAAAACAACTATTGGATCTTCTGTAAACAGCTTTTTAGGCAGTGCAATGCAGATCATAATTCCTGCTAATTGTACGCTGTTATCTACCTTCCGCGTAAAATATCAGTATCAAAAACAACACAAGAAATGGAAGATAGATGCAAAAAGCTGGAGTAACTCAGTGGGATAGGCAGCATCTCTGGGGAGAAGGAATTGGAGACTTTCAGTTCAGGGCCCTTCTGCAGACTGGTTAGGGATAAGGGAACAAGAGATATAGACGGTGATGTGGAGAGGTAAAAAACAATGAATACAAGACGCAAAAAAGTAACAATGATAAAGGAAGCAGGCCATTGTTAGCTGTTTGTAGGTTGAAAACGAGAAGCTTGTGCAACTCGGGTGGGGGAGGGATAGAGAGAGAGGGAATGCCGGGGCTACCAAAAGTGAGAGAAATCAATATTCATACCACTGGGCTGTAAGCTGCCCAAGCGAAATATAAGATGCTGTTAAAGCAAGTGTAGGCCCTTTGTGATTAATACACCATTCAATAACATCTGATCTTTCCTACATTAACCATGTGTCGTTTAATTCTTTAATATCTCAATACCTATTGAATTCTGTCTCAATGGTTCAATACTGCTTTTATTGTCAAGTGCAACCACACAGTGAAATTATTTTCTTACAAAGAATCCAAGCACATCCCCGATTAGCAAGTGTACAGAAATAGTCCACTGATACCGCATGCAAGAGGCTCCATGTTTTGGTGCCATTTTCAAAGTTTGCACTCCAGTTGTTATGAGCGTTGCCCGTTCCAGACAATCTTCAGGCTGCTGTGGGTCTCCAACCATCGCCTTCTCGTAGACGTACGGGTCGACCTACGAACCGACGTCCCTCACCTCGCCCGTCCACCTTTGTTTCCTGGTGGCGCCTCCCGTAACCAACCTCAAGGGCACAGTAGGCCATATCCCGGTTCTTGCTCCTCTCCTACTGGCCGCGCTCCTCACCGGTCACATCCGCCATCGTCTCCTGTGACTGCCCTTGTCTTAACAACTTCCCCAGAGGCAACTCCAACTAACCCAGATGCCAGTAACTGACCCACCTCAGCACTGTTGGCTGGTGAATTCCAAATATTCACCAGCCTGGGTGAGGATGTTACTTCTCATATTCAAGTCTTAGAATCTTAGACCCAAATAGCATTGAAAAAGCCCCACTTGGCACCAACTTGTACATGTTGACCAAGATGCCCCCATCTAAGCTAATCCTATTGTTCCATGTTTGGTCCATACCCCTGCAACAGGCCAACCCAATGTCATACCCCTGCAACAGGCCAACAGGCCTTTAAGACCAAGTTAAGAATCTACAGTTTTTGGAAGTCGAAGGATGCAAGATGTCAGTGGATATGTAGCACATCCTGTGTGCCATCTCCATGTAATCTACTGTGCTTTTTCTCATGTACTTAGGTATGATTGTGCTTTGTATTCTATGATTTTTTTTACTGAATTGTATGCAAAACATAAATTAAATTGTACCTAGGTACATATGATAATAAAGCACAGGTCCACCAAACATTTTCCGGCACCCTTGGTTCCAGAGCCTTGCAGTATTATCCATTTTGCCAGACAGAGGTCACAGCCTAGAGTGGCCATGATACTTGCCCGCAAGGTCGGACTCGGAAGTCGGCTATGGGAACGGATCTGCCGGCTCCGGCCGGGCCAGAGTTTCAGAGCTTCCGGCCATAAGAAGCAAATTTGGCCCGCCGAACACCCCCCGATGTCTCGTTGAGGTCGAGGTCAGTCACCTCGCTCAGCTTAGGCACCAATTTTCAGTGGGGATTGGAAAGCAGTAACAGGATCGGTCCGAGTCAGCATGGTTTTACGAAGGGGAAATCATGCTTGACTAATCTTCTGGAATTTTTTGATAATGTTACCAGGAAAATGGACAAGGGAGAGCCAATGGATGTAGTGTACCTGGATTTATGAAAGCATTTGATAAGGTCCCATATAGGAGATTAGTGGGCAAAATTAGAGCACATGGTATTGGAGGTAGAGTGCTGACATGGATAGAAAATTGGTTGGCAGACAGGAAACAAAGAGTAGGGATTAACAGGTCCCTTTCAGAATGGCAAGCAGTGACTAGTGGGGTACCACAAGGCTCGGTGTTGAGACCGCAGCTATTTCCAATATACATCAATGATTAGATGAAGTGATTAAAAGTACCAGTGTGAACTGTGAGGAGGATGCTATGAGGATGCAGGGTGACTTGAACAGGTTGAATGAGTGGGCAGTTGCATGGCAGGTGCAGTTTAATGTGGATAAATGTGAGGTTATCCATTATGGTGGCAAAAACAGGAAGGCAGATTATTATCTGAATGATGTTAAGTTGGGAAAAGGGGAAGTATAAAGAGATCTGGGGTCCTTGTACATCAGTCACTGAAAGTTAGCATGCAGGTAAAGCAGGCGATAAAGAAAACAAATGGCATGTTGGCCTTCATAACGAAAGGTGTTGAGTATAGGAGCAAAGAGGTCCTTCTGCAGTTGTACAGGGCCCTAGTGAGACCACACCTGGAGTATTGTGTGCAGTTTTGGTCTCCACATTTGAGTAAGGACATTCTTGCTATTGAGGGAGTACAGCGTATATTCATGAGATTAATTCCCAGGATAGCGGGACTGTCATATGTTGATAGAATGGAGCGACTGGGCTTGTATACTCTGGAATTTAGAAGGATGAGAGGGGATCCTTATGATCTTTGATCTCCGCTTTGGGCAGGATCCCCATTCCATGGTCCGTCAAGCCTTTAGGTCCTCCGGTCGGGTTCCCGGTTCTATGGCTGTGGCACCTTGGAAAGGCAGTCTGGATTGAACCCAGGTCGCGGGAGCTCTGAGGCAACAGTTCCACCAGCTGCGCCATTGTGCTAGGCAGTGATGACTGACCACCAGTGCTTGGGTTAGCTGGGGGCAGGCTTACACAGGGTGCCAGCACATGGGAAGGCCGACTGTAGAATAAGGAGGAAGCGTTGGCAACCAGTGAGGCTCTATCTCCAGGCACCCAGCTGGCCAAAGTTATCACTGCTATTGTATATTTACAAATGCCTTTGACATTTGCAAACATTCAAAACCACTTACAGCCTGTTAAAAATTAAAAACAATGTTAAAACCTGATTAAATAAACTTTAATTTAAAAGAGTTATAAACACAGGCACACAAATACACTCACAACAAAATTAAGCTACCTTCATTAAATTAAATGAAGCTTTCCTTGCCTTTCTCCCTGTAGCCAGACTCTTTATTGATTTGAATGGGGGCCATTGTAGCAGGGCCAAGGTTAACCCCGTGCATCCCAAGGATGCTAATTTCCCAGCCCACGTGCAGTTCTCTGGGTGGCACAACGGTGCAGCTGATAGAGCTGCCGCCTCACAGCGCGAGAGACCTGAGTTCAGTCCTGACCTCAGGTGACGCGTGTGTGGAATTTGCACCTTCTGCCTATGACCGCGTGAGATTCCTCCGTGTGCTCATGTTTCATCCCAGGGGCGTGCAGAATTGTAGGATAACTGGCATCTGTAAAATTGCCCCAGTTGTGCAGAGAGTGGTTGAGAAGGTAGAATAACGTCGAACTAGTGTGAATGGGTGAGTGATGGTCTGCGTGGACTCGGTGGGGCTGAAGGATTTGTTTCCTTGCTGTATCTTTCAATCAATCAATAATGCTTCATTGGTGCTTTATTCTCACATGTGGAAACGCACGGTGAAATTATTTTTCTTGCAAACAGTCCAGTAAAGTATTGCCATGCCTAACCACAACCTCCCAATTAGCAAAGTGTACGGAAATTGTCCATTTATCCTGCATGCATGCAGCGCCATGGTTTGGTGACATTTTCAAAGTCCAATCCGTGCTCTAGTTGTTATGAGCGGTGCCCGATCCAGGGATGCCCCAGACTGCTGAAATTGGCACTGCCCCATGGTACTTCATGAGGAGGCAGTTGACAGCACAGTAGAAGCCACCACTGACTCAAACCCATGTCGCCACAGTTTCTGGGACTTTCCCGGAGGTATGCAGACGTCCTGGTATAAGCAACTCCTGCCTCATTGATTTTCACCAGCAATGTTTTTGCAAAAAGCATAGCTGGCTGTCACAGTATGTCCCCCAGTGGCTGTCCCCTACATGCCGCCTCGCCCACACCCCCCTCCCCCACACACCCCTTCCCCACACCCCCCCCCCCCACACACCCCCCCTCCCACAGTGAAAAGCTTCTGTTGCAAGCTAACTAGACAATACATGATTACAAACAAAGACAATGCACGATTACAATTGAGCCATCCACAGTGTACTGATACATTATAATAGGAATAACATGAATAATGTTTAGCGCAAGATAATGCAAGTGAAGTCCGATTAAGGATAGTTCGCAGGTCTCCAATGATATAGAAAGTAGTTCACGTCTGCTCTCTAGTTGTTGGTAGGATGGTTCAAGTTTCCTGATAACAGCTGGGAAGACCAGCCCCTGAATCTGAACGTGTGCATTTTCACACTTCTATACCTTTTGCCTGATGAGAGAGGGGAGAAGAGGTAGTGGCCAGGGTGCAACTCATAGCTGATTATGCGGGTGGCCTTCCCGAGGCAGCGTGAGGTGTAAATAGCGTTAATGGAAGGGAGGTTCGTTTTGCGTGATAGTCTGGGCTTCATCCAAAGTTCCCTGCAATTTCCTGTGGTCTCGGTTGCTGTTCCCAAACCATGCTGTGATGCATCCCGATAAAATGCTTTCTACAGCACATCTGTAGAAGACAACAAAGTGCTGCATAAAATACCCGAGAGGAAGAATGTCATTGCATTTGACTAGCTCACTCTATCATTCAGATTCCATTAGAGGACTAAGAGAATTCACTATCACCCTATCCAAAATACTGTCTGTTACTGGCAGCTGAAGCGTAGATCAATCTATTTCATTTTAACTACTTCAGCCGACTCGGTATTTCTTACACAAAGGGACAACCTATTTCGAACGTCAATGACAAACACAGGCTGGTTAGTATACTTTGGGAAGGCAAACTGCAGAAACGTAAAACTGTAATGGAATATGTCCACAGGCTTTTTAATGGCAGCAATAATATACCTGACTGTACTCATTCAATTTAGTTCAATTTGCATCAATTAGGCAAGGCTTGTAAATAAAGGAAGTTATTGTAATGACAGGCTTCAATGTTCACAGAGCTGGGGAAGGACTGCGTTACTCAAGTTTAACGGGAAGGACATTTCTTGAGTACTTTCAAGATAACTTTCTGCAAGAAAACCATGTTCCAGAACCAACAAAATGGCGAGCATGTTATGTTTGACGGCAATGACTTAGATAATATCGGTAATTTGAATTTCACTGTACCTTAATTGGTACATGTGACAATAAACAGATCTTTGAACCTTTGAACCTTTGAATATTGTAATGTCTGATAGCAATTAACTATGTAATGATCTGATAGCACTACTAAATATTTACAGCTTCAGCTTTTACTTTAGCTTAGTTTAGTTTGCAGGCCCCTCTGCACTGACCACGATCACCCAAAGTCAAAGTCAAAGTCAAAGTACAGTCAATTTTGTTCGTCAATTTTGTTTGAAGGTGCAGAGTGCAGCAGTGATGCACTTAAAGGAACATGCAATCTATCTATATTACTAAATGTTTGATCTTGACCACTTCCTGTTGTTCTTTCTTTCTTTTAAAATCTTTTTATTCATTTTTTTTCAAAAGCAAAAACAAGACAACAAAAAAATAATGATAAACATAACAATGATATTGATACATAGGGAACATTAATGGCAGGGTTAACCATGTTTCATTAATGGCAGGTATAACCTCAATATGAGTCCAGTGTCAAAATACACATTGAATATAGACCTCCCGGTCTCTATGTAAATATAGTTAAATGTTTAAAAGAGAACTTACATGTATAAAAACAAAAAGATAAAAAGAAAAGAAAAATGAAAAAAAGAGAAAAAACAAAAAAACAAAACCCCCCTAAACTTTAAAAAAAAGCAAAACAGAATCTGGGCTGCGAAGAATTTCAACAATTTAAGTCCCTGTTTGTCGTCAAGTCCGTTCCACCATATAAAGGTAAAATAATTATTATAACGTATGAAAATGTTGAATAAATCTTCCCCAAGTCCTATCAAATTTAAACAAGGGCTCAACAATGTCATTTCTAATTTTTGCTAAATTTAAACATGATATCGTTTCAGAGTACCAATGGAGTGTGGTCAGAAGATCCTGTTGTTCTGTGCATTGATTTTAGATAAAACGCTGCCATTTATGGCTGTGATTTTTGGCCATCTTACTCAGAGTCCCCCTCCGCTGTGCAGGACAAGAGGATTTTTCCCATCGATGAAAAATAAAGGAGTTATTAGTGTTTTAAAAATGTTGAGATTCTCTCTCCTGAAAGCCATGCCCCTTCCGGAGGTACTATAAAACCCAGATATGTTGAGTGCCTCAGTCAGTCTCTGCATGATGGGGGAGTGAGAGGGTCACATCTCTCAGACTGAGCTGTGAATAATACTGAATGCATTTCTACTAAACTGTGAGTGTGTTTTTACTGACCTTGAGTGCCCTTAATGTGGTTTGAAAATGAAAATGTGGTTGGTTTGAAATAAAGCACAGCAAATTGTTGTTGGTGGTGGTTGGTTTGAAATAAAGCACAGCAAATGGTTGTTGGTGGTGGTTGGTTTGAAATAAAGCACAGCAAATGGTTGTTGGTGGTGGTTGGTTTGAAAAGGCCAATGATTAAAAGTCTTCACAACTTACTGTTTGCACTGTATATTGATAGTAGGTAAAATGCTACCACTTAAGGCTGTGATTTTTGGCCATCTTACTCAGCCCCCCTCCGCTCATCAGGTGCAGAGGAATCTTCCCATCAATGAAAAATAAAAGTGTTATTAGTGTTTAAAAAAATGTTGAGAATCTCTCTCCTGTCAACCATGAAGACCACACCCCTTCCGGTGGGAGGGGAGAGGGATTATAAAACTCGGAAGTGTGGGTGTGGCACAGTCTCTGCAAGATGGGGAAGGGAGAGGTCATGACTCTGTCTGAGCTGTGAATCAACTGACCACACTGAATGTCTATGAAACTGTGAGTGTGGTGTTTTGTGATGTTTTGTGTGGTTTTATCGTGGTTTCACCCTGCTTGAAATGGTATGAAACTGCATTTGAATTTGGTGACCTTGCACCCTGCATGAAATGGTATGAAACTGCAATTGAATCTGGTGGCCTTGCACCCTGCTTGAAGTGGTAAGAAACTGCACTTGAATTTGGTGGCCTTGCACCCTGCTTGAAGTGGTAGGAAACTGCATTTGAATTTGGTGGCCTTGCACCCTGCTTGAAATGGAATTTCCAGGAATAGTTGTGTCAACTGCCAGCCCACCAGCCGTGAGTGAGCTGCCAGCACATCAGAGCTGCCATCCCAAGAATCCATTTGGCCCACATTGTCCATACGAGCCCTCTGGAAACCAGTCCCTTCAGCCCACAACACCCATACTAGTGCTCCAGAAAGCCCCCCACCCCAACCACTGGCCACCAATATTGGAATTGGTGGAGAGGTGGAATATTGCATCGCGGGACCAGCCCTCCCATGTGAACATGGGACCCAACGGGTCCCACTTAATCTAGTATATTATTAAAACTCTCATCTTGACCACTTCCTGTCTGCGTTGTAATTAAAGTTGTGCAAAAATGATCCCCCATAGCGCTACAAATTTTCGCCACCTTACCCACCATTCTCCTCTGCTGCAAGTCAAATACGTTTTGTTCCGATCGGTGAAATAGTACAAAAGTTATGGATTTGAAGGTTCCCCCTCCCCCACACCCCCCCTCCCCCACATCCTCCTCCTCCACACACACCCTGCCCCACACCAGCCCTCTCCCCCACACCCCCTCCCCCCATACCCCACAACCCCCACCCCCACAGCCCCCTTCCCTCACAGCCCCCCTCCCCCCCCACACCCCCTCCTCCACACACCCCCCTCCACCACACTCCCCTGCCCCCCCCCCCCCCCCCCCTCCCCAGAGAGGTCGAACATTGCTTTGGGGGAACGGGTTGCATTCAGGGAACAGGTGAGTGGTGGAATATTGCATTGGGAAATGGGTTGCGTTGGGGGGGGGACCAGGCCTCTTGTGTGACTGGGACCCAACGGGTCCCACTTAGTCTAGTACACAATAAAATTTAACACAAACATCCACCACAGCATTCTTCACAGTCCTTTGTTCACCCGTGGTCGAGGCCATAAACCCTCCGCAGTTGCCGCTACGGACAGCCCAATGTACAGGCCCTCTTGTTGGGATGATCAAAACTCCAACGTCGGGATGGTCAAACACACTCCGCGGCTCGGAGGTCCGGAATCGGCACTTTCCTACCGGTGACCACGGCTTCAGGATATTATAGGCCGCGGGCCGGCGGTCGGTTCTCTGGCGCTCCCCGGCAAGGGATCCCAGGCTCCGGATGGTAAGTCCACGCCACGACAGCCCCCATGGCGCCAAAATCACCAGGCCAATGATCGGAGCACTCTTCTCTGGCGACCCCCAGCAAGGGTTGGCTCGCTCCGCGATGGAAAGTCCACACTGTGCCTGCTGCTGATGCTCCGGGCCCGACTACGGGAAAGGCCGCTCCAATCCATGCTGTTGTCTCCTCTTCATGGAGGAGGTGACCGAAAACGGTTTCCCCCTTCCCCCCCCCCCCCCCCCCCCCCCTCCACCCCCCACACAAACACACCAAGCGACACCTAAGCTAACATTAAACACACCAAAAAACAAAAACAAAAAAATAAAATTAAGGTAAATTTAAAAAACAAATTTATTGCCTGACCTGCACACTAGCTCTATCCTAGACACTAGGGACAATTTACAGAAGCCAATTAACATACAACCGCCTATGCCTATGGAACGTGGAGGAAACAAGAGCAACCGGAGAAAACCCACGCGGTCACAGGAAAACGTACAAACTCCATACAGGCAGCACCGCCAGTCAGGATTGAACCTGGGTCTCTGGCATTATGAGGCAGCATCTCTACCACTGCACCACTGTGCCAACCACTTTGTAGTAGAGTAAGTCAGCAGGTCAGGCAGAATCTCTGGAGGAAAAAGATGTGTGACGTTTCAGGCTGGGTCCTTCTTCAGAAGAAGGGTCTGTTTCTCCAGAGATGCTGCCTGACCCGTTGAGTTACTCAGGCATTTTGTATTTATCTTATGTAGGCTTTTGTTTCAAATTGACTCATACACATTCCATGTTTGTTCTTCAGCCCAAACCTCTTTTTTTTATTCCTGCAGGGCATAAACTAATTTCAAGGGCAATTTTAAAGTCAACGGATATTAATGGCACCAAACACTGCACGAGTTATTGGCACGCCAAGTTCCCCCTTTGAAATAAAATGCAAACTCTGGGCCCTGAAGGCAGACCAGAACTCATTAAGCATTTAACAAGGAAGACATGTCCCAATTTAGTAAACAACAACTAATAGTTTAAAAGTTTTAATTTAATTTAAAGAAGCAAAGCAATGGACAGGACAGTGAGTAATTGCATTACCAAACCTGGAGAAAATGGTACAGCATGAAGCAGCAGTTTGTCTAGAGAATTGGCCTCTGCAATCAATCTATCACTGGACAACACTACACGGGGCATGTAAATCACAATCCTCGGTCTTCTTCGCCTATATTTGACTGAGCAGAGGAACAGCAATGGTCCAAAGAATAATGGAATTAAATAATGGAGACTGATTCTTGATTTTAAGTTAAAGTTAAGGTAAGTGAAAGGACCCACAGGTAAGTTTTGAAACTCAGTCTGAGGTGGTGTATTCAATAATTCTTGTTTGCTCCAAGTTTGAACACTAATGGATAAGTCAAGGGTGAAGTCCAGACGAGTCGCGGGGAGACCTGCTACAGAAGACTGCGGGACCGCGGGTAGCGGGCGGCCGTCGATTTCGCCATCCAAGTCGCTGACGATTCTAGCAGCGACTTCAGACTTGGTGACCCTGGAGAGCACCGTGGCTACCCCGAGAGGTGGGAAAGCTAAGCAAAAATCTGTGAGGCCTATTGACTCGGACGAGTCAGGCCAGGAAGGTGCACCTCCTGCAATGGACAACGTCTTCGGACGTCTGTCCCGGATGCAGCACCTCATGGAGAGGATGCTCCACCACGATATACTAGACACGGGGTCATATCAGAGCGGGTCTCCTCATGAGCCCGTGGCAGTGCCTGGTTCAGGGCTGCATGATGTCTCCCTGTCTGAGGAGGGGAGCATCCAGCGTCAGTTTTGGGCTGGCTCAGAGTTCGGCGGTATGTCCGGGGAGCATACCACGATGCACGGGCTGCGCCAAGCATAATTACCCGCATTGGCATTGAAATTTGCGATACCACAGCAAATTGGCGAGCCGCTCGATGAAAAATTGGCAGCCAGTATAAACTACCTTGCTTCACACCAGCTCCAAGAGAAAGCAATGGTGGATACGGCCATGAGGTACCACACGCCTGTTAACTGTGTGTCCCTTAAAGTGCCGGCTGTAAACAGCTCGATATGGAATTATATCGGTGGAGGCATCAGAAACCAGGAGGTGAAACTCCAGAGAATTCTGAGCCTGCTGGCTTCAGGCATCACGGCCTTTGCCAGGTCGGTGGATGGAGGTCCTCTGTCGGATGGACAACAAGATGCGCTGGCAGTGTTATGCAATGCGCACTTTGAAATAAATTGCTACCGCCAAAATGCCATCCGCCCAGCCCTGAATCCGAACTTTGCGGGATTATGCAGGGCCAGCAATGTGCAGCCGCCAAATTACCTGTTTGGGGAATATCTGCCGAAACAGGTCAAAGACCTAGACGACGAGGTGAAAGCCATGGAGCTAATCCAAGCTCCACCAACGAGCAGAGCTTTGTGTTTCCGACGACAACACCTCGACGCCTCTACCAGCAGCAAAAGGTCGCCTGAAGCTGGTAGCAGCATGAAGGCCGAACGCTTTGGGCAAAGGTCTTTTTTAGGGCATGGCCCAGGCCGGCCCACATCAAAGATGCGCAGTTCGCGCACTCCAGCAGCTCTACCCCCCAAACATCGGGGGCGAAAATAAATATCACGAATCAACCAGTAACCATGGAGGTAGGTGTGTCTGGTTCTTTCCGTAACATAAGATATAACCATATAACCATATAACAATTACAGCACGGAAACAGGCCCTCTCGGCCCTTCCAGTCCGTGCCGACCATTTGTTTTCCCCTAGTCCCATCTACCTGCACTCAGACCATACCCCTCCACGTCCATATACCTATCCACTTTACTCTTAAATGTTAAAATCGATCCTGCCTCCACCACTTCTGCTGGAAGCTCATTCCACACAGCCACCACCCTCTGAGTAAAGAAGTTCCCCCTCCCGTTACCCCGAAACTTCTGTCCCTTAATTCTCATGTCATGCCCTCTTGTTTGAATCTTCCCTACCCTCAATGGGAAAAAAACGTATCCACTTTAACTCTGTCTATCCCTTTCATCATTTTAAAGACCTCAATCAAGTCCCCCCCTTAACCTTCTGCGCTCCAAAGAATAAAGACCTAACTTGTTCAACCTTTCTCTGTAACATAGTTGCTGGAACCCTGGCAACATTCTAGTAAATCTCCTCTGTACTCTCTCTATTTTGTTGACATCCTTCCTATAACTAGGCGATCAAAATTGTACACCATACTCCAGAATTGGTCTTACCAATGCCTTGTACAATTTTAACATTACTTCCCTACTCCCTATAATCAATGCTCTGATTTATAAAGGCCAGCACACCAAAGGCTTTCTTTACCACCCTATCTACATGCGATTCCACCTTCAGGGAACTATGCACAGTTATTCCTAGATCCCTCTGTTCCACAGCATTCCTCAATTCCCTACCATTTACCATGTACGTCCTATTTTGATTTGTCCTGCCAAGATGTAGCACTTCACACTTAACAGCATTAAACTCCATCTGCCATCTTTCAGCCCACTTTTCCAAATGGCCCAAATCTCTCTGTAGACTTTGAAAATCTACTTCATTATCCACAACACCACCTATCTTAGTATCATCTGCATACTTACTTATCCAATTTTCCACCCCATCATCCACATCATTGATGTACATGACAAACAACAGTGGACCCAACACAGATCCCTGAGGCACCCCACTGGTCACCGGCTTCCAACCTGACAAACAGCCATCCACCATTACTCTCTGACATCTCCCATTCAGCCACTGTTGAATCCATCTTGCTACTCCGCCATTAATTCCCAAAGATTGAAACTTCTTAACCAACCTTCCATGGGGAACCTTGTCAAAGGCCTTACTGAAATCCATATAGACAACATCCACTGCTTTACCCTCATCAATTTCCCTAGTTACCGCTTCAAAAAATTCAAGAAGGTTTGTCAAACATGACCTTCCAGGCACAAATCCATGTTGACTGTTCCTGATCAGACCCTGTTTATCCAGATGCTTATATATATTATCTCTAAGTATCCTTTCCATTAATTTGCCCACCACTGACGTCAAACTAATAGGTCTATAATTGCTAGGTTTATTCTTTGAACCCTTTTTAAACAATGGAACAACATGCGCAGTACGCCAATCCTCCGGCACTATTCCCGTTTCTAATGACATTTGAAATATTTCTGTCATAGCTCCTGCTATTTCTACACTAACTTCCCTCAATGTCCTAGGGAATATCCTGTCAGGACCTGGAGACTTATCCACTTTTATATTTTTCAAAAGTGTCAGTACTTCCTCCTCTTTGAATCTCATAGTTTCCATAGCTACTCTACTTTTTCCCCTTAACTCACAGAGTTCAATATCCTTCTCCTTGGTGAATACCGAAGAAAAGAAATTGTTCAATATCTCCCCCATCTCTTTTGGCTCTGCAGATAGCTGTCCATTCTGGTTCTCTAATGGTCCAGATGTGTGGGTCACTCACAGGTTGGGGGGAGATTACACTAATTTTTGAATGAATGGCATTGGATAACATCAGATTTATTTATACTGCACAGTGTACAAGGGTTTCAAATCAAATTATTTTCTGATTCGTTTCCACCCTCACAGCATACACCAAGCCGGTCCTTTATTCATTCACAACAGGAGGGTTTGGATGTACAAGCAGAAATTCAGTCGTTATATACAAAAGGGGTAATTGAGAAGTCGAGTCATGAACCTCACCAATTTGTATCCAATATTTTTACTAGACCGAAGAAGGATGGAGGATGCTGAATCATCCTTCACTTGACTCGACTTAACTCCTTTATGCAGTATAGACATTTCAAAATGAAAAACCTTGTTACTGCCAAACAACTAGTTTCCAAAGGATGTTACATGGCATCGGCCTCAAAGATGCATACTATTCGGTGCCCATTCATAGGGATCACCGGAAATATTTGAAGTTTAGCTGGATGGGGCAACTATGGCAGTTTAAAGCATTGCCTAATGGGTTAACCTCAGCTCCCAGATTATTTACAAAATTGTTAAAACCAGCACTTGTGCTATTATGAGCACAAGGTCATATTGTAATGGCTTATTTCGATGATATCCTGATCATAGGTAGAACTCTAAAAATAGCTAAATGAGCTATTACAGCCACCAGACTCTTGTTTGAGAGATTGGGGTTTCTCACCCATCCAATTAAATCCAAGTTGACACCATCTAGGGTGATTGATTATTTGGCATTTACCATTAACTCAAATCACATGTCTGTGACTGCCTTTGGGCAAGAGATTGGAATTAATAGAAGCTTGTAATTATCTCATTGTAAAACAGCAACCTTCTATTCGACAAGTAGCAGTGTAATTGGCAAATTAGTGACTGCTTTTCCAGTTGCAAAGTTTGGGCCTTTGCATTATCAAAATTTACAACGTGCAAAAGAGAAGGCACTCACATTCCATGCAGGTCACTTCGATAGACCTATGCATTTACCAGTGAAGCCATTTCCGAGTTACAATGACGTCCAATATTCGGCATTGCTCCAGTAATATTTTGGTCAACAGTCCATCAATGATATTACAAACTGATATTAGTGCTCTGGGATGGGGAGCTACTGATACCATCTCTAGCTGTGGTGGCAGATGGAATGCGCATGAGTCATCGATTCTTCATTGGTATGGTATTAACTACTTAGAGTTGCTGGGAGCACTCTATGGGTTAAAGGCTTATTGCAGGAATATGCATTATCTGCATGTTCGACTTCAAATTGACAACACCACAGCGGTGGCTTACATTAATCACATGGGTGGAATTAAGTCTGTATCCTGTGATAAATTGGCTCACCTCATTTAGCACTAGTGCATTGCAAAAAATATTTGGATTTCAGCTACCTACCTGCCAGGTAGGCTCAATATGGTGGCAGGCACCAGGTCACGGAAATTCAATGACAACACAGAATGGATGTTGAATCATAACGTATTTAATGATATTATCGATCGGTATGGAACATCGGATATCGATTTGTTTGCATCCAGACTCAATCACCAGTTACCAAAGTATGTTGCATGGGAACCAGACCCAGGGGCAGTGGCGGTGGATGCATTCTCGCTACATTGGGGAGGAATGTTCTTTTATGCATTCTCCCCATTCTGCCTCGTCAGTCATTGCTTGCTGAAGATCAAACAAGACTCTGCCTCAGGCATTCTGGTAGTGCCTAACTGGCCTACACAGCCATGGTTCCCAATCATACTGGGAATGATCACAGAGCCTTTTATGGCCGTTCCCAAAGGCAGTAATCTGCTAGTCCACCCTGTAACTGGGGAGAAACATCTACTCCATGACCGAATCAATTTATTGGTTTGCAGAGTCTGAGAAGACTCGGACTGTCTGATCGCACGGTGGATGTACTCACTGCGGCCTGGAGAGACAGTACGAAAAAACTGTACATTTCCTATATTAAGAAGTGGGAAGTGTTCTGTTCACAATCGTACACATTTATTTTGTACAACACAGCACATATAACCAATGTATTGGAGTTCCTCTCAAAACTGTACTTTGATGAGAAGTTGAGTTATAGTGCTTTAAATTATGCTAGAAGTGCACCGTCGGCATATTTGTGGCTGGGGTCGGGACACCACTCTGTTGGGTCTCACCCTCTGGTATCCAGGTTCATGAAGGGTGTCTTCAACTCGAATCCTCCCAGGCCCAGATACTCGGAAATATGGGATGTTTGCAAGGTACTAACACTGCTTTGCAGGTGGGCACCGGCAACATCTCTGTCCCTGGTCCAGTTCACTTTCAAGGTAGTGATGCTCATGGCGTTGGTGTCAGTGCAACGCGTCCAGTCGTTGCATAAGCTGCGGCTGGATAACATGATTATGTCTGCTAATAGTATCACATTTTATGTGCATGACCTAGTCAAGCAGAGTAGACCAGGTACTTCCGGTCTCAAACTACATTTTGTGGCATACCCCTTAGACCTTCGGTTATGTGTGGTCACACACCTCCGACAATATATGAAGGTCATTAAGAGCCTCAGGGGCTTGGAACTAGCACTACTTGTTAGTTTCAAGAAACCCCATGAAAAGGTTTCAGTACAGACCATCTCCAGGTGGGTAAAACGGGTTCTGGCTTATGCAGGAGTAGATACTGACATTTTTTAATCCTTCTTCACCAAGGCTGCATCTACGTCAGCAGCAAGGGTTATGGACGTCCCGTTGGACCATATCCTAGTGACTGCAGTATGGTCCATGGAGCCCACTTTTCAGATGGTCTATAATAAACCTATCGCCAGACCGGGGGTTTTTGCCGACTCCATTTTAAGTTCCGTTTTATAATTTCCTTTGGATGAGAGGGTTCATTATTGTTATAATTTGTCCATTAAAGCATCAGCATGTTTTAAAAATCTGTCATGTCTTAATGCATTATTCTCTCATCCTTGGTCAACCAATACAGTGTGTGGCATGGACTTGTGTCCACGGCATGAAATCACAGAGCTTTAAAATCTTCACGAAGTCACTCACGTGACTCCGAAGTAAAATAGTAAGATAAACGAGAACTTACCAGTTTGAAGTTTGATCTTTATTTTATGAGGAGTTACGATGAGGGATTACGTGCGCTCCGCTCCCAACCCTCTTAAAGGTCAGCTGGTAGTTCTAGTTTCTCGAATCTTACTATAATTAGTTCAACAACTGTGATTTCACACCGCTGCTTTGAAGGTTGACACGCATGCAGGCTGGCGGGCTTCTTCACGTAATCCCTCATTGTAACTCCTCATAAAATAAAGATCAAACTTCAAACTGGTAAGTTCTCATTTAATCTTACTATTTGGTGTCATTCCATTCCCTTGGGGGAAAGGACAAAAGCAGAAATAATTTATTTCTCGCTAACACCAGGGTGGTGCAACGGGAGGGACCCGGGTTCGATCCTGACTATGTACGTTCTCCCCGTGACTGTGTGGGTTTTCCCAGGATGCTCCCACATTCCAAAAACATGTAGCTGTGTAGGTTAAATGTGTAGGATAATGTGTAGTGTGTAGGATAATGCTAGTGTGGGGGGATCGGAGGTCGGAGTGGACTCAGTGGGCCGAAGGGCCTTTTCCTACTGTACCTCTAAACTAAACTGATCTCTCTAACGACATTTAAAATACATTTGGACAGATACATGGATAAGAAAGGTTTTGAGGGATATGGGCCAACAGAGGCAGGTGGGGCTAATGTGGATGGGGTATCTTGGTCTGCCTGGCCAAGTTGGGCTGAAGGGCCTGTTTCCTTGCTTCTGCCCACAAACCGACCGTTGATCACCCTTACACTAGTTCTATGTTATCCCACTTCCGCATCGTACATACTCGGTGCAATTTGCAGAGGCCAATTAACCTACAATTAAACTACAATTAACCTATAATTAACCTAATACATCTTTGGAATGTGGGAGGAAACCAGAGCTCTTGGAGAAAACCCACACAGTGACAGGGAGAATGTGCAAACCCAGTATAGACAGCACCTGTAGTCAGGATTGAGCCCGATTCTCTGGTGCTGTGAGGCAGCAGCTCTACTGTAGTGCTATAGTGCTGTCCCACTGTGCTGTATGACTATGACACTATGGTCCAATTATTCTTCCTCAAAAATACATGAACTGAATGGAGAAACAAGGAATTGTGGATACTGGGATTTAGAGCAAAGCACAAAGTGCTGGAGGAACTCAGCGAAAAAGGCAATAACTGTGGAGGGAAATGGACAGACGGCATTTTGAGTTGGTATCCCACTTTTTTTGTAAAGCAGCATCTGCAGTTCTTGTCTCTGCAATTAAGAAGAATACGAGAGATGTAGATGCTGAAACTTGTGAGCAAAAAAACAAAGTGGAGGAGGAACTCAAAGGATCAAGCAGCTTGTATAGAGGGAAATGGACAGACGATATTTTGTGTCAGGATCTTTCTTCAAAGTCAAAGTCAAAAGAGTTTATTGTCATGTGTCCCTGACAGGACAATGAAATAGCACAACAGAACATAGTAGGCATTGACTACAATTATATACGTAAATACACACATGAATGAATAAATTGATAAAGTGCAAATAACAGATGGAGGGGTATTAATGTTCAGAGTTTTGTCCGAGCCAAGTTTAATAGCCTGATGGCTGTGGGGAAGTAGCTATTCCTGACCCGGGTCGTTGCAGTCCTCAGGCTCCTGTACCTTCTACCCGAAGGTAGCAGGGAGATGAGTGTGTGGCCAGAGTGGTGTGGGTCCTTGATGATGCTACCAGCCTTTTTGAGGTAGTGACTGTGGTAGATCCCCTCAATGGAAGGAAGGTCAGAGCCGATGATGGACTGGGCAGTGTTTACTATTTTTGTAGTCTTTTCCTCTCCAGGGCTCTCAAATTGCCGAACCAAGCCACGATGCAACTGGTCAGCAAGCTCACTACTGTGCACTTGTAGAGGTTAGAGAGAGTCCTCCTTGACAGACCGACTCTCCGTAATCTTCTCAGAAAGTAGAGGCGCTGATGAGCTTTCTTAATAATTGCATCTGTGTTCTCGGACCAGGAAAGATCTTCACAGATGTGCACGCCCAGGAATTTGAAGCTCTTGACCTTTTCAACCATCGACCCGTTGATATAAACAGGACTGTGGGCCCCCATCCTACTCCTTCCAAAATCCACAATCAGTTCCTTGGTTTTGCTGGTGTTGAGGGCCAGGTTGTTGTGCTGGCACCATATGGACAGTCGCTCGATCTCTCTACTGTACTCTGACTCATCCCCATCAGTGATACGTCCCTCAACAGTGGTGTCGTCAGCGAACTTGATGATGGAGTTCGCACTATGATCGGCTACGCAGCCATGAGTATAGAGTGAGTACAGCAGGGGGCTGAGCATGCAGCCTTGAGGTGCTCCCGTGCTGATTGTTATCGTGTCTATCACATTTCCACCAATATGAACAGACTGTGGTCTGTGAATGAGGAAGTTGAGGATCCAATTGCAGAGGGATGCGCAGAGACCCAGTTCTGCGAGTTTGGTAACGATTGTGTTAAATGCCGAGCAGTAGTCAATGAATAACAGCCTGACATATGAGTTTTTGTTGTCCAAGTGGTCCAGAACGGAGTGGAGGGCCAGCGAGATCGCATCCACCGTTGATCTGTTGTGGCGGTAAGCGAACTGCAGTGGGTCCAGGTTTTTGTCAAGGTAGGAGTTGATTTGCGCCATGATCAACCTCTCAAAGCACTTCATCACCACAGGCGTTAGCGCCACTGGTTGATAGTCATTGAGGCACGTCACCTTGCTCTTCTTGGGCACCGGTATTATTGATGCCCTTTTGAAGCAGGTGGGAACTTCAGACCTCAGAAGTGACAGGTTGAAAATGTCCGTATAAACTCAAGCCAGTTGGGCCGCACAGGTTTTTAGAACACAACCAGGTATACCATCAGGTGCAGACGCTTTTCCGGGGTTCACCCTTCTAAAGGATTTCCTGACGTCGGCCTCTGTGGCTGAGACTGAAATACCATCACAGCAAATGGGGGCTCGGGAAGGCACATCGGTGTTCTCCCTATCAAAGTGTGCGTAAAACGCATTGAGTTCATCAGGGAGTGATGTATCGCCGACATCCGAGCTGCCTCCTGGTTTCGCCTTGTAAGAGGTGATTGCATTCAGTCCCCGCCACAGCTGCAGAACATCTGTCTCATCCTCCAGCTTGGAGCAGAACTCCCTTTTGGCCTTTTTGATGGCCTTACCAAGGTCGTATCTGGACTTCGTGTAGACCACTGTATCATCAGACATGAATGCCCGGTGTCTGGTCTTCAGAAGAGTGTGGATCTCACAGTTCATCCAATGTTTCTGATTGGTAAACACTCGGAAGGTTTTGATGGGTATGTAGTCCTCCACACATTTCTTAATGAAGACTGTAACGACTGTGGCGTATTCATTCAAGTCCGTTGCCGAGTCCTTGAACATTGCCCAATCTACAGACTCCAAACAGTCCTGTAGTTGTTCCTCTGCCCCCCCCCCCCCCCCCCCCCCCCCCAGACCAGCTCTGTACTGTCCTCACTCAGGGGGTGCGCTCTTTAATTGATGCCTGTAGGCAGGAAGAAGCAGCACCGCGGTATGGTCGGTTCAGAGCAGCCCTGTGTTGCTTTAAGAGGTCGGGTTGTACAGCTAATGATATAATCAATCGTGCATTAGCTACACTGTGATTAGCGATCTCAGCAGCTGCATTAAGATCCAACCAGTAATGTTTTCTTTATTAGCCGCCTAAACCAAGGATAATGCCTGCAGCGTTCAGCAATTAAAGGTTCTCTGAAGAGGTTGACACAGCTTCTGCCAGACCCAGTTTACAATGTTTAAATCATGTGCACAAACCATCATTGTCAGCAGTATCTCCATGTTAAGTACATCATAAAACTATAAGAGATAGATACAAAATGCTGGACTACTCAGCGGGTCAGGCAGCATCTCTAGAGAAAAGGAATAGGTGACATTTCGGGACGGAACACTTGCCAAAATGTCACCTATTCTATTTCTCCGGAGATGCTGTCTAACCCACTGTTACTCCAGCATTTTGTGTCCATCTTCAGTCTAAACCAGCATCTACGGTTCCTTACTATACATAAAACTATGAGACATAGGAGTAGATTTAGGCCGTCCAGCACATCGAGTCTGCTCTGCCAGTGCCATTTGACCATGCCTGATCTATTTTTACCTCTTAACACCATTCTCACGCCTTCTCCCAGTATCCTTTGCCACCCTTACTGATCAAGAATCTGTCAACCTCACCATTTAAAATACCCATTGACTTGATCTTCGCAGTCATGTGTGCCAATGAATTCCACAGATTCTCCACCCTCTGAATAAGGGGTAAGCCATTTAGAATGGAGATGAGGAAAAGCTTTTTCACACAAAGGGTTGTGAATCTATGGAATTCTCTGCCTCAGAAGGCAGTAGAAGGTCAATTCTCTGGATGCTTTCAAGAAAGAGTTAGATAAAGTTCTTAAAGATAGCGGAATCAGGGATTATGGGGAGAAAGCAGGAACGGGGTACTGCTTGTGGATGATCAGCCATGATCACGGTGATTGACGGTGCTGGCTCGAAGGGCCGAATGACAATAGACAATAGACAATAGACAATGGACAATGGGTGCAGGAGTAGGCCATTTGGCCCTTCGAGCCAGCACCGCCATCCAATATGTTCATGGCTGATCATCCCCAATCAGTACCCCATTCCTGCCTTCTCCCCATATCCCCTATGTTTAAGAGCTCTATCGAGCTCTCTCTTGAAAGCATCCAGAAAACCTGCCTCCACCGCCCTCTGAGACAGAGAATTCCACAGACTCACCACTCTTCTCGTCCTACTCCTGTACCTATTGTCTATTGTCTATTGTCTCTTCTCCTTTCTAAAAGCCCTCTGGGCACAACCTCAGAATCTTCTCCACATCCACTCTATCCAGGCCTTTCATTATTCGGTAGGCTTCAAGGAGATTCCCTCCTTCATCCTTCTAAACTCCAGCGAGTACAAGCCCAGAGCCTTCAAATGCTCCTCATATATTAACACAATCATTGCTGGGATCATGTTCGTAAACCTTCTCTGCATATCAGCACAAGATGCTATAATATTTCATGTAGATCTACCCCCACGGACGCTTGAGTCTTTGAGTGCCGTTGGGCCGTGGGAGTCGGTGGGGGGGGGGGCAGTTCATTTCATGAAGAGTGCATGGGCCCCAGTCCCAATGGATCCCTATGCCCAGGTTTCTCCACCCCAATGTGGCAGTCCTTTCTGCTGCTACCAAGGAGAGAGTTCCGTACGCGCAAACTCTCTTCACTGTGGTTAGTGTGGAATTAAACAGTGATGGCAAGCTCCACAGGAACTACAGAGGCTGCCACATTAATGCCAGCAGCACTCTGCAGGGTGCAAAGAAACATAGGATTAGATTGTCATGGAGATGCTTAGAAGAGGTGTGTGTGTGCGCGTGTTTATGTACGTCTGTGTATGCATGCCTGTGTCAGTGTGAGAGTGTGCGTGAGAGCGCATGTGTGAGTGTATGTGTGTGTGAGTGTATCTGTGTCTGTGTGAGTGTGTGTGTGTGCATGTGCGTGTGCGTGTGTGTATGTGGAGGAGGATTGGAGGTGGATCAGGATAGGAACATTTAACATATTGTGGTGCTGTCCTAGAGTCATAGAATCATTGAGTCATACAGCACAGAAACAGGCCCTTGCCCATGCTGACCAAGATGCCTCACTACACTGGTCTCACCCGCCCGCGTTTGGCCCATATCCCTCTAATCACTGTCTTTTAGTTGTTACGTAGCTGTTTCAACTAACCCTTCTGGTAGCTCATTCCACACACCCAACGCCCTCTGTTGCCCCTCGGGTTCCTATTAAATCTTTACCCCTCTCACCTTAAACCTATGTTTGGTTCTTGATTCCCCGACTCTGTGCAAAAAACTGAATTTACCCTACGTATTCTCCTCATGATCTTCCACACCTCTACAAAATCACCCATCATCCTCCTGCGCTCCAAGGAATAAAGTCCTAGCCTGTCATAGCACAGTCTCTGCATCTATAATGACGTTACCATCCCCATACAGTGCCCTGAATTTATCTCGTATTTCTGAGTTTATCCTGAGTCATAGAGCACTGAAGCAGACTCTTCAGCCCACGTGTCCATGCTGGTCTTTGGGTAGTCATCTATACCAATCCCATTTACTAGCACATGGTCCATAACATTGATCCTTCATCCAAATACATCTTATAAAGCTCGCCAAAATGCCCCATGCCATGTCACAGCATGGTTTGGGAACAGCTCCATCCAAGAGCGTAAGTAATGTAAGAGAATTTGTGTGATGGTCTGGTGCAGCCCGGACCATCACACAAACCAACCTCCCTTTGATTGACTCCATCTACACTTCACGTTCCCTAGGTAAGCACACCAGCATGATCAAGAACAAGCCTCAGCGTGGTCACTCCCTATTTTCCTCTCTCCCATCAGGCAAGAGGTACCGAAGTGTGAAAACGTGCCCCATCAGGTTCAGGGACAGTGTCTTCTAAGCTGTTATCAAGCAATTGAAACATCTTATCACCAATTAGAGAGCAGTCCCAACCTCCCATGGAGACCCTTGGAGACCCTCAGATTATCTTTAATCGGACGTTACTGGACTTTATCTGGCACTAAACATTATTCCTTTTATCCTGTATCTGTACACCGTGGACAGCTTGATTGTGGTCATGGAGTCTTTCCGCTG
The DNA here is from genome assembly GCA_035221665.1 of Okamejei kenojei. Lineage (NCBI taxonomy): Eukaryota > Metazoa > Chordata > Chondrichthyes > Rajiformes > Rajidae > Okamejei > Okamejei kenojei. The sequence goes on along the minus strand of CM069145.1, from coordinate 34,222,389 downwards.
ACAGGACAGCATGCAACAAAAAAGCTTTTCACTGAACCTTGGTACACGTGAAAATAAACTAAACTAAACTAAACTAAACTGAACTAAACTGAACTAAACAAAACTAGTGTATGTCCTTTAGGTTGTGTGGCAGAGTTGTCATCTCCAGGAGTTGTCAGTAATTGCCTCTTTAATCCCATCAAGTTTGTAATGCATTCACAAGTTTAACATTTCATGTGGGAGGATAATTCTGGAAGTTTAATTTCCTCAAAGAATTTCCGTCTGTTCCATTGATTTTCTGTCTCTCTTCTGCATAAATTGATTGTACGGTCCTTTTAAAAGTCTTTCTCAAGTTGAAAGTTCGGCTTTTTTAAACTATTCTTGCCAGGTGATCAGAACAATACCAGCCGTGAAAGATCACAGACAACGAAAGTAAATCCACAGTAGCTTCAATTAAATTGTTCCAACAGAACAATAAGAACAATATCCCAGCCCTTCCTGCCCCACCTCGCTCTCAGCATCCTGGAGGGACCATTCTGTTTGCAACTTAATCCACTCTCCCATCTCCACCAACTACTATGAAGATCGGTCCCGGTCCAAAGCACCAACATTCCATATCCCTCCACAGATATTGAGTTAGAGTCATAGAGTCATGTAGCAAGGAAACAAACCCTAAAGCCCAATTCATCCATGCCCAACCAAAATGCCCCATCTAAACTGGTCCCATTTGCTCACGTTTGGCCCATATCCCTCCAAACGTTTCCCATCCATGTACCCGTCCAGATGTCTTTTAAATGTCTTTTACCCACTGGAGTTCCTCAGTTGTTTGTTCTTTGCTCAAAATTCCAGCATCTACAGTTTATTGTCTCCCCACCAATTATCCCCCTTCTTCCAGCACTAGCTACAGGAGATTCAAAACTTGTGTTTTGCTGCAACCCTTCCCACCATGGGTAATGGATTACTTAGAAATGCAAAAGTGCAAAAGGATCTTGAAATGTTTAAGAAGGAACTGCAGATGCTGGAAAATCGAAGGTAGACAAAAGTGCTGGAGGAACTCAGCGGGTGTGGCAGCATCTATGGAGCGAAGGAAATAGGCCCTTTGGAGGGAGGAGGAGAACGTCTTCAAAGTAGGCATATACAAAATGCTTAAGAAGGTACTGCAGATGCTGTAAAATCGAAGGCAGACAAAAGTGCTGGAGAAACTCAATGGGTGCGGCAGCATCTATGGAATGGTTGTCTACAAATTCTTGAAGGAGGCAGAGCAGGTAGATATGATGTGTAGGAAGGAACTGCAGATACCAAATATAGACACAAAATGCTGGAAGGTCAGGCAGCCTCTCTGGAAAAATGGATTAGGTGATGTTTTGGCTCAGAACCCTTCTCCCAGTTGACAAATGGAGTTTCTGTTGCAGTTTCGAATCTTCACAGCATCCAGATTCTCAGCTTCGGAGAAGAGTTACAACTCAAAATGTCATCTATTCCTTTTCTGCAGAGATGCTACCTGACCCTTTTGAGTTTAGTTATTAGTTTAGTTTCAAGATACATCATGGAAACATGCCCAATGGACCATCGAGTCCGCGCCGACCAGCGATCACCCTGTACACTAGCACTATCCTACACACTAGGGCCAATTTACAATTTGCACATTGCATTGGACAATTTACATGGTTATCAACTAATCCCCAGCCAACAATGGGCCATTATGGGTCATCTGTTGCCGGCCCTGTTTTGTTCTGGTCTTTTCCTACATCGACTTCCCTCTCCCCTTATTTCCATTTTGAAGAAGGGATCCGACCTGAAACGTCACCCATCCTTTGTCTCCAGAGATGCTGCCTGAGTTACTCCAGCACTTTGTGTCTATCATAAATATGAGTTACTTGTTTGAAGAAATAGAGGGGATTCAGTAAGTGCTCTGATTTAAGAGCATTTTTAAAGGCCAATGCATTGATCTTTGAGTACGTTTGGTTGCTTGTATTTCTTTTGAAGTTGAGACTTTTTCTTCTAAACAATATCTCATCTGCCTCTTACCTTTTTTTTCCACAATCTTTCATGAGAGGAGGCTTATTATTTGCTGCACAATAGAAGCACAATGGAACACGATCTGGTCTATTCTTAAAGCCTACAATAATGGCAACCTGGTGAAAGTCATTTTGTAAAACATTGTAACCCTGATGTGATTACTGGAGGGTGTCAGTGGAAGTCTAAGGGCCTGTCCTACCAGCATCCGACTCCATGCAGTGAGCGCGACCAAACCGGCAGCGGGGCCGCGCAGAGGTCGGGTGATCCCTGTACAGGACTGCTCCCAACAGAAGAGCACGCCAAACCGGCAGCGGGGGCCGCGCGGAGGTCAGGTGAGTGGCGCGACGCGGCGGGAAGTGAGGCGAACTTGGAGCGAAATCTGAAAGGTAAGTTCGCCAGGACAGAGAGGAACACACAGAGAGGGGCACAGTGAGAGGGGCACAGAGAGGGCCATGGAGCCACACACAGAGAGGGTCACGGAGGCACCTACAGAGAGGGTCACGGAGGCACGTCGAGGCGGTGTGTAATGTGTCGAGGTGACTGCGAGCCGACAACCGTTGCCGTGCGGAATTTTTGAACATGGTCAGTTTTTCGGAGCCCCGCGTGATGTCGGAACGAACTCCGCACAATTCCGCAAGGCTCCAGCGATCGAAGTGGGACCGGCCCCGCGACGCCGGACGGCTCAAGCGACCACGTTAGGTCGCGCTCATTGCATGGTTGCATGCTGGTGGGACAGGCCCTTAAGGATGATTAGCAGCCAGGCATGGGAGGACAAACCTGAATATCAATCCCACTTGAAGTCGTCTTTCCAATTTTTGATGGACATTGGGTGCTTTCTACTGCGCCACGGTCTCCTTGATGAGACCTATTGGGCCAGGTGATTTTATAGAAAAGTGTAAGATAAAGCTTTTTTAGACATTGAAATGAATGTTTTATCTCTGTGTGCAAGGTTGTGAGAGAATGATCAGTTCAAAGGTTCAAAGGATTCATTTATTGTCACATACACCAATTGGTGTAGTGAAATTTAAGTTGCCATTGCAGCACATTAAAAAGAATACAAACATAACAATAATAAAGAAATATAAACATAAAAACATCCCCCCCGCAATGGTTCCCACTGTGAGGGAAGGCACAAAGTCCAGTCCCCATCCCCATGTCCACCCAGAGTCGGGCCTATTGAGGCCTCCGCAGATGCCGCTACGGGGACCGATGTTCCAGGCCCTTCTCGCCGGGTGATGGTGCTCCAGCGTCGGGAGAACCCTCTCAGCGGCTTGGGATGCCTGGAACGGCCGCATCCTTACTGGAAACAGCGGCTTCCGAAGCCAACAGGCCGTGCTGGACAAGATCTCGGCGAGAGAGATCCCAGGCTCCACGATGTTTAAGGTCAGCGCCACCGCCCACGGCTGGCCACTCCATAGTCCCACAGCTCCGCGATGTTCCAATAGGCAGGTCCCAGCACACCGGAGCTCCAGCGCTGCGACCTGGGCAAGGCATCGCCCGCTCCGCTCCGCGATAGTGCTCCAGCGCTGTGCCGCCACCAAAGCCGTGGTTCTGGCTGGTCCCATCAGGAAACGCCGCTCCAGACCCCAGTGGAAGGCCGCGAGGACGGGTCGAACGCTGCTCGGAGGAAAGCCGCCCCTCGACCAGGTAGAGACTGAGAAATGCAGTTTCCCCCTTCCCCCCCCCACCCCCCCCCCCCCCCCCCCCCCCCCCACCCCCCAAATAAAAAGACTAAAACCTCCAACACAAAACACTTTAACTCATTAAAAATAAGAAAAAGAAGCGAAAAAACAGACAGCTGCTGGCTGGGCAGCCATACCCATACAGGATGGCGCCCAGTTGTACAATCAGAGTTGGTGCAAATCAGTTGGTTGATAGATTAAACTGACAAGGTACCTAAACATTATTGGCAAGACCAAGCACAGACTGGGCGACTGTTTTGCTGAACAACTTACGCTCATTCCACCTTGTCCTACGTGATCTCGAAGTTGCCAAACATTTTAACTCCCCTGCCCATTCCCATACTGACCTTTCTGACCTGGGCCTCCTTCACTGTCAGAGTGAAACCACATACAAATTGGAGGAACAGAACCCTCATATTTCGCTCGGGCAGTGTACAGCCTAGCGGCATGAATATTGATTTCTCTAACTTCAAGTAACTGTTGCATTCCCTCTCTCTCCTTCCCTCTCCCACCCTAGTCCTCTTGCTAATTTTACCATTTGTATCACTTCATTATCACCTTGTCCACAGCCAACAATGGACCATTGTGGGCTCCACCTTTCCTGAGTCATCGATGCAGGCTCTGCTTTGTTCTGTACCTTCCCATGCCTCATGTCTCCTCATCCCTGACTCTCAGGTTGATGAAAGGTCTCGACCCGAAACGTCCCCTATTCCTTTTCTCCAGAGATGCTACCTGACCCGTTGAGTTACTCCAGCATTTTGTGTTTATCTACTTTAACATTATCTTTAATTCTTGCCAGCTCTGGTGGGACTGGGGTAGAGTCAAATCTTTAATTAGTCCAAGAAATATGTAGTAATACTCATTTCAATTAGGTCAAATCCTAATTTGTTTTTATTGGATTATACAGGATGTCAGTGTTTGACTGAAAAAGACCCATCTGTTTGGAAGTAACGTGAAAACATCTTTGAACATCACTGCAGCACTAAAGGTCGCAGATTTACGGGAATAAGCCTAATGATGGCTCAGAATATGAATCCTTTCTATGAAAAAATCTATAGAATACCAGAAACTCCATTCACTGCCTAGTAAATTCCACGGACACGAAAGTCTGGTCACAAAGGTTTAGAGTTTGTCGAATAGAGGGATAATACAAATCAAGCTCTTCACGACCCAGGCTACTTTGCGTGTGCTGACGTGGAGGGCAGCTGGCAAAGGCTGAATAATGATTATGTGAATCCTTGCTTCAACATATTCAGGAATCACAAAATGCATATAGAGAAAAATGACTTGAGTAAAGTGCTGGAGTAATTCAATGGCTCAGGCAACATCTCTGGAGAACATGGATAGATGACATTTTGGTTTGGGACCCTTCCTTGGACTGATTGTGGTTGGGGGAAGAAAGCTGGAGGAGAGGAAGGGCAGGACAAAGTCTGGCAGGTGATGGGTTGGTACAGGTGGGGAGGGGAGTCAATAGGCAGATGGTTGGACAAAAACAGATGACAAGACAGAAGGTGTGAGATAAAAGGATGAAAGAGTTGCAAATTGTGAGGCTAGAGGAAGGAATGCAGGTGGAAGGGGAAGGGGGAAATGGGTGCAAACCCAGATGGGGCACAGGGGAGAGGTGGGGGAAAGAAGGTGGGGGCAATATGGGGGAAGAAGGAGGGGGAGGGGTGGGGCTATATGGGGAAGAAGGCCGAAGGGCCTGTTTCCGCGCTGTATCTCTACACTAAATATCATCTTTAGCCCACTCCTGTATATGGCATTGCCCTGAAAATATTGCCCAATTTTGGGTGTTTAATGTTTGGCATAGAATTGATTCTGTACTGTCTATTGATTAATTGAAAGATACAGCATAGAAACAGGCCCTTCAGCTCACTGAGTCCATGTTGACCATCGATCGCCCATTCACACTAGTTCTATGTCATCCCACCTTTGCATCCATTCCCTATACACTGGGACATGTTACAGATGCCATCGTTTTTATGAAATCGTGCACCCAGAAGTAAGTGCACCCAGTTTGGCAAAAGAATAAATTAGGGAAGGTAGTGCATCCGTGGATAACAGGGGAAATCAGGGATAGTATCAAAGCAAAGGATATGCGTACAAAGTAGTCAGAAAAAGCAGCATACCAGAGGACTGGGAGAAATTCAGAGACCAGCAGAGGAGGACAAAGGGCTTAATTAGGAAAGGAAAAATAGATTATGAAAGAAAACTGGCAGGGAACATAAAAACTGACTGCAAAAGTTTTTATAGTTATGTGAAGAGAAAGAGATTAGTTAAAATAAATGTAGGTCCCTTGCAATCAGAAACAGGTGAGTTGATCATGGGGAACAAGGATATGGCGGACCAATTAAATAACTACTTTGGTTCCGTCTTCACTAAGGAAGACATAAATAATCTGCCGGAAATAGCATGGGACCGCGGGTCAAAGGAGGAATTGAGTGAAATCCAGGTTAGTCGGGAAGTGGTGTTGGATAAATTGAATGGATTAAAGGCCGATAAATCCCCAGGGCCAGATAGGCTGCATCCCAGAGTACATAAGGAAATAGCCCCAGAAATAGCAGATGCCTTAGTGATAATTTTTCAAAACTCTTTAGATTCTGGAGTAGTTCCTGAGGATTGGCGGGTAGCAAACGTAACCCCTCTTTTTAAGAAGGGAGGGAGAAAGAAAACGGGGAATTACAGACCAGTTAGTGTAACATCGGTAGTGGGGAAACTGCTAGAGTCAGTTCTTAAAGATGGGATAGCAGCACATTTGGAAAGTGGTGAAATCATTGGACAAAGTCAGCATGGATTACGAAAGGTAAATCATGTCTGACGAATCGTGTGGAATTTTTCAAGGATGTAACTAGTAGCGTGGATAGGGGAGAACCAGTGGATGTGTTATATCTGGATTTCCAGAAGGCTTTCGACAAGGTCCCACATAAGAAATTAGTATACAAACTTAAAGCATATGGCATTGGGGGTTCAGTATTGATGTGGATAGAGAACTGGCTGGCAAACAGGAAGCAAAGAGTAGGAGTAAACGGGTCCTTTTCACAATGGCAGGCAGTGATTAGTGGGGTACCGCAAGGCTCAGTGCTGGGACCTCAGCTATTTACAATATATATTAATGATCTGGATGAGGGAATTGAAGGCAATATCTCCAAGTTTGCAGATGACACTAAGCTGGGGGGGAGTGTTAGCAGTGAGGAGGATGCTAGGAGACTGCAAGGTGACTTGGATAGGCTGGGTGAGTGGGCAAATGTTTGGCAGATGCAGTATAATGTGGATAAATGTGAGGTTATCCACTTTGGTGGCAAAAACAGGAAAGCAGACTATTATCTAAATGGTGGTCGATTAGGAAAAGGGAAGATGCAGCGAGACCTGGGTGTCATGGTACACCAGTCATTGAAAGTAGGCATGCAGTGCAGCAGGCTGTGAAGAAAGTGAATGGTATGTTAGCTTTCATAGAAAAAGGATTTGAGTATAGGAGCAGGGAGATTCTACTTCAGTTGTATAGGGTCTTGGTGAGACCACACCTGGAGTATTGCGTACAGTTCTGGTCTCCAAATCTGAGGAAGGACATTATTGCCATAGAGGGAATGCAGAGAAGGTTCACCAGACTGATTCCTGGGATGGCAGGACTGTCTTATGAAGATACTGTCTAGACTGTCTTATGGATATACTCAGTTTATACTCTCTAGAATATAGGAGATTGAGAGGGGATCTTATAGAAACTTACAAAATTCTTAAGGGGTTGGACAGTCTAGATGCAGGAAGATTGTTCCCGATGTTGGGGAAGTCCAGGACAAGGGGTCACAGCTTAAGGATAAGGGGGAAATCCTTTAAGACCGAGATGAGAAAGACTTTTTTCACACAGAGTGGTGAGTCTCTGGAACTCTCTGCCACAGAGGGTAGTTGAGGCCAGTTCATTGGCTATATTTAAGAGGGAGTTAGATGTGGCCCTTGTGGCTAAGGGGATCAGGGGGTATGGAGAGAAGGCAGGTACGGGATAGTGAGTTGGATGATCAGCCATGATCATATTGAATGGCGGTGCAGGCTCGATGGGCCAAATGGCCTACTCTTGCACCTAATTTCTATGTTTCCATGTTGGAAAAAAGGGGAAGTACAACGGGATCTGGGGTCCTTGTTCATCAGTCTATGAAAGTAAGCATGCAGGTACAGCAGGCAGTGAAGAAAGCGAATGGCATGTTGGCCTTCATAACAAGAGGAATCGAATATAGGAGCAAAGAGGTCCTTCTGCAGTTGTACAGAGCCCTAGTGAGACCACAGCTGGAGTATTGTGTGCAGTTTTGGTCCCCTAATTTGAGGAAGGACATTCTTGCTGTCGAGGGAGTTCAGTGTAGGTTTACAAGGTTAATTTCTGGGATGGCGGGACTGTCATATGCTGAGAGAATGGAACAGCTGGGCTTGTACACTCTGGAGTTTAGAAGGATGAGAGGATATCTCATTAAAACATATAAGATTGTTCAGGGTTTTGGACTCGCTAGAGGCAGGAAACATGTTCCCGATGTTGGGGGAGTCCAGAACCAGGGGCCACAGTTTAAGAATAAGGAGTAAGCAATTTAGAACAGAGATGAGGAAACACTTTTTCTCACAGAGAGTGGTGAGTCTGTGGAATTCTCTGCCTCAGAGGGCGGTGGAGGCGGGTTCTCTGGATGCTTTCAAGAGCGAGCTAGATAGTGCTCATAAAAATAGCGGAGTCAGATGATATGGGGAGGAACGGGGGACTGATTGGAGATGATCAGCCATGATCACATTGAATGGTGGTGCTGGCTCGAAGGGCCAAATGGCCTACTCCTGCACCTATTGTCCATTGTCTATTTTGTAGTATAATTTCACGTGTACCAAAGGACAGTGAACAGCTTTTTTGTTGTGAGCTATCCAGTCATCGTAAAGTCTGCACAAGATTACAATCAAGCCATCCACATTGTATAAATACAGGATAAAGGGAATAATGTTTAGTGCAACATTTTAGTAAAGTCCGATAAGGGATAGTCCGAGTGTCTCCGTTGAGGTAGATGGGAGGTCAGGACCATTCTACCATTGTTGGTAGGATGGTTCAGTCACCTGATAACAGCTGGGAAGAAACTATCCCTGAATCTGGAGGTTTTCACACTTCTGTACCTTTTGTTTGATGGGAGAGGAGAGAAGAGGGAGTGACTGAGGTGAAACTCATCCTTGATTATGCTGGTGGTCTTGCCGAGGCAGCGTGGAGTCAATAGTTGGGAGGTAGGTTTGCGTGATGGTCTGGGCTGCATTCACAATTCTCTGCAATGTTTTGCAGTCTTGGATGGAGCTATTCCCAAACCATGCTGCGGTGCATCCCGATAAAATGCTTTCTACTGTGCATCTGCAGAAGTTAAATCTTGTAAGGATGTCAAAGGTCTATAATTACACCAGAGAAGGAAAATATATCTTGCTTTAAAATTAAACTCATCACAAAACAGTTCACAGACTATTGAAAACTCAGCTGATAAGACATCTTGATGTTGATCACCTTGGTGGTCAGTGATGAATTGTAAAAATGCTGTCTGATTCAATGCTCAAGATTTCATCCTCTGACAGTGAATAATCAGATTTACACATGCTTTGCAATGTCCATTACATTTGCACACTATTTCTTGATTAGTACGGGTCTCAGGGGTTATGGAGCGAAGGCAGGAGAATGGGCTTGAGAGGAAAAGACAGGTCAGCCACGATTGAATGGCGGAGTAGACTTGATGGGCCGAATGGCATAATTCTGCTCCCAGAAATTATGAGCTTATGAACTATTTGGTCCTTAAATTCATCATCCGCAGTGCAAATATTCAAGAAAGTGAGCAACCTTGAAAAGTTTTTCTCTTATTGTTACTCTGCAGTGAAAAGTAACTTCAGGAATAAAGTGGATTAAATAAAAGAGAACGACTGGTATCATTTGCAGCAGGCTTCAGAGCTGAAAGGTTATCATTAAAATGTTGTGAAATCTAATTCTTAGCTTATTGTTCCCAATCAATCAAAACACAATAACTGTGTGTCTTTGTTTCCTAGCTATTCATAGATAGCTTTAGTTGTTATGTGCGCTTATTAGAAAACATATCAGAAATTAACTTGCATTGGGGTTGTCAAGGTAGTTAATGACAGATTCTTTCAGGGAATGTGGAGGAGGAAAAAAATCCCTTTGCAATTTGCTCATTTGAAGTGGAGTATATTAACTGAACATTTGAAAGAAGACATTTCAGATATGAAATGATTTGTGAAGTATTATATGTAAATCTGAAGTTATCAAGAAATCCTTTACAGTGAACTTCCTTTCTAAAGAAAACTCCTGATCTGAAACGCTGTCTATCAATCTCCGCCAGAAATGCTGCTGGACCCGCTGAGTTACTCCAGCACCAACACTGTGATTACAGACATATTCTCTTAGAGTCAGCTGAGGTATATACTGCAATTCGCTATTATATTATGGATTCACAGTGCTGGAGTAATTCAGTGGGTTTAGTTACTCCAGTAGGAGGGCACAGTGGCACAGTGGTAGAGTTGCTGCCTTACTGCACCGGAGGCCCAGGTTCAATCCTGACTACAGGTGCTGGCTGTACGGAGTTTGTACGTTCTCCCTGTGATCTCGTGGGTTTCCTCCTGCACTCCAAAGTTAATTGGCTTCTCTAAAATTGTAAAATTAACGTTGGTTGGCTCAGACTTGGTTGGTTGAAGGGCCTGTTTCCACGCTGTGTCTCTAAAGTCTAAAAAATCTAAAGTCCAAAATGTTGTGTCTTTTTTGTGTAATCTAGCACCTGCAGTTCATTATGTCTACATCTTCCTTTCTACTGAGTACTATGTTTACATATCTGTTGTACTGCTGCGCAGAAGTTAATTGTTCCATTGCAGGACATACGACAATAAAACACTCATGTGTCTTGACTATTTCTGCATACCCTTATTGGTAGGAGCAGGTTGATGCAATGGCTTATTTTTGCAGGTCTTTTCAGCTTGCTCCAGTAAAGAAAGAAAAGCAACGGACAGTTAGTGAAGTAGCATCTGGAGAGAGAGGGAGAAGCAGAGAGAATGTCATTTGCCACTTTAGCCCAAGCCTGAACATTGTCGTCTCAGGCACTGGGCCTGTACTCGCTGAAGTTTACAAGGATGAGGGGGGGGAACCTCATTGAAACTTACTAAATAGGATAGAGTGAATGTGGGGAGGATGTTTCCATGAGTGGGAGAAACTAGGAACAGAGGCCATAGCCTCAGAATTAAAGGACGAACCCTTAGAAAGGAGATGAGGAGCAATTTCTTTAGTCAGAGGGTGCTGAATATGTGGAATTTATGCCACAGACTGCTGTGGAGGCCAAGTCAATGGCTATTTTTAAGGCAGAGATTAACAGATTCTTGCATAGTACGGGTGTCAGGGGTTATGGGGAGAGGGCAAGAGAATGGGGAGAGGGAAAGGTAGATCAGCCATGGTGGAATGGTAGAGTAGAGTTGATGGGCCGACTGGCCTAATTCTGCTCCTAGAACTCATGAAACAAAAGACCCTGGTATTATTTCCAAGAACAAAGGATCACACTGCTGTAACCTAGTCAATACCTAACACTAAACCTAAAGCAGTAATCGCCTATCTCCTTCGCTCCTTAGATGCTGCTGCACCCGTTGAGTTTCTCCAGCCTTTTGTGTACCCTCGATTCTCTAGCATCTGCAGTTCCTTCTTTAACATCTTATTATTTTCAGTTATTTAAGAGGTCCTGGGGGGTCATGAAAGATGGCCTGCAAGTCACTTGCTTCACAGCAGCATGAGAATGTTGTTTCACTCCTTGGCAGACCTTCCTGTGTTATTGCCCATGGCTGCTTAGATAATTGCGAGATTGTAAATCACCTCATATCGTGCTGCTCCTACATGGGAGCCTGTGTACTGAAGTCATCTCCGTCTCACTGTCACAAATAGCCCGAGGCCAGCAGTGGGATAATTGCCATTGGTGGGGAAATGCAACAAACGAGCACCTTGTAAATGTTCATCTTCAGGCCCGCTTGCAGCCTCTGACACCGGTAACAAATTAACTGACAGCTTTCGGCGACTTAAAAGGGTAACGATCTTGAAGTTACATTTTTGTTGAGCTTATGGGGCTGTGTTTCCTTGTCAGTCACCACCTTACCCACCGCCACACCAACCCTACTGCTCACGTGAGGAGGAGTTTTTTTTCACCCAAGCTGAACATCTCTCATTGTAGTTCCATGATCAGCTATTTCAAAGATCTTTGATAAATGGCAGCTGTGATACCTGGGTTGGAATTCCTTGAAATCGGTGCATACCTTTCAACATGGACAACGGGAAAGGAGGCAAGTGTGTTGAAACAAGGAACTGCGGATGCTTAGCTCAGCTTAGCTTAGCTTAGCTCAGAGACACAGCGTGGAAGCTAGCCCTTTAGCCCACTGAGTCCGCGCCAACAATCACCCACTATTTCTACGTTATCCCACTTTCGCATCCTACTCACCAGAGACAATTTACAGAAGCCAATTAACCTACAAACCTGCACGGCTTTGGAATGCGAGAGGATACTGGAGTACCCAGAGAAAACCCATGTGCTTACAGCGAGAATGTGCAAACTCCATACAGACAGCAGCCGTGATCAGATTTGAACCCGAGTCTCTGGCGCTGTAAGGCAGCAAATCAACCTCTGAGCCACGGTGCCACCCCTATGCTGGTTTACCAAGGAAAGACACTAAATGGTGGAGTAACTCAGCGGGTCAGCCAGCATCTGCGGAGGACATGGATAGATGACGTTTCAGGTCAGGACCCTTCCTCAGATTGTTGTGTTTCCCAGGCATTTAACCTATAATATTCGGATAATGTCAACATTTGAATAGATAACATGAGGATGGTGCTAGGATTGACTTAATCATAGGCTGATTAATGTAAACAGGTCAAAATGAATGTTACAACACAATGCCACATTATTATCAAGGTATGAAATGTTCGGTGCAGTACAACTCATAAATTAATATCCTTATTCCAGTTTTGGGAATGGCTATCTACAGTGGCTTGCAAAAGTATTCATACCCCTTGAACTTTTCCACATTTTGTCACGTTACAACCACAAACGTAAATGTTTTTTATTGGGATTTTATGTGATAGACCAACACAAAGTGGCGCATAATTGTGAAGTGGAAGAAAAATGATACATGGTTTTCAACTTTTTTTACAAATAAAAAACTGAAAAGTGTGGCGTGCAAAAGTATTCAGCCCTCTTTACTCTGATACCCCTAAATAAAATCCAGTGCGGAAGTCACCTAATTAGTAAATAGAGTCCACTTGTGTGTAATCTAATCGCAGTATAAATACAGCTGTTCTGTGAAGGCCTCAGAGGTTTGTTAGAGAACATTAATGAAAAAACAGCATCACGAAGCCCGAGGAACACACCAGACAGGTCAGGGATAAAGTTGTGAAGAAGTTTAAAGCAGGTTTAGCTTATAAAAAAATATCCCAAGCTTTGAACATCTCACGGAGCACTGTTCAATCCATCATCCGAAAATGGAAAGAGTATGGCACAACTGCAAACCTACCAAGACATGGCCGTCCACCTAAACTGACAGGCCGGGCAAGGAGAGCATTGATCAGAGAAGCAGCCATGGTAACTCTGGAGGAGCTGCAGAGATCCACAGCTCAGGTGGGAGAATCTGTCCACAGGACAACTATTATTATTGCACTCCACAAATCGGGCCTTTATGGAAGAGTGGCAAGAAGAAAGCCATTGTTGTAACAAAGCCATAAGAAGTCCTGTTTGCAGTTTGCCACAAGCCATGTGGGGGACATAGCAAAAACGTGGAGGAAGGTGCTCTGGTCTGGTGAAACCAAAATTGAAGTTTTTGGCCAAAAAGCAAAACGCTATGTGTGGGGAAAACTAACATTGCACATCACCCTGAACACACCTTCCCCACTGTGTAACATGGTGGTGGCAGCATCATGCTGTGGGGATGCTTTTCTTCAGCAGGGACAGGGAAGTTGGTCAGAGTTGATGGGAAGATTGATGGAGCCAAATACAGGGCAATCTTGGAAGAAAACCTGTTAGGGTCTGCAAAAGACTTGAGATTGGGGTGGAGGTTCACCTTCCAGCAGGACAACGACCCTAAACATACAGCCAGAGCTACAATGCAATGGTTTAGATCAATGCATATTTATGTGTTAGAATAGCCCAGTCAAAGTCCAGACCTAAATCCACTTGAAAATTACTGTTCACAGACGTTCTCCATCCAATCTGACTGAACTTGAGCTATTTTGCAAAGAAGAATGGGCAAAAATTTCAGTCTCTAGATGTGAAAAGCTGGTCGAGACAAACCCCAAAAGATTGCAGCTGTAATTGCAGCAAAAGGTGGTTTTACAAAGTATTGACTCAGGGGGGCTGAATACATTTGCACGCCACACTTTTCAGTTTTTTATTTGTAATAAAATTTGGAAACCATATATCATTTTCCTTCCACTTCACAATTATGCACCACTTTTTGTTGGTCTATCACATAAAATCCCAATAAAATACATTTATGTTTGTGGTTGTAACGTGACAAAATGTGGAAAAGTTCAAGGGGTATGAAAACTTTTGCAAGCCACTGTATATGAGATAATTTGGTGATTAGTAGTGCATTAAAAATGCAGAGAGATGAACAGGAATGATACAGGTATACGCTTGCATCTCTTGTGTCATTGGAAGTACCTCTTAGGCATGTATATTAATGCAATGTCCATGGCATTAAAGAATTTATCAGATTTCATATTCATAATTTAGGATAGCAATTTACATCCATTACATTACAAGGACAAGTTTCTTATAAATACCAAGGAAAGGTCGCATCTGTTGGCTCTACTTCAATCATGCAAATGTCAAAGAATCACTTCATCAAATGCATAAATCACTTTTGGGTTCATGAAAAGCTGAGAGAGAATTTGCCACTCGATTTTCAAATTTATAACACATAGTCATGAAGTCCAATTCTAGGGCAGCACAGTGGAGCAGTGATATAGTTACTGCCTTACAGTGCCAGAGACCCAGCTTCGCTCTTAACTACGCGTGCTGTCTGTACGGAGTTTGTACGTTCTCCCCGTGACCTGTATGTGTTTTCCCCAGGAGCCCTGGTTTCCTCCCACATTCCAAAGATGTACAGGTTTGTATGTCAATTGCCTTGGTAAACATTGTAAATTGTCCCTAGTGTGTGCAGGATAGTATTCTCTTCTCCTTCTCCCATCTCCACCTGTCCCACTCCTCTTGACTCCCCTGGTCAGCCTTTCACCCTCTTTAGAAATCTTGGTCTGAAGAAGGGTCTCGACTCAAAACATCACCTATTCATTTTCTCCAGAGATGCTGCCTGACCCACTAAGTTACTCCAGCAATTTGTGTCTCTTTTAGGATAATGTTAATGTGCGGGGAACACTGGTCGGTGATCTCGGGGATAATGTTAATGTGCGCGGATTGCAAATTGGTGGCCGAAGGGCCTGTTTCCACGCTGTTTTGCTAAACTAAACTAAACTTCTAATTGATCATCTTCATTTGCTATTCAGGTTCATAGTAAACTTGTTCTATTGCAAATGACCTAAATCATTTGTATTGTTTCATCAACTACTATGGTTGCAGGATGTTATGGAGACATATAGAGAAACAGCACAGAAACAATTCCTATGGTCCACAGAGTCTGGGCCAACCCCAGCAAAGCCTCTACATCCTTAGAAGGCTTAGGTAATTCAGCATGTCCCAAACAACTCTCATCAACTTCTACAGATGCGCTGTTGAAAGCATTTTATTGCGATGCATCACAGCATGGTTTGGGGACAGCTCCATCCAAGACCACAAGAAATTGTAGAAAATTGTGGGCATGGCCCAGACTATCACACAAACCAACCTCCCTTCCATTTACTCCATTTATACGTCATGCTGCCTCAGCAAGGCCACTCGCATAATCAAGGGTCTCACTCCCTTTTCTCCCCTCTCCCGTCAAGCAGAGGTATAGATTTGAAACTGCACAGGGACAGTTTTTTCCCCAGCTGTTTTCAGGCAACTGAACCATCTTATCACCAACTAGAGAGCAGTCCTGAGCTGTTATCTACCTCATTGGAGACCCTTGGTCTATCTTTAAGTGGACTTGACTGCACTTTATCTTGCACTAAATGTTATTCCCTTTATCATGTATCTGTACACTTTGGTGACTCTGGTAATTATGTGGTCCTTGTCTTGCTGGACCTATCTGCTGCCTTCGATACAGTGGACCATGGAATTTTAATTTCCCGATTACAGCACCAAGTGGGCATTTGTGGCAGTGCCCTGGGATGGTTCAGGTCCTATCTGGCTGACAGAACCATGCGTGTAAGCCTTGCTGGCTTTGAATCCTCCTCCACTCCCTTGGTATATGGGGTTCCACAGGGCTCAATTCTAGGGCCCCTGCTCTTCTCTTTATACCTACTTCCTCTGGGCTCAATTTTAAGAAGGCATGGCATCTCCTTTCACTTTTACGCAGATGATAGCCAGTTATATATGCCACTCAGGAAAGAAGAACGACTATTCTCTAAAATCACTTCTGTCTTGCCTTGAGGACATTAAGTCCTGGATGGCCTTAAACTTTCTGGGACTTAATGAAGGGAAGACAGAGGTGATTTTGTTTTGGACCCAATGGCTGCCGTGATCCTCCCTTTGTTGATTTGGGCCCATTGGCATTGTCCGTAAGGCCAACCGTTTTGAACCTGGGTTTTAGGATGGACGGTGATTTTAAACTAGATAAACAAATAGGCGCGGTGGTTAAGTCCAGCTTCTTTCACCTAAGGAAGCTGGCAAAGGTGAAGCCCATTCTCGAGTGGCAGCATTTTGAAACAGTAATCCATGCCTTTATTACATCTAGGCTGGATTATTGTAACGCACTCTACTCTGGAGTCGCAAGAGCTTCATTGGCTCGTCTCCAGCTTGTCCAAAATGCCGCCGCTCGCCTTTTGACCGGAGCTCGAAAGAGGGAGCACATTACGCCAATTTTGGCCTCCCTTCACTGGCTCCCAGTGCATTTTCGAGTTCACTTCAAAATTCTTTTGTTTGTTTTTAAATCGCTGAATGGGCTCGCCCCGTCTTATCTCTCTGAGCTGCTCCACCTATATGCTCCTGCCCGGTGCCTCAGGTCACTGATCAGCTGCTCCTTGAGGTACCAAGGTCTAAGCGGAGGCTCAGAGGGGATAGAGCCTTTTCTGTTGCTGCTCCGGCACTCTGGAACACCTTGCCGCTGCACATCAGACAGGCCCCCTCACTGTCCATCTTCAATCCTCCCTCAAGACTCATTTTTATTCCTTGGCTTTCGACACTGGCTGAGGTTTTGCTCCTGTTCTTAGTGCTTTTAATGTCTTTTAACTTTTAGAGTGTGTTTTTTATAGTCCTCCGTCTTACGGTTTTTAATGTTTGTAATGCCTTGTCCATGAGTTCTCATGTACAGCACTTTGTGGCAACTGTAGTTGTTTAAAGCGCTTTATAAATAAAGTTATTATTATTATTATTATTATTACTCAATTGTAATCATGTATTGTCTTTGCGCTGTCTCGTTAGCATGCAACAAAAGCTTTTCACTGTACCTCGGAACACCTGACAATAACTTAAATTAAACCATCAACTTCTTAACCATCAACTAATCCTACATTAATCTCATTTCCTATTTATCCCGCATGCTCATTTCAACCAGAGATTCTCCCACCCACCTACACTGAGGACAATTCACTGAAGCCAATCGACCTACGTACCTTTGGGATGTGGGAGTTAACCAGAGCATTCAGCGGAAACTCTCATGGTCGCTAGGAGAACAAGCCAACTCCACACAGATAGCACTGAAGGTTAAGACTGATTCTAGGCCTCTGGAGATGTGAGGGGCATGTTCTTTTAGTGAGTGCCTAGAATGTGCTGCCAGGGGTGGTGGTGGAGATAAATGTTAGTGGCATTTGATAGGGACATAGATATGCAGGGAATGAAGGGATATGGCTCATGAGCAGGTAAAGGACATTGGTTTATCCTGGCATTATGTTTGGCATGGATAACGATGTCCAAAGTTGCCTGTTTCTGTGCCCTACTGCTCTATGATTTATGTTCTATGTTAACACAGGACTTTGATTCGACCACATTTGGAATATTGCATGCAGTTCTGGTCGCCCCGTTACATGAAGTATATGGAAGCTTTGGAGAGGGTGCAGGGGAGGTTTACCAGAATGTTGCCTGGATTAGAGGGTTTCAGCTACAGAGAGAGGTTGGATAGGTTTGGATTGTTTTCTCTGAAACATTGTTGATTGAGGGGAGACTTGATAGAAGTATGTAAAATTATGAGAGGCATAAAGAGGATAGACAGAGCATGAAGACCCGAGGGTATAGACAATAGACAATAGACAATAGGTAATAGGTGCAGGAGTAGGCCATTTGGCCCTTCGAGCCAGCACCGCCATTCAATATGTTCATGGCTGATCATCCGCAATCAGTACCCCTTTCCTGCGTTCTCCCCATATCCCCTGATTCCGCTATTTTTAAGAGCCCTATCTAGCTCTCTCTTGAAAGCATCCAGAGAACCTCCCTATACGGTCTGAGGAAGAAAGTTTAATGGAGATGTGCGGGGCAAGTCTTTTTATACGGAGGGTAGTGGAGGCTTGGAGCGTTTTGCCAGGGATGGTGGTATAGGTAGATGTGAAAGTGCCGTTTAAGAGGCTGTTGGATAGGCACGTGGAAATGCAGGGAATGGAGGGATATGGATCATCGGCAGGTAGATGAGATCAGTTCCGCGCGGCATCAGTTCAGATGAGTTGAAGGGGCCCATTCCTGTGTTGTACTGTTCTATGAACCAACTGGTCTTTCCCTTGCATCTTCCCACCCAACCCGACTCCACCCCAATCCCATCAATGCAGCACTCCTTCACTCAGTTGTAACACTTCCGTGGATCTGGTAACATGTTGCCATGTTGCGGTCACAGTGGCGCAGCAGTAGAGTTGCTGCCTTACAGCGAATGCAGTGCCTGAGACCCGGGTTCGATCCTGACTATAGGTGCTGTCTGTATGGAGTTTGTACGTTCTCCCCATGACCTGTGTGGGTTTTCTCCGAGATCTTCAGTTTCCTCCCACACTCCACAAATGTACAGGTTTGTAGGTTAATTGGCTTAATAAATATAAAAATTGGCCCTAGTGGGTCGGCACGGACCCGGTGGGCCAAAGGGCCTGTTTCCTCGCTGCATCTCTAAACTAAATTAAACTAAATTATTGTTAATATATTGTATGGCCTTTCAAAGACAGATTACCAAGATTGCACTTTCTGGGAGCTTGCATCGCATCAGTTATCCTGGGAAACATGACAACTCCATGCTGTGAATCATGCAATTGAAGATCTCAGGCAAGGAAATGGAGATATTCTTGCACATTTAAAAAAATATTTGCCCAGCATCTGTCAGAGCTAATGGCATCATAGGTCTTGTGAAGTCTTCCACTGGAGGAAGAAATAAGAGCTGGACAAAATGGAAGAAACCTCTGATCTTTGACATTTCATTTACTTTAGACTTTAGAGATATAGTGTGGAAACAGGCCATTCGGCCCATCGAGTCCACGCCAACCAGCAATCACCCATTCACACTAGTTACATGTTATCCCACTTGCACATCCACTCCACACACATTAGGAGCAATTTACAGAGGTCCATCAACCCACAAACCTGCACAGTCTTCATGATGTGGGAGGAAACTAGAGCACCCGGAGGAAACGCACACGGTCGCAGGGAGACTGCAAACTCCACACAGACAACAGCCGAGGTCAGGATCGAATCTCTAACGCTGTTTTTCAAGCCCTGTTCAAGCACCATGCTGGTTAGTGTCATTAAACAGCAGAAAAGTAATTTTGAGTGCATTATCTTCGGCAGCTTTTGTTGTACTCTCTTGTTGAGGTTGGAAGGGATAACCTGTGAAGAGATAGATGGATTTTGAATTACAATTGCTTGTAGAAGATTTATCCCACATGAGTTGGAGTCCAGTCCAGCTTCACAAAGCATCTTTTTTTTACTCTCAATCTATCAATTTTACATAATTGTGGCTGGATTTATTCACTGCTGCATTCAGTGTTGCTATCTTTGACCTGTTCATCGTGTTGGGTGGGGGGGGGGGGGGGGGGGGGGGGGGGGGGGGGGGGGGAGGAGGTGGTGAATAAAAAGTTGAATCTCTGTCAAGAAGTAGCAGACGTGTTAGAAACCGTGCATTTAAAAATGCATGGAATGAATTACATTCAATGAAGGTAATAATTCATCCAATGAATAGGGCAGCAGTAGATTTGCTACCTTACAGCGCCAGAAACCCGTGTTTGATCTATGGGTGCAGTTTGTATGGAGTTTGTATGTTTTCCACGTGACCTGCATGGGATTTATCCGGTTGCTCCGTTTTCTCCGAGGACATAGAGGTTTGTAGGTTAATTGGCTGCTGTAAATTGTAAATTGTCCCTAGTGTGTGTGGGATAGTGTCAGTGTACGGGGATTGCTGGTCAGCGTGGACTCGGTGGGCCAAAGAGCCTGTTTCCATGCTGTATCTCTAAACTCCATTCCCTGCACATTTTTTAAAATATCAGCAGAGTTTTCTTAAACATTTTGATTATCTGAATGTTCCAATCTGTTCTCAGGAGATCAGGGCTATGAATGCAAATGTATGATACAAAGGTATGTTAGTATTTTAACACCAAGCATCAACACGGTGTCTACAAACATATTGTCTTAGAGTCAGCAGAGGTATATAATTCACAGTAAGAATGTTATGGATTCAAAGTGCTTGAGTAATTCAGAAGGTCAGGCATGGATACACGTTCTCCAGAGATACTGCCTGTACTGTTGAAATACTCTACAGCTCGGTCTGTTTTTGTAAACCAGCTTCTGCAGTTCTTTCTTTCTACTTTACATTATGGATTTCCCAGATGGTGTTGTGCAGCAACTAATAGAGTTGCTTTCCCCAATGCCGAGAGACCTGTGTTCAATCCCGACCCCAGAAGTCGTCTGTGCAGTGTTTTCACAATACGTGTGACCCCCACATGGTGTTCTAGTTTCCACTCACATCCCAAAGATCTTCTTCTTCTTCTTTTCGAGTCCACACACAAGATTAGAAGTTGTTCAGCCAGAGCTGAACACACTTCTCGGCATCTGGATACAATGGTGTCTGTCTTGCGCTTCTTGAGCGTGATGGTAGAAAGATTGGTGAAAACAGGTCCGCGACGTGAACGCTCTTTCCTTGACCCCATCCCAAAGATGAGGCAGGTCGCTAGGTTAATTGTCCACTGCAAAACTGCCGGGTGCAATGTGCACGGTCTCTCTTGGGTACTGACATTGCCAGTATCGAAGGGATCACTAGGAGACACTGATTCCTAGTGTCAAGGCGAACAGTAAAATCTGGGGGGTGGAATGTAGGGAAAAGTTTTTTTTTTAAATGGGATGAATGTAGGATTAGTGTAAATGGGTTGTTGATGGTTGGCTTCGACATGGTGGGATGAAAGGCCTGCTTCTGTTCTGTTTCTCACGTTGACTATGAGTTAATGACAATAAAAGAGTGGCCTTAGCACCATTAACTGTTTGTGTCGGAAGGAACTGCAGATGCTGGTTCACACCGAAGATAGACACAAAATGCTAGTGTAACTCAGCGGGACAGGCAGCATCTCTGGATAGAAGAAATGGGTGACGTTTCAGGTCGAGACCTTTCTTCAGGTCACTACCCGAACCATCACACTTTCCTTCTATCCAGAGATGGTGCCTGTCCCACTGAGTTACTCCATCATTTTGTGTCTATCTTCACTACGAACTGTTCGTTTGATTCCTGATGTTTCAGTGCCTTGAAATCAAGCTCTTTAAAAAATGCTGCACAAATATTTCAAAAGTTCATATGAAATTCCTTTAGCTGTCATTTTAAAAGAGCCACTGATCTATGTATTTTAAATGGCCTGTGCTTTTATTAAACTATGAAAATTAAAGCATTCTGTATTTGTTGCATCTTTTTTTAGTTCAGTTTAATTTAGTTTGGTTTAGAGATACAGCGTGGAAACAGGCCCTTCTGCCCACCGAGTCCGTGCCGACCACCGGTCACCCTGTACACTAGTTCTATCCTACACACTAGGGACAATTTACAGAAGGCAATTAACCTACAAATCTGCAAGTCTTTGGAACGTGGGAGAAAACCAGCACACCCAGGGAAAACCTACGGGGAAAACATACAAACTCCGTACAGACAGCATCTGTGGTCAGAATTGAACCTGAGACTCGGGCGCTATAAGGCAGCAACTCTACCGCTGCGCCACTTTGCTGTCCATTTATTTACAGATACAATGAAAATCTTGCTTGCAGCAGCATCACAGGCACACTCACTAACCTCACACCAAACCATGTTATATGTACATACTTGCAGATATGTAGATTATACATAAATTGCACATAATTTCTGCAAGACTAAAAAAAAACACCAAAAAAAAGCAGCACGCAAAACAAGACTTTAATGCAAAACACGATAAATAAAACAAGTCTAAGGTAGTGCAAGAGACAGCTCATATTATTTTTTGCTGAGGAAGGGTTAGGGCTGTGCAGGTTGGTTCAAGAATTTAGGTTTGAAGTCTTGAAGTTCAAATCAAGCATGAGAATCAAAATCACAGCAGAATGGGTGAATTTAAGTTTCAGGGCAACATTAAATAAAAGCATCTGAAGATATTACAGAATCTTACACAAGTAATGGACAAGAGAGAGAGACATTTTTGACAACGTGGTACGCAATATGCAATGTATTTTGACTATACTTTAAACTTTAGAGATACATCGCAGAAACAGGACCTTCGGCCCATCGAGTCTGCGCCGACCAGCAATCACTACCAGTATCCCGCACATTAGGGACAATTGCCGCCCCATCCATTGTATGAATTATTTCATTCATTTAATGTAATTCATTCCAGGCATTTTTGAATGCAGGGTTTCTAACACAACACTCTGCCACCTCTTGACGAAGATTCAACTTTTTATTCAACACCTCCCCCACACATCACAGTGGACAGGTCAGAGTTATCAACATCGAAACCGGGGTCTCTGTACACTGTGGACAGCTTGATTGTAATCATATATTGTCTTTCCGCTGACTGGTTAGCGCACAACAGAAGATTTACACTGTACTCGGTACATGTGACATTAAATTGAACTCAAACTCAACTCAGCTCCACCGCTACCACTGTGCCGCCCTGATGTACAAATAGAACACAGCATGGGTACTGAAGCAAGCAGGTTATAAATCATTTTATCTGTCTTTTCTGAATCCATAATGTTCTCACAGCTCTCACAGAAGCACCCATTCTTTTGCTGTTTGGAGGTGTTCTCCAGGATATGATACGATACGATATCCCAGGAGGGAAATTGGTCTGCCAACAGTCATGAAACACAAGATACATGAAACATGAAATGAATGGAAAGGATTGGGGATGTGCAAAGATTGGGGAGGGGGGAGGAGGGTGGGGTTGGCTGGAGGGGAGTCAGTCTACCCCACGACAGTTGTACAGTTTGATAGCCTCAGGGAAAAACGATCCCCTGTGGTGTTTTGCACCTCATCTTGCCGGAGCCAGTCTGTTGCTGAAGGTACTGGTTAATATTAATATTGTTCAACTAACATCAACAACAAGAAGCAGATGATTGTTTCACTGATGAATTATTATTGCAACACCTTGGTTACTGTGCAGATTGACAGCCATGCATCCTACTGCTCTGATGTGTCTGCAACAGTGGCCCTAGCCCGTCTCTGACAGCCAACTCTCTCCACCCACCAACTCTCTCGGCAACTCACAAAAGCCGTGTTTTCTCTCTTCCCCCCCCTCCCCGGTTCCAAACGGGCTCCTTGACCTGAAACATTGACTCTGTTGTTCTCCCTTGTGATTCTTTTCCTATCATCAAATGTGTTCCACGGACTATAAAGTCCTTTGGGATATTGTGATGTTGGTAAAAAGCTCCAGATAAAATGTAACTTCTATTATTTATGACACTCCTTCAAATCTAACTCTTGAACAACGGGGTTACTCTGGCATTTGAATTCATTCCAGGCAGCCAAAAGAAACAAACATGTGGAATAGAAGCTGTCCTGCGGCATGTAAATACATTATATGGCTGAATTATTGTGCAATAAAATGTAAGAAATGCATTTCCTTGCATTTCTGATAAGGTTAAGGCAGCTTACTGACAGAAATTGGAGAAGACAGAAAAGGAGAGGGTAATATTCTGCTCTGTAACACACACAGCCCTTTCATTCTAAGCTTCTTATGTATCTTCACCTGCTATCACTCCACTATTTATCATCCTTTCTGCTGCCTGGGCCCCAAGTTCTGTTATACCCTCATCAGACATTCTCGGACTTGTTCTCTCTTATCTTTCTACCTTTAATGTTATGGTGTACCAGGGCATTGTGTATGTCAGGAAGTCATGTTGCAGTTGCATGAAGCTTTGGCTAAGCCACATTTGGACTATTGTGTTTAGTTCTGGTCATCAGACTATCAGAAGGATGTGGAGGCTTTGGAAAGATTTGATTGGATTTTACCAGCTACAAGCAGAAGATAGACACAAAAAGCTGGAGTAACTCAGCGGGTCAGGCAGCAACTCTGGAGAAAAGGAATAGGTGACATTTTGGGTCGGGACCCTTCTTCAGACTGAGAGTCGACGGAAAGGGAAACCAGAGATATACAGTACCTGTCCAAATGTCTTTTGGATGTTGTTATGGTACCTGCCTCAACTACCTCCTCTGGCAACTCATTCCATACACCCACTGCCCTTTATGTGAATGTTTTTTTTAAATCCTGCACATCTTTCTGTTTTGTTTTTGTACATTATCCAGTGCTTCCTATAAATAGTATTTATTGTGTTAACGAAGGAGTTGGTGTGTAACTCACAGCACAATAAAGAATGTCAATTCACTCAGAAAGCAAAGCAGAGGAAACAAAATTCACTTCAACATCTCTGACCAAATCATGGTAACTTCTCCAGAACACTGCATGTCATAAGTTCATAAATCCTAGGAGCAGAGTTAGGCCATTCGGCCTATCAAGTCTACTCTGCTATTCAGTCTTGGACTTCTTCTTGCGAATGGCGTGCACAGCCTAAAGTTGTAGGTCAACTTGGTCTATTTGATCTTGTTTGTCGGGTTGGTTGCATTAGTCGAAACAGGGTGGACCATGTGAAAGTTGCAATCTCCCACCCCAGTCTTGGTTGATCTATCTTTCCCTCTCAAATCCATTTGCCTGCCTTCTCCCCATAATCCCCGATACCCCTGCTAATCAAGAATCTGTCAATCCCCGCCCTAAAAATATCCATTGACTTGGCCTCCACAGCCTTCTGTGGCAAAGGATTCCACAGATTTGAATCGTGGGCAGATATTCAATATCAATTATTTACAACAATGCGGTCACAAACTGTGATTGACATGGAGTAGAACCTAGAACAATAAGCATGAACAGGCCATTTGGCCCATCTATATCTGTGCTATCCATGCTGGCAATCTAAATTAATCCCATCTGCCTACCCATGGTCTATATATTTCTATTCTCTGCCTGTTAATATCTTTAATTGCCTCTTAAAAGTTGTTATCATATCTGCTTCTACTACTTTCTCTGGCAGAGTGCTCCAGTTACCTACCACTCTCTGTAAAAAGTTGGCATGCACATCTCCTTAAAATGTCCTCCTCTCACCTTAAACCACTCATAATTGACATTTCTACCCAGGGAGAAAGGCTCTATCTACATCTTATACACCTTTATTGCGTCTCCCATCTGTCTTCAGTGCTCCAGCAAAATCATTGTTGTACAACTTCTGCTTCATTGAGTCTCACTGTCTGTATTACTCGTTATCACCTACCCCACAGCCAACAATGACCATTGTGGGCTCCACATTTTCATGATCATCTTTGCTTTTTTGCATATCTTTCATTCATTTGTTCTGTGTATCTTCTACAGTGCATTCAGAAAGTATTCAGACCCCTTCACTTTTTCCACATTTTGTTATGTTACAGCCTTATTCTAAAATAGGATTTTTTTTTTTTTAATCATCAATCTATACACAATACCCCTAATAAAAAAGCAAAAACAGGTGCTTAGAAATGTTTGCAAAGTAATTAAAAAGAAATAACTGAAATATCACATTTACATAAGTATTCAGACCCTTTACTCAGTACTTTGTTGAGGCACCTTTGGCAGCAATTGCAGCCTCAAGTCTTCTTGGGTTTGATGCTACAAGCTTGGCACAGCTGTATTTGGCTAATTTCTCCCATTCTTCTCTGCAGATCCTCTCAAGCTCTGTCAGATTGGATGGGGAGGGTCGATGCACAGCTATTTTCAGGTCCCACCAGAGATGTGCGATCGGGTTCAAGTCCGGTCTCTGGCTGGGCCACTCATGGACATTCACAGACTTGTCGTGAAGCCACTCCTGCATTGTCTTGGCTGTGTGCTTAGGGTCGTTGTCCTGTTGGAAGGTGAACATCCGCCCCAGTCTGAGGTCCAGAACACTCTGGAGCAGGTTTTCATCAAGGATCTCTCTGTACTTTGTTCCGTTCATCTTTCCCTCGATGGAAAGTTCCTGCCGCTGAAAAACATCCCCACAGCATGATGCTTCCACCACCATGCTTCACTGTAGGTATGGTATTGGCCAGGTGATGAGCGGTGCCTGGTTTACTCCAGACATGACGCTTGACATTCGGGCCAAAGAGTTCAATCTCGGTGTCATCAGATCAGAGAATCTTGTTTCTCATGCCTTTTGGCAAACTCCAAGCAGGCTGTCATGTGCCTTTTACTGAGGAGTGGCTTCCGTCTGGCCACTCTACCATAAAGGCCTGATTGGTGAAGTGCTGCAGATATAGTTGTCCTGGAAGGTTCTCCCATCTCCACAGAGGAACACTGGAGCTCTGTCAGAGTGACCATCGGGTTCTTGGTCACCTCGCTGACCAAGGCCCTTCTCCTCTGATTGCTCAGTTTGGCTGGACGGCCAGCTCTATGAAGAGTCCTGATGGTTCCAAAGTTCTTCCATTTAAGAATGGCAGAGGCCACTGTGCTCTTTGGGACCTGCAATGCTGCAGAAATTGTTTTATACCCTTCCCCAGATCTGTGTCTCAACACAATCCTGTCTCGGAGGTCTATTGACAATTCCTTCGTCTTCATGGCTTGGTTTCTGCTCTGACACGCCGTGTGCGGGCATGGCGTCGAAGGGCGAGAAGCCGAAGCAAAGAAGTGGAAGCCAAATAACGGAACGGAAACAAAGCCGAAACGCCAAATAACCGAAACCGTACAAAGCCGAAACGCCAACTAACGTGAAGGGTGGGATGCCTAAAAGCAATCTAACTGAAAGGGTGGGACGTCTAAAAGCAAACTCACCGAAAGGCCGTTCTGCCGAAATGCCAACTCACCAAAAGGCTGCGTCGCCTACAAGCCAACTCTGCCGAAATCTCAAATAACAGACATGACGTCGCCCCCGGTGAACTGATGAAGTGAGACAACTGTCACACCAAAGATGGACACAAAATGCTGGAGTGACTCAGCATCTCTGGAGAAAAAGAATGGGTGACGTTTCCGGTCGAGACCATTCTGAGAAGACTCTGAAGAGCCTGAAGGGTCTCGACTCGAAACGCCACCCATTTCTTCTCTCCAGAGATGCTGCCTAGTTCGTTGAGTTACTCCAGCTTTTTGTGTCATTCTTCGGTTAAAACAGATTACAGATTATCTGGTGTTTTGAGCATGGAAGCTTGTGTGCATTACGTAGGTATGTTCCAAAACTTACCTTCAGCGGTGCTGCAGTTCTATCACTGGCCATGTGCGCGACTTTGGCGCATTTGAGGGGGGGGAGGGGTTAAAATGCGGTTTATCTCCTACCTGCCCAGGATCTATTTTCTCGGGTGCGAGCTTTTGCTGAAGATTTGTTCTGACGGCAGTTCTGTGAATTTATATTTTTTTAATCGTTGGACAATTTCAGCGCTGGAGTAAAATTAAAATCAGCTTCTAATGCCGTGAACGCCGACAATGGGGACGGATTTCACGTACGGGACAGATTGTGCGGCGGCGCGACTCACGTTGCAGCGGCCCCTACTCTGTCTTTTTTTTTGTCTAGATAAATGTAGTTGCTTGTGGTTTTTTTTGTATTGTTTCTAACTGTGTATATGTTCAGGGTGGGGGTGGGGAGAGGGAAACTTTTCAAATCTCTTCTCTGCACAGGAGACCCGACCTTTTCCCTGTCGTGTCTCCGTTGTCGTTGGGGCCTAGTACCGTGGAGCGGCCTCTGACCGGGACGACTGGGGGCTCCAGTCACGGAGCCTGCGGAGCTGCGTACTTACCATCGTGGAGCTGGCCGGCCTTGGAGCATGGGGAGCGGTGGTGGCTCGCTGCTGCGGCCCGACTCCAGGAGCTCCAGCTCCAGCTGCGGTCCGACTCCGGAGCTCCAGCTCCAGCTGCAGATTACTGCCGGAATATCGGGAGTTCGCGGGTCCGGGTGGGAGACCGCTCTCCGGAGCTCCCGCAATACAATTTCTCCAGCCCGTGTCGCGGGGATGGAACGACGCTGGGATGGGACATTCCAGCGCCCGCCGGGGGCACCATCTTTGTGACCCGTGGGCCTAGTGCGGGGCCATACATCGCCAGGCGCGGCTTTAATGGCCGCGGGACATTCCAGCGCCCGCCAGGGGCTTCGACATCGGGAGAGAAATGGTGCGGGGGAGAGAGAAGAATTTTGCCTTCCATCAAAGTGAGGAGGAGATTCACTGTGATGGATGTTTGTGTGAATTGAATTGTTTGTGTGTTTTTTATGAATTGTTCCGTTTGTATGGCTTGTAGAAACGGAGTTTTGTTTGAGCCTCTCTGAGGTTCGAATGACAAGTAATAAAATCAAATCAAAATAAAGGAAAGCCGTTTGTTTTTCATATAAACGTGCTTCTTAGGATGCCTTTAATCCAAAGTTTACGTTGCAAAAATGTGACTTTGGCCCCATACGAACCGACAGTATTTTTCCTACCGATATGGGGTTTAAATTCACCGCAACCACAACGTTCCAATCGATCGCGTTCCACAAAATCCCATTCTCAAGATGATTTAAATGGTCATTAATTTACGGGAATTAAACACTAAATTCCTTCCATTTGGCCTATAAATGAATGACAATGAGATTTTAAAATCATGTTATATTGTGAATTTGTGTGTGAATGTTATTTGGACACTTAGGCTATTTAAAAATGTTAATCTTTACTTAAGAAATTGATAGATGTTTAGATCTAGTAATTGAATTTTGTAATTAGCTACAATTGGGCAACTAACTAATTATATGCTTTAATTTCAGGTCATCTAAGTAAGTGTTTCATATTTGTTTCAGAATGCTTCAATCTATAATAACTGAAAATGTCTTTCAGTTCTCTTAATTTTTAAGAAAGATATGGGCTTTTGACTGTCCTCGATTACAGCTTTTGTGTTAAGTCAATGGAAAAGCAATAGAGAACAAGATGCTAATTTCCGAGTATGAAAATGGCCAAAACATTTTTAATACTGAAGATATGAAAGTGAATTAGGTGTAAAATTAAACTTATTTTTATGCTTTATCTGATGGGATAAATTGCTGACTTGATTTTTAAAATCTCAAAATTTTGTAACATTGCTACATTACGCAGGCAACCAGATGGTATCACTATGTTTACACAATAAATAAAAAGTGCTTCTTGTTTGTCAGGGGGTGGGGGGGGGGGGCAGTTGGGGGGGGGGGGAGTGGGGGGGGGGGGGTGGGGGGGGGGAGTGGGGGGGGGGGGAGTGGGGGGAGAGTGGGGGGGAGTGGGGGGGGGGAGTGGGGGGAGTGGGAGGAGATAAAAGTGTTCGTTGTCATGCACACTTGTCATCGGCCCGCCAGGGAATTTGTGATTTGTGTGTGTATGTGTCCCATGTTTTAAAAGCGGTTTGTTATGGCTGCCAATGCCCTGAGCTGTCTGTCCCCGCGGCCGGGGTGGGGGGTAAATCACTCGGTGTGGGTGTCGGGTGGTGGTGTCGGTGCATTGCGGTAAGTGTCTCTGGGTGGGCGGAGAGACCAGCCAGTCCCACACCTCTGCTCCACCCGGCGCTGCAGACACACGGCCCGTCACAGTGCGGCCGCACGGGGGAGACAAGGCGGAGGGCAGCCGTGGCCGTGGGAGAGTGGGGGCTGTCCTGAGGGATGCGCTCCTTCGGCCACTTACAACTTGGTGCTCGGGTTCAGAGTGCCCAGTCACCTATGGCTTGTGTGGGAAAATGACCGCCACCCTCCCGTCTCCACCGACCAGTGATGTGATGGACATGGGGGTCTGGACCAATCGCTGACAAGTCCTGCCCCCCCGGCGACGTCATGTCCGTTTTTTAACTTTTTGGCAGAACCGCCATTCGGTGAGTTGGCTTGTACGCGATGCTGCCTTTCGGTGAGTTGGTGTTTCAGCAGAGCGATCATTCGGTGAGTTTGCTTTTAGGTGTCCTACCCTTTCAGCTTGTTTGCTTTTAGGGGTTCCATCCTTTCGGTTAGTTGGCTTTTCGGCTTTGTACGCTTTCGGTTATTAGCGTTTCGGCTTTGTTTCCATTCGGTTATTTGGCTTCTGCTTCTTTGCTTCGGCTTCTCGTCTTTTTGCGTCCGGTTACTCTGACATGCACTGCCAACTGTGGGACCTTGTATAGCTGTATAGAACCCACTTAGAAGCTGTCGGGACAGATGGCGTTATCACACTGAGCGGCGGACTGGCTTGCGAAGCAAAAAGGGCTGTTGAGCCAAAACCAAAGAGGCCAACGTCAGGCAACGTCATTGTATTTGGAGACTCCATTGTGAGAGGTACGGACAGGGGTTTCTGCAGGAACAGACAGTATTCGAGGATGGTGTGCTGCCTTCCTGGTGCCAGGATCCAGGATGTCACGGACTGAGTGCATAAATTCCTCAAGGGCGAAGGTGAACAGCCGGAGGTGGTAGTGCATGTCGGCACAAACGATGTCGGAAAGAAGGGGATGAATATTCTGCAGCGTGACTTTAGAGAGCTCGGAAAAATGCTGAAAAGCAGGACCTCCAGGGTTGTTATCTCCAGTTTTCTTCCAGTTCCTCGTGCTGGCGAGAGCAGGAATAGGGAGATACGGGACCTGAATTTGTGGCTGAGGAACTGGTGCAGGGGGCAGGGATTTAGATTTTTAGATCACTAGGATCTGTTTTGGGGTAAGGGGGAACTGTACAAAAGGGACGGATTGCATCTTCACAGGTGGGGACCAGCATTCTGGCAGGCAGGTTTGCCACTGCTACACGGGTGGTTTTAAACTGAATAAGGGGGGTGGGGTGGAAAATGGGGAGAGTTAAAGGGAAAGAGATTAAAGGGATGGTTAATTACCCCAGAATTAACGGGAAAGGAAGCTCACAAAGGGATAGGAAAGTATGGCCAAGTGTAATAGGGATCGAGATGAAAGGTGAGATGCGTAAGGAATTAAAAGTATTGTATATGAATACGCGAAGAATAAGAAGTAAAGTAGATGAGCTTGAGGCTCAGTTAGAGGTTGATAGATATGACATTGTGGGGATTACTGAGACGTGGCTGCAGGAGGATCGGGCCTGGGAACTTAATATTCAGGGTTATACATCCTATAGAAAGGACAGGCAGGTGGGCAGAGGAGGGGGGGTAGCTCTGCTGGTGAGGGATGGAATTCAGTCCCTAGCGAGGGAAGACATAGGGACTGTTGAGGTAGAGTCACTGCGGATTGAGTTGAAGAATTGTAAAGGCAAGAAGACACTAATTGGTGTTATCTACAGACCCCCAAATAGTAGTCCGGATGTAGGGTGTAAGTTGCAGCAGGAGTTAAAACTGGCATGTAACAAAGGTAATGCGACTGTGATGATGGGGGATTTCAATATGCAGATAGACTGGGAAAATCAGGTTGGTTCAGGACCCCAAGAAAGGGAGTTTGTAGAATGCCTCAGAGATTGATTCTTAGGAGCCGGCCAGAGAAAAGGTAATTCAGGATCTAGTGTTGTCCAATGAACCAGACATGATAAGAGAACTCGAGGTAAAGGAACCGCTTGGAGGTAGTGATCATAATATGATTAGTTTTAATCTGCAAAATTGAGAAGGAGAAGGTTAAATCAGAAGTGTCAGTGATGCAGTTGAACAAAGGGGACTATGAAGGCATGAGAGGGGAGCTGGCCAAGGTAGACTGGAACGGGATCCTAGCAGGAATGACGGTGGAACACCAATGGCAGGATTTCTGGGCATAATCCGGAAGACGCAGGATCATTTCATTCCAAAAAGGAAGAAAGATTCTAAGGGGAGTAGGAGGCAACCGTGGCTGACAAGAGAAGTTAGGGATAGAATAAAACTTAAAGAAAAATGTATAACACAGTAAAGAGTAGCCGGAAACCAGGGGATTGGGAAACTTTCATAGGACAACAGAAGGAAACAAAACGGGCAATACGATCTGAAAAGATGAAGTACGCAGGGAAGCTGGCCAGGGATAGTAGGAGGACAGTAAAAGCTTCTTTAGATATGTTAAGGGAAAAAGAGTAGCAAAGTCAAATGTGGGTGCCTTGAAGGCAGACACAGGTGAAATTAATATGGGCAACAAGGAAATGGCAGAAGAGTTGAAAAAGTACTTCGGATCTGCCTTCACTAAGGAAGACACAAACAATCTCCCAGATGTACTGTAGGACAGAGGATCTAAAGGGGTAGAGGAACTGAAATACATTTTCATTAAGCGAGAAATAGTATTGGGTAGGCTAATGGGACTGAAGGATGATAAATCCCCTGGGTCTGATGGTCTGCATCCCAGGGTCCTCAGGGAGTGGCTCTAGAAATAGTGAATGCATTGGTGACCATTTTCCAATGTTCAATAGATTCAGGATCAGTTCCTGTGGATTGGAGGATAGCTAATGTTATCCCACTTTTCAAGAAAGGAGCGAGTGAGAAAACGGGGAATTACAGACCAGTTAGCCTGACTTCGGTGGTGGGAAAGATGCTGCAGTCAATTATTAAAGAGGTAATAATGGGGCATTTGGATAGCAGTAAAAGGATTAGTCCAAGTCAACATGGATTGATGAAAGGGAAATCATGCTTGACTAATCTTCTGGAATTTTTTGAGGATGTGACAAGTAAAATGGATGAAGGGTGCCAGTGGATGTAGTGTATCTAGAGTTTCAGAAAGCCTTTGATATGGTCCCGCACGGGAGACTGGTGACTAAAATTAGAGCACATGGTATTGGGGAGAGAAAATTGGTTGGCAGACCGGAAGCGAAGAGTAGGAGTGAACTGGTCCTTTTCAGAATGGCAGGCAGTGGTGAGTGGGGTACCGCAAGGCTCCGTGTTGGGGCTGCAACTGTTTACCATATATATCAATGATTTGGAAGAGGGAATTAGGAGCAACACTAGCAAGTTTGCGGATGACACAAAGCTGGGTGGCAATGTGAACTGTGAAGGAGATGTTAGGAGGTTGCACAGTGACCTGGACAGGTTGAGTGAGTGGGCAGATGCATGGCAGATGCAGTATAATATAGATAAATGTGAGATCCACTTTGGCGGCAAAAACAAGGGGGCAGATTAGTATCTCAATGGGGTTAGGTTAGGTAAGGGGGAGGTGCAGCGAGACCTGGGCGTCCTTGTACACCGGTCACTGAAAGTTGGCTTACAGGTACAGCAAGCAGTGAAGAAAGCTAATGGAATGTTCGCCTTCATAACAAGAGGATTTCAGTATAGGAGTAAAGAGGTTCTTCTGCAATTGTATAGGGCTCTGTGAGACCACATCTAGAGTATTGTGTACAGTTTTGGTCTCCTAATTTGAGGAAGGACATCCTTGTGATTGAGGCAGTGCAGCGTAGGTTCACGAGATTGATCCCTGGGATGGCGGGACTGTCATATGAGGAAAGATTGAAAAGACTAGGCTTGTATTCACTGGGGTTTAGAAGGATGAGGGGGAATCTTATAGAAACATATAAAATTATAAAAGGACTGGACAAGCTAGATGCAGGAAAAATGTTCCCAATGTTGGGAGAGTCCAGAACCAGGGGCCACAGTCTTAGATTAAAGGGGAGGTCATTTAAGACTGAGGTGAGAAAAAACGTTTTCACCCAGAGAGTTGTGAATTTATGGAATTCCCTGCCACAGAGGGCAGTGGAGGCCAATCACTGGATGAATTTAAGAGAGAGTTAGATAGAGCTCTAGGGGCTAGTGGAATCAAGGGATATGGGGAGAAGGCAGGCACGGGTTATTGATAGGGGGCGATCAGCCATGATCACAATAAATGGCGGTGCTGGCTCGAAGGGCCGAATGGCCTCCTCCTGCACCTATTTTCTATGTTTCTATGCTCACATCCTTCCTGATGGACTCGGCAAAAGGTTCAATACAACAGACGAACAAGACAGGGGAGAGAGGGCAACCCTGACTGACTCCAGATCTGACGGGGAAGCTGTCTGATTCCCACACATTGATTTGGACTGCACTACAGATATCAGTGTAGAGCAGTTGGATCCAATTTCTGATTCCCTCCCCATAGCCCATTTTGGAGAGCACGTCCCTCATGTACGTGTGCAAATTCCTATCGAAAGCCTTCTCCAGGACCAAGTTGACTAGGCAGGCATCCACCCATCTGTCCTGCATGTTGCAACGGTATCTCTCTTCGTCTTCATGGCTTGGTTTTTGCTCTGACATGCACTGTCAACTGTGGGACATATAGACAGGTGAGTGACTTTCCAAATCATGTCCAATCAATTTAATTTACCACTGGTTGACTCTACTCAAGTTGTAGAAACATCTCAAGGATAATCGATGGAAACAGGATGAACCTAAGCTCAATTTTGAGTGTCATAGTAAAGGGTCTGAATACTTATGTAAATGTGATATTTCAGATATTTCTTTTTAATTAATTTGCAAACATTTCTAAACACCTGTTTTCGCTTCTTCATTCTGGGGTATTGTGTGTAGATTGATGATTTAAAAAAAAAGAATTTAATCCATTTTAAAATAAGGCTGTAACGTAACAAAATGTGGAAAAAATGTAGGGGTCTGAATACTTTCTGAATGCTCTGTACGTGGATAGGAAAGGTTTAAACAGGTATGGGCCAAAAGGTGCACCATGAGTTTTTTTTAGTTCACACAGAGAGTGGATGAAACGAGCTGCCAGGGGAGGTAGTTGAAGCAGGCACAATATCAACATTTAATAGTCATTTGGAAAAGAACGTGGATAGGAAAGGGTTAAAGGGATATGTGCCAAAAGCAGGCAGGTGAGGCTCGTGTAGATGAGGCATCTTAGTCTGTATGCGCAAGATGGGCTGCAGGGCCAGTTTCCATGCTGTGTGGCTCGACATGCTGAGCCATCATTTAATTGCCAAACCCAAATTGTGCGTGGGAAGGTGGTGATGAATGTCTTCATGAACCTTGAGGTGGGAATACAATGCTGCAGGGAGAGAGATCCAGGATTTTAACCAAGTGATCGTGAAAGAATGATGATATATTTCCAAGGTAGACAAAAATGCTGGAGAAACCCAGCGGGTGAGGCAACATCTATAGAGCGAAGGAATGGGTGACGTTTCGGGTCGAGACCTTCTTCAGCCTGAAGAATATTTCCAAGTCAGGATGATGTGTAGCTTGGGGGACAGCTTCCAAGACGCTCCATACTTTTGCCGTCCTTGTCCTTCCAGCTGGCAGAAATGGAATGGGTATGGAAGGTGCTTTATGGCGAGTCTAGGCGATTTGCTGCAGTGCATCCTATAGATAGCACAGAACAGGGTCCTTAGGCCCACTACATCCACACCTACCTTTTTACCAGAAGAAGGGTTTTGACCTGAAACGTCACCCGTTCCTTCTCAGCAGAGACGTTGCCTCACCCGCTGAGTTACTCCAGCATTTTGTATCTACCGTTTTACCAATCTACACAAATCCCATTTACCAATCCCAATCACAAATCCCGTCTATGCCTATCATGATCTTATATCTGATATCTCATATCTTATATCCTGTATCTCTCTATCAGGCCAACACCTCAGGGTCCTTCATTCCATTAAAAGCAGGTCCAGCTTATCCACTGTCCCCATAACTCAAACTAAACTAAAAGTTATTCATTTTTGCATTAAGCCTATTGACGTCAATACCGGAACCAAATTTAAAGAGACGTCACCATCAAATGACACTGGGAGGTGAATGACACAGATTTGAAAGGTATTGCAATGTAGACATCTCTGAGTACTGCCGCAGATATGAAACATATCTCTCCTTAGTAATTAAAGGTACTCCCTTAGCTGCTTTTCCTATTTTCTTGAAGTAATTTTGCAGAGACTTAGAAACTTCCCTAAGGAAAGACTGAGATCAGATCTGTGCTATTATTGTTATTCATCGGCATGTCTTAGAGGCAAGACATAATATCTCATCATTACTCACGGCCCAAGTCATCCCTCTGTACAATAGAACATGTTTACCCCATTAAATAAAAAAGTTTTGAACAATTTTTGCCAATAAGCATCTGCATATTTTACAGAGAGATCACTTAGTTGCTGCACCCAATGGGTAGAGGCAGTGAACCTGGAGAACGTAATCTAGTTCCAGTAGAATCATAATTGCTCAATTTGTCAACATCATTGAAGATGTTCTTACCTGTGACTATGTTGTTAACAAACTGGCTTCTGATTGCATTGGGGAAATGAGAACATGGAGGTCAGCTGCTTCCCATGATATTTTCATTTCCACGTTCATCTACAGAGATGAAATAACTATTTGTTGGGATTCATCTCTCAACCCCATTGTCTTCTGAATCAAGTCAAGAATCAAGAGTGTTTTATTGTCATGTGTCCCAGATAGAACAATTAAATTCCTACTTGCTGCAGCACAACAGAATATGCAAACATAGTACGATGTGACAAACAAGAGAGAGAAATGAAAAGCTCAGTGTGTATATATACACATACTCACAACATACCCATATACTATATATATGTGTGGGTGTGTGTGTGTGTGTGTGTGTGTGTGTGTGTATGTGTGTGTGTGTGTGTGTGTGTGTGTGTGTGTGTGTGTGTGTGTGTGTGTGTGTGTGTGTGTGCGTGTGTGTCTATATATATATATATATATATATATAAATATATATATAAAAAAGATTGTGGTAATCTATTCCTTAAAAGGGCTTCTTTAAATACCTTACGTAGCCATGGAGACAATAAATTAGAAAAATACTTTAAAAATTCTACTGTAAACCCATCTAAACAGGGAGCTTTACCAGAATTCATTGAAAAAATTGCTTTATATATTACTTCTTCCGTAATGGGCTCATCTAACAACAGAGACTCATTATATGGTAAATTTGGTAAGTTTAGTTTCTTTAAAAACTCATGCATTATATTGGAATCAGTAGGAACATTTGATTGGTATAGGGAGGTATAAAATTCCTGAAAGGATTTATTAATTTTGTCATGGTTTACAGTTACTGTACCATCCCGTTTTGGTATATATATATATTGTCTGTACCCAATCCGTCAATATATATACACACACACACATACTCAAAAAACAAACAAAACAGTGCAACAATAATAATAATAGTCTATTATAATTCAGAGCCTATATGAGGTTGCAGTGTTCAATAGCCTGATGGTTGTAGGGAAGAAGCTGTTCCTGAACCTGGACATTACAGTTTTCAGGCTCCTGTACCTCTTCCCAATGGCAGTGGTGAAATTAATGTGTGGCCCGGATGGTGTGGGTCTCTGATGATGCTGACTGCCTTTCTGAAGCAGCGACTCCGATAAATCCCTTCGATGGTGGGGAGGTCAGAGCCGGTGATAGACTGGGCAGTGTTCACAACCTTTTGCAGTCTTTTCCACTCCAGGACATTTAGGTTGCCGAACCAGACCATGATGCAACTGGTCAATATGTTCTCTACTTTGCACCTGTAGAAGTACAAGAGAATCAATCCTCTTTGACATATCGAATCTCCGTACTCTTCTCAGGAAGTAGAGGCGCCGAGAGTCAGAGAGTCACACAGCAACGAAACAGGCACTTCAGCCCATGCTGACCATCTAAACTAGTCCCACCTGCCTGTGTTAGGTCCATATCCCTCTAAGTCTATCCTATCCATGTACCTATCTAAATGTTTCTTAAACATTGTGATATTACCTGCCTCAACTACTTCCTCTGGCAGCTCATTCCACACACCCACTTCTGTTTGTGTAAAAAAGTTGCGGGGACTCTCCTAGTGGCAGCATGCTGTACGGTTGCAAATTTGTTTGCTCCCTTAACTTTTAACTTCCATTTACCACTCTTTCAATGTTACTCGTGACTATTTGACTCCAAGACACGGTCTAACTTTTCATAAAGTGTTGATAACACTTTTACACGCCTTAATTGTCTGAAGGATGGAGACAAGAAGAAAGGGAGGCTCCCCAAGGAAGGAACAGGGGAAAGCCACAACCACAGTTGCAGCTTCTGACACCAGTATCATAGAAGCAATATCAAAAATGAACGATGAATTGAAAAATGAGCTGAAAAATGAAATGAAAACATGATTTGTCAGTTTGGAAGAAATGGTGAAAGGAGTTTCGACCAAACTGAAGGAAGTCCAAGGAAAACTGTCTTTGTTACAAGATGAACCGTGAACAAAAGGATGAAATTAATAAATTGCGAACCCTGGGATGGGAGAGAGATTTGAAGATTGAAAAACTGGAACGGAGAAGGAATGAAAACACTCGAGCACTTCAGCAATACAAGACTAAAAATATGGACCTAGAAAACAGAAGCCGTCGTTTGAATTTATGAATTGTTGGTTTGCCGGAAGGTCAAGAAGGAGATAACGTTATGAAATATGCTTCTAAAATGATAAAGGAAACTTTTAACATTGAGCACAATGGATAACGCTCACAGGATTGGGAAGAAATCGGTAATCATTTTTTGCAAATGAGGGAGAATATTCTCATGGCAGCAAAAAAGTTGGGTGTGGTTGAATATGAAGGATGCAAGTTTCGGTGTGTCCCTGATTATAGTTACGAGCTTTTGGAAATAAGAAATTCCTTTTATAATGTAATGTCTCTTGTGTATAAAAAAAACTACGCCCAGTTCTATTATACCCAGCTAGATTGCGTATTCAACTTTTCAACGGTAATTTTCGATTTTTTAACAATCCTCAAGACGCCTCCAGCTTTCTGGAGAGCTACGAGGAGGAAGGGGACTAATCGATAGCTGATTAAGTTATAACTGGAGATTTACTGTTCCTATTTTGACAATATGTCGTTTAGTAATGATTAAGTATTTAACTGGATGAGTTGTTTTTCTTTTATATATATTCTTTTAAGAATTTCTTTGTTAATTTTGTGTTCCCCTGTCGTTAGACAAACTAAGAGAATGCAGTTCTTGTTTTTCATATCCTGACCTTGGATAACAATATGTAGCTCTCGCTCGTTAACTCTGTATTGTAGTCTGTATTTTATTTTCTTCTCTCTCAAAGAGATAATAAGGAATGTGTTATGACTAGGAGTGGCTAAAAATTATTATCTCTATGCCGAGAGATGTAAGTGGGTTAGATGGGTTGGGGAAGGGATTAGGTGGCTTGCTGACTGTCTATTGGTCAGTTTGGGGTTTTACAGGGGTGGGAGGGGGGGAGGGGTCCTTTGTTCCCTATTTTGTGTTTTTCATTTGTGCAAAGTCTGAACTACAAAAATGTCTGAAATGTCATCACTTCTGGCTCCGCCCTAGATTTTTCTTCTTCAAGAAATTAACCCATTACATCCCACATGATTTTTACAAGCAATATAGATAAAGTTATTAATTTCCTTTCATGGAATGTGAATGGCTTGAACCATCCCATTAAGAGGATTTTTTTTTTTAAAGTTCTTCACAGACTTAATGCTCAGATTATCTTTGCTCAGGAAACTCATGTAAGGCAAGATGACAATTTATGATTTTTTAAGGTTTGGAAAGGACAGCAGTTTCATTCAAATTCAGAGGCTAAGGCGAAAGGAGTCTCTATTTTTATTGACCCCTCAATTCCGTTTGTTCACAATGAAACAATTTCTGATCCATATGGCAGATTTTTGGTGATTACTGGTGTTCTTTACATGCAAAAAGTTGCTATGGTGAATGTCTACGCACCAAATATTGATCACCCTGAGTTTTTTAAACAGTTAATTGCATCCTTTCCTAATTTAAATGAAACTTTTTAATAATGGGTGGAGATTTCAACTGTTGTCTGAACCCCTCGATTGACAGGTCTACACCTGATCATGTGCTTCCAAATAAATCAGCTAATTTTATTAATTATTTTTTACTTGACTGTGGAATGTTAGAAGTTTGGAGATTCTTACACCCAAATGACAATGAATTTTCATTTTTCTCTCATGTATATCACAGTTATTCTAGGATTGATTATTTTATACTAGATTCTCGGCTAGTTCCATCGGCCACTGCATGTGAGTATGACGCAATCACTATTTCTGATCACGCACCTTTGAAACTATTAATCAATCTACCTGATTCCAAGTTTAGTGCTAAACAATGGCGATTTAATGCTACTTTGCTTCAAGACTTAAATTTTATTAATTTTATGAATGATCAGATTGCTTTTTACTTTTTGACAAACTTTACTGAAGAAATATCCAATGTTGTAGTCTGAGATGCTTTTAAGGCATATATTCGTGGACAAATTATTTCATACTCCGCGGGATTAAAAAAACAAACTCAAAAAGAAATAGGTACATTGGCTGACGAGATTAAAGAAATTGATAAAAAAATATTCAAAAGCTCCTAGTTTAGAGCTCTACAAGAATAGAGTTGAATTTCAATTGAGACATGATTTGTTATTAGTATCACCGATTGAGAACCAGCTACTTAAAACCAAAAGTCAATTTTATATACATGGCGAAAAATCTGGTAAATTACTCGCTAATCAATTGAAAGCGGTGTCGGGCAAGCGTCAGATTACTAAAGTGAGAAAACGGGATGGTACAGTAACTGTAGACCATGACAAAATTAATAAATCCTTTCAGGAATTTTATACCTCCCTATACCAATCAAATGTTCCTACTGATTCCAATATAATGCATGAGTTTTTAAAGAAACTAAACTTACCAAATTTACCATATAATGAGTCTCTGTTGTTAGATGAGCCCATTACGGAAGAAGAAATATATAAAGCAATTTTTTCAATGAATTCTGGTAAAGCTCCCTGTTTAGATGGGTTTACAGTAGAATTTTTAAAGTATTTTTCTAATTTATTGTCTCCATGGCTACGTAAGGTATTTAAAGAAGCCCTTTTAAGGAATAGATTACCACAATCTTTTTATGAAGCTTCTATTTCTTTAATTCTTAAAAAAGATAAAGACCCTACTGAAGTGTCATCATATAGACCCATATCAATGTTAAATGTAGATTTCAAAATTCTTTCCAA
The DNA here is from genome assembly GCA_035221665.1 of Okamejei kenojei. Lineage (NCBI taxonomy): Eukaryota > Metazoa > Chordata > Chondrichthyes > Rajiformes > Rajidae > Okamejei > Okamejei kenojei. The sequence continues at coordinate 34,181,364 of CM069145.1, read as the reverse complement.
AATATGAGCTATGAGATTGGAAAAGATTTTACCGCAATTTATCTCTGAAGATCAGACAGTTTTTATTAAAAATCGTTATACTTTAATATAAGGAGATTAATGAATATTGTATATACAGCGTCTAATAAAACCCAAGAATATGTCATCTCACGCGATGCCGAGAAAGCGTTTGATAGAGTAGAATGGGATTTCTTATTCAATACACTTGAAAAATTTAAGATTGGTCCAAAATGTATTTCTTGGATCAAGTCGATATATCATATACCTCAGGCTTCTGTATTTATTAATAATCAAAGATCCCTTTTTTTCAGGCTCTTTCGAGGTACTAGACAGGGCTGTCCCTTAAGTCCTTTATTATTTGATATTGCTTTGGAACCTTTAGCCACCGCTATTAGGGAATCCCCTAATATTTTTGGTATTGCCCGTGGGAATAAGACACATAAGCTATCTCTTTACGCAGATGATCTGTTATTATTTATTTCTAACCTTGAGAAATCTATTCCGGCAATAGTAGCATTACTTAATCAATTTAGTAGTTTTTCTGGTTATAAACTAAATCTTAGTAAGAGTGAGCTTTTTCCATTAAATGATCTTGTTTTGAATTATGGTCAGTTTCCATTTAGATTGACTACCGAAAGTTTTACTTATTTAGGTATTAAGATCACCAAGAAACACAAGGATTTATTTAAAGCCAATTTTATGCCTTTAATTGACCATATTACACATCAGTTTACTAAATGGTCACCAATGTCCTTATCCCTAATTGGCCGAATCAATGCTATTAAAATGTTCATTTTACCTAAATTTCTGTATTTATTTCAGACTATACCAATTTTTATTGCCAAATCTTTCTTCAACATTATAGACTCCAAACTTTTGTCATATATATGGCAGAATAAAAAGCCCAGACTAAGTAAAAAACATTTACAGAAATCAAAAACAAATGGTGGTTTGGCATTGCCGAACATTAGATTTTACTATTGGGCAGTCAATGTTCGTTATTTAACATTTTGGACAAAAGAGTTAGAAGATACCCAATGCCCAGGATGGATAAACCTTGAACGTGATTCCTTACAAGGGCTATCATTGGCATCTACTCTAGGGGCCTCGTTACCTTTCACAATTACGAGATTGAATAAATATATGACTAACCCAATAATAAGACATACGTTCCGAATATGGTTTCAATTTCGTAAGTGTTTTGGACTAAATTATTTTATCTTATCGAGTCCTATTTTATCCAATTTTCTCTTCCAACCATCTAGTACTATCAAGTCTTTTTGTTATGGAAGAGGAAGGGATTAGTAGCTTTTCGTGATTTGTTTTTGGAGGGTTGTTTTATGTATTTCGAACAACTCTCCAATAAATATAACTTACCTAATTCACACTTTTTTAGATATTTACAAATTAGACATTTTTTGAAGGCTACTCATAGAATCATAGAAAATAGGTGCAGGAGTAGGCCATTCGGCCCTTCGACCCTGCACCGCCATTCGATATGATCATGGCTGATCATCCAACTCAGTATCCTGTATCTGCCTTCTCTCCATACCCCCTGATCTCTTTAGCCACTAGGGCCACCTCTAACTCCATCTTAAATATAGCCAATGAACTGGCCTCAACTACATTCTGTGGCAGAGAATTCCACAGACTCACCACTCTCTGTGTGAAAAATGATCTTCTCATCTTGGTCCTAAAAGACTTCCCCCTTATCCTTAAACTGTGACCCCTTGTTCTGGTGTTCCCCAACATCGGGAACAATCTTCCTGCATCTAGCCTGTCCAACCCCTTAAGAATTTTGTAAGTCTCTATAAGATCCCCCCTCAATCTCCTAAATTCCAGTGAGTACAAGCTGAGTCTATCCAGTCTTTCTTCATATGGAAGTCCTGCCATCCCAGGAATCAGTCTGGTGAACCTTCTCTGTACTCCCTCTGTGGCCAGAATGTCTTTCCTCAGATTAGGAGACCAAAACTGTACGCAATACTCCAGGTGTGGCCTCACCAAGACCCTGTACAACTGCAGCAGAACCTCCCTGCACTTGTACTCAAATCCTTTTGCTATGAATGCTAACATACCATTCGCTTTCTTCACAGCCTGCTGCACCTGCATGCCTACTTTCAATGACTGGTGTACCATGACACCCAGGTCTCGTTGCATCTCCCCTTTTCCTAATCGGCCACCGTTCAGATAATAGTCTACCCTTTTGTTTTTGCCACCAAAGTGGATAACCTCACATTTATCCACATTATACTGCATCTGCCATGCATTTGCCCACTCACCCAACCTATCCAAGTCACCTTGCAGCCTCCTAGCATCCTCCTCACAGCTAACACTGCCCCCCAGCTTCGTGTCGTCTGCAAACCTGGAGATGTTGCATTCAATTCCCTCATCCAGATCATCAATATATATTGTAAATAGCTGGGGTCCCAGCACTGAGCCTTGCGGTACCCCATTAGTCACCGCCTGCCATTCTGAAAATGACCCGTTTAATCCTACTCTTTGCTTCCTGTCTGCCAGCCAGTTCTCTATCTATTCTACCCCTTTTTCCGCTACCACATCAAACCAAAAGTTTGGAAAAAAATTTACAGCTGAACCCGTATCAGAAAGAATTAATAACTACTATTTATGAGTTGATTTTGAAATTACAAATAGATATATTTGATAAAATTAAGAATGACTGGGAAAGAGAACTACAAATTTCTTTATCTATAGAGAAATGGGAGAGGATTCTTCAATTAGTCAATACCTCTTCAATGTGTGCAAGACACTCTTTGATACAATTCAAGGTGGTTCACAGAGCTCATATGGCAAAAGATAAGTTGGCTCATTTTTATGGTCATATAAACCCTACCTGTGACAGATGTAAATCTGAAGTGGCCTCACTGACCCATATGTTTTGGTCCTACCCACTTTTGGAAAAATATTGGAAAGACATTTTTGATACTATTTCTGTAGTCTTAGGTATTAATTTACAACCTCATCCTATTACTGCAATTTTTGGGCTACCAATGTTAGATTCTATTCATTTGTCCTGCTCCGCCCATCGGTTGATTGCTTTTACCACATTAATCGCCAGAAGATCTATTTTATTTAAATGGAAAGACTCCAACCCTCCGACCACACTCCAGTGGTATTCTGAAACGATATAACCATATAACCATATAACCATATAACAGTTACAGCACGGAAACAGGCCCTCTCGGCCCTTCCAGTCCGTGCCGACCATTTGTTTTCCCCTAGTCCCATCTACCTGCACTCAGACCATACCCCTCCATTCCCTTCACGTCCATATACCTATCCACTTTACTTTTAAATGTTAAAATCGATCCTACCTCCACCACTTCTGCTGGAAGCTCATTCCACACCCTCTGAGTAAAGAAGTTCCCCCTCACGTTACCCCTAAACTTCTGTCCCTTAATTCTCATGTCATGCCCTCTTGTTTGAATTTTCCCTACCCTCAATGGGAAAAGCTTATCCACGTCAACTCTGTCTATCCCTTTCGTCATTTTAAAGACCTCAATCAAGTCCTCCCTTAACCTTCTGCGCTCCAAAGAATAAAGACCTAACTTGTTCAACCTTTCTCTGTAACATAGTTGCTGGAACCCTGGCAACATTCTAGTAAATCTCCTCTGTACTCTCTCTATTTTGTTGACATCCTTCCTATAATTAGGCGACCAAAATTGTACACCATACTCCAAAATTGGTCTTACCAATGCCTTGTACAATTTTAACATTACTTCCCTACTCCTATATTCAATGCTCTGATTTATAAAGGCCAGCACACCAAAGGCTTTCTTTACCACCTATCTACATGCGATTCCACCTTCAGGGAACTATGCACAGTTATTCCTAGATCCCTCTGTTCCACAGCATTCCTCAATTCCCTACCATTTACCATGTACGTCCTATTTTGATTTGTCCTGCCAAGATGTCTTGTTTAAATTTAGAAAAAGTTAGGAGTGTCATTGTTGAACCCTTGGTTAAATTTGATAAGACTTGGGGAACATTTATTGAACACTTTCATGCAATATAAATTGCTCCCTCTTTAACCTTTATAAAAACTATTTTACCTCAATAAGGTGGAACGGACTTGATGACATACAGACTTAAATTGTTGAAACCTTTAGTTCAAATTTTGTTTTGCTTTGTCACTGGCTATGGCTGAAGAGGAAAGATGCTGTCTGGGCTGCCACATAACCATCTAGAAGCTAGCAATAAGACACACACCCAGGTCTGATCAACCTGTGGTGGGCCTGCCTCGACTGAGGGATAAAAGGCCGAAACACCCAGTGACGTTGAGGTACACAACTGAAGATGTGTCTGATTGTTAGCAAAATTCACCTGGTGGTCATACCCAAGAATGTCAATTGTAGTGAAATCTTAAGGATTGTAACATCCAGACCTAATAATCAATGTTTAGTTTTTACTTATTTATTTTATTTTTAGTCTTATTTTATTATTATTATTTTTTTAATTTTTTTTTTTAGTTTAGGGGGGTTTTGCTTTTTCCTTTTTTCCTTTTCTTTTTGTCTTTTTATTTTTGAGTTTTTTTCTACATTTATAAGTTTTCTTTTAAAGATTTAACTATATTTACATAGAGGTCTATATTCAATGTGTATTTTGACACTGGTCTCATATCAGGTTATACCTGTTATTAATGTAATCCTGATCCCTATGTACCAATATCATTGTTATGTTTATCATTATTCTTTTTATCATAGTTTTCTTTGGAAAAAAAAAACAATAAAATGATTTTAAAAGAAAGAAAGAAAATGTTGCCCCTCAGGGTCCGATTAAATCTTTCTCCTCTCACCTTTACCTATGGCCTCTGGTTCTCAATTCCCCTGCTCTGGGTAAGACACTCTGTGCACTTACCCAATCTATTTTTCTCATGACTTTATACTCCTCTATAAGATCAACTGTCATCCTTCTTCGCTCCAAGCAATAAGGTCCTTAACTCCTCAACTATTCCCTATAGCTCAGGCACTCGCGTCCTGGAAGCATCCTGCACCCTTTCCAGCTTAACAACATCAGGTTTTTCACTGCACTTCAGTATAAGTGACAATAATAAACCTAAACCAAAACCTAAATGATGGGGATGTATAAGAAGATAGCAAATTATGTTACCTCCAAACACAAATAGATGTTCTGCATTCACTATTCAATTAATCAATAATCCATTATTATCAGAATTGCTGCTTGCAACAATCAGATATTCAAGGAGCCCAATTAATTTCAGTGCCTATTTTTCTGATTTATTAATTAATTCATTTATTATTTATTCATTATATTTTCTTTGGAGCAAAGGAGGCTGAAGGGTGACCTTATTACAGAATACAAGATCATGAGGGGCATGGATAAAAAGTGTACACAGTCTGCTTCCCAGGGTAGAGGATTCTAAAGCTAGAGGCCATAGGCTTAACGTGAAAGGGGAGAGATTTAAGAGGGTCCTCAGGGGGCAACTCTTTCACCCAGAAGGCCATTCTGTAAGTTATGTAATCCTGGAAATTTCAGAAAATGCCATGGAAAGCTCCTACTCTGACCTTGGTAAAATCCTGGCCGATATCCCAAAGGAAGACAAATTAATTGTCTGGAGTTTAGCAGGATGAGGGGACACCTCATTGAAATTTACCGAATAACGAAAGGCCTGGATAGCATGAATGTGGGGAGGATGTTTCCACGAGTGGGAGAATCTAGGACCAGAGGCCATAGCCTCAGAATAAAATGATGTAGCTTTAGAAAGGAGATGAGGAGGAATTTCTTTCGTCAGAGGGCGGTGAATCTGTGGAATTTATTGCCACAGAAGGCTATGGAGGTCAAGTCAGTTCCATGCTGCATGAGCCTATGACAGGTTGTTGGTATGGTGGTTTAGGGTGGAGTGAATATTTACTTGAGAGAGAAGAGATTGATGGAATTATTTGCATAGATTCAGCGACACAGTCTGATGTGACAGGGCTCACTGCAAAGTATTAATTTTGCAAATCCACACTCCCATTTTGTAGAAAAACAAGATGCTGAACAAGATGCTAAATATCGGGACTGAAACAACTGCATTGTCTCCCAACAAAACCAAGATAATTTCTCCCATGGAATGCAGTAAATGGAGGGTAATTAAGTAATGAAAATTACATATGTAATTACAATGTGAATCAATCCCAGTTAATTGCTGCAAAAAGATGTCTAACGCCAATTGACAGGAGGATTGTCGCTGCAACTCTCTGGTGGCTGTGATGAAAGGACTGATCTTTGCACAAACAGGATGTCTCCAGCCCAAGTCCAATGGTCGGTGACAAAACTCTCAACTATCACTTTTTCTTTACAAAGCAGGAATAGTGTTATATGACTGGGCAACCTTTAGTTTTCATGCTCCTGATATTCTGCAACAGGTTGCTAGAATACGCTTTTATAGCTCCAGTGTTTTTTGTTTTTTCTCGCTCTCTCTCTCTCTCTCTTTTTTTTGTAGGAAGTCATATACCTGAACATGTCCGTCCTCCAGGTTGTGGTGAGGTTGCCAAAGCCAGAGGGGACAAAGAAATGTCTTGTTAGTTTTGTGTCCCCAGTGCAGTAGTTCCACTTGAGCCTCAAAGAGAAACTTTAAAAAGTGTGCTTTATTCAAGTCCAATTAAAATCTGTTACTATAAAACAGCAAATAACCAAGTAGCGTTTGGGAACATGTTCTGTAATATCTATAATTATTTAAATTGCATGTAATGAGGGACACATGCCTCTTTTTAAATGGACAATACCCCTATAATGCATCAGCGCCCACTGTTTCATACTGCTGTGGCATTTTAAACTAGTTATCCCTGCAGGTTGAACTAATTATCTCCAATTTCTTTAATTGCTGTAATTAATTAGACTGAAAAAGATGGGCTTTTTGCAAGAAGCCCTTTTGGTATAACATCCCCAAAATACGCCTCTCTACAACAAATAACTATTGTTGTTGTTTTTACCACAATCTCCCAAGCATCAACCTGAGACAACCTTCAGCAGATTAGAATTTGACAATTACTGATTTCCAGCACCAATTGCAGTGCTCGATAAATCACACAGAAAAACATGTGTGCTAGGTTGGAAGCTGTACAATAAACAGACAAACTAATGAAATACCACAGATTCGCTAGTACACTGTATGGATGTGAAACGGGATTTCAAACATTGGATTCCCTTTGGCTGGAACAGACTATGGGTGCTGTCTGTAAGGAGTTTGTACATTCTTCCCTGATTGCATGGGTTTTCCCTGGGTGATCCGGTTTCGTCCCACACTCCAAAGATGCACAGTTGGTCCATTTCCCACAGTCTTAGAGTTCAGAGTTTAGAGTTCCAGCGCCCATTCTAATTTTCCAGTCAAATAAAACCCCCCCTTGATTATTTCCGTATCTTCCGGACAAACTCCCATTTGCTTCTTTCATAGCCTTTCCTATCATAAATACATAGATACATGGACAAAAGGTGCAGAAGTAGGCCATTCGGCCCTTCGAGCCAGCACTGCCATTCAATGTGATCATGGCGGATCATCCACAATCAGTACCCCGTTCCGGCCTTCTCCCCATACCCCTTGATTCCGTGAGCCAAAAGAGCTCTATCTTTTGAATGCATCCAGTGAATTGTCCTCCACTGCCTTCTGAGGCAGAGAATTCCACAAATTCACAACTCTCCGTTTGAAAATGTTTTTCCTCATCTCAGTTCTAAGATGCCGATGTTCTAACTGTGGCCCATGTTTCTGGACTCCCCCCACATCGGGAACATCTTTACTGCATCTAGTGTGTCCAATCCCTTAATAATTTTTTAATGTTTCTATAAGATACCCTCTATTCCTTCTAAATTCCAGTGAATTCAAGCCCAGTCGCTCCATTCTTTCATCATATGACAGTCCTGTCATCCGGGGAATTAACCTTGTGAACCTACGCTGCACTCCCTCAATAGCAAGAATGTCCTTCCTCAAATTAGGAGACCAAAACTGCACACAATACTCCAGGTTTTGTCTCACCAGGGCCCTGTACAACTGCAGAAGGACCTCTTTGCTCCGATACTCAACTCCTCTCGTTATGAACGCCAACATGCCATTAGCTTTCTTCACTGCCTGCTGAACCTGCATGCTTACTTTCAGTGACTGATGTACTAGGACACCCAGGTCTCGTTGTACGTCCCCTTTTCCTAACCTGACACCATTCAGATAATAATCTGCCTTCCCGTTCTTGCCTCCAAAGTGGATAACCTCACATTTATCCACATTATACTGCATCTGCCATGCATCTGCCCACTCATCCAACCTGTCCAAGTCACTCTGCATCCTCATAACATCCTCTTCACAGTTCACACTGCCACCCAGCTTTGTGTCATCTGCAAATTTGATAAAGTTACTTTTATGTGGTTTCTGTTAGGGGTCTCTATTGTGGTGCAGCAGTAGAGTTGTTACCTCACAGCGCTAGCAGCACCGGAGACCCGGGTTCGATCCTGACTACAGGTGCTGTCTGTACGGAGTTTGTACGTTCTCCCCATGACCGCGTGGGTTTTATCTGAGATCTTCAGTTTCCTCGCACACTCCAAAGACGTGTCGGTTTCTTGGCTTGGTGTAAGTGTAAATTATCCCAATTGTGTAGGATAGTGTTAGTGTGTGGGGATCGCTATTCAGTGCGGACTCTGTGGGCCAAAGGGCCTGTTTCTAATTGATCAATTTCCATCCTGAGATAAATAAAGTTCTATTGTATCATATCGTATTGTTACACTACTCCCATAAGTGACTCCTTGCCTTTGTTATTTCTCGGGATTTGAGTATAGGAGTAAAGGTCCTTCTGCAGTTGTACAGTGCCCTGGTGAGACCACATCTGGAGCATTGTGTGTAGTTTCGGTCTCCTAATTTGAGGAAGGACATCCTTGCTATTGAGGCAGTGCAGCATCGGTTCACGAAGTTAATCCCCGGAATGGTGGGACTGTCATATGAGGAAAGATTGGAAAGATGGCTTGTATTCACTGGAATTTAGAAGGATGAGAGGGGATCCTATAGAAACACATACAATTATAAAAGGACTGGACAGGCTAGATGCAGGAAAAATGTTCCCAATGTTGGGGAAGATCAGAACCAGGGGCCACAGTCTAAGAATAAAGGGAAAGCCATTTAAACTGAGATGAGAAGAAACTTTTTCACCCAGAGAGTTGTGAATTTGTGGAATTCTCAGCCTCAGAAGGTAGTGGAGGTCGATTCGCTGGATGGATTTAAGAGAGAGTTAGATAGAGCTCTTGGGGCTAGTGGAATCAAGGGATATGGGGAGAAGGCAGGCACAGGTTACTGATTGTGGATGATCAGCGATGATCACAATGATTGGCGGTGCTGGCTCGAAGGGACAAATGGCCTCCTTCTGCACCTATTTTCTATGTTTCTATGTTTCCATCTCCATCCTAACCTCTTCTGCATCCTGGTTTCAAGAACTTAGGTCACCCCTCTCTGCTCAGTTAACACCCTCCTTAACACACAGAGCCATCCCTCCACCTTCCCCCAGTTCCCTGTCCTTCCTCAATGTCATCTGCCCTTTAATATTCAAGTCCCATTCTGACCCATTCTGCAGCCATGTCTTTGTAATGGATGTCAGCTCGTAATTATTTATGGCCATTCTCACTCTCATTTTATGTGTTTTGTTTTAAATGCTACATGCGTCGGATACACAGCGTCTAGCTTTGCCCATTTACTATTGTTATAACCTCTAGCCTTATCTACTGATCTACTCTTGAATTTGAACTCTTTATTCCTTCCTGCCATAGTCTATTTATCATTTCCCATATTAATTTCTTCCTCTCTAGATTTATCTCTATGACTTACCATATCTTCGCAACTCTGATCCTTTGCGCCCATAATTTAGTTTTACATTTTCTATGCTTTCCTAGTGATAAAAACCTAGCCAGACCCCTGGTCCTCGGTCTCTTACCATTTTGTCCATCTTAACCTGCCATGACTTTGTAGACCTCAGTTGAAGGTCCTCACGTTTCTCCGCTCAAAGATGAAGGGCCGCATTTTCTCCGCCTAATCTTGCAGCTGATGAAAATGTCCAGGTCATGGTTAAAACACACACACTATTTTCGGCTTTATCTAATTTTGGCTCAGTTTACATTATTCAACTCAATACACAAATCTCACAACCTTGCCATTAGCAATACATAACTTAGACCGAGACGTTTATTGTGTTGGTAACAGCCCCTTTCGAGTTTAGAGATAAAGCACAGATGCAGGCCCTTTGGCCCACCGAGTCCGCACTGACCAACGATCACCCCATTCACTACCACTTTCCTACACACTAGGGACAATTTACAATTTTACCAAAGCCAATTAACCTACAAACCTGTACGTCTTTGGTGTGTGGAAGGAAACCGGGCATCTGGAGAAAACCCACATGATCACAGGGAGAACGTTACAAACTCCGTACAGACAGCACCCATAGTCAGGATTGGAATGGGCCTCAGGCACTGTAAGGCAGCAACTCTGCCGCTGCACCACTCTGCCTTCCCTATTTTGAACCAACTTACTACAGATATTTGTTCTGCACATCACTCCCCACCTTCTCCCACAGAAAAGTAATTTGCATATTTCTCCCTTTCCCACTCTGACAAAGTGTTGCAGACCCAAAATGTTGACTTTCTTTTTCCGTAGATACAGCTTGACCTCTGGGTTTTTTTCAGCATTTTATGTTTTTATTCCATATTCTATCAAACAATAGAAACCAAAACTGAAGGTAAATGATCTTCCGTATCATTGAACTCTTTGCAAACCCAGTCATGGCAGTTGAAGACATTAGTTTTTATCCCACAGGTCAAGGGAATGTGGAAATCTCTTCCTCAAGAAGTAATGGAACAGGAGTCCTCCAATATTTTTAAGGCAATATCTACCTGGGTCCCAACTGGAATCCCACCTATTCCTTCCCCAACCGCCCCCCCCCCCCCCCCCCCTCTTCCCTGCTTTCCTGCCCCTGGCTTCACAATCCCCAGCTCCTCCAACCCATCTCACACCTGCTGTTCTTATCTCTGGTAGACACAAAATGCTGGAGTAGCTCAGCAGGACAAGCAGCATCTCTGGAGAGAAGGAATGGGTGACGTTTCAGGTCGCTGTATATTTGTTAAAAGCAAGGGGAAGAAGGTTCACAGGCCACTCCTAAGGCATTGCGGCTATCCTGAGCATTCCTGGGAATTGCTAGCATCCCCATGTTTGGGCGGTTTGTGTACACTGCATTTTATTTAATTTTACTTTTTTAGCAAACTTTCTAACTAAATTCCTATCATTTTATTGAAACCTCACAGACCGTGTAATCAGCCATGCCCGCTGAAAATCTCATTTTGGAAAGCACTGTTGCATATGATCTCCTTGTATAAAGCTTTTCATGTGTTTACCTGATGTGTATTCATTAAATAGATACAAAATGCTGGAGCAACTCAGCGGGTCAGGCAGCATCTCTGGAGGAAAGGAATAGGTGACGTTTCGGGTCAGAACCCTCCTTCAGACCCAGAGCCTGAAGACCCAGTCTGAAGAAGGGTTCCAACCTGAAACGTCACCTATTCCTTTTCTCCAGAGATGCAGCCTGACCTGTTGAGTTACTCCAGCATTTTGTGTCTATCTTAAGTATAAACCAGCATCTGCAGTTCGTTACTAGACATGTGCTCAGTAAGTTTTTTGAGACCTTTTATGTGTCACAGGCTCTATTTAAATGCAAAATCTTGCTGTTTGCCAGTTTCAGTAAATTGCATTATCTTAATTGCATGGTATTCGTTTTATGACAAAAGATTGAAAAGTTTGATCGATACTCCGGCTTTTGCTCAAACAATGTCTAATGTTTTATTTATATCTTCCTTCATCCACAAAATATAACAGAAGCAATTATACCTATTCAAATCTAAATAAGTCTGTCAGATTCAGTATGCTAATGGTAGGACAATTATTGCCCCATCGGGATCATCTTTAAAGCGCAGTTTACGGAATATGAATACTTAGAACAGAAAGGAATCTTCACAGCTGTTAAGTGCTTGAGAGGCTGAGGGGGAGACCTGATATAAGTATGTATAATTATGAGAGGCATAGAAAGGTTATACAGTCAGAATATTTTTCCCAGTGAAGGGAAGGGGATAAAAAGATGGATGTGGGGTGGGGGTGGGTTTGTAGCTTAGTTCCCTAGAATGGTGCATTCAATGTTCATACCGTTGATTTGTGAGCTACCCAAGCAGAAATTTGTGTTGCTGTCCCTCTAGTTTGAATATGGTCTCACTATGGCAATGATCGAGGCCCTAGACAGAGCAGTCAGAAGATAGATACAAAATGCTGGAGTAATTCACCGGGATTTCCGGAGAAAAGGAATAGGTGATGTTTTGGGTGGAAATTATATATATATATATATATATATAATGTTTCGCGTCAAGACCCTCCTTCCGAAGATAGACACAAAATGATGGAGGAACTCAACGGATCAGGCAGCATCTCTGGAGAGAAGGAATAGGTGATGTTTCAGATGGAGACCCTTCTTCAGACACGAACCGTCACCTATTCCTTTCCTCCAGAGACGCTGCCAGATCTGCTGAGATACTCCAGCATTTTTTGTCTATCTTCTGTAGACCAGCATCTGCAGTTCCTTCCTACACAGAGCAGTCAGCATGGAAATGGGAAGAGAAGTTAAAATGATTGGCATCCAGGTGGTCCAGCATTGAGCACAAGTGTTCATCCAACGGTTGCCGAGTCTACCCATCAGATAAAGCAGTTGTAAATCATATCACTCAGGGCAATGCTACGGCAATGGATAGCCGTTTGTCACTGTCAGTGCAACTAAATTGGCTGAACTCCACATGTCAAGAAGCCAGTTAACTGGGTGAAGAATAAGTGACTTCCAACCAAATGGGGAGGAGAAACTAAGCAGGATCTCTGGCTGATTTTGATTTACCATGACATGTTTAGTGGTGGATACCATAGCACTGAAGAGTTATTACCAGCACAAAAGGAGGCCAAGGACCCCAATGTGTCTATGTCCAATCTAGTAAAGCAATCCCGACAGTCTCATTTCCCCACTCCTTCTATGTAGCCCTGTACGTGGCTTTCACTTAAATCCATGTCTAATTCCCGTCTATCGGCCCTGCTTGATTTTGCTTCCATGACCCTTACACAGAGTCAGTTCTAGATAACTAGTTTCTGCTCGGAGAGTGAGTTTCCACACATCCTCCTTGAATCTTTTGCCTTGAACCATCCACTCATGCAATTGCCTATCCTCTATGGTTAACAAATTAACCCACAAATTTGCACAGCGTTGGCATGTGGGAGAAAACCTGAGCAGCCGGAGAAAACCCAAGCGGTCACAGGCAGAACATACAAATGCTGCAGACAGCACCCTTATTCAGGATTGAACTCGGATCTGTGGTGCTGTAGGACAGCAACTCCACCACTGCGCCACCTTGCCACCCTCAAACCCGTCTCACGGTGCGAGTTGACCCACGAGTGACCCAGAGTTGTCACTCGCGGTAATCACGTACACTAAACGTAGCGGGAACGTCGGAACTCTTGCGAGCAACTTAGCGACTCGTGGCGCTAACGGCAGGTACCCGTGAAACTTGGTAACTCGTGAAAAAAATCAAACATGTTTGATTTTTTCCACGAGTCAAATTTACAGTTCAAGTTAAAAATTGAAACATTTTAAACTCGTTTATAACGTGGTGGCCCGTGCGTTTACCTTAGTGATTCGTGAGTCTACCGTGGGAACTCTTTTAACTCAGCGGGCAGGCAGCATCTCTGGAGAGAAGGAATGGGTGACATTTCCAAATTTCTCCAGCCCCATGTGTTCACTTTTTTCAACTAGCATCTGCCCTTTCTTGTGTATGGCATTATTTGTATCTACAGTGACTTGTGTCTTGGCAATTCATGATTCACACACACACACACACACACACACAATGCTGGGGTAACTCACACACACACACACACACACACACACACACACACACACACACACACACACACACACACACACACACACACACACACACACACACACACACACACACACACACACACACACAAACAATGCTGGGGTAACACACACACACACACACACAATGCTGGAGTAACTCACACACACACACACGCGCACACGATGCTGGAGTGACTCTCACACACACACACAATGCTGGGGTAACTCACACACACACACACACAATGCTGGAGTAACTCGCACACACGCACACACACAATGCTGGAGTGACTCTCACACACACACACACACACACACACACACACACACACACAATGCTGGGGTAACACACACACACACACAATGCTGGAGTAATTCGCACACACGCACACACACAATGCTGGATTGACTCACACACACACACAATGCTGGGGTAACTCACACACACACAATGCTGGAGTGACTCTCACACACACACACACACACACAATGCTGGGGTAACTCACACACACACACAATGCTGGAGTAACTCGCACACATGCACACACACAATGCTGGAGTAACTCGCAGACACACACATTGCTGGGGTGACACACACAATGCTAGGGTAACTCGCACACGCACACACACAATGCTGGGGTAACTTGCACACGCACACACACAATGCTGGGGTGACACACACACACACACACACACAATGCTGGAGTAACTCACTCACACACACACACACGAACAATGCTGGAGTAACTCACACACACACACTCACACACACACAATGTTGGAGTAACTCACACACACACACAATGCTAAGGTAACTCACACACACATACACACAATGCTGGAGTAACTCTCTCACACACACACAATTCTGGAGTAATTCAGCGGGACAGGCAGCATCTCCGGAGAGAAGGAATGATGATGTATCGGGTCGAGACCCTTCCTTAGACCACTACCCAGAGATGATGCCTGTCCCGCTGAGTTACTCCAGCATTTCATCTATCTTTAAACCAGCATCTGGACTTCCTTCCCACATAATAACCAATGAGATTCCCCACTAAACTTCCGTGTCCTCATTGTTCCCCTCTCTGTCTTCCCCAGACTTGTGTATATGTATATGTGTATGTGTATATGTATATATACTTTTCGTGGTTCCTGGGTTGCCTACTGCTGGGTAACTCCGCAAAATATCATCCCCCTGCATTTCAAATCTAAATCTCTCGCATTTATATATATATATATGTGTGTGTGTGTGTGTGTGTGTGTGTGTGTGTGTGTGTGTGTGTGTGTGTGTGTGTGTGTGTGTGTGTGTGTGTGTGTGTGTGTGTGTGTGTGTGTGTGTGTGTGTGTGTGTGTGTGTGTGTGTGTGTGTGTGTGTGTATTTGTGTGTGTCTCTCTGTCTGTCTGTGTGTATCTGTGTGTGAGTGTGTCTGTGTCGGGTCCCGGCGGCCGCTCAAAGTCAGTCACCCGAGCTGCTTCCTTCGGAAGTGGCGGCCAGTTCTGCTGTACGTGGCCGGAGCGCTGCGGCAGCCACCCAAGCTAATTCACTCCCCAGCCACAATAAAACCATATAGCTATGACAGCACGGAAACAGGCCATCTCTGCCCTTTTACTCCGTGCCGTTTACTGTCACCTAGTCCCATCTACCTGCACTCAGACTGGAGTGTGGCAAGTGGGTTACTGACCCCAATCCCCTCCTTCACAACGCCAGACTCCCCAAAAACTATGAACTGAGCTCTCCCCCCACCCCGGGAAATACAGTATTTAAAAACATAAAGCACCAAGAAATGCACTTACCACGTTATTGGTTGCTGGAGGGTGCGCATTTTCCCTTTGTAGGTCGTATCAATAGATGCGGCCGTGCTGAAATAACTCAAAGTCACAGGATGGAGATGTCTTTTAACATTGTTGCTGTATTAAAACATACCTTAATTCACGGTTGGCTCAAGAGTAACAGGAGAGGAACTTGGTAACTCGGAGGAGGAACTTGGAACATCGCAGAAATGACATACCCGTGGGAACTCGGTTAAACACTTGAACATAAACTTGAAGTCTCGTACACAACCACGTGTCTTTCACTCGGGGTACCTCGTGGGTCAACTCGCACCGTGAGACAGGGCCATCATGCCACAGTGTGCCACTTCATCAAATCTGTACTCAATCTTTTTTTCTGCAAGGGAGATTTGCCAGTTTAACCTTGTAACTGAAGTTCCTAATCCCTAAATCCATTCCAGCAAACTTTTACTGCATGCAACCTTGTCATTCTTTTGTATCATACACAGTATTCAATGACCTTGGCCAGGTAGGCCTAGCTACCCTCACCTTATAATGATACCCTGAACCCAGACTTGTTACCAAAAGTTAGGATACTCTACTCTGTGTTAAATAGATGTCAAGATCAAGGATTCAACAGATGGGATGGTTCCTGGTGAATAAGCAAGGGGAAAGTTTCAAACCCTGCTCTCTGTAATATGTACTGCCCTGTGATATACAGTGGCTTGCAAAAGTGTTCATACCCCTTGAACTTTTCCACATTTTGTCATGTTACAACCACAAACGCAAGTATATTTTATTGGGATTTTACTTCGGAGTCACGTGAGTGACTACGTGAAGAAGCCCCGCCTGGCGCTGGAACGGCATTACGTCGACGCTGACGGCAGAAGCAAGAGTTGCAGAGCGCAGCCCCCCAGCAGCGGCCGGAACGGACCCGCAGGTAAGTGTAAGGAAAAGTGGGGACGTTCTAAAAAAGACGTTACGCTGGTAAAACCAGCAAAAGAGAAAGTAAAAGTTAAAATCAGAGTCACGCTGGCGTACTGATTTAGCCAGATAAATGGAAAAGAAAATGGAGGTCTCAAAGGAAAATTTCGCGGGTAAAAAGATCGTCCCGGGGTGAAGCTAAAGATACGGGACAAGAGTTTAGTGCGGATCCGGTTCCGATACCGGTGGCCGCTGATTCACCCGTTAGTGAAACTATAATTTCTCCAGAAATACAAACCACGGAGGAAAATGTTCCTAGAAAATGTAAAAAGAAATCCGTGAGGCCCGTGGTTTCTGATAATGACTCTGATAATGAATGTCCTCCGGATAATAAAGCTATATGGCTAAAAATGGAACATATGGAGAAAGTGCTCCAAAATATAATGAGACAAGGGTCACAGTACCCAGAAGTTTCCCAAAATGACCCTGAGGGGTTTGAATATACAGAATATGGCTATGTGCCAAATTGGGGAATTTGAAACTCCGGACCCAGGATTAAGGGCGGAGGAAGTCTCATTGGATATAATTCCAAGTGTATCAGGGCTGCAAAAGACAGACCCTGCAAGTGGTGATGTGGATTATGAGTGCACACCACGAATAAAAAAGAGAAGGCCAGATGTGCCTGAGATGGCAAAAGATTTTGCTATACCTGAAGGAAGTGGTGAGGCTATGGAAGAAAACCTAGCTGCCAGTATTAATTATATGGTATCTCACCAACTTCAAGATTCTGTGATGATTGAAACAGCAGAATTATATAAAACACCGGAAAATTGCACCTCATTGAAGGTACCTACGGTTAATCCGTCTATATGGACGCCTATGACTCCAGGCATGAGAGGACAAGAAATAAGATTTCAAAGAATCCTCAAATTGATTTCTGCTGCCATTATTGCTTTTGGAAGGCAAATGGAGGGTTGGAGATGGATAAAATTCAAAAAGATACTTTGGGCTTATTATGCAATTCCTTCTATGAAATTAATTGTATGAAGAAAATTGCGATTCGGCCCATATTTCATCCAAGGTTTGCAGGTCTGTGTCGATCAAGTGGTGTTCAAGCTCCTGGTTATCTATTTGGAGAAAACCTGCCTAAACAAATAAGAGAAATGGATGAAGAAGCTAAATCTATTAGCTACATGAGACCTTTCGTCTTTGGACACAAAAGGTATTTTCGTCAAGAAGGGGATTTGATTTTGGAAACAGAGGCAGGAGTATGATAAGAAAATATTATCATCTGACACAGCCTAATGTTCACCCGTATACGGGGAGAAGGAGACCACCACGTTCATATGGAGAGGTACAAAAAATTTATTCTATGCTTAAAGAAACTGTGGACAAATCTCCAGTTGGAGGGAGATTACAAATGTTTTATGATGAATGGCTTGCCATCACATCTGATCGGTTTATTTTACAAACAGTTTCAGGAGCTACTATTACATTTAAAGAAGGTGTTAATTCTCCGGTACAAAATAAACCTGCTTATGGTTTCATGTTTTCTGCAATTGAAGTGGGAGAAATAAATGTGGAAATTGACAAATTGTTTAAAAAAGGTGTTATTGAAAAAACTGTTGAACATGAGCATCAATTTGTGTCAAATATATTTCCAAGAAATAAAAAAGATGGTGGTTGCAGAATTATTCTGGATCTTACAAATCTTAATAAATTTGTCGAATATAAACATTTTAAAATGGAAACATTTAAACACTGTAAGACATTTGATATCAGCAGGTTGTTATATGGCTACAATTGATTTAAAGGATGCGTACTATTCAGTACCAATACATCAGTTCTTTCGAAGGTATTTAAAATTTAATTGGCTGGGACAGCTGTGGCAATTCAAAGCTTTACCAAATGGGTTAAGTTCAGCTCCCAGGCTCTTTACAAAGCTGTTGAAACCAGCTTTAGCACAATTAAGAGCACAAAAGCACATCATTATGGCTTATCTGGATGACATTTTAATCATCAATAGTAATCAGGAATCAGCTGAAAAATCAGTTTCAGCAACTAAAACTTTATTTGAGGTTAGGTTTCTTGATTCATCCAATTAAGTCCCAGCTGCAGCCAGCACATTCAATTAACTATTTGGGGTTTGTAATTAACTCAGTTACTATGTTAGTAACTTTGCCAACAGATAAGATTGATGATATTTTGGTGACCTGTAGGGGTCTCATTCACAAACCTTATCCCTCCATCCGAGAAGTAGCAAAGGTTATTGGTAAACTAGTAGCAGCATTTCCTTACATTACATTACCAAAACCTTCAAAGGGACAAAATAAGAGCTCTAAAAAAGAGAGCAGGCCATTTTGATAGGCCTATGCAATTAACAAAAGAAGCTTTATTGGAATTACAATGGTGGATTGAAAATGTCCCACAAGCTGCTAAAAACATTCTGATACAACAGCCTGAAGTAATTTTACAAACAGATGCTAGTGCTCTCGGATGGGGGGCAACAGATTAATTCACCAGCTGTGGGGGCAGATGGACTGTCCAAGAGGAAATGTTTCTCCAAACATATGGTATTAACTATTTAGAATTATTGGGTGCATTTTATGGGTTGAAGGCATATTGTTCTACAAAAAAGAATCTGCATGTACTGATACAATTAGACAATAAAACAGCTGTTGCATATATTAATCACATGGGTGGAGTCAGATCGGTATCATGTGATTGTTTGGTCAATCAGATATGGCAATGGTGTATTAACCACCAAATTTGGATTTCGGCAAATTACATCCCAGGTAAAGACAATGTGGTGGCAGACAATAGATCAAGGATGTTTAAAGATAACACAGAATGGATGTTGAACCCAGTAATTTTCAGTAAAATTGTGACTCAATATGGGTTACCAGACATTGATCTGTTTGCATCAAGACTAAATCATCAATTGCCTAAATATGTGTCTTGGGAACCAGATCCAGACGCAGTAGCAGTAGATGCTTTTTCACTAAACTGGGGGAATATGTTATTTTATGCTTTTCTGCCATTTGCTCTGGTTCAGCAATGTCTGAAGAAAATAGAACAAGATTCTGCCACAGGATTATTGGTAATTCCAAATTGGCCGACACAACCATGGTTCCCATTGATGTTAAACATGATTAAAGAACCATATATGTCAATTCCTAGCAGCAGTGATTTATTGATAAAACCAGTAACCAAAGAAATTCATCCATTACATGCTTATATGAATTGTTAATCTGCAGGTTTTGACCAGACCACTACAGGAGCTTGGATTGTCGGATAGAACTATGGATATTATAGTCGCATCATGGCGAGATAGCACTCAGAGACAATATATGACACATATAAAGAAATGGGAAAATTTTTGCAGACAGTCAAATATATCCTATCATACTGTGAACATTGCAAACATATTGGAGTTCCTTGCAGAGTTGCATTTTGAACAACACTTAAGTTACAGTGCCATTAATAGTGCACGTAGTGCCTTATCATCTTATTTAGGACAAATCTCTGACCAGAAATCAATTGGATCACATCCATTAATATCCAGATTTATGAAAGGAATCTTTAACAAAAATCCACCCAAACCAAGATATACAGAAATTTGGGATGTTAGCATTGTACTTACCTTACTTAGGCAATGGATTCCAATCGAAGTTTTGTCATTGGAAAGGTTAACATTTAAATTAGTAATGTTAATGGCATTGGTTTCAGCTCAAAGGGTGCAAACATTACAAATGTTACGTTTAGACTGTATGCATGTGACTGCAGATAACATTGTGTTCTATGTTTATGATCTGATCAAACAAAGCAGACCAGGGAGAACTGGAGCGAAGGTAATGTTTCAAGCTTATCCCATTGATCCAACGTTGTGTGTAGTTAAACATTTGAATCATTATGTAAAAGTTACCAAAACTCTTCGAGGAGATGAAAAAACATTAATGATTACGCATAAGAAACCACACACAAAAACTTCAGTGCAAACAATCTCAAGGTGGTTAAAACAGGTGTTACTTTTAGCAGGAGCAGACACTGATGTGTTCAAATCTCACTCCACCAGGGCAGCAGCTACATCCGCGGCGAAGTTACAGGACGTACCACTCGAACATATTTTAGAAACCGCAGGGTGGTGTAAAGAAGAAACTTTTTCAAAGTTCTACAATAAACCTGTTCACACAATGACAGGCTTTGGACACGCGGTGTTGGGTTCACTATAATCACCTGCTTTGTTTCACTATTGATTGATATTATCAATTATGTTATCACTTATATCTTTTATCATTTTGTAATGGTTCCCTCAGGTATAAAAGAGGGTTATTATATGTTCTTTTATCATTAAAAGATTTATGGAAAGAACTAAAACTAGTCTGGTTTTCTCATGTATGTGTTGACCTAGCCGGACTGTCGTATGGAAGAATTCTACGACATGAAAAACACAGAAGCTTCAAAATCTTCACGTAGTCACTCACGTGACTCCGAAGTAAAATGGTAAGATTAAACGAGAACTTACCAGTTCGAAGTATGATCTTTATTTTATGAGGAGTAACGATGAGGGATTACGTGCCCTCCACTCCACACCCTCATAAAATAAATGATCATCTGGTAGTTCTAAATCTATGATGAGCCTTACTATCTTACTCCGGCTATTGTGTTCTGTGTTTTTCATGCCGCTGCTTTGAAGTATGCCGTTCCAGCGCCAGGCGGGGCTTCTTCACGTAATCCCTCATCGTTACTCCTCATAAAATAAAGATCGAACTTCGAACTGGTAAGTTCTCGTTTAATCTTACTATTTTATGTGATAGACAAAACAAAGTGACGCATAATTGTGAAGTGGAAGGATAATTATACATGGTTTTCAAATTTTTTTACAAATAAAAAACTGAAAAGTGTGGCATCCCAAAGTATTCAACCCCCTTTACTCTGATACCCGTAAATAAAATCCAGTGCAACTAATTGCCTTCAGAAGTCACCTAATTAGTAAATAGGGTCCACTTGTGCGTAATCTAATCTCAGTATAAATACAGCTGTTCTGTGAAGGCCTCAGAGGTTTGTTAGAGAACATTAGTGAACAAACAGCATCATGAAGCCCAAGGAACACACCAGACAGGTCAAGGATAAAGTCGTGGAGAAGTTTAAAGCAGGGTTAGGTTATAAAAAAATATCCCAAGCTTTTAACATCTCACGGAGCACTGTTCAATCCATCATCCGAAAATGGAAAGAGTATGGCACAACTGCAAACCTGCCAAGACATGGCCGTCCACCTAAACTGACAGGCCGGGCAAGGAGAGCATTGACCAGAGAAGCAGCCAAGAGGATCATGGTAACTCTGGAGGAGCTGCAGAGATCCACAGCTCAGGTGGGAGAATCTGTCCACAGGACAACTATTAGTTGTGCACTCCACAAATCGGGCCTTTATGGAAGAGTGGCAAGAAGAAAGCCATTGTTGAAACAACGCCATAAGAAGTCCCATTTGCAGTTTGCCACAAGTCATATGGGGGACACAGCAAACATGTGGAGGAAGGTGCTCTGGTCTGATGAGACCAAAATGCCTAAATTCAAAATGCTATGTGTGGCAGAAAACTAACACTGCACATCACACTGAACACACCATCCCCACTGTGAAACGTGGTGGTGGCAGCATCATGCTGTGGGGATGCTCTTCTTCAGCAGGGACAGGGAAGCTGGTCAGAGTTGATGGGAAGATGGATGGAGCCAAATACAGGGCAATCTTGGAAGAAAACCTGTTAGAGTCTGCAAAAGACTTGAGACTGGGGCGGAGGTTCACCTTCCAGCAGGACAACGACCCTAAACATACAGCCAGAGCTACAATGGAATGGTTTAGATCAAAGCATATTCATGTGTTATAATGGCCCAGTCAAAGTCCAGACCTAAATCCAATTGAGAATCTCTGGCAAGACTTGAAAATTGCTGTTCACAAATGCTCTCCATCCAATCTGACTGAGCTTGAGCTATTTTGCAAAGAAGAATGGGCAAAAATGTCAGCCTCTAGATGTGCAAAGCTGGTAGAGACATACCCCAAAAGACTTGCAGCTGTAATTGCAGCGAAAGGTGGTTCTACAAAGTATTGACTCAGAGGGGCTGAATACTTTTGCACGCCACACTTTTCAGTTTTTTATTTGTAATAAAATTTGGAAACCATGTATAATTTTCCTTCCACTTTACAATTATGCACCACTTTGTGTTGGTCTATCACATAAAATCCCAATAAAATACATTTACGTTTGTGGTTGTAACGTGACAAAATGTGGGAAAGTTCAAGGGGTATGAATACTTTTACAAGCCACTGTATACTGTATGTTGCTGGAACCAACAACTCTATTTTGGTGCTTCCAAGGCAGAAGAAAAGGCAGGAGGCAAACTACCCGGATGGTAGTGTGCCTCCCTGGTGCCAGGGTCCGGGATGTGACTGAACGTGTCCAAGATATCTTGAAATGGGAGGGAGAAGAGCCAGAGATCGTGGTACATATAGGTACCAATGACATAGGTAGAAAAAGAGAGGAGGTCCTGAAAGGAGAATTTAGGGAGTTAGGAAGAGTGTTAAGGAGAAGGACCGCAAAGGTAACAATCTCAGGATTACTGCCTGTGGGAATGGAGCAAGGTGGAGGATAAATGCGTGGCTAAAGGACTGGTGCAGAGCGCAGAGATTCAAGTTTCTGGATCATTGGGACCTCCTTTGGGGAAGGTGTGACCTGTACAAAAAGGACGGGTTGCACTTGAACCCGAGGGGAACCAATATCCTGGCGGGGAGATTTGCAAAGGCTACTGGGGAGACTTTAAACTAGATCGGTTGGGGGGAGGGACTCAAATAGAGAAGGCAAGTAGTCCGTTTGTGAGGCAGGAGGCAGAGAAGAGAAGCATCAGACGCAACACGTAGGGAGGAAAGAAGAAAAAAATAACAAACGGAGAATAAGAAGTGGAGGGTTTCTTAAATGTGTGAGCAGAGAGACAGAGGGGTGTAAAATGAGGATAGGAGCAATAGGTAGCGAGGTGAAAAGTGGCAGGAAAACTAATCCAGGGCAAAAATCTAAAAGGGCCACTATTCAACATAATTGTAAAAGGGCCAAGAGTATTGTAAAAACAAGCCTGAAGGCTTTGTGTCTCAATGCGAGGAGCATTCGTAATAAGGTGGATGAGTTGAATGTGCAGATAGCTATTAATAATTATGATATAGTTGGGATCACGGAGACATGGCTCCAGGGTGACCAAGGCTGGGAGCTGAACATCCAGGGATATTCAATATTCAGGAAGGATAGACAGAGAGGAAAAGGAGGTGGGGTAGCGTTGCTGGTTAGAGAGGAGATTAACGCAATAGAAAGGAATGACATTAGCTTGGAGGATGTGGAATCGATATGGGTGGAGCTGCGAAACACTAAGGGGCAGAAAAACGCTAGTGGGTGTTGTGTACAGGCCACCTAACAGTAGTAGTGGAGTTGGGGATGGCATCAAACAGGAAATTAGAAATGCGTGCAACGAAGATAAAACCGTTATAATGGGTGACTTCAATCTACATATAGATTGGGTGAATCAAATTGGCAGGGGTGCGGAGGAAGAGGATTTCTTGGAATGTATGCGGGATAGTTTTCTAAACCAACATGTGGAGGAACCAACGAGAGAGCAGGCTATTCTAGACTGGATATTGAGTAATGAGGAAGGGTTAGTTAGCAGCCTTGTTGTACGTGGCCCCTTGGGCAAGAGTGACCATAATAGAACATAGAAATTAGGTGCAGGAGTAGATTCAGCCCTTCGAGCCTGCACCGCCACTCCATATGATTGGTTATTAAGTTGGTTATTGGTTAAATAATATGGTTGAGTTCTTCATTAGATGGAGAGCGACATTGTTAATTCAGAAACACAGGTCCTGAACTTAAAGAAAGGTAACTTTGAGGGTATGAGACGTGAATTGGCCAAGATCGACTGGCAATTGATTCTTGAAGGGTTGACAGTGGATATGCAATGGAAGGCATTTAAAGACTGCATGGATGGACTACAACAATTGTTCATCCCAGTATGGCAAAAGAATAAATCAGGGAAGGTGGCGGCATCGTGGATAACGAGGGAAATCAGGGAGAGTATCAAAGAAAAAGATGAAGCGTACAAATTAGCCAGAAAAAGCAGCCTACCAGAGGACTGGGAGAAATTCAGAGACCAACAGAGGAGGACAAGGGGCTTAATAAGGAAAGGGAAAATGGAGTATGAAAGAAAACTGGCAGGAAAATAAAAACTGACTGCAAAGTTTTTATCGATATGTGAAGCGCAAAACATTAGTTAAAACAAATGTAGGTCCCTTGGAGTCAGAAAAAAGGGTGAATTGATCATGGGAAACAAGGACATGGCAGACCAATTGAATAACTACTTTGGTTCCGTCTTCACTAAGGAAGACATAAATAATTTGCCGGAAATAGCAGGGGATCGCGGGTCAAATGAGATGGAGGAAATGAGTGAAATCCAGGTTAGCCAGAAAGTGGTGTTGGGTAAATTGAATGGATTAAAGGCCAATAAATCCCCAGGGCCAGATAGGCTGCATCCCAGGGTACTTAAGGAAGTAGCCCCAGAAATAGCAGATGCCTTAGTGATAATTTTTCAAAACTCTTTAGATTCTGGAGTAGTTCCTGAGGATTGGAGGGTAGCTAATGTAACCCCACTTTTTAAAAAGGGAGGGAGAGAGAAAACGGGGAATTACAGACCAGTGAGTCTAACATCGGTAGTGGGGAAACTGCTAGAGTCAATTATTAAAGATGGGATAGCAGCGCATTTGGAAAGTGGTGAAATCATTGGACAAAGTCAGCATGGATTTACGAAGGGTAAATCATGTCTGACGAATCTTATTGAAAATTTTGAGGATGTAACTAGTAGAGTGGATAAGGGAGAAGCAGTGGATGTGTTGTATCTGGACTTTCAGAAGGCTTTCGACAAGGTCCCACACAAGGGATTGGTATACAAACTTAAAGCACACGGTATTGGTGGTTCAGTATTTATGTGGATAGAGAACTGGCTGGCAGACAGGAAGCAAAGAGTAGGAGTGAACGGGTCCTTTTCAGGATGGCAGACAGTGACTAGTGGGGTGCCGCAAGGGTCAGTGCTGGGACCCCAGCTATTTACAATATACATTAATGATTTGGACGAGGGAATTAAATGCAACATCTCGAAGTTTGCGGATGACACGAAGCTGGGGGGCAGTGTTAGCTGTGAAGAGGATGCTAGGAGGCTGCAGGATGACTTGGATAGACTGGGTGAGTGGGCAAATGCATGGCAGATGCAGTATAATGTGGATAAATGTGAGGTTATCCATTTTGGTGGCAAAAACAAGAAGGTAGACTATTATTTGAATGGTGACCGATTAGGAAAAGGGGAAATGCAGCGAGACCTGGGTGTCATGGTACACCAGTCATTGAGAGTAGGCATGCAGGTGCAGCAGGCTGTGAAGAAAGCGAATAGTATGTTGGCATTCATATCAAAAGGATTTGAGTACAAGAGCAGGGAGGTTCTACAGCAGTTGTACAGGGTCTTGGTGAGGCCACACCTGGAGTATTGCGTACAGTTTTGGTCTCCTAATCTGAGGAAAGACATTCTTTCCATAGAGGGAGTACAGAGAAGGTTCACCAGACTGATTCCTGGGATGGCACGACTTCCATATGAAGAAAGACTGGATAGAATTGGCTTGTACTCGCTGGAATTTAGAAGATTGAGGGGTGATCTCATAAAGACTTACAAAATTCTTAAGGGGTTGGACAGGCTAGATGCAGGAAGATTGTTCCCGATGTTGGGGAAGTCCAGGACAAGGGGTCACAGTTTAAGGATAAGGGGGAAGTCTTTAAAAGACCGAGATGAGAAAATCGTTTTTCACACAGAGAGTGGTGAATCTGTGGAATTCTCTGCCACAGAAGGTAGTTGAGGCCAGTTTGTTGGCCATATTTAAGAGGGAGTTGGATGTGGCCCTTGTGGCTGAAGAGATCAGGGGGTATGGAGAGAAGGCAGGTACAGGATACTGAATTGGATGATCAACCATGATCATATTGAATAGCGGTGCAGGCTCGAAGGGCCAAATGGCCTGCTCCTGCACCTAATTTCTATGTTTCTATGTTTCTAAGAGCTATGTATCATTCAACTACTATTAACTAAATAGTACTTTGAAATAACTCATTACCATTTTATTTTATTTTATTTCGTGATCTTGAATCCATTGTATCTATTGTAATTTTGTTACTGTAATTTTAGTATATTGTACTGTATTTAATTTTTGCAAGGTTTATGATATTATACAATAGGTTATTGCTATAGTTATTATTACAAGTATTAATTATATTAGAGTTACTCTATAAGATTTTGGTCAGTCAATTATGCCCCACATTAATTTTAGTTCCTACCTGTAATTATTGTCTTGGGGACATATTATGTGTTGCGCAGGAAGTCCCCTGGGGCATGAAGGCATGAAGATATAGCAACTCAGCGGGTCAGACAGCATCTCTGGAGAGAAGGAATAGGTGACATTTCAGGTCTAGACCCTCACTCTGAAGAAGTGTCCCAGGTCCCTTTTTGTTCTTGGTGGCTTCTGAAAGGAATTGGAGATTAGCCAATATACGTAGGTCATAAGGTCATAAGGTATAACATACAGTAGAATGAGTGCATTCAGCCCATCAAGTAGCAATGAACTGAATGAATTTTTCAGTTATTATAGATTGAAGCATTCTAAACAAATATAAAACATCTTACTTGGATAACCTAAAATGAAAGCATATAATAGCTAATTGTAGCTAATTACAAAATTGACCGTTGTGACGGAAATAGTAATAAATACCCAGACTGTCTTGAAAATTCAAAAAATGTGATATTCTCAAGATCAGAACTTTAATATTATTGTATTATATGCTGTAAGTCCATAACAGATAAGTCTTTATGGAGAATATCAGTTGCTAGCTGGTACATTGGCATATCATAATCAGTAGCATCATCCTCATATTGTAACCAATAAGCAACTCTGTGCACCTTATGTTTCCTCAACTTTTCAATTTTGGCATTGTAAACTACAAATTTTTGCTCTTCAAACCACGCATGACATCCTTTCTGCCCACTACTTTCTCATTAAGAATGTCCTGTAGATTCCATTACTTAAGAAAAGGATATTTTAAAAAATAGCCTAAGTATCCAAATAACAAACTCTCATTCACACAAGAATTCACAATACAACATGATTTTTAAATCTCACTGTCATGAATGCATAAGCCAGATGGAAAGAATTTGATGTTCAATTCCCATAAATTAATCTAGTCCACTCAATATAATCAATATTTATTTTTTTGCACAATACATGGGACTAAAACTGATATTTAGTATAGAATTCTTGACTATGGGTAGACCATAACACAAAATATAGACAATTTACATGCTCTTATGACATGATTGTCCAAAAAAAAAGAGCATTTAAATCATCTTGCTAGTGGGTTTGTCTGGAACGCGATCGATTGGAACGTTGCATTTGCAGTGAATTTGAACCCCATATCAGCAGGAAAAACACTGTCGGTTCGTATGGGCCCCAAATCACATTCCGGCAATGTAAAATTTGATTAAAGCCAGCCCAAGGAGCAAGTTTATATGTAAAATAAACGACTGACCTGTCGTTTTGCCCCGTTCATGCGATCCGTCGCGTTGTAGGCGTTGAGGGCGTTAGAAGTTGCTTTTTTTTAAAATCTAATTATTAAATTGTCTTGCGAATTTGAAAAAAAAATTGGGAATGGGAGTCGGATCGATTATTCTTCAGCAGCTAGCAGCCCGAGGAGGTCCGCCTCCGACAGGCAGGAGAAAACAGCATTTTAATCCCGCCCCCTCCCCTCAAAGGCGCCAAAGTCGCGCACACAGCCGGTGACAGAACTGAAGATAGGTTTTGTAACATCGCTACATCAAGTCTACTCCGTCATTCAATCATGGCTGATCTATCTTTCTCTCCTAACCCCATTTCCCTGCCTTCTCCCCGTAACCTCTAACACCTGTGCTAATCTAGAAGGCCAACACTGTCATGCATCTTTATGGATTGTAACCAAAGGTTAATTTCTTCATCTGTGGGAAGTTTGGGAGAGTTTATATATTTTTTGTTATTTATCTGCTTCTAGTTCGCATACCTCTTTCAGAATTGGCATGATTTTCCTGTTCATTTCATAGAAAAGACTCCATTACTAGTTAGAAATAATAGCATTGAATGGTTTCCCTGGGGTGAGGTTGAGTGTCTCTCTGTGACTCATGAGGACTGCAAATGATGTACGGTAAATCAGTATTTTGAGAAGTCAGTAGTTATACTACATAATCTCTGATGTTGTTTATCTATATTCATGTTATTCTCACAGAACATAAAAAACAAGCAAATGGTAATATGAGCAATTTTGACATTTTAGCTTATTCATGTTGCACATCCTGTCATTTCTAACCTTAATCTCTGTCATCCAGAGAGTTTCAGAGACAGGTGTGTATTGAAGTCACCACCGTTTGTCTAATAATCTGTATCAAAATTTTACCAATACTGAAAAATATAAATGGTAAATGTTCACCTAATAAGATCATGCCTCGCTGCCCATTGCTACATGCAAGCCACTGAAATTTATTATGACAATACAAGCAGTAAGGCTCATCTCAGTCCTTTTGGACAACAAACAGTCGATAACTCAAAGCTCACACCCCTACAGTCATAGTCATGCAGCATGGAAACAGGCCCTTCAGCCCAACTTGCCCATGATGACCAATATGTCCCAAGGTGGCACAGTGGCGCAGTGGTAGAGTTGCTGCTTTACAGCGCCAGAGACCCAGGTTCGATCCTGATTACGAACGCTTATCTGTACAGAGTTTGTACGTTCTCCCTGTGACCTGCGTGGGTTTTCTCTAGGATCTCCAGTTTCCTCCCACACTCCAAAGACATACAGGTTTGTAGTTTAATTGGCTTGATATAATTGTAAATTGTCCCCAGTGTGTGTAGGATAGTGTTAGTGCACAGGGAACGCTGGTCGACACGGACTCAGTAGGCCGAAGGGCCTGTTTCCGCACTGTATCTCTAAACGAAACGAAACTAAATCTACACTAGCCCCACCTACCTGCATTTGACCCTTATCCCTCTAAACCTAATCATGTACCTGCCTAAATGTTTCTTAAACGTTGCAACAGTACCTGCCTCAACTATCCCTCAGGCAGCTTGTTCAATACACCCACCACCATTTGTGTAAATAAGTTATCCCTACAGATACAGATACAGATACATTTTATTTGTCACGTGTGCCAATTGGCACAGTGAAATGAAATCACCATGCAGCCATACAGGAAAAAAATAAATAAAGAACACAACACAGAGTAGATAGAAATTCAACATAAAACATCCCCTCACAGCAGGATCAAAGTTTCCCACTGTGAGGGAAGGCACCAAAGTCAGTCTCTTCCCCTGATGTTCCCCACTGTTCACCCGTGGTCGGGGCCTCCCCGAGCCCCCTGCAGTCGCCCCTCAGGTTCCTATAAAATTTATCACCCATCTTCTTACACCGATGGCCTCTGGTTCTCGATTCCTTGACTCTGGGCAACAGACTGCGCCTTTGCCCGATCTATTTGCAAGCACTTTCCAACCCAATCTCACCATGTAACAATCGTTATCACAAAGCGTCACCAAGAAGACACCTTGAGTTTATTTTGGATGGCACGCCACCTTAATTTGGTAGTAAACCCATCTGCCATATCCTGACCAGGGTGCTGTATGTCTAGAGTTTGCATTTTCTCCCTGTGACCTCATGGGTTTCCTCCCACATCCCTAAAACCTGGGCTTTGTAGGTCAATTGGCCTCTGTAAATGCCCCTATTGTGTAGGGAGTGGGTGCAAAAGTGGGATAACATAGTACTGGCACAATTGTGCAGCAGTAGAGTCACGGCATTACTGAGCCTGACTAAACATGCAGTTGGTTGGAGCTTGAACTTTCTCCCTGTGACCGTGAGTGTTTTCTCCTGGTGCTCTGGTTTCCTCCCACATTCCAAATACAAACAGCTTAATGTCTGTTAATGACATGTAGGTTAATTGGCTTTTGTAACTTGTAAATTGTCTCTATTCTATAGGCTAGTGTTAGTGTACGGGGTGATCGCTGGTCGATGCGGACTCAGTGGGCCAAAGGGCATGTTTCCACATTGCATCTCTGAAGTCTAAAGTCTAAACTAGAGTGAACTTGAGTTGTTCTCCAGAGATGCCGCCTGACCTGCTGTCACTCCACGGCTTTGTGTCCTTTTGTGTATTAACCAGCATCTGCAGTTCTTTGTTTCTAGTTTGTTATTATAATGGTCTAGTTTGTTATTATAATGGTCCAGGTTCATCTTTATTTTCCTGAGAGGGAAGATGTCGTCAAAATCTCTATGCAGAATAGCAAAACAGTGAATCATCTGTCAGTGAGTATTCAACTGGGTAAATGTATTAATCCAGAACTCATTGAGTCTTTGAGCAGAAAGATGTGAGTATTCGAAGGCAGTGAGGCGTTGATTGTCTGATTCAGATTCCCTGTAGGTTTGGACATCTTGTCACACTTGCACATCGCTGAAACTGTAAGCTTCATTGGAAATGCTGGAGAAACTCAGCTGGACAGGCAGCATCTCTGGAGAGGAGGAATGCGTGACATTTCGGGTCCAGACCCTTCTTCAGACAGATCTTTACTTTGCTCACTCAGCTGTCGATCAAAGAGCAAATGATACCACACATGGTGCGTTCAATCACCAAGCTGATGACCAAAGTTTGTGAGGCGTGGAAACAAGGAACTGCAGATGCTGGTTTACGACAAATAAGACTCAAAGTGCTTGAGTAACTCAGCAGGTCATGCTGCCTGATACGCTGAGTTCCTCCAGCATTTTGTGTCTTTGTTTTAAAGTTTCTGAGATGCCTGGCATTATAATTAATGGGGCAACATGTTGGTGGAAAAACGTAATCATCTGTTATTAAATGGATTTTCAAATCAGTGCTTCTTACATTGACAAAACATTAAGTTAGCTTGTAATAACTTGACAGCTGAGAGGCCTTTTCACAATTCAAAGATGTTTAAAGGCTTTCACTTCATTTATTAAGTCTTTGGTTTGATAAAATGTTGTCTTCCTGTTTGCAGCAGCCTAATATCTGACCTATCTACCACAAAAGGCAAGTACATTCATAGCTCTTTTATGTTGGGTTATTTTCTTTCTGAAATCAATGCCTGAAATCAATGGTTGGCTCCACAGAAAATAATGTAAATTTATGCTATATTTACAGTGTCTTTGTTGTGAAGCAATCTTTTGACCCTCAGACTGTGATCTGGCTCACTTCATTAGTGAAGTAGCTCATGCAGATTTTTTCGTTTGCCGTAGTTTGCTTCATCACTCCACATGAAAGGGCCCTTGTTTCATAACCACACACCAATTTTCATAGGCTGGGTGCAACTTTGGAAAATAGTTAATAATTGTACAATGCACTGTAATCTTCAGATTCATTTGCCAAAAGATGGAAGCTAAACCATACTGGAAAATACTGCTGTGTTTAATAGGTTTGCAAGTTATAGGAGCAGAATTAGGCCATTCGGCCCATCAAGTCTACTCCGCCATTCAATCACTGCTGATCTATCTTTCCCTCTCAACCCCATTTTCCTGCCTTCGCCCCATAACCCCTGACACCTATACTAATCAAGAATCTATCAATTTAAGCACATTTATTTTTCTGTGTGAAATCATCCTGATTTTTCTTTGATTGTTGTTGGTGAAGAAAGCCTT
Organism: Okamejei kenojei; assembly: GCA_035221665.1. Classification (NCBI taxonomy): domain Eukaryota; kingdom Metazoa; phylum Chordata; class Chondrichthyes; order Rajiformes; family Rajidae; genus Okamejei; species Okamejei kenojei. The sequence continues at coordinate 34,148,969 of CM069145.1, read as the reverse complement.
TGCTCCCCAAAGTATTAAATGTTGTTAATGCCATTCTGCAGTCCATCCACAGCATTGAGATTTAAACAGAAGATCAATAGTCCCCATTTATATTATTGCAAATGCTAATCCGGTAATTGCTGGTCCCAAAGGACAACCTAACTGCCTCATTATTCAAGGAATAATTAAATGATTCATTTAAATCCAACCAATGTTAAACAGCCTCAATCTTTCAACACCCAAATAAAAAACCTAATCCAGCAAATGTTAATTGCTCTCAACACTCAACAACAGAAGAGGAAGTATAATTGCTTTGCTTTCTTAATTCTATTATACATAGGATGAATCACATTAACTCTTTACCTCAAAATATTCCTTCAGTTATACTTCAAAACAACCAGCTTTGAAATATGTAGGAACGAACTGCAGATGTTGGTTTACATCGAAGATATACACAAAATGCCCGGAGTAACTCAGCGAGACAGGCAGCATCTCCAGAGAGAAGGAACGGGTGACGTTTGGATCAAGACCCTTCTTCAGAAATATGCAGGTTTAAAAGGAGCAGAGAGTAATGGAAGAATCAAATGAAAGCAAATATGATGATAGAACACTAGTAAGTCACACTGGTATAGACAATAGACAATAGGTGCAGGAGTAGGCCATTCGGCAGCACCGCCATTCAATGTGATCATGGCCGATCATCCACAATCAATAGCCCGTTCCTGCCTTCTCCCCATATCCCTTGGCTCCACTATAATTAAGAGCTCTGTCTAGCTCGCTCTTGAAAGGATCCAGCGAGCCAGCCTCCACCGCCCTCAGAGAATTCAGAGGCAGAGAATTCCACACACTCGCAACTCTCTGTGTGAAAATGTTTTTCCTCATCTCCTTTCTTTTTTTTCTTAATAGATAGAAAAAATAAAGAGAAAGAAAAAAACCCACTTAGAAACATAAAATAAACTATCCATAATACAACTTAGGAGATAGGTCCATAAGTAAGAAAACAAAACTATTCGTCTAGTCCTGGGTTCAAGCTTCCGTCAAGCCTCAACGCTGGCCCATTCTACCCCTTCAAATAATCTATGACCATATTCTAATAAATAATTCAGGTTTGTCAATTAAGACAAATCAAATTTTTTCCAGATTTAAGGTCTCCGACATCTCCATAATCCACATTTTAATTGTAGGGGATGCAGGGTTTTTCCAAAATTTTAATATTAGTTTTTTCCCAGTTATTATACTCTAATCCAGGAAATTTCTTTGGTTTATTGTCAGTGGACGGCTAAGAATGCGACACAGCAGGCAAAATTTGCTCTCCAGCAAGGCGACATAGTAGGGCAAATCCAACATGGAAGAAGTGGCTTGGGGCTTGGTGGAAAGCGACCTTGCTGGAACAAGGCATCATCACTGGAGCACCGGAAGTTGGTCGTGGCCGAAGTCCGCCGACAGGAGGAGTTGAGTAGGTGTGCCAAGGCTGTGTCGCAAGCTAAACAGGGCCAGTGGATGAGATGGGAGAGTGTGGAAAAGAGGAAGATGGAAGGACATGTGGGAGATGGAGGCGAGCAGGATAGGTTTCCTCATTCGGGCAACCTATGATGTCCTTCCTAGCCCAGAAAATCTCAACCAATAAATGGACGAAGATCTATCATGCCCCCTGTGTTCAACACCAGCCACACTTAGGCACATTCTCACTGGGTGTAAAGTAAGCCTCTCCCAAGGACGGTACACCTGGAGACATAATCAAGTGCTCAAATGCCTGGCAGCGTCACTGGAAAGCAGGAGAACAGCCAACAATGCCTTGCCGCCCAGAACAACCAACCCAGTTAAGACAATTGCCTTTGTCCGGGGGGGGGGGGGGGGGGGGGGAGGCAATGGAAAATTCCACCAAGGGCCAGGCTTGGACAGCTGGAAGCAGTCCGGGATTGGCAGATGCTGGTGGATGCGGACCAACGGCTTACAGTTCCATCAGAGATAGCCATCACCAACTTGAGACCTGAGCTTGTGCTCTGGTCGAACTATCAGCGCATGGTGTACTTTGTGGAGCTCACAGTCCCTTGGGAGGATGCTGTGCAGGAAGACTTCTAAAGAAAGAAACTGCGATATACAGAGCTTGCAGCGGAGGCAGAACAGCGGGGCTGGCGAGCTAAGATCTGCCCGGTAGAAGTTGGATGTCGAGGATTTGTGGCAACATCTACTTTAATACTGATGAAGGACCTGGGGATCAGCGGACAAGCCCTACGCCAGGCCATCAAAGAAACATCACGGGTAGCAGAGCGGAGTAGCCAGTGGCTCTGGCTGAAGAGGAAAGACCCCATTTGGTCTCCCAGATAACCGACTAGACAGATGCAGAGGGGGGTGGTTCTGGGACGCCAGAATGCACCGCTGAGCCTACTGGAGACGTCGTGGGTTCAATCAGCGAAACGTTGATGAAAGTAGGTGCCCACTTGATAATGCCAATGACGTGTCTGCCTAGCCTTTATCAACATCGGAGGAGCATAGGTGAGTGCAGAAGGCTCCCATCACCATCGGGAGTAAATTAATATTTGGCACCTTGGATTTTAACATCTAGTCCTGTGTATTTGCAAACATCAGTTTAAGGTACTGTTCAGATATGCCCAATATTATTAATTTAGGATTGGGATCCAGTTGAATATTAACCACTACGGAAATAATTTTAAAAATATCCACCCAAAATGTTTACATTTTTATGCAATTTACAAAGGTATGGGTTAAATTAGCCTCAGAGTATTGACATTTATCGCAGATAGGAGAGATATTAGGAAAAATTCTATTTAATTTTGTTTTAGAATAATGCAATCTGTGTAATATTTTAAATTGTATTAAAGAATGTCTGGCGTTTAACAAACATTGATGTATATGTTGTAGACTTTCATCCCAAATATCTTTCGTTATGGGTTGAACTAATTCATTTTCCCATGCTTGTCTATGTGATTCCGTCGACGGATTCTCGCTATCTAACATAATATTATAAATATATGATATTAATTTGACTGTGTTGGGATGTTTATTCAAACATTCATCTAGAATCTCTGGCTCTCTAATTCTGTATTCTTGTGTATGTGATTTAATATAATCTTTCAACTGTAAATATCTAAAAAAATTATTTGAATGTAATCCATAATTTTGTTGTACCTCCAGAAACAAGAGGAACACACCTTTTATATAAAGATGTCCCATCTTTTTAATTCCATAGTTTTTCCATTGTGTAAAGCCTTTATCCAATACCGAAGGCTTAAATGAAGGGTTATTTGCAATAGGGAGCGAAAGTGATAAATTATCCAATTTTAATGTCTTTTCTATTTGTTTCCAAATTCGAATACCGCTATGTATTATTGGATTTTCACTATAGATCTTTTTATTCAATTTTGTAGAGGATAGGAAAATCGGACCAATTTCAAATGGCAGACAATCCTCCTTTTCCATCTTTAACCAGTCTGGTTGTTGATCCATATCTTCCAACCAGAAATTTAAGTTTTTGACATTGACTGCCCAGAAATAAAATAAGAAATTTGGTAAGACTAATCCTCCATTCGTCTTAGATTTACATGTGTTTTTTACTTATTCTGTGATTCTTATAATTCCAACTAAAACTTGTTACAATAGAGTCAATTTTTTTAAAGACATTTTTAGGGAGGAGTATTGGAATTGATTGGAAGAGGTATAGAAGTTGAGGAAGGAAAATCATTTTAATTGCATTAATTTTACCGAGCATTGAAATAGGAAGTGTTTTTCAATATTGAATATTCTTATGCAATTTATTAAGTAAAGGCACGAAATTTGATTTAAATAAAGAAGTATATTTCTTGGTCACATAGATTCCTAAGTATTTAAATTTTTCATTCACTATTTTAAAAGGTGATTGTTGCAATATATATAAATTAGGTTCCATTATTGGCATAATCTCACTCTTCTTCTAGTTGATTCTATATCCCGAGAATAAACCAAAGTGAGTTATAAGATTTAACAGGTTAGGGATACTAATTTCTGGATTTGTAATATATAGTAATACATCATCTGCATATAGAGAAATTGTATTAACTGTATTTTTAGTATTATACCCATATATTTCTGGATGAGCTCGAATTCTTTCTGCTAGTGGTTCTACAACAAGGGCGAATAGTAACGGTGATAACGGGCATCCTTGTCTACAACCTTTAGATAAATCAATTTTTTTTGATAACATTTGATTTGTCATTATTCTGGCTGTAGGATTGGTATATAAAAGCTTAACCCATGTACAAAACATCTCACCTAATTAAAATTTTTCCATCACCGAAAATAAATAGGGCCATTCAATTTGATCGAATGCTTTCTCAGCGTCTAGCGAGATGACTGCTAAGTCTTCATTAGCTATTCGATTTGAGTATATAATGTTGAATAATTGTCTCAGATTATAATATAATATAATAAAGACCAGTTTGATCGGGGTGTATTAATTTATAAATCACTAAACTTAATCTGTGTGCTAAAATTTTGGTTAAAATTTTCTGATCGATGTTTAATAGAGCAATTGCTCTATATGAACCTGGATCTTCAAGGTCCTTATCCGTTTTTGGAATAAGTATTATAGTTGATTCATTTAAAGTTTCTGGGAGTTTCTGTTGCATGAATGCTTGAGTATATAATGTCTGTAGGCGTGGCGAGATCAAGTCATGATTTTTTTAAATAAAATTCACTATTTAAACCATCTGGTCCAGCGGCCTTTCCATTTTTTAAAGAATTAATAGATTCCTCAATATCTTTTACTGATATTCACTGATATTTCGGCCCCTAATAATTCCCTCTCTTTCAAATCTAAACCAGTAAGGTTACAATTCTGTAAGAATAATTCCATTTCTACAGAACCCCCTGCCGTTTTGATTGAATAAAGTGTTTGATAGCATTGAGAGAATCTATCATTAATATCCTTAGGTAGTGTTAATATTTCTCCCGTATCTGATTTAATTTTATATATTGTTTTTTCCCTTTCCTGTTTCCAGAGTTGGCGTGCCAATAATTTTTGTGGTTTATCTCCAAATTCAAAGTGTAACTGTTTAGTCTTTTGATAAAATTTTATGAATTGGTCTGAGTATATTTGGTTTAACTTATATTTGAGTACAGCAATTTTATTATGTATTATTATAGAAGGCGCGATTGCATCTTCCATATCTAATTGCCTTATTTCCATTTCCAATACCAGTTGTTTGGCACAGTTCTCTTTATTACGAAAGGCTTGTGCGGAGATTAACACTCCTTGCATAAATGCTTTAAATGTTTCCCAAAGAAGGGAGGCAGAAATTTCAGGGCAGTCATTTGTCTCAAAAAACATATTTATCTGTTTGGTAAGATATTCATAGCATGCTTTATCATTTAAAATTTGAGGATTAAGTCTCCATTATGTCTGCTTATCAGTCATACCACTTAGTTTGATCATGAATGTTAAAGGAGCATGATCCGAAAATATAATATTATGATATTTCGAATTATAAGTAAATGGGATGAGTTTAGAATCTACTAAAAAGTAGTCTATCCTTGAATAAGTTTTATGTACTGAAGAGTAAAATGAGTATTCCCTTCCGGATGGATTTTCAATTCTCCAAACATCCTTGATATTGGTGGTATTAACATACGAGTTTAATAATTCACTTGATTTGGATTTTGCTTTTCTTTGTCTTGTTGATCTATCGAGATAGAAATCTAATGTACAATTTAAATCTCCACCAATTATCAAATAATGTTGTGTGAGCTCCGGAATAGTATTAAGTATATTCTTAAAAAACATTGGATTATCAAAATTTGGTCCATAAACATTGAGAAAAATCAATTTTTTAAATATAATTCACCCACTAATATAATATATCTACCATTGATGTCCGCTATAGTTGATATGTGTTTAAAAGATATACCTTTACGAATTAAATTGCGACACCTCTGGCCTTATGGGAAAATGAAGAGTGATATGTTTCAGTGATCCATTTTGCTTTCAATCTATGTTGTGCGTCTTTTTTAAGGTGAATCTCTTGAAGGAACGTTATATCTGCTTTGAGTGATTTTAAGTGTGCTAATACCTTACCTCTCTTGATTGGCTCATTAACTCCTTTGACATTCCAACTACAAAACGTAATTCCTTGACCCACGATTTTTCTATTTACGTCTTGCATCTTGCTTTTTAGGGTGGTCTATAAAAGAGCAGATAGGTCAGCTCCGTAGACCCGACCTTCCACCCGAACACTGGACAAACGAGTTGTAAATCTAATTCATATAAATCCTCCTCGCTGACACATCTCCACAAATAATATTTGTAAATAAATTCAAGATTAATATAATAATTAGGTAAAAAATACAAAAAGTAAAAAAATAGAAAATTAATCAAATGTGAAAAGAAAGAAGAAACTACATCTAAATTTAGTGTAGTTAATGCTAGCCACACTAACGTGGCTGTCCAACTAAAGACTTCCGTAGATTAAAAAAAAATATTCCTAGCTCCATGCTTACAAGAAAAAATTGAATATGAGTAATTTACGGGATTATATTAAAACTATTTTGGACCAGAGTATTGGTAATCATATAGTGAGAGACTGTTACTCTCCTAGTTAGTTATTAATCAAGTGTTAGTCTAATGTAGATAAAGGGTGAACATCACAAATTCCAATTAATAAGATATCTAAATTATAACTTTTTATTTGTTGGTTTCCTATATTTAATATTTAACTAATTGTTCCAATAATAATAACAAGTGTTTTAAAAACATGATTAGTAATTGTTAGTAAAAATGAGTACTAAATATTTAAAAAATAATATGTCCCTAACAGGAGGGACAGCATGATTGTCGTTATCAGCTTTCAATAGTCCTTGAATATAACAAATTAAAGTTCCATTTGTTCTCAGCAAGATGACGGTATTATATGTAAATTATTCAATCCTCTCACAAACCCACAATCTTCTGGGCATACGCCAGTGCTTTCTTGTGATCAGTGAAAAAATGTTCCTTCTTCAGATAAGTGACTCGCAATCTTGCGGAGTACAGCACTCCATATTTCACGTTGTCTATCTTATTTAGAATCCCTCTTGTCTCGTTGGATAACGCTCTCCTTCTGACCACCTCTGCAGGGTAATCTCGAAATATGCTTATTTTGTCTCCATCAAACATAAGATTTCTTGTGCCAGCAATTTTTTTCATGATATCCTCCAACATGTGATCATATTGGACCTTCACTATCAGCTGCCTGGCGGGGGGGCGTTCGGGTCCAAGCGACTCCTGTTTTCTCCATTTGTTGCTGCATTGTAGTGAAGGTCGCTTCCAGATTATCATTAGTGTTGGTTTCATGTGTTGGTTTCGACTTAATTTTCTCGTATACTTCATTAATTTGTAAGTCGAAATTTGCTGACATTTCCTCCTTCATGTTAGTCACTTTCGTACGCAAAAGATAAGTCAATTTATTTTTCAAACTCTAAGAAATCTTCTTTAATCTCTGTTTTAAGACTTTTCAAAATGTCTTTAATATTCAATTCGTTTTTAAAACTTATCAATTCTTCTTTTATACTTGCAATTTCCATTGTAATGCTGTTGCGAAGTTCATCCATTTCTCTTTTCTTTATGTATATCTTCTGGGCCACTGAAACGTCCTCCTGGGACGATGTTAAAACTGAGCCCGAGGCTTCAGACTGGCCTACTTCCTCCTTTGTTTGTTTTCCTCTTGTAGTTTTTCTAGTCGGTTCCTTTGTGGGGGAGTGCTTTACCGACATTAGGACTCCAGTCGCGGTCTGATGACGTCACACAGGCTGCCGGAGCGATTTCTGCAGGTCAGTTCTATATTTAGTTCCCGTTTTTTGTCGGTCTATTCGCGTGGAGCTAGTTGGCACTCACCCTACTCCACCATTAGCGCCACTGGAAGTCCCTCATCTCCTTTCTAAATGGCTTACCCCTTATTCTTAAACTGTGGCCCCGGTTCTGGACTCCCCCAACATCGGGAACATGTTTCCTGCCTCTAACGTGCCCAAACCCTTAATAATCTTATATCTATATAACTAAAAGTCTCATCTTGACCACTTCCTGTCTGCACTCTATATTGATTTTATAAAAAATGCTACCCTAGAGTGCTATGATTTTTGTCCATTTTACTCACAGTCCTCCTCCGCTGAGGCAGCCCGAGGATTTTTCCAATCGATGAAAAATAAAAAAGTTATGAGTGTTTAAAAAATCTTAAGATCAGCTGATTGGTCCTCTACCCTGTCAATCACCACGATTAAGGTAACGCCCCTTCTAGTGGGGGGGGGGGGGCAGGACTATAAAACACATGCCTGGATGTGAGTCAGTCACTCTGGAAGATCGCGCGGGAGAGGCCACAACAGTCATTCTAAGCTGTGAATCAACTGAACTGTGAGTCTCCAATGTACTTGCAATAAATGATTAGTTACCCCTTAATGTCAATGCAATGAGTTGTTTGGCAATTTGGTGGCCTGCACTATGCTTGAAATACTATGAAATTGAATGTGGTGGCCTACACTCTTCTTGAAATGCTGTGAAATTGAATGTGGTGGCCTGCATTCTGCTTGACATGCTATGAAATTGAAAGTAGTGGTCTGCAGTCTGCTTGAAATGCTGTGAAATTGAATGTGGTGTCTGCACACTGCTTGAAATCCTGTGAAATTGAATTTGGTGGACTGCACTCTGCTTGAAATGGAATTTCAAGGAATAGCCGTGAGTGAAATTCCAGCCCACCAGCCCTGAGTAACTGAGTTGCCAGCCCACCAGCCCTGAGTAACTGAGTTGCCAGCCCACCAGCCCTGAGTAACTGAGCTGCCAGCCCATCAGCCCTGAGTGACTGAGCTGCCAGTCCACCAGCCTCGATTGACTGAGCTGCCAGCCCAAGAATCCATTTAGCCCACAATGTCCATACTAGCCCTCTGGAAACCAGTCCCTTTGGCCCATAACACCCATACCATCGTTCCAGAAAGCCTACCCCCACCCAACTGGCCACCAATATTGGAATTGGTGGAGAGGTGGAATATTGCATTGGGAGACCAGTCCCCCCCCCCCCCTTCCGTGTGAACATGCAACCCTGGTCTAGTGTTCCAATAAGATTCCCTCTCATCCTTCCAAATTCCAGAGTATACAAGGCCAGCCTCTCCATTCTATCAACACAGTCCCACCATCCCGGGAATTAACATGGTGAACTGACGCTGCACTCCCTCAATAGCAAGAATGTCCTTGCTCAAATTTGGAGACCAAAACTACACACAATACACACACGGTCTCACTAGTGCCCTGTACGGTACCCAGACGTGCTGTCAAAGGATGAGAAGCTGAAGCAAAGAAATGGAAGCCAAATAACCGAACGGAAACGATGCCGAAAAGCCAAATAACCGAAAGGGCGCGTCGCTGAAAAGCCAAATAACCGAAAGGGTGCAACGCCAAAAAGTCAAATTACCGAACGGACGCGATGCCAAAAAGCCAAATAACCGAAAGTGCATGGCGCCGAAAAGCCAAATAACGGACATGACGTCGCCGGGGGCGGGACTTGTCAGCAATTGGTCCACACCCCCACGACCATCACATCACTGGCCGGGGGAGGCGGGAGGGTGGGGGTCATTTTTACTTTTACTTTGCCGCTTTTGGACTTTCCTGAAAATAAAATAAAATCCCGTGTGATTGGAACTTTTGGTTGATATAACAAAATAATAATCTAAATTGGTTCCATAAATATTTACACCAACTGTAATGCTGTAACAATTATATTTTGACCACCACGATACATACACTACCGTGCATCTTGAAGGCCAGTGGTCCTTTTGCTGTGAATCGAGAAACCGGACGAAAAAAATTACTGTTTTTTTAAACAATCTTAGCTCCCTGAGTCAGTTCAGTGATATGAGTGATAAGTGTGAATCTGCGTTAGTTAGTGTCAGCGTGCACGCCCAAGAGATGGGAAGTGTCCGCGCTGCGCTACCTCGGGTCTTTATTCCCATTAAGCAGGATTCTTCCAACTTCCGTGGACCTCCAGCTGAACCCAGCTCGTTACACGCTCTGCGATTTCCTTTGGGTTGGAAAAGTGGGTCAGTTGTAGAGAAAACTTTTATTAAAAGCATTGAGCGAAATTAAACAAATTTCGGAACCAGCTTTCGTCTGATCTAACTGACCGCATCAGCTATATTCTGCTATCCAAAAGGAAATACACTCAGGGTGATAGGGGAAATTGTAAAAAATATGCGGCTTCAACAATGCCAACCATTTGCACAGGTTTGTAACTGAAGGCGCAGAGTACAAAGGCAAGGAGGTTGAACTTCGTTAAAACATTGGTTTCAATAAGGCTGGGATATTGGGCACTGCACAGTACTGCGCGACAGCACGGCAGGGAGCGCAGACAAGATTTACTAGAACAGTGTAGGAAGGAACTGCAGATGCTGGTTTACACCGAAGGTAGACAAAAATTGCTGGAGTAACTCAGCGGGACATGGAGCATCTCTGGAGAGAAGGAATGGGTGACGTTTTGGGTCGAGACCATTCAGACTGAACTGAACTCTTGTCGGTGAGTCGGTGAGATTACTTGTGATTGTCTGAAGAAGGATCTCTACCTGAAATGTCACCCATTCCTTCTATCTAGAAATGATGTCTGTCCCTCTGAGTTACTCCAGCATTTTGTGTCTATTTGTCAGTGTAAACCAGCATCTGCAGTTCCTTCCCACACAAGACCGCCTGGGACTGGAGGGTGACTGGTCACTCTGAACCCCAGCACCAAGGTGTAAGTGGTCTGGCCATGGCTGCCCTCAGCCTCGTCTCCCCCTTTGCGGCCACACTGTGAGGGGAACGCACACACACACGGGGCTGGGTGGAGCGGAGCCGCAGTTCTGGGCAGCGGACACACGGGGCCATAATCCTGGCAATGTCGCCGTCAGCTGCAGCAGAGTTGGGGACAGTCTGGTCCCTCCGCAAACCCAGAGTCACTGACCGCGATGCACCGGCACTCAACCCCCACACCAGGGTGATTCACCCCCGACCGCCGGACCCTACCCACACACGGGGTAATTCGACCCCCGGACCCCGACCCACACACGGGGTGATTCACCCGCCCCCCCCCCACTCCAACCCACACATGGGGCAATTCACCTCCCGACACCCGCACCGGGTGATTCACCACCCCCCGGCCGCGGGGACCGACGGCCCGGGGTCCACGTGTGGAACCAGTCAGCATGGAGTCCGGATGTTGGGACAGAAGACGGGCCCGCTGCACTGGCAGCCATAATAAGTGCTTACCTGATGTTCACTGTTTGTACTCCAGAAGGCGTTGAGTGGCAACAGTACTGGTCACGGGTCATGACCTCGACTGCCATGCAACCTCCGTATATGAATATTGGATGAATATCAGCAGTACATTTCATATGATGAATTATTAAAGCAATTATTATATCAGTTAACGGCTAGCGATTTGTCGAGTTTTGAGTCCATTTAATAATACCCCTGATAATGAGATCAAACAATTAATGTCCAGTTTACAAGTGGAGATTTATACATCAACAGGTCAGAAAGTGTGGGGTGTATATTCATTATTTTTTAAAGTGTCTTTCATTGAAGATAAGTGAGTTGCTCGTTGCTTGCAGATTCCCTCAATTTTTTTTATGTGGATTTGTATCAAGTGGCATAATTTCAGGTTTCACATTTGGAATTTATTTTGGAGCTGGGTTCAGCTGGGGGTCCACGGATGTTGGAAGAATTCTGCTTACAGGGAATATAGACCCGAGACAGCGCAGCGTGGATACTTCCCATCTCTCGGGCGTGCACGCTGACAATAACGCTGACACGCCCATTCACACTTACTCACACACACGCAGACGTACGCAGGTGTGATTGAATTTTATGCATGGGCAACGCATAATGCTGACACGAAACGTCACCCATTCCTTCTCTCCAGAGATGCTGCCTGTCGCGCTGTGTTACTCCAGCTTTTTGTGTCTATCTTCAATTTCAGAGTTATTGGGCTTTTCGGCGTCGTTTCCGTTCGGTTATTTGGCTTCCACTTCTTCGCTTCGGCTTTTCGTCCTACGACGCCACGTCTGCACACGGCCCTGTACAACTGCAGAAGGACCTCTTTGCTCCTGTACTCAACTCCTCTTGTTATGAAGGCCAACATGCCATTTGCTTTCTTCACTGCCTGCTGTACCTGCATGCTTACTTTCATTGACTGATGAACAAGGAGCCCCAGATCCCGTTATATTTCCTATTTTCCCAACTTGACTCCATTTAGATAATAATCTGCCATCCTGTTTTTGCCACCGAACTGGATAACCTCACAATTATCCATCGAACTGCATCTACCATGCATCTGCCCACTCACCCCAACCTGTCCAAGTCACCCTGCATCCTCTTCACAGTTCACACTGCCACCCAGCTTTGTGTCATCTGCAAATTTGCTAATGTTAATTTTAATCCCTTCATCTAAATCATTAATGTATATTGTAAATGCCTGTGTCCCAGCACCGAGCCTTGTGGTACCCCACTAGTCAATGCCTGCCATTCTGAAGGGGACCCGTTAATCCCTGCTCTTTGTTTCCTGTCTGCCAACCAATTTTCTATCCATGTCAGCACCCTACCCCCAATACCATGTGCCCTAATTTTGCCCACTAATCTCCTATGTGGGACTTTATCAAATGCTTTCTGAAAGTCCAGGTACATTGTATCTATTGGCTCTCCCTTGTCCATTTTCCTAGTTATATCCTCAAAAATTTCCAGATTAGTCAAGCATGATTTCCCTTTCGTATATCCATGCTGACTCAGACCGATGCTGCTACTGCTATTCAAATGTGCCGCTGTTTCATCATCTATAATTCCCTGTTTTCTCCCTCCCGCCTTTCATAAACAATGGGATAACATTAGCTACCATCCAATCCACAGGAATTGATCCTGAATCGATAGAACATTGGAAAATGATCACCAATGCGTCTACAATTTCTAGAGCCAATTCCTTAAGCACCCTGGGATGCAGACCATCAGGCTCTGGGGGTTTATCAGCCTTCAGTCCCATCAGTCTATCCAACACCATTTACTGCTAATTCCTGCTATTACATGATGAACCCACATTACAACTGTAAATATGGAGCGATTTTCCATGGAGTTTTATTTTAAGGAGGAAAATTGGAAATTGACTCTGGGCAATCATGATTGAACACAGAAAGATATTAAACTGGGTCAGGGGCCTGGGAGAGTGGAAAAACCAAATGGGATCAAATATGTCAAGGTGTTAAAGAAGGAATCGTAGATTCCGGGTTAAACCGAAGATAGACACAAAAACAGGGAGGGAGGAGGTACAGTATAGGAACAGGTGGTCATCTCCTACGGTTAATTGAGAAGGTACCTGGGGAGGGGGTGGTTTAGGTGGGAAGGGATCATTTGCACCTCCTCCAACCTCATCTACTGTATCTGTTGTTCAAGATGTGGACTCTTATACATCGGCGAGACCAAACGTAGACTGGGCAATCGTTTCACTGAACACCTTTGCTCAGTCTGCCTGAACTTACCTGATCTCCTGGTTGCTAAACACTCTAATTCTCTTTCCAATTCCCACACTGACCTTTCTGTCCTAGGTCTCCTCCATTGTCAAAGTGAGGCCAAATGCAAATTGGAGGAACAGAATCTCATATTCCTCTTGGGCTGCTGACAGCCCAGTGGTATGAATATTGATTTCTCTAACTTCAAGTAACCCCGGCATTCCCTCTCTCTATCCCTCCCCCACCCAAGTCTCACCAGCTTCTCGTTTTCTCCAAACAAGCAGCTAACAATGACATGCTTCCTTTATCATAGTTACTTGTTTGCATATCTTTAATTAATTGTTCTTTATCTCTCTACATCGCCATCTATATCTCTCGTTTTCCTTTTCCCTAACTAGTCTGAAGAAAGATCTCGACCCGAAACGTCATCCATTCCTTCTCTCCAGAGATGCTGCCTGTCCCGCTGAGTTACTCCAGCTTTATTTATCAAATATGTCAAGGCTCCAACAAAACAAATAAAGGAATCATTCATAAAGGAATTCATGAATAATACTGGGATCAAAGTCTACAGACTAAGATAGGATGATGACCCATACAGCCTAAATCTCCGATTGCCAAACACTTTAACTCACCTTCTCACGCCTATACTGATCTTTCTGTCCCGGGCTTCCTCCATTGTCAGAGAGAAGCCAAACGCAAATTGGAGGAACAGCATCTCATATTTCGCTTGCTTTCCCTAACTTCAAGTAACCCTTGCATCCCCTCTCTCTCCGTCCCTCCCCCACCCTAGTTGTCACACTAATTTTACTGTCGTTCTGTTGAATTCCTCTGTTTACCTATCGCACACCCAGCAATGGCCGATTGTGTGCCCCACGTTTCCTCTATTATCGGTGCTTTTATGCATATCTCCCATTCATCTCTCCTAAGTACTATCTATATCTCTCATTTCCCTTTCCCATGACTCTCAGTCTGAAGAAGGGTCTCGACCTGAAACGTCGGCTATTCCTTTTCTCCAGAGATGCTGCCTGAGTTTCTGCAGCTTTTTCTGCCTATCTTCAGTCAAAATCAGAGCATGGCAATGGTAAGACTGTTTATTTCTCCAAATTCCTAGAGCTCGTGCTTCCTTTCCTTAATAATCTCTCGGATTGATATGTGTTGGAAGGAACTGCAGATGCTGGTTTAAAACGAAGATAGACACAAAATGCTGGGGTAACTCAGCGGGACAGGCAGCATCTCTGGAGAAAAAGAAACATAGAAAATAGGTGCAGGAGTAGGCCATTCAGCCCTTCGAGCCTGCACCGCCATTCAATATGATCATGGCTGATCATCCAACTCAGTATCCCGTACCTGCCTTCTCTCCAAACCCCCTGATCAGGCACATGCTGTGAGTAATTACTCAGGGTAGGCACTCAGTCCGCTAAAAAAAAATATTAAACTGGGCATGCACAGATTGTTTGCTCCATTAAATAAATAAATAAATAAAACAGTGACATTTCAATTTGCCCAAGGCTTCCTAGTCCTAGACCAATTGGGGGAACAGTTCCTTTCACAGCGTGTGGAGAGTCTGTGTCAGGGGTAAAGTTGTGGAGAGGGCACGAGTGTTGAGAAGGAGGGTGCCGGGGATAATGCCAGAAACTTACTCACTCACCGCTGCCGCAGCTCTCCGGGCATGAAGCCCCCGCACTGTAGCTGGGGATAGAAGCAGCTCGGGTAGCTATGAGCGGCCGCCGGTACCCGACAGCAGAACTGGCTGCCACTTCAGTGCCTTCTGCCGGCCCGCTCACTTCTGGCAGTGCTCTCCGTCGGAACACCTGTCACCTGCCGTTCGCCGACTTCGCTCAAGTCAGCGGCTTCCTGTAAATCTTTAAATTCCCACAGCCGAGTAACCTCAATCGCGCTGTCGGTATTTAAGGACACGAGTGAGGACAGCGAGCGGCAGGAGAGTGGTTTGTAGACGGAGAGCTGCCAGTGGTGAGTGGGGACCGGCAGAGGTGACGGATGGTTCCGCTGTCCGGCCCGGCTGCCGCTCAGCTACCCGAGCTACTTCTCTCTTCTTCCCCCCCCCCCCCCCCGCCTCAATGCGGTGGCATTGCACGACTCCGTGCAAGGAGCGCCGCAAGTGGCATTATCCCAATCCCCTCATTGATAACATTCGTGCCCTCCCCGCAACCTTACCCCGGGCCTGACTCCCGAAACACTGTGAAAGGAGCTCTCCCCCCCCCCACACCCCGGGAAATACAGTATTTAAAAACATAAACACAAAATGTACTTACCACATTATTGGTACACAAGCTCCATTCTTCTATCTTTGTTACCTAACATCCACTTTAAATATTGACAAACCATATTTGAAAACCCCGCCAAGAAACTTGCTCTACGCATGCGCAGCAGACCAATGCACAAGCGCAGTGCTGCAAAGGCAGAATTTCTGCTGCCTTCAGCCCCGATTATCATTGACGGCTTCAGGCAGCGCTGACGGCACGTGGGCTGCACAGAGCTTCCCGTGTTACAAGCGCTGCGGATGAAAGGCATGGAGAATTATGCCTACCTAAGGGATCGATCTCTTACATAGGCATAATTCTCCCATGCCTTTACTATTTATATTTAGTTATTACCATGTTATAATTTTAGTCAGGGTAGGCAGTGCCTACCTTGCCTACCCAGACGGCACGTGCCTGCCCCTGATCCCTTTAGCCACAAGGGCCACATCTAACTCCCTCTTAAATATAGCCAATGAACTGGCCTCAACTACCTTCTGTGGCAGAGAATTCCACAGATTCACCAATCTCTGTGTGAAAAATGATTTTCTCATCTCGGTCCTAAAAGACTTCCCACTTTTCCTTAAACTGTGACACCTTGTTCTGGACTTCCCCAACATCGGGAACAATCTTCCTGCATCTAGCCTGTCCAACCCTTCAAGGATTTCGTAATTCTTTATAAGATCCCCCCTCAATCTTCTAAATTCCAGTGAGTACAAGCCAAGTCTATCCAGTCTTTCTTCTATATGGAAGACCTGCCATCCCAGGAGTCAGTCTGGTGAACCTTCTCTGCACTCCTTCTATGTCAAGAATGTCTTTCCTCAGATTAGGAGACCAAACCTGTATGCAATACTCCAGGTGGGGCCTCACCAAGACCCTGTACAACTGCAGTAGAACCTCCCTGGTGTGCCATGACACCCAGGTCTCATTGCATCTCCCCTTTTCCTAATCGGCTACCTAATGGGTAACGTTTTGTGTCGAGACCATACCTGAGCCAGGTTTAATTTGGTGTAGGAACATGATACAGTTCTTCCAGTCTGAGAGCTGGGGATCCTGTGGCAATTTGCGTTGCCTTGTTGCTGACCACTTGAAGCCATCAGAGCTACAGAGGATGCTCCCAGCAGCTTAGAGCAGTAATGTCCACACTGGGATCCCATTGGGAAAGGCAGTCTTGCCTTTAACACCAGCTTCACACCTGATGATGTGGTCCATTCCACCTGCTCACTGTGTACATTTTAACGGCGCATAAATCCCTCTTTAATTTAGCAACAGGAGCCTATGTGGCTTGGTGAATCTTAAGTGTGTCTGAACACATTTGAATTCAAAGCACACCGCTCTGAGGCCACTTATTTCTAAAACATTGTTCAGTAAATCTGGAGATGTGTTAGCGCGGGGTAGAAACTCACCTTTATGTCCAAAACATCAAACGTCTCCTGAGCCAAACACACAGAGGAAACCAGTGAAAAGATCCTTCCACGAATTTAAATGAATAGAGAGTATATTGACAACAGCAGCAACAAATTAGGTCAAATCAAGCGAGTGAAAAATCTGAAAGTCCACAATGAATTAATTAACTTTGAATAATGAGCATACCCACCATTTTTTCGATGTTGAGTTTAGTTTATTGTCACGTGAACCAAGGGTACAGTGGAAAGTTTTTTTTTGCGTGCTATCCGTCAGCAGGAAGACTGCACATGATTACAATCAAGCTGTCCACAGTGTACAAATACATAATAAAGGGAATAATGTTTAGTGCAAGATAAACTCCAGTAAAGTCCAATTCTAAATAGTCCAAGGGTCTCCATTGAGGTAGATGGTAGGTCAGGACTGCTCACTGGTTGGTGACTGGTCAGTTGCTGAGAAGAAACAGTCCTTGAATCTAGAGGTATATATTTTAAAATGTCTGTATCTCTTTCCTGATGGTAGAGGGGAGAAGAGGGAGTGCCTGGGGTGTAACTCGTCTTTGATTATGCTGGTGGCCTTGACAAGGCAGCGTGAAGTGTAGATGGAATCAGTGGAAGGAAAGTTAGTTTGTGTGATGGTCTGGGCTGTGTCCACAATACTCTGCAATTTCTTGCAGTCTTGGGATGGAGCTGTTCCCAAACCATCAATGCATCCCAATAAAATGCTTTCTACTGTGCATCTGTAGAAATTGGTGAGAGTTTAGTTCAGTTTAGTTTAGAGATACTACCAGCGCGAAGACAGGGCCTTTGGCCCACTGAGTCCACGCGACCAGTGATCCCCGCACACTAACATTATCCTACCCACACTAGGGACAATTTATAATTATACCAAACCAATTAACCTATAAACCTGTAAACCCCACCTTGGAGTGTGGGAGGGAACCAGAGATCCCAGAGAAAACCCACACTGGTCATGGGGAGAATGTACAAACTCTGTACAGACAAGCACCCATAGACAGGATCGAACCCGGGTACCTGGCGCTATAAGGCAGCAACTCTACCGCTGTGCCACCGTGCCGCCCTGGGCACTTGCAAACCAATTACCAGCACACTATGTGCTTAGTTACTCAAGCAGTTTCCTTTGAAAATTATTCACATTGTTGCAGACTATGCTCACAGGATTGGGATTGGGTCTTTATCCTGGGAATTATAAATATATGAAGCTGTGTTCAGAACTATGCCCCAGAGGAAATTACATCTTCACTCCCACTGCCTAGTGAACAGAATGTCACTGTCAATTGTCAGAGCATACTTAGAGTGGTACGTGGGAGCGGTGCTTGATTTGATCATTTTCAATATCTGTGCAACATGTCAACGCAATTATAAAAAAACAATATAGATACAAGAACGGTACACACCTACAGAGATAATGCTAGGGCTTTGTAATATACTGATTAGGCCAACTGGAACAATATGTGTAGGAAAGAACTGCAGATGCTGGTTTAAACCAAAGATAGACACAAAATGCTGTAGTAACTCAGCGGGGCAGGCAGCATCTCTGCAGAGAAGGAATGAGTGACGTTTTGGGTCGAGACCCTTTTTCAGATCTGGAACAATAGTTTGTTCTGATCATCACCACGGGATATGTGGAGTGGATCGTAATGAGACTGAGTCATGTTGATGGTTCAATTTAGCTTAGAGATACAGCAAGGAAACAGCCCACCAAGTGCACGCCAACCATCGATCACCCGTTCACACTTTTTCTATGTTATCCCACTTTTGCAGCACTCCCTGCACACTCGGAGTAATTTACAGAGGCCAATTAACCTTCAAACCTGCACATTTTGGGGATTTGGGAGAACACCAGAGCTTCCAGAGGAAACCCGTGCAACCCAACAAACTCCATACAGATCGAACTCACGTCTCTGACACCGTGAGGCAGCAGATCTACCAGCTGTGCCATTGTGGTTGCCCATCTTGTGTCCTCTAAAATGGAGGAGCACTCTGTGAAGGTCAATCAGAGAAGGGCAGTGAGTGTTTTAGTTTAGTTTTAGCCTCAGAGATACAGCATGGAAACAAGCCCTTCATCCCACCAAGTCCATGCCAGCCATCAGTCCACAAATCCAGTCATCCTTCTATATCATCCCACGTTCACATCCACTCCCTACACACTAGAACAATTTACAGTGACCAAGTAACTTACAAACCCATACTGTATGTCTTTGGGATGTGGGAGGAAACCAGAGCACCCGGAGAAAACCCACACTGCCTCAGGGAAAATGTACAAACTCCACACAGACAGCACCCAAGGTCAGGATTGAACCCGGGTCTCTGGTGTTGTGAGGCAGCAGCTCTAACTGTTGCTCCACTGTGCTGGTTTCAGTAGCAATGCCTAGTTCCCAAAATAATCACAGGGAAATCAATTATCTTGCACTGCTTTAAAACAGACTTAGGAGATATTTAGCATCAGGAGAGTATGCTGCAATATCTTTTCTGAAAGCTGACTCTTCCAACATTGTAGTCCCACCGCACCAGTGCTCTTTGTAGGATTCAGTTGAGATTTCTGTGGTCAAAACTTTGCAGTAACTTCTGAATCCATTTGTTTCTGACTCGGAGGTGATGTTTCTTTCATTACATTCAACTTCAGCTGGGTCAAGACACAGAAAACTAAAGGAACCTTATTAATTATCAATCACAACAATTAAAGATGGAAAATGACAGCTGGTTTCAGAATCCGGAATGTTCTCCCAGTGCACGCAATGAGGGCCAAAAGTCATTATCTTGCACTGAATATTAAATAGCAAGATACTTCTGCCCATAAACTTGGCTTCATGCTCTAAAACCATTGTTGCATTTATTTGGTTAAGAATCTATCATCTAGTGGAAAATCTCTCATTCGCTCTTCTCCCCTCTCCCATCAGGCAAGAGGTACAAGTGTGGAAACGCACACCTCCAGATTCAGGTACAGTTTCTTCCCAACTGTTATCAGGCAACTGAATTGTCCTCTCACCAATTATAGAGAGGTCCTGACCTCCCATCAACTTCGAAGAAAGACACAAAATGCTAGAGTAACTCAGTGGGACAGACAGCATCTCTGGAGAGAATTTCGGGTTGAGACCCTTCTTCAGAATCAGGGGAAAGGGAAACAAGATATGGAAGGGTACAAAGAACATGTAAGGTGTGATAAGAACAGATCAAAGCAATCAACGATCAAGGGAATGTATAATGGTTCATGGTTGGATGAAGGGAAGGTGATAAAGAGGCATATAAACACTAAGATTAATAAGCAGGACAGTGAAACTAGTAGGAGAATGAGGGTGGGGAGGGATGGAGAGAGAGGAAAAGCAAGGGTTACTTGAAGTTAGAGAAATCAATATTCATACAGCTGGATTACAAGCTGCCCAAGCAAAATATGAGGTGCTGTTCCTCCAATTTGCATTTGGCTGTGGAGGAGGCCTAGGAAAGAAAGGTCAGTATGGGAATGCATACGTTCCATCAACTTCTTTGGAGACCTTCAAACTATCTTTCATCAGACTTTAATCAGACTTAGGTTAAGTCTGAAGAAGAGGCACAACCCAAAACGTCACCCATCCTTTTTCTCCAGGGATGCTGCCTGACCCGCTGAGATACTTCAGCATTTTGTGTCTATCTTCCTTTAATCAGATTTTACTGGACTGGCCAGTGACTTCCAACTTGGTGCCGGTGGAAGGCACCATGGCTACTCCGGTGGGCCAAAGAAAGCCACCAAAAAGTCAGTATGGCCCGTATACTCTGATGAGTCAGGTCAGGAGGATAGTCCTCCCATGATGAATGCCGTTTTTGGGCGGCTGTCCAGGATGGAGCTCCTGATGGAGAGGATGCTCCATCCCGATGTGTTCGAGGACGACGAGCTTTATATCCTCGGGGGCCCGTAACAGCAGCACCTGTAGAAGGGCTGCATAATGTCTCCCTCTTGGAGGAGGAGAGTACATGGAGTCAGTTTTGTTCTGACTCTGAGGTCAGGGATATGTCACTATGGCTAGTGAGCATACCTCCAGGCAAGAAGGCCAGGAATCTGGGGTATGCAAGCATGGGATCTAAATTTGATATCCCGGCCGGAACTGGGGGACGACTGAATGAGGATCTGGCCATGACCATAAACTACATGGTCTCACACCAGCTACAAGACCTCATGATAGAGAAAACCTCCAAAAAATACCAGACACCTGCCAATTGTGCCTCAATCAAAGTCCCAACTGTGAACCACCCAATCTGGGATCACATGGGTGTGGGTATCAGAGCCCAAGAAATGAGGCTCCAAAAGATTCTAAAGCTGCTTGCTTCAGGAATTATAGATTTTGCTAGGTCGGTTGATGGCGGGGCTCTGTCTGAGGTGCAGCTGGATGCTCTTGCCCTATTGTGCAATGCACATTTTGGGATAAATTGTCTGAGTGCAATCCGCCCTATGATGAATCCAAAGTTTGCGGCACTATGCAAAGCAAGCAACATGCAGCCGCCGAATTTACTGTTCGGTGACAACCTATCGAAACAGGTCCGAGAATTGGACGATGAGGCGAAAACAGTTGGCCTCATAAAAACCCAACCAACCAGCAAAAATCTCCTCCAGTGGCAGCACCCCTACCAACGGCGCACTGCATTGGCTTCAGACCAAGGACCAAGCCGGCCCTTGCCAACTATGCGCAATTGGAGTATGCCAACATTCTTCCCCTCCAGGACACGGGGGCAGAAGTTTATACCACCAACCATGGAGTTAGGTGGATCTGGTTCTTTTCAGAAATGTATGGGCCAGTCACAAGTTGGTGGGAGGTTACATTTGTTTTTCAATGAGTGGTGTTGTATAACCTCCGATTTGTTTATACTGCACAGTATACTAGGGTTCCGAATTGAATTCATTTTCAAATTGTGTCCACCTACACAGCATACACCTAGCTGGACATTGTGTTTTTTCATCAATCTCTCCAATTTGTGTCTAATATATTCCCTAGACAAAAGAAGGATGGTGGATGTCACATCATTTTTGATCTAACTCGGATTAACTCCATTGCGCAGTATAAACATTTCAAAATGGAAACTTTTGTTACTGCCAAACAACTGGTTTCCAAAG
The DNA here is from genome assembly GCA_035221665.1 of Okamejei kenojei. Lineage (NCBI taxonomy): Eukaryota > Metazoa > Chordata > Chondrichthyes > Rajiformes > Rajidae > Okamejei > Okamejei kenojei. The sequence goes on along the minus strand of CM069145.1, from coordinate 34,126,746 downwards.
GATGCTATATGGCATGCATAGACCTCAAAGATGCATACTATTCAGTGCCCATTCATTACAATCACCGGAGATATTTGAAATTTATCTGGATGAAGCAATTAAGGCAGTTTACAGCATTGCCTAATGGATTAACGTTGGCTCCTAGATTATTTACAAAATTGTTAAAACTCGTGTTGAGCCTATTCCGGGCTCAGAATCATATTGTCATGGCATATTTGGATGATATCCTAATCATAGGCAAGACTCAGCAATCAGCTGAATTATCTGTTTCAGCTACCAAACTCATGTTTGAGAGATTGGGGTTTCTCATCGATCCAGTTAAATCCAAATTGATACCATCTAGAGACATTGATTATTTGGGGTTCACCATTAATTCAACTCACATGTCTGTGACTCTGCCTCCAGGCAAGAGGTCAGAGTTAATAGAAGCTTGTAACAACCTCGTTGATGAGCAATAATCTTCTATTCGGCAGGTGGCTAGTATAATTGGCAAATTAGTGGCTGCTTTTCCAGTTGCACAGTTTGGACCTTTACATTATCAAAATTTGCAACGTGCAAAGGAGCAGGCACTGATAAGGCATGCAGGTCATTTCGATAGACCTATGCGGTTACCCGCTGAAGCCATTGCTGAGTTACAATGGTGGATAGCGAATATTTGGCATTGCTCCAGTAAAATTCGGATTGATATACCTTCAGTTATTTTACAAACTGTTAGTGCTCTAGGATGGGGAGCTACTGATACCACCTCCAGCTGTGGAGGCAGATGGAATATGCATGAGGCATTAATTCTCCAATCCCTGGTATTAACTATTTAGAGTTGTTGGGAGCACTCTATGGCTTAAAGGCGTATTGTACTAGTATGCATGATTTGCAAGTGCAGCTTCAGATTGACAACACTACAGCAGTAGCATACGTTAATCACAAGGGTGGAATCAAGTTGGTGTCATGTGATAAGTTGGCTAACCTTATTTGGCACTGGTGTATTACAAGAAACATCTAGATTTCAGCTATCTACTTACTAGGTAGATTTAACATGGTGGCAGACACCAGGTAACGAAAATTCAATGACAACACAAAATGGATGTTGAATCGTGAAATATTCAATGATATTGTCGCTCGGTATGGCGTACCAGAGATTGATTTGTTTACATCCAGATTGAATCACCAGTTACCAAAGTATGTTTCATGGGAACCAGACCCTGAGGCAGTGGCGGTAGATGCATTCTCGCTACACTGGGGTGGAATGTTTTTATACGCATTTCCCCCATTTTGCCTCATCAGCCGGTGCTTGCTTAAGATCGAGCAGGACTCTGCCTCAGACATTTTGGTAGTTCCCGACTGGCCTACACAGCCATGGTTTCCGCTAGTTCTGAGACTAATAACACAGCCTTTTATGGCTATCCCCAAAATCAGTAACCTGCTGTTTCATCCTGTAACTGGGGAGAATCATCCACTACATTACCATATTAATCTATTGATTTGCAGATTCTGAGGAGACCGTTCCTGGGGCTCGGACTATCAGGGCATACGGTGGATGTGATTACTGCAGCTGGAGGGTTAGTACTAAAAAACAATATATTTCTCATATCAAGGAATGGGAGGTGTTCTGCTTGCAGTCGAACATTTCATATAATACGGGAAGCGTACCTGACGTGTTGGAATTTCTTTCCACGCTATATTTTGATGAGCGACTCAACTATAGTGCCATCAGTAGTGCCAGGAGTGCTTTATACTCCTGCCTGTGGCAAGGATCAGGACAACAGTCTTTTGGGTCTCACCCTTTAATATCTCGGTTCATGAAGGGTATTTTTAACTGTAATCCCCCCAGGCCCATGTACACGGAAATCTGGAATGTGAGCGTGGTTCTCGCGCTGCTTCGCCAATGGGCTCCAGCAACATCTCTGTCATTGCCCAGACTCACTCTTAAAGTGGTTATGCTCATGGCGCTGGTTTCAGCGCAACGCGTCCAGACATCTCAGAAACTTCGACTGGACAGGATGGTTTCATCTGTCAACAACATAACCTTTTATGTTTATGATTTACTTAAGCAGAGCAGGCCAGGGACATCAGCGCTTAAACTTAATTTTATGGCATACCCCATAGACCTTCGCCTATGTGTAGTTACGCACTTACGACAGTATATCAAGGTCACCAAGAGCCTCAGAGGCCCCGAATTAGCGTTATTCATCAGTCACAAAAAGCCTCTTAAGAAGGTGTCGGTACAGACCATCTCAAGGTGGCTGAAACAGGTTCTGGCTTGTGCCGGAGTGGGCACTGTTGTTTTTAAATCTCACTCCACCAGGGAGGCATCAACGTCAGCAGCGAGGGCACTGGACGTCCCTCTCAACCAAATCCTCGCGGCCGCAGGATGGTCCAATGAACTGGCATTTGAAAGGTTCTATCATAAACCTCTTGCCACACCGGGGGTATTTGGCCACTCCATTTTAAATTCTGTTTTGTTGCTTCCCCCTGTGAGAGAGGGGTCGCTATTGTTTTTTCTTTTTATTAATTAAAGCATCAACGTGTTTAAGTCTGTATCATGTTTGAATGCATTATTTGTTATTACTCATCCTGTGTCAACCGAGGCAGTGTGTCACATGGACTCGTATCCATGGCATGAAATCACAGGGCTTTGAAGTCTCACGTGAAGTAAAATAGTAAGATTAAACAAGAACATACCAGTTTGAAGTTTGATCTTTATTTTATGAGGAGTTACGAGTTATGATCTAGTTTAATCTTACTATCAATGTGTAGTCTTTTCGCTGACTGGATAGCAGGCAACATAAAGGCTTTTCACTGTGATAATAATAAACTAATCTAAAACTAAAGTTCTATTGGATAATTTGGCCTCCAGAGTCCAGTAAACTGCTCAACGTCATTCCTGGGATTTCTTTTGTTTTGATTTGATGATCTTGATTTCTGGAGTAACATCTCTGAAAACAGACACAAAATGCTGGAGTAACTCAGTGGGTCAGGCAGCATCTATTGTGAAAAGGAATAGGTGATGTTTCGGGTCGAGAGACTTCTTCAGACTGAGAGTTGGGGGAGAGGGAAATTGGAGGTATGAAAAGGTACAGAACAAATCAGAGCCGGCACCGATGACTCATGAAAGGTGACTCTAGTTTCTCTCTCATTTAACTCTCAGTCTGAAGAAGGGTCCGGACCCAAAACATCACCTATTCCTTTTCTCCAAAGATGCTGCCTGACCCGCTGAGTTACTCCAGCATTTTGTGTCTATCTTCGGTGTAAACCAGCATCTGCAGTTCCTTCTTACACATCTGTGAAAGCAGGTGGCTCAGAGTGATGGCGAAAGGGATGTACAATAAGGCCCACTTGCACAATAGTCCTCAACCAATTTCATATAATTGCAATCAGTTGTATTTTACAAACAAGCTAAGCCAATTTGAGGGAAGCAGAGAAGGTGAGTGAAATTGAAGGTTGTGGCAGTGGGATTAGAGGGAACCAAGTTCAGGATGGTTTGGCTGTTAACCCCTTGGTATTTTCCCTTGTTTAGAGTAATTGAAGTGAGACTGGAGTGGATGCCAGTTCAAAGTATGATGATGTAAATGGCAATGGAGAAAAGCATCAAAGTAGTAAAAGTAATGAGAGGCTGTTCAGAGGAGTAGATCATGGGAAGAAGACACAAGGCAGAAATTCACCCTATGTTGTACCGTGACAGTAACGTACACACGTTGAACTTGAATGTGTCATAGAGTCACACAGTGTGGAAACAGGCCCTTCGGTCTAATTTGCCTACGACGACCAACATGCCCCAACTACGCTAAGTCCCATCTGCCTGCATTTGGCCCATATCCCTCTAAACCTATCCTATCCATGTACTGTCCAAATGTGTTTTAAATGTTGTGATAGTCCCTACTTCTGAAATTCTTTGATGTCAATGATGAATACCACTCCCCCCCCCCCCCCCCCCCCCCCCCCCCCCACCCCGGAAATCAAAACCCATGACATCCAACCCCAAGAAGGCTAAGGGCAAATAGTGAAGGGACTAAGAAATATGTCATCATTCTTACATTGTTGCTGGGTCTGAATTGAGGAACACTCACACCCAATGGCATTGTGAGAGCATCGTCACCAGAAGGACTACAACAACCCAACAGCAATAAAATGCCCACCTTGCCAGTGACATTCACATTCAATATTCAGAAGACACAAGACACTGCAGGTGCTGGAATCTTGTGCAAAAAAAGTACTGGAAGAACTTAATGGTTCAGACAGCATCTGTGGAAGGACATGGACAGATTATGTTTAAGGTCATGCCCCTGTTCAACTGAAGAAGGGTCCTGACTTTCCACAGATGCCTCCTGACCTCTCTGTTAATCCAGCAGTCCATTGTTTGATCTAATGTCCAGAATATTTCTTTCTGCGTTGGATAAAATTCTTACATCAATGCAAGGTGCCATTAAATGCTTAAGTACATCAGTGGTTTTTCCAGAAAGGTTAAATATCCACCCTCGTCAGCACTTTGAGATTTTTGTGAAATGATTTCCTTATTGAAGTATTTTATATGATTTTGTCTTCTTTATACGTACAGCAAACTGGATCACCATTAGGCTGTGAGAGAAACAGAATTTGCAACAACGCCAATTAAGTCAATTTCCAATTTTGAAACATTATTCCATCACCACGACACTCGTCAGAAATCACAGCATTCAGCCAGAAGTGGAACAATTATTAACACTAATTACGATCTTTTCAAAGCTTCTTATTTCGCACAACTTCATTGCAGTCAGAATGACATTAAAATGAATGAGCATAGTTAATCTGACAGCGAAAAAGGAATACATTATCACAAGAATTTAATTTTGAATCCTGATTTTTGCTTTATTTCTGGTACCATTATATTCAGCAGCTCCTGCCTGAGGTCACTGTCTTGAATAAAGGATAAGGATCTTAGTCTACAGACAACATTGTGTAGATGCAAACATGATGTTTTATAGACCCACGGACAGAATACGTAGGATGGGGAAAAAAGTGGCCGACGGATCTAGTATCAGAAGAGGAAAGTCATGCACTTCATATACAGAGTAAATTAACCAAAGTATTTGCTTAAATCAAACAGTAAAGTGCTGGAGGTGGACACAAAATGCTAGAGTAACTCAATGGATCAGGCAGCATCTCTGGAGAAAAGGAATAGGTGACATTTCGGGTCTGAACCCTTCTTCAGGCTGAGAGTCAGGGGAGATGGAAACTAGAGGTATGAAAAGGTACAGAGAACAAAATAATAAAAAGGTGTGAAAAGAACAAATCAAGGCCAGCAAACATGCTCAAAGAAAGATGGAGCCCACAATAGTCCATTGTTGGCCTTGGAAGGGGTGATAACGAAGGGGTATGCACAGCGAAACTAAGCAGGATGACAGTGAAACCAGTAGGATGATTAGGGTGGTGGTCTATCTTCTGTGTAAACCTGCATCTGCAGTTCATACACAAAGTGCTGGAGGAAATCCAGGGACCGCACAAAATCATATGAGGGGAATATATAGGGTGAATGCACAGTCTTTAAACCGGGGTATGGGTATTAATACTAGAGGATAACACAAAATGCTGGAGTTAAAAGCTTCAGACTGAAGAAGGGTCTCCACCCGAAACGTCACCCATTCCTTCTCTCCAGAGATGCTGCCTGACCCGCTGAGTTACTCCAGCTTTTTGTGTCTACCTTCGATTTAAACCAGCATCTGCAGTTCTTTCCTACACATTTAATACTAGAGGACATAGGTTTAAGCTTGAAGGGGAAAGATTTAATAGGGACCTAAGTGACATTCTCTCAGAGGGTGGTGGGTGTATGGAATCAGCTGTCGGAGGAAGTAGTTGACCACTAGAACGGCTTCAGCAATGGGCCTTCATCATGACTATGGCAACCCCCATATAAAGCCAATATTACTGGTTAGGTACATTATTCCTGGAACAGGCTACAGCAACAAGACCCTCGGTTTAGCCTAATGCATGTTTTAAAGATATTTTTAACACCATCCCCTGGACAGAGATTGATTGACTTCTGCTGGATAATTGTAATAAACGGCACAGGTAGACATATAAAGGTGAAGGACAGATTAACTACGATCTCACTGAAGAGCAGGACGGGGTCAAGGGAATGAACGATCTACTCCTGTTGTCTTCCCTAAGGAGCTGCACAGTGGCACAGCTAGTAGAGTCGTTGCCTCACAGCACCAGGGACCCAGGTTCCATCCTGACCTTGGGTGCTGTCTGAGTGGAATTTGCATCTCCCTGTGATTGCGTGGTCCCATGTCCCTAAGACCAGTTTATGTCGATTAACCTCTGTAAAATTGATCCTATTATGCAGAACGTTAATGATAAAGTATAATATAGAACTAGTGTGAACGGGTGATCGATGGTCGACATGGTCTCAGTGGATCAAAGGGCCTGTTTTCATGCCGTATCTCTAAACTAACCAGACTGATTCCTGGGATGGCAGGACCTCCATATGAAGAAAGACTGGATAGACTTGGCTTGTACTCGCTGGAATTTAGGAGATTGAGGGAGGATCTTATAGAGACTTACAAAATTCTTAAGGGGTTGGACAGGCTAGATGCTGGAAGATTGTTCCCGATGTTGGGGAACTCCAGAACAAGGGGTCACAGTTTAAGGATAAGGGACCGAGATGAGAAGATCTTTTTTCACACAGAGTGGTGAGTCTGTGGAATTCTCTGCCACAGAAGGTAGTTGAGGCCAGTTCATTGGCTATATTTAAGAGGGAGTTAGATGTGGCCCTTGTGGCTGAAGGGATCAGGGGGTATGGAGAGAAGGCAGGTACAGGATACTGAGTTGGATGATCAGCCATGATCATATTGAATGGTGGTGCAGGCTCGAAGGGCAGAATGGCCTACTCCTGCACCTATTTTATATGAATCTATAACCTAAACTAAACTATATTCTAATCAAACCCCCCCCCCCCACCCCACTAATTAGAACTTTACAAATGAAGATAGGCCCCTTTTGCTCATTGTGACGGCAGATCTCTGATTTAATGTGCTGAATGCTGCATTGTAACTAGTCTTGATATGTTCTTGTATTCTGCTTGACCTTTGGAGTAGATGCATCAAAATGAGGTGCCGCTAGGGTGGGGGTAGTCTGAGGTGGGGGGGGGGGGGGTAACAATTTCTCAATGGCTAGATGCTGAAGAAACTGAAACGTGTCACAGATGATTTTTAGGAAAGAACTGCAGATGCTGGTTTAAATCGAATGTAGACACAAAATGCTGGAGTAACTAAGCGGGACAGGCAGCATCTCTGGAGAGAAGGAATGAGTGACGCTCCGGGCCGAGACATTTTTCAGAATGAATGATTTTTATCTAAAAACAAATGATTTTTACTTTAGTTTAAGCAGCGTGGAAACAGGCCCTTCGGTCCACTGAGTCGATGCTGACTAGTGATCACCCCATACACTAGCACTATCCTACACACTAGGGACAATTTACAATCCTTACTGAAGCCAATTAACCTACAAACCTGTATGTCTTTGGAGTGTAGGAGTAAAGAGGAGCACAGAGAAAACTCACGTGGTCACAGGGAGAATGTACAAATTAGGTACAGACAACGCCCATAGTCAGGATCAAACCCAGGTTTCTGGCGCTGTGAGGCAGCAACTCTACCGCTATGAGGCAGCAACTCTACTGCTGGGCCAATGATGTTAAATTTCCTGTCAAGTCCAGCAAGAAGTAAGGATTCGATGTCCATTGGCTGGTTTGTGTAAATCGTTAGCATCTGAAAACAATTCAACACAATTTACCACAGGGAAGTGATTGCACTGTGTAAAATGAAGGTGTAATCACCAGTTGCATTCGGAGCAACAGGGCACAACTCCATCCTCTGGGCCATTCCCTCCTGCAGTACATCCTGTCCATTGCCACAAGTGCATGCTCCACATATGTCTGTCAATATGTGGCAAATCTGCTTACACTCTGGTATGATGATACAGCAGGGTTTAGGCTCTCTGCACTGACTGTCATGTTGACTAATGCTTGCCTTGCACAGAGGATATACCGGCTCAGAATTATTGCTGTGGCAAATCTGCAGCTTCTTTGTCAACTCTCCAAGACAACTTTACCGCCTGCACCTGATATTTGACATCAATTGTGTTTATAAATCCACTAAAAGACATCAGAGCTGTCGAAAAACACTGTCAAGTGTCTCTCTTCGTGCTTGGGTTACTGCATTATTGGTAAGCAATATCATTCTTTGCAAGAAGAACATTTTTTAACTTCTCCTCTGAATGGCATGGAGTTGGTTTAATGCCTACATACTACTTATTTGAAACAACCCACTGATGGAGTAAGTTCCTTTCCCTGTACCCTATCAATTCATTTCAAAAGCATTTCAATCAAATTATGCCATAGACTTCAATATGTGTGGAAACTTGAGTCCATTGAGTGTGATCTATATTATATGTGATTCCAGCAACATTGGAAACAATCTGATAGAGCAATACCTCACTCATTCCGTGGCCAATATATCCTAGGAAGGAGATGATAAGGAATTAATTTTGTCAGAGGGTGGTGAATCTTTGGAATTCTTTGCCACAGAAGGTTGTGGAGGCCAAGTCCATGGATATTTTTAAAGCAGCAATAGATCAATTCGATTAGTACTGATGTCAGGGGTTATGGGGAGAAGGCAGGAGAATGGGGTTAGGAAGGAGAAATAGATCAGCAATGATTGAATGGCTGAATAAACTTGATGGGCCGAATGGCCAAATTCTGCTCCTATCATAAGGGGGAATTCCTTTAGGACCGAGATGAGGAAAACATTTTTCACACAGAGTGGTGAGTCTCTGGAATTCTCTGCCACAGAAGATAGTTGAGGGCGTTAGATGTGGCCCTTGTGGCTAAAGGAATCAGGGGGTATGGAGAGAAGGCAGGTACAGGATACTGAGTTGGATGATCAGCCATGATCATATTGAATGGTGGTGCAGGCTCTAAGGGCCGAATGGCCTACTCCTGCACCTATTTTCTATGTTTCTATCACTTGTGACCTTTTGACCTTTTAAAGATCCAATGCCCAGAACCATGTACAGTCCTTCAGAGTTGAACCATACCTGCTGCAGCTGTCAAAAAAAGACACAAAGCGTTGGAGTAACTTTGGTGGGTCCTTCCATGGTACGTCCCTTCAGGTGGATACCTGTGCATGACATCTATTAATGTGCAGGACTGAGTGCATGAACAGCCACCACAGTATCCTTGACAGAAACAGGCCTGGGTCCAACAGTATGGACTCCATGATGATAGGGAGTCTCTCCCCGCTGCAGCCTTCTCAACCATTGCTGTGCTCCACCCACTGGCCAGCCACCATCCTCCCCACCTGTTTCATCGTCGTGAGCCTCTTCTCGGGCCGCGCTTTGTCAGGAACCTCTCCCTCGATGCCCGTCACGGGTGACAGCTCCAGACAGTTTAGCTCTAAGATCCTGAGATCGGCACATACTTTGGGGAGGATGTTTCCACTAGCAGGAGAGTCTAGGACCAGAGGTCATAGCCTCAGAATAAAAGGACAAGATGAGGAGGAATTTCTTTAGTTAGAGGGTGGTGAATCTGGAATTATTTGCTACAGGTGGCTGTGGAGGCCAAGTCAATGGATATTTTTAAGGTGGAGATAGATAGATTCTTGATTAGTATGGGTGTCAGGGGTTATGGGGAGAAGGCAGGAGAATAGGGTTGTTGGAAAGATAGATCAGCCATGATTGAATGGCAGAGTAGACTAGATGGGCCGAATGGCCTATGTTTGCTCCTATCACTTATGAACCTGTGAACTTATGCAAGCTTTGCCATCAAGGCAAGGTGATGATTCTCGGAGAAGATTATCGAACAAAGAGTCATGATAGGTCGGGTTATTCTAAGCTTTTCTAGGGCACTGGTACAATAGCAGATTTAATACAATGGAGACACTATCATCAAAACAACACTGCTGAGAGCTGTTTAAGATAAACAACCAGGTAACCTTTGTGAGAGTTCAAAGGACTGGAATGATTTCCTGATCTATACTGCCACTATGCACTAGGGCAGCTGAAGCAGAAGAAAAGGCCATTAAAATGTTTATCCAGCGCTATATTAGAATTGTTGAATAGACCTAAAATATGGTAATTGCATCATTAAGTCCTCCAGAAAGAAGCTGGTTATATAAGATCTGAGGATGAACTGGAAAACAAATTATCGATGTGTGCCCTGAGGTGAATAAATACTCATTAAGGCCCATTACCGTAAATTATCTGGCTGGGTTTGCATGATATCTCTAAATATTGGACTTGTTTGGAAGGTTATTTTCAAATCAAGCGAATGGTGGGCAAAGAGTGGTGGGGGAGAAAAGGAAGTGGCAGGAAAGAACAAAATGAAAATGGCTCTAAAGTTGATCCAACTAATATTAATGCATTTGCCGAGGTTAAAGTCTGCTGGAGAGAGGGAGGAAGCCGATTCCATAGGTCACTTTATAACAAAAGCCTCATGGTACAGCTTTCTAGAACACAGGAAACCATTTTTGAATGCCACATGCCATTTCTCAACTTACCCATGGCCGTCCGAAGAGGGGGGTGCGTTGGGTGCGACCGCACCCCCCTTTTTCAGAGGAAAAGAAATTCAGAGGAAAAAAGTTTTTTTTAATATTTGCGAACATCCGCGCCTGCGCAGTGGGGGGAAGCTGGTGACCAAAGACGCAGAAGCGACGCAAAATGGTGCCATCTTCCGCGCATGCGCAGTGGGCGGGATCAGATCACCGCCATTTTCAATGCGTCGCCTCGATGCTCCGGGCCTAGTTTGGGTGAGTGGGGCCGTGAAATATTGCGTTGCGGGGAGGGGGAATCTGTTTGTTTTATATCGTGGATATTAAAAAAACGGGATGGTTTGGAAAAAAAAAGGAGTTCCCGTTTCTCCGCGGGGGGGGGGGGGCGGGGTGCGGTGTTTGCCCGTCCGGTCCATGGGCTCCATCCGCAGCGTCGGGGCCTCACCCGCGGGTCCCGTCCGCTGCCGGCGGTCTGTCCGGGGAGACCAATTCTCCCGTCGCCAGTCCTGGCAGCGGCCGTAACCCGCCACCAGGCGCTGCTCAGTAACCCTCGCCTCTCTCGCAGTCCACTTCGCCTTTCCCACCCCACGCACGGGCTCTCGCACCCCCCGCCGGGCCCTCGTCCCCCAACCTCGCCTTTCCTACCTCACCCCCCCCCCCATCGTTTCTGGGCGGCGGCGGCGGCGACGGCTGTAGTGCGGGGTGACGGGGGGTCGGAGTGAATGCCGGGCCCCGCACAGCAGCAGCAGTGGCGACGGCGGCTCCACCTCCTCATGCACCCGCCAGCCCTCACAGCGGCCGCTGAGCGCCACTCCGCCAACGACGACAACCGCTTTCAAAGCAACCCCTCCCGCACGCCGAGGCTGGGAGGGAGCGAGGAAAGAAGGGGAAAGCCCCCTTCTGCCACATGACGCACCTGCACCGCTCGGCCCCGCACCTTCCTGTTGGCTGGCGGAGGAGGGGAGACGGTGGCGACTCCGGAGTTCCCAACAGCCTCTCCTTTGGCGGTGGCATTTGGCAGTGGATATGGACGGCCAAGGCTGCGGGGCGATGATGCCGTCCCTGTCCGAAGAGCACTGACCTTCCTTCCTCACCACCACCTCTGCCTCTTCCTCTCCCCCACCCCCCCCTCTCTCTCTCTCTCTCTCTCTCTCTTGTACGCCCCCCTCCACCCCCCCCCCCCCCCCCCCCTTTATCCTGGACCCCCCCCACATCCATCCTACACTCATCCCCCAATTCATCCTGTACTGATCCCCTTCCTATCCATCCTGCACTGCTCCCCACCAATCATCCTGTACTGAACCCCCCATTCATCCTGCACAGCCCCCCCCCCCATCCACACTGTACTGACCCACCCCCATTCATCCTGCACAGCCCCCCCCCCCCATCCACACTGTACTGACCCACCCCCATTCACTCTGTACCGATTTCCCCCCATTCATCCTCTACTGATTCCCCCCATCCATCCTGTACTGATTCTCCCCCCCCCCATCCATCATGTACTGATCCCCCCCCCCCCATCCATCCGTATTCCTCCACTGCCATTCCACCCAAATATTGGTCATAAATTTGGTGCAGAAAACTCAAAAATAAGTCTCAGAATGCACCAGAGAGCATCTAAAACCCCAGAGCTTTCAGGGCCCTTAAGCGGGTCCTGAAACCCGGATGTGAGGGACTTCCCGCCTGTGATGTGCGCTGCGTGCACGTTATTGCACATAAAGTTTTAGGAATCCTGTCAGGCCACCCCCCTTTTTGAAAAGCTTTGTACGGGCCTATTACGGGCCTTCGTAATACCTAAACCATGTCTGCATCTTCCTGCTTGTCTTATCTACTGAAGAGTTGCAGAAGGCTTTGAACACTGAGCAATCTTCAGCAAACTTCCCCACTTCTGACCTGGTGATGGAAGGAAGGTCAGTGATCTACCAAAGCTAGACACAGAATGCTGGAGTAACTCAGCGGGACAGGCAGCATCCCTGGAGAGAAGGAACGGGTCGAAATTGGCCTTAGGATATTGTCCTTAAGATCTGCTGCAGTAATGCCCTAGTCCAGGGATAACAGACTTCCAATAATCACAACCACCTCCCTTTAGGTATGTTACCAATATTTGGAGTATTTTATTTCAATGCACAGCTATTTCAATTTTGCTAATATTGCTGGTCTCACTGATAACACTGGCCGCAATATGGGAGTAGTAGACACGTTGGGCTTTGGAGATGCCCACACTGTAACTGCACAAGATATTGTTGGGTTGTTGGCACAATGGTGCAGCTTTTGGAGCTGTTCCTTCTAAATAATGAAAAGATATATTGGATGTCGAGAGGATGCTTTCAGTAATAAGAGAGTCAAGGACCAGGGGCCATAGGTTCAGAATAAAAGAATATATCTTTAGAATGGAGATGATGAAGAATTTCTTTAGCCAGAGGGTGGTGAATCTGTGGAACTTATTGCCACAGAAGGCTGTGAAGGGTGTCAGTGGATCTTTTTGAGGTGGAGATTGAACAGATAGATTCTTGATTAGAAAGGGTGTCAGGGGTTATAGGTTGAAGGCAGGAGAATAGGATTGAGAGGGAAAGATAGATCAGCCATGATTGAATAGTGGAATATACTTGATGGGGGCGATTGTCCTAATTCTGCTCATGAATTTATGAAGATTGATAGGTTGATTAGTAAGTCAAAGATTACGGGGAGAAGGCGGGAGGATGGGGTTGAGGGAAAAATAGATCAGCCACGGTCAAAATGATAGAGCAGAATCGATGGGCCTAATAATCTGATTTTGCTCCTATATCTAATGGTCTTATAAGCACCTAGCAGAGAAGGTTTACAATCTCTTGAGCAAGACATCCTCTCTGACAGCATACACTGGAGCATCAGCATTGGTTTTATGTTCAACTCTCTGGAGAGAAACCTGATTCTTCAATGTTCTGGCATAACAGCGACAGTGCTACTAATTAGTCTGTGACTGTCACTAGAACTCCAGGATGTTTATAGTCATCCAGGTGCCTTTATGTCAAAACCATCATCACGTGTTGATGGCCATTGGGGAAAACATTCATCCTTGGTTGAATGTGTTAAACTTACCCTAAACTTACAAAATACTAGAAGCATCTGACTGCATCGTGCTTCAGACATTCATTGGAACCAAACAGTGCAAACTGAGTACAATACACATCAGTACTAGATGCACTTGAAAGGTTGTGAGATCAAATTCCTCTCTCCAGAGACTTGAACATAAAATCATCACGGATGCACTAGGGTATGCTGTTAGAGGCTGCCTTGCTGAAGTGATTTTAAATCTGCTCTGTCATAGAGTGTGGAAACAAGCCCTTTGGCCCAACTTGCCCACACTGACCAACATGTCCCAGCTACACTAATCGTACATGCCTGCATTTGGCCCTTATCCCTCTAAACCTGTCCTATCCATGTGCCTGTCTAAATATTTCTTAAAAGTTGCAATATTACCTGCTTCAACTACCTCTTCCGACAGCTTGTTCCATACACCCACCCCACTTAGTGTGAAAAGGTTACCCCTCATGTTTCTATTAAATCTCTTCCCCCTCACCTTAAACCTATGTCCTCAGGTTCTCGATTCCCCTACTCTGGGGAAGAGACTCTACCCGATCTATTCCTCTCATGATTTTGTACACCTCGATAAGATCACTCCTCATCCTTCTGTGGTCCAAGGAATAGAGTCCTGCTCAACCTCTCCCTATTGATCAGACCCTCAAATCTAGGCAACATCCTTGTAATTCTTCTCTGCGCTCTTTCTAGCTTGACAACAATTTCTTCCTATAACACGATGCCCAGAGCTGAACACAATAAATGTGGCCTCACCAACGTCTTATACAATTGCAACAAGACCTCCCAACTTCTATGTTCAATACTCTGACTGATGAGGTGAATCAATCAGCTAGGTGAATATAAGATCTTGAGGCATGGAAGCAGACATAGGCCATTCGACCTATCGAGTTGGCTCCGCCATTCGATCATGGCTGACCTATCTTTCCCTTTTAACCCCATTCTCCTACCTTCTCCCCTTAACCTGGTAACGGAGAACTTGAAACCTGGTGAAAAAGGTTCCTGCATTTCATCATCATAGCCAGGGAACGTCTGAATAGTTTGGCTAACACTGGTGCCAAGCATCTTACCATTTCACAGCATTTAACAAGAAGGAAAAGTGCAGCATGCCCACCATGCAAAAACCTAATATGTCCTTGGGAATTAACTTTCTGATTAAATTGTGTCTTAACAAGTTAATATATGACATTTCCAGACTGTTCTCTCCAGTGGAATTTAATAAGGCTGTTTCCAATCAAGGCAGTCTTCTCATTCTCGTTCTATGATGTTAGTTCATAAGTCATTTGATATTTTTCTAATGAAGACCAAATTATAATTATAAAAATGTGTAACTGGCCAATCCATTTTACACAAAGAATTTGATTTTCTTCATATTTTATCATAGCTATGATGGCTAGAAATATATTTGGAATAATATTGAATAATATAATAAGAGCTGTAACATTGCTCAGCGTTTGCACCGTGCTTACTTATGAGACCCTCTTTATTCATCAGATAGATTGCTGTCATTGGCTTGGAGAGGCTGAATCATTATACTTCAGAACGAGGAATCCAAAAGCCTGGAATAAAGATCATGGGCTGCAAGTTTAAACTACTCATCGCAGCTGAAGAGAATTTACATTCAGCTAATTTGGCATTCAAGCTGCCAGAAGACCCATCACATAAGCTGCAGTTTTTTGACAAACCATCACTACCTTCTCAAGGTTAATTGGGAATGGACAATAAATGTTGCCAATTGCCAGAGAGACCAAAATTGCAGAGTCCCAGCCTTTCACTTAAATAAACCTTGGTTACATCTGTGGGTAGCCAACCATTTTGTATATTCATTCAGGGGATGTTTTGAGTAAGGACATAAGTAATTGCCCACCCCTGTTGACCCAACCACCGCCCCAGCAAGGGCCATTTATCAAGGTCCATGTCAGAGATACATTAAGAAGCAACCAAATTAAAATCTGACATTACACCCAAATCTGGCATTACACACTCTCTGAAATATATTCATTAAGCACAAATGTGTTTAGTTTAGAGATAGAGCGTGGAAACAGGCCCTACAGGTCACTGAGCAGCAATCACACGTATCCTGTTTCTAACCTATACATTAGGGACAAGTTACAGCAGCCAATTAACCTACAAACCTCCATGTCTTGGGAGTGTGGGAGGAAACCGGAGCACCCGGAGAAAGCCCACAAGGTCTCAGGGCGAAAGAACAAACTCTATACAGACTGCACCCGTAGTCAGGATCGAACCCGGGTCTCCTAAATTAAATTAATAATATACCATTTGTTTTGGGACTAACATTACTGAGTCCCGATTCATTCCGTTATTTTAATTCAATTGCTATATGATGTAAAATTGTTAGCTGAAGCATTTAAATTATTTGATGCAAAGCTGAAAGTTGTTCCTTACACCCAGCAGTACGAACATTGATTTCGCTAATTTCAAGTAACCCCTGTCTTACCTCTCTCCTCCACACTAATCGTCCTACCAGTTCCACTGTTTGCATCCCTGTACCCCTTTGTTATCATCTCTTCCCCATCCAACAATGGGTCATTGTGGGCTCCATCCTTCCTAGGTCATCTGTTGCTGGCCCTGATTTATTCTGGCCATTTTCTACCTCCAAACCCCCCCAAACCCCCATCTACCTTCAGTCTGAAGAATCGTTTCGACCTGTTCGTTCCTTTACTCCAGAGATGCTGCCTGTCCCAGAGAGATGCTCCAGCACTTTACAATATGATATACGATACGATAGAACTTTATTTATCCCAGGAGGGAAATTGGTCTGCCAACAGTCATAAAACACAAGATACATGAAACATGAAATTATAGTGACGAGTGGAAAAGATTGGAGATGTGCATAGATTGGGGAGGGAGGGGGAGGGGAGTCAGTCTACCCCGCGACAGAAGGGGGAGGAGTTGTACGGTTTGATAGCCACAGGGAAACAGGATCTCCTGTGGTGTTCTGTACTGCATCTTGGTGGAACCAGTCTGTTGCTGAAAATACTCCTCAGGTTGACCAGTGTGTCTTGGAGGAGGTGTATTATCCAAGATGCTCCACAGTTTGAGGAGCATCCTCCACTCCAAGACCACCTCCCATGAATCTTTTGTGTCTACAGTATCTTCGGTATAAAACAGCATCTACAATTCCTTCCTACACTTAAAGTTGGGTTGCTGCTTTGCTTTTCATCATAACTGTTCAAGGAGGCCATTAAGCCCATTGAACCTAGGCTTACTGCAAGCAGATAAATCCCGTTCATTCCATTGTCTCACTTTTTCTCCATAGTTCCGCAACTAATTCTCCATCGGAACAGTCCAATTCCCTTTCAAAAGTACCAATTAATTCTGTTTCCACCACCCCTACAGGTAATGAATTCCAAATCACAGATATACCTTGGTACAAAGTGTTTTTCCTGTGTGTGTGTATATATATATATATATATATATATATAGTACCCACCCATACTCACTCCCATCAATATATATATTCTTGACTCTTCACCTCCCTTTCAGCCTCTCCCTAAAAGAAATAAATCTGCGTCTTCTGTTATTTGAAGTGCCTGCCGATGAGAACAATCCCCTCTGCTTACCATCTCACCACTTTTTCATATTGTACAACTCTGCAAAATATCTCCCCAGCCTTCCCCAACCCTAATCGAACAACACCAGCTCCTCTGGACAAACCACAGAGATGATATCACTCCCATCAGTTATATACAGTGTCAATAAGTTGAGACTGAATTTGAGAGCCACTGTAGTCTGGTCTCATAATTAAGGAAGAATATGAATATTTTGCATACTGTTCAGAATTAGGCAGATTATCTGCATTCTCCCTGAGATCTCGTGCAACATCGTTGGTGGTGGTATCAAGAATAAAAGGGGAAATGTTGTACAAAGGTATAGGTTATTTTTTTGTAATGTGTACTGAGATGCAAGAAAATGTTATAAAACTTAGGTTAGGCTGCATTCGGTGTTTCGTGTGCAGTTCTGATCATCCCATTACAAGAAGGATGTGGAGAGGGTGCATAAGAGGTTTGCCTGGATTGGAGGGTATTAGGTATAAGGAGTAGTTGGACAAACTTGGGTTCTTTTCTATGAAACATTGCAGGTTAAAGGGATGCCTATTATTAGTATGTGCAATTATGAGAGGTATATTCAGAGTAGACTGTCAGAAACTTTTTTCCCAGGATGGAAATGTCAAAGGCAAAGATCACAGGTTTAAGGTTAGGGGTGGAAACTTTAAAGGAAATATGTTTTTACACAAGCGAAAAAAGATTTGGTTTAATTGCTTCATGTCAGGGGAGAGAAAGAAGGAGTGGAGCAAATGTTTACTTAATTTAAGAAGCAATTAGACAGGTATACGGAAGACAGGTTCATGGTACTTAGAAGAGTAAGAAGTAAACGTTGGTGAGTGGGACTAGTGTAGATGGGATATGTTGGGCAGTATGGGCAAGTTAGGCCGTAGGGCCTGTTTTCACACTGCAAGACTCTATGCCTATTGTGTGTACAACTTAATGTAATTAGGAAAAGAGCAGAAAAAATGTGACACTCTGCGGTAATGGGGTCTGACAGTTTCGTGGGAGGAGCATTGGGCTCCATCTGCCAGCATGCAGAGAGAAAAGGAGTGTGAGCGATGTAGTTGCGACAGCAGTAATTTATCAGACCACGTGTAGGAAGGAACTGCAGATGCTAGTCTCCCGAAGATAGACACAAAATGCCAGAGTAACTCAGTGGGTCAGGAGAAAAGGAATTGGTGACGTTTTGGGTAGGGAAACCTTCTTCAGACTGAAAGATAAAGAAAGGATGGAGTCCACGATGGCCTGTTGTTGGCGGGGGGAAGGTGGCTGAGTACACAAGGAGGGGGAATGGGAGAAAGGGGTGTGAATAAAGATGGGGAACATTGAGGAGAAGGGGAAAAAAGAATGGGGCTGGGGGGAGAGAAGGGGAAGTTGTTTGTAGGTTAGTTACCTTAAATTGAACCATTCAATGTTCAAACCATTTTATACATAAGGTGCTGTTTCACCAGTTTGCATTGGGCCTCACTCTGACAATGGAGGAGACCCAGGACTGAATAGTCAGTATGGGAATGGGAAAGTGAGTTAAAATGGCTAGCAACCGGGAGATCCAGCAGGCCTTGGCAGACCGAGCGCGAGTATTCAGTGAAATAACCACCCAGAACACATTGTGGTCAGTACCCTGCAATAGGATATCTACAGCCAACTTGAGAGAACATTGGGAAGCAGAAAGAATATTGGGAACACTGGAGACTGTTTTGGAAATCCATGAGTAGACTTGTCTGCAATTCCATCCATCAAAGTTTAATGTTGCATATAACCATAACATGGACAGCAGGTTATAAATTATGGAACGTGTTTTGCTACACAGAATAAAAATTCACACATAAAACTGAATTTTCTGCCCTTGCTTCTCGATCACAGAAACTTTGCACATCAGAAAATTTCAATCTTCCTGCTTATTGTTCTTCGAAGCCAGAAGATCATGGATTTTGATGTTTAAACACCCCAAATGAAATACTGGACATTGGTTTCTCCAGTAGATAATAATATGATTTGACAATTAGGAAGATAAAGGTAACAACATTTTAAGTGTTTACAATTGGTGCTTTTACTATTTCACAAGTCCAACTGACTTCTCCTTGGATTGTCACCTTGTCGTTGTGGAGAAGTTTGTGTGGACCTGACATCCTGAGAACGATGCCGTCTGGAGCTATGCTCCTGATAGGGCCGCCCATGGCGGTAAGGTCGAGGGGGAGGTCTCTGACAAAGCTTGGGACGATAGCTAACAATTCTTCCAGTTTGATGACCTCGAAAAGATCATCCACCCATTTATCTTCTCCCGCCTCGACTATTGCAACTCCCTTTACACTGGCATCAGCCAATCTTCCCTGTCCCGTCTGCAATTGGTCCAAAACGCCGCAGCGTGACTCCTGACGGGCACCCGAAAAAGGGACCACATCACCCCGATTCTGGCCTCTCTCCACTGGCTCCCAGTGCGGTTCCGAATAAATTTCAAGATCCTTCTTTATGTTTACAAAGCCCTTGCCCCCACCTACATCAAAAGTCTGCTTACCCATCACACCACCTCCAGGTCCCTCAGATCGGCTGACTTGGGGTTACTGAACATCCCGCGGTCTAGGCATAAGCTCGGGGGCTACCGTGCCTTTGCAGCTCCTAGACTGTGGAACAGCATCCCTCTTCCCATCAGAACTGCCCCCTCCATTGACTCTTTTAAGTCGAGACTTAAAACTCATCTTTCATCTGAAGCCTTTCTTGACGTCCTCTGAGAGAGGGCTATATGTATGTATTTATGTATGTACTTAATCTATGAACCAATGTTGCATAACGTTAGTACCTCCACCAATGTAAAGCATTTTGGTCAACGAGAGTTGTTTTTTAAATGTGCTATAGAAATAAAAGTTGACTTGACTTGAGCAATCCAACCAAAACCTCAACGGTGGAACAGGCGGGGGTCGATGGCTGACTTTAGTGGAGCGTCACAACGGCTGGGAAGGCGGATGAAGGCTGCAGCAGAAAAGGGTATTTGGTCGTCTTGGACTCCATGCCACTGGATCGTGACCCAGATCTGTCAAGGACCATGGGGTGGCTGTCTGTGCACCAGTTTCCCCATATTAAATAAAGTCACACACAGGCGTCCTCCATATACAAATGGTCGGCACGGACTGGAAGGGCCGAGAGGGCCTGTTTCCGTGCTGTAATTGTTATATGGTTATATAGGGAACAGCACCCTGGAGACACCCTTGGTCACCCATGACAGAGGGGGCCTAAGAAAAGGGATGTCAAAGGTGCAGCGAAGATTTACAAGGATGTTGCCAGGAATCGAGAGCCTGAGCTACAGAGAAAGGTTGTGTCTCCGGCGCTGTAAGGCCGCAACTATACCGCAGCGTTACTGTGCCGCCCAACCCCAGCAAATCTGTACCATTTAATGGCTGGGTGATACCTCATCTTCCTGAACTCAGCTGCCTGTGGTAGCCTTTCTACTGTCAATTTTGTAGCATGGATCAAGGGCATCAGGCGAGGTGACACTTGGACCTCTCCCCAACTTATATTAATATGGTGCAACACTTTTCTAGTCATAGGATAAAGAACTAAACGACCATCCCTTCTTGCCCATGAGAAGATTATGGTGTACCTCCATTTTGAGCTGCTGACATACATCTGATGAAGTTTTAGGTTTATTACTAGCATGCGTATAACGATATAGCGAAAAGCTTTGTTTTGCATGTAATCCAATCAAGTCAGATAATACTATATATAAATACAATCAACACAAACTCAAATACAATGGGTAGAATGAAGGGAAAGAGACAGAGTGCAGAATATGATTCTCAGCATTGTACTACAACAGTTCCAGAAATTCAATGGCTGTAATGAGTTTGAGGAGCATAGGACTGTTCCTTAGCTTATGGAACGGTCATTCCAAAGGCTGACAACAGAGGGGACAAGCTGTCTGGTGATGTGCAAGCTCCTGTATTTTCTGCCCAGCTGGTGTGGAGGGAAAAAGGAACGGCCAGGGTGGGAAATTATAATCTTTGATTATGCTAGCTTCCTTCCTGAGGCAGTGTGAAGTGTAGATGGAGTTAATGGTGGAGAGTCTGGTCAGTGTGGTGGATGGGGCTACATCTACAACTCTGCAATTTCTACTGGTTTTGGGCACAGTTGTTTCCAGACCAAACTGTGATAAAGTTGACAATATGCTTCCAGGTGTTCCCAGAATTACTACAGGTTGGGAACTCCTGGATTTTGATCCAGCATCGTTGAAGGGAATGATTTGTTTTGGCAGAGGCATTTTGCTAACCATCGTACTCGAAAGTGGCTATTTCAAAGAAATTATACTATTCGCCCTCTGATCTGATTTCTAAAGAGAATAAAAGCACACAAATAAGATAGTTAGCATTCACGGCCATCAATCTGGCATTAAGTTGGTTCATTGTTCTTCAGCTGCAGCTTCTAAAGGTCACGCAATCACACTAAACAGTTTCCCTGGTGCTGAATGGATTGTGTCTAAAATGTTCTCCAATAATCTGATTCCCCAGAGTGCAGAAGAACGTTTAAACCACAGACCAACAACTGGAGGAAATAAGAGATTCTTCGAGTCATTTCGTTTATTGAGGGATTTTTTTTTGCTCTGGTTTGAAATCCAGTAGGCATTGTTAAAGCAGACATTTTCCATTATGATCAGCATAAATGATTTGATCAATAAGGGATCTGTCCCTCCGTCTCCAGAGAGACAATGACTGAAAAACAAACTGTGAAGGCAGAACTGGAAAGAGAAAGGATGGGGTAACATTGAGGGTACATATTCTTGAATCCACAGAATATCAATATAAATGGTGGCCGTGCCATTTGACAAGTACTGCAAGGTTGGAGCTAATGTAAGGTAGAGACTCACAGAGGGCAACTGCATGGAAACAAGACCTTCAGGCCACTGAGTCCATGCTGGCCATCAACCACCCACTTATACCAATCCCACATAAATCCCATTCTATTATCTCCAGATTCTCCCACTCATCCACACACTAGTGACCAATTAACCTACCAACATGCACGTCTCTGGAACGTGGGAAGAAGCTGGAGCACCATGGGGAAGTCCATATGATTCATCAGGAGAAGACACGGATCCACACAGACAGCCTCCCAGTGATACCTGGACGTGGGTGTATTAGCTACAGGGAGATGTTGGACAGACTTGGATAGTTTTCTCTGGAACTCTGGAGGTTTCAGGGAGACCTGATAGAAGTATATAAAATTATGAGAGGTGGAGATGAGGTAGAGAGTCAGAACTTTTATCCCAATATGGAAACATCAAACACTAGCGGGCATAGCCATAAGGTGAGACAGGCAAAGTTTAAAGGTGATGTGCCTAGCAAGTTTATTTACACAGATGGTGGTGAGTATCTGGAACACGTTGCTGAGGGTGGTGGTTGAGGCAGATAGTAGTAGGCCCCCTTCGGTCATGACTGACCATGGGTGATGCATCCTAGTTTGCAGGTGATGTGTGGTCGGATGCAAGCCTGGGCGATGTCATATGGAGGACAGGCTGTTTCCCATGCAGCACGTAACCCTCTCTCCACGTCGCTGATCGATTCAAAAGGAACAGCAGGACCGTTACAGTTTGGCACCAGCGCCATCGCAGGAGCTGCTAGAGCGAGGTTGTAGACAACGACAAACTGCCTTAGGGGCTCCGGATTTTCTTGAGGTTTACTCCAGGAGCTTTTTCCATGACTGGATATGGCCACAAGACAGTGGAGGTTATAAATCAGTTTTCCTCTCCTAGATGGACTTCCTTCGCAGGCTGACGAGCCCCATCTGCCCGAGACCATGGGGGTGGGAGCATCTACCTTCACATGCAGGTCTATAGCAATAGTGACATTTAAGAGACTTTTATACATGCATTTGGATATGCAGGGAATGAAGGGATAGGGATTATTTGCAGACAACTGAGAGTTGGACTTGGCATCACATTTAACACAGGTATTGCATGACGGAGGGTCCAAGCCTGTGCTGTATTGTTCTATGTTCTATGTTGTATGATCTATGTTCTATGTTCTATGTTCAGGATTGAACCTGCGTCAGGATGGCATTGCAAGGCAGCGATTCTGCCCATATGCCACTGTGTTGCCCATAAACTGCACCACTGCACCATTGTAGCATGGAGGCAGACACGAAAGTGACATTTAAAAATCTTTTAGATATGCACATAGATATGCAGGGAATGGAGGGATATGGGTCATGTTGAAGCACAGGAGGATAAGGGGTCTTCTTCTTCTTTCATGTGGCGCGCACAGCCTACAGTTGTTGGACAACTTGTTCTATTTGATTCTCCGTTTGTGCATGTCGAGTTGATTGCATTAGTCGAAACAGGGCAGACCACGAGAAGGTTGCAATCTTGATAAGGGGTGGTCTTACAGAGGTGTATAAAATCATGAGAGGTATAGATCGGGTAGATGCGCAGAGTCTCTTGCCCAGAATAGGTGAATCGAGGACCTGAGGACATAGGTTCAAGGTGAAGGAAAAGATTTAATAGGAATCTGAGGGGTAACTTTTTTTTTTTTAAATATAGACGGGTAACTTTTTAACACAAGGGTGTGGTGGGTGTATGGAACAAGCTGCCAGAGGAGGTAGTTGAGGATGGGACTATCCCAACATTTAAGAAACAGTTAGACAGGTACACGGATAGGACAGGTTTGGAGAGATATGGACCAAACGTGGGCAGGCGGGACTAGTGTAGATGGGACATGTTGGCCGGTGTGGGCAGGTTGGGTCAAAGGGCATGTTTCCACTCTGTACCACCCTTTGACTCGCAGGCAGATGAGACTAGTTTATCTTGCATCATGTTCGGCAAATTGTGGGCCAAAGGGCCTGTTCCTAAGTAGTACTGTTCTATGTTCTATCTTTTATGTTCAGTACATCCAGCAATCTTACAAATTTATTACAACTTTGGTATTTATTTCGATGGTAAGCATTTATTCAGATTCCAGCATAAGCCTTATCATAGTTAATGAAGGAGCCACAACTTTTTGGAAAGTTATTAAACAAAACTTCTAAGCTGGCCTCTGCAATGTTCCTTTAGTCCCTCTTGGAATGCAATAGTCGTGTTTCTTTACTTTATATATTCTATACCAGTTACTTTGTATATTCTTGTCACATCCTGGCAGTGCTGAGATCTTTTCAGAAGAAAGAGTGCATACACTCCACACAGCAGGAAAAATAGTTATTGTTACTTTATTCTGCATTATAAAAGAGAATTAAAGAAAAGTGTCAAACTTCAAACTATTTCCTTGTTCAAGAAATGTTCATAATAATTTTATTAAACACTGCTGCAAGGGAGCAAGACATTAGACTGGTCCCAGACAATAGAAGCAAAGTGATAATATCACAATGGCCCCCTGCTCTGCTCCTTCATAATCATCTTCATTGAAATTGGTGAACCATATGTTATGCAGACAGTATAATACATCATGGGCACAATGGAGCCTTGCTTGGTGCAGTCACTGGAATAACTGTGTACCTGATATTCTTTTTTTTTCCTTAAATAGCTGCAAACTTCACTGAAGTGTTCAAACACTCGAAAACTGTGATCCTGAAGTATTACTCTGCAATAGGTAGAGTTGCTGCCTTACACGGCAGAGACCCGGGTTGGACACCGATTGTGGGTTTGGTCTGTACGGAGTTTGTACGATCTCCCTGTGACCACGTGGGTTTTCTCCAGGTGCTCCCGTTTCCTCCCACATTCTAAAGATGCGCAGATTTGTAGGTTAATTGCCCCTAGTGTGTATGTAGAATGCGTAAGTGGGATAACATAAAACTAGTGTACAGGTCAACATGGGCTCAGTGGGCCGAAGGGCCTGTTTCCATGCTCTATCTCTAAACTAAAAAAACGAAACAAAAAAATACTATAAATAGGAAAGAGATGAGACATTTTCACATTATTATACAATTTCTGTCCTCGCTGGAGGAGAAAGTTGTTCTGACTTCAAAATCAGTCCTGTCCCAGGTGAAGAAATGCTGGATCTGGTTGAGCCAAGTCTTTCTGTACTTCCAGTGGAACTATGCTACAAGCCGACAGTCAGGCATGGTTCCTATATTAAACATTAGACTGAACGGCAAGCTATCTACTTGCCATTGGATCTCTGATCTGGGACTTCAGAGGATCTGTTTAGAGGGATGTGGGCCAAAGATGGGCAATTGCGACAAGCATAGATGTTTTGTTGAATTGCATGCATGTCTTTTTCTCTGTGTAATTGGTAAATCAGGAATTTCATTAACTTCGGGACTCTGGATTGAATTAAATTTAGCAAACTGTAGGTGAACAATGGTCCATATTCAAACATTGCGGCTGGCCACTTCGTAGGACTGTCTGGTGTGAAATGTTTTCAGGTCACACAAACCTATTGCCCAATTTGCACTGACACCAGAGAAGGTTGAATGAACCCTTGGTATCACTGGATGTGGCGTGTTGCTTGGCAACCATCAATGTTCTCTTGCTCTCCGTGGGATCAAAGCTATGTTTTTCCTCTATAAAGTTGACACACCTATGCGGGTAGATGAGAGTAATTAGATTTTTTTTAATCACTTGTTTAGAAGAGAGTGGAATATGTTGATGGATATATGTTTTGCAAATACTTGTTAAGAGCATCGTTCTGATATTCATCACTAGCTCCAACACACCACAGTCACTCGAATATTCTCATTACATTTTAAATCACAGTGTACCATTATCAGTCTAGATCATTCTATCTCAGGGTCACAATACCATTGGAAGCTTGATTCATTTAAATACTTTGACATGCCTTGAGAGAATGAAAATGTACGAATAAGAGCAGATGAGATAGAGCAGGAATCTATACCTTCAGGCCTACTTTGCCAATCAGTAAGATTAGGGTTGATTCTTTACCTTAGTTCCACATCCAACCTACCACCCTTCCATTGACTCCATCTACACTTCACACTGCCTCCGCAAGACCACCAGCATAACCAAGGACTAGTTTCACCCCAGTCACTCCCTCTTTTCCCCTCTCCCATCAAGCAAGAGGTACAGAAATTTGAAAACACATACCTCCAGATTGAGGAACAGTTTCTTCCCAGCTGTTATAAGGTAACTGAACGGCCCTCCCGTCAGTTAGAATGTGGTCTTGACCTCCCATCTACTTCATTGTACACCTTTGAACTATCTTTAAAAGGATTTTACCTTGCACTATATATGTTTAGCAATCTTACAAAATTTTGAGATCTTAAAAATGAAGCCTGTAATTTATCCCATCAGATAAAGCATAAAAATAACTTTAATTTGATTTGACACCTAATTCACTTTCATATCTTCAGTATTTAAAAAGATATGGTTTTTTTCATACTCGGAAATTAGCATCTTGTTCCCTATTGCTTTTCCATTGACTTAACACAAAAGCTGTGATCGAGGACAGTCAAAAGCCCATAACTTTCTTAAAAATTAAGAGAACTGAATGAAATTTTCAGTTATTATAGATTGAAGCATTCTGAAATAAATATGAAACACCATACTTGGATGACCTGAAATTAAAGCATATAATGTGTTAGTTACCTAATTGTAGCTAATTACAAAATTGACCGTTGTGACGGAAATAGTAAGAGACACCCAGACTGCCTTGAAAATTGAAAAATTTGATATTCTCAAGATCAGAACTTTAATATTATTGTTTTATATGCTGTAAACCGATAACAGACAAGTAAAGAAATTACAATTTCCAGCAAAAGACCATGTCTGTATGGAGAAGATCAGTTGCTGGCTGGTACATTGGCATATCATAATCAGTAGCATCATCATACTCCTCAGATTGTAACCAATAAGCAACTCTGTACACCTTGTTTTTTCTCAACTTTTCAATGTTGGCATTGTAAACTACAGGTTTTTGCTCTTCAATCCATGCATGATATGCCTTTCTGCTCACTCCCATTAAGAATGTCCTGTAGATCATCACATTTGGAGTAGTCCAAATTCGGATAATCTCTGTGAATGCTGTCTAAATTAAGAACCACTGATTTAATACATTGTCCCAGTCATTGGTTCTGTTTTAATTTTCAAGAGAGTTAAATTTAGCTCTTGGGGATAAAGGAATCAAGGGATTATGGGAAGAAAACAGGAGGGGGGTACTGACTTTAGATGATCATCCATGATCATATTGAATGGCTGTGCTGGCTCGGAGGGCCGAATGGCCCACTCCTTCACATATTTTTTCTGTGTTTCAATGCTTCTAAGAGCTAAATTGAACTCTCTTGAAAACATCCACTGAATTGGCCTCCACTACCTTCTATGGCAGAAAATTCCACAGATTCACAACTCTCTGGGTGAAGAGAGTTCCAGAACCAGGGGCCACAGTCTAAGAATTCCATACCTGGGCGGCACGGTGGCGTAGCGGTTGAGCAACTGCCTTACAGCACCAGAGACCCGGGTTCAATCCTGACTATGGGTGCTGTCTGTACGCAGGTTGTATGTTCTCCGTGACTGTTTCTCAGAGATCTTCAGTTACCTTCTACACTCCAAATACGTACGTTTATGGGTTAATTTGCTTGGTATACATTTAAAATTGTCCCCTGTGTGTGCAGGATAGTGTTAATGTGTGTGGATCGCTGGTCGGTGCGGACTCGGTGGGCCGAGAGGCCACTTTCCGCGCCGTATCTCTAAACTCGATGGAAGCATTTAAAATCACGAGAGACATAGATAGGGTAGGCGATCTAAACCTTTCCCTCTGGATGTAAAAATCATATATTAGAGGGCATAGCTTTGTGGGCCGAACAACCTGTCCCTATGCTGTACACAGGAGCGGTTGTAGTGGGAGGAGTAACGTCCGGGCGGTGAGTACAAAACCCGATCGCGGGGCTTCGATTCACAGAGGCCCAGGAGCGGTTGCAGTGGGAGGAACCCAAATCTGTAACGTTCCATTCGCAGTTAACAGTTCAAAACAAGTGGGCTTGAGGAAGCCGCTGATTGGTGGAAGCGGACTAGAGGAAGCAGCTGATTGGGAGTCAGATCCCTGCTGATTTCTTCCAGCACTTTGTATTGTATTGTATTGTACTTTGTATTGTAGCCAGGGTAAGGGGGGAGTATGAGGGCCAGAGCAGTTTACTGTTCTGGATGTCAGATGTGGGAGGTCATGGAGTCTGGTAGCCCTCCATATGTCCACATCTGTGCCAGGTGCATCGGGATGGGGCTCCTAAGGGACCGTATTAGGAACCTGGAGTAGCAGCTCGATGACCTCCGTCTGGTCAGGGAGATCAAGGAGGTCATAGAGAGGAGTTACAGAGAGGTGGTCACTCCAAAACCACGGGAGGCAGATAATTGGGTCACGGTTAGGAGGGGCAAGGGGCAGAGGCAGGGACTAGAGAGTACCCCGGTGGCTGTACACCTTGGCAATAAGTACTCCTGTTTGAGTACTGTTGGGGGAGACAGCCTACCGGGGGGTAGCAACAGCGGCCGGGCATCCGGTACAGAGACCGGCCCTGTTGCTCAGAAGGGTAAGGAAAAGAAGGGGAGGGCAGTTGTAATAGGGGACTCTATAATTAGGGGGTTAGATAGGCGATTCTGTGGATGCAGTCAGGAGACGCGGATGGTAGTTTGCCTCCCTGGTGCCAGGGTCTGGGATGTGTCTGAACGTGTCCAAGATATCCTGAAATGGGAGGGAGAGGAGCCCGAGGTCGTGGTACATATAGGTACCAATGACATAGGTAGAAAAAGAGAAGAGGTCCTGAAAGGAGAATTTAGGGAGTTAGGAGGAGAGTTAAGGAGAAGGACCGCAAAGGTAACAATCTCAGGGTTACTGTCTGTGCCACGCGACAGTGAGAGTAGGAATGGAGTGAGGTGGACGATAAATACGTGGCTGAAGGACTGGTGCAGAGGGCAGGGATTCAAGTTTCTGGATCATTGTGACCTATTTTGGGGAAGGTGTGACCTGTACATAAAGGATGGGTTGCACTTGACCCGAGGGGGACCAATATCCTGGCGGGGAGATTTGCAAAGGCTACTGGGGAGACATTAAACAAGAACGGTTGGGGGGAGGGATTCAAATAGAGAAAGCTAGTAGACAGTGTGTGAGGAAGGAGGCAGAGAAGGGAAGCACTCAGACCCAACATGTAGGGGGGAAAGAAGAAAAAAAATAATGAACAGAGAATAAGAGGTGGTGAATTTCTTAAATGTGTGAGTACGGAGACAGAGAGGTGTAAAATGAGGATAGAAGCAATAGGTAGCAAGGTCAAAAGTAAAAGTGGCAGGTAGACAAATCCAGGGCAAAAATCAAAAAGGGCCAAGAGTATTGTAAAAAATCAAAAAGGGGTAAGAGTGTTGTAAAAACAAGCCTGAAGGCTTTGTGTCTCAATGCAAGAAGCATTCGTAATAAGGTGGATGGGTTGAATGTGCAGATAGCTATTAATGACTATGATATACTTGGGATCACGGAGACATGGCTCCAGGGTGACCAAGGCTGGGAGCTGAACATCCAGGGATATTCAATATTCAGGAGGGATAGACAGAAAGGAAACGGAGGTGGGGTAGCGTTGCTGGTTAGAGAGGAGATTAACACAATAGAAAGGAAGGACATTAACTTGGAGGATGTGGAATCGATATGGGTAGAGCTGCGAAATACTAAGGGGCAGAAAATACTAGTGGGAGTTGTGTACAGGCCACCTAACAGTAGTAGTGGAGTTGAGGATGGCATCAAACAGTAAATTAGAAATGCGTGCAACAAAGGTAAAACAGTTATAATGGGTGACTTCAATCTACATATAGATTGGGTGAATCAAATTGGCAGGGGTGCTGAGGAAGAAGATTTCTTGGAATGTATGCGGGATAGTTTTCTAAACCAAGTTGGAATGTATGCGGGATAGTTTCTAAACCAACGAGAGTGCAGTCTATTCTAGACTGGGTATTGAGTAATGAGCAAGCGTTAGTTAGCAGTCTTGTTGTGCGTGGCCCCTTGGCAAGAGTAACCATAATGTGGTTGAGTTCTTCATTAGGATGGAGAGTGACATAATAATTTAGAAACAAGGGTTCTGAAATTAAAGAAAGGTAACTTTGAGGGTATGAGACGTGAATTGGCCAAGAAAGACTGGCAATTGATTCTTAAAGGGTTGACGGTGGACGTGCAATGGAAGGCATTTAAAGACTACATGGATGAACTACAACAATTGTTCATCCCAGTTTGGCAAAAGAATAAATCAGGGAAGTTAGTGCATCCATGGATAACAAGGGAAATCAGGGATAGTATCAAAACAAAAGATGAAGCATATAAATTAGCCAGAAAAAGCAGCCTACCAGAGGACTGGGAGAAATTCAGTCCAGCAGAGGAGGACAAAGGGCTTAATTAGGAAAGGGAAAATAGATTATGAAAGAAAACTGGCAGGGAACATAAAAACTGACTGCAAACGTTTTTATAGATATGTGAAGAGAAAAAGATTAGTTAAAACAAATGTTGGACCCTTGCAGTCAGAAACAAGTGAATTGATCATAAGGAACAAGGACATGGCAGACCAATTGAATAACTACTTTGGTTCTGTCTTCACTAAGGAAGACATAAATAATCTGCTGGAAATAGCAGGAGACCGTGGGTCAAATGAGATGGAGGAACTGTGTGAAATCCAGGTTAGCCGGGAAGTGGTGTTAGGTAAATTGAATGGATTAAAGGCCGATAAATCCCCAGGGCCAGATAGGCTGCATCCCAGAGTACTTAAGGAAGTAGCCCCAGAAATAGTGGATGTATTAGTGATGATTTTTCAAAACTCTTTAGATTCTGGAGTAGTTCCTGAGGATTGGAGGGTAGCTATGTAACCCACTTTTTAAAAAGGGAGGGAGAGAGAAAACGGGGAATTACAGACCAGTTAGTCTAACATCGGTAGTGGGGAAACTGCTAGAGTCAGTTATTAAAGATGGGATAGCAGCACATTTGGAAAGTGGTGAAATCATTGGACAAAGTCAGCATGGATTTATGAAAGGTAAATCATGTCTGACGAATCTCACAGAATTTTTCGAGGATGTAACTAGTAGAGTGGATAAGGGAGAACCAGTGGATGTGTTATATCTGGACTTTCAGAAAGCTTTTGACAAGGTCCCACATAAGAGATTAGTATACAAACTTAAAGCACATGGTATTGGGGGTTCAGTATTGATGTGGATAGAGAACTGGCTGGCAGACAGGAAGCAAAGAGTAGGAGTAAACGGGTCCTTTTCAGAATGGCAGGCAGTGACTAGTGGGGTACTGCAAGGCTCAGTGCTGGGACCCCAGCTATTTACAATATATATTAATGATTTGGACAAGGGAATTGAATGCAACGTCTCCACGTTTGCGGATGACACGAAGCTGGGGGGCAGTGTTAGCTGTGAGGAGGA
Source organism: Okamejei kenojei (assembly GCA_035221665.1). NCBI lineage: Eukaryota > Metazoa > Chordata > Chondrichthyes > Rajiformes > Rajidae > Okamejei > Okamejei kenojei. Next base: position 34,095,268 of record CM069145.1, on the reverse strand, counting down.
TGCTAGGAGGCTGCAAGGTGACTTGGATAGGCTGGGTGAGTGGGTAAATGCATGGCAGATGCAGTATAATGTAGATAAATGTGAGGTTATCCACTTTGGTGGCAAAAACAGGAAAGTAGACTATTATCTGAATGGTGGCCGATTAGGAAAAGGGGAGATGCAACGAGACCTGGGTGTCATAGTACACCAGTTATTGAAAGTAGGCGTGCAGGTGCTGCAGGTAGTGAAAAAAGCGAATGGTATGTTAGCATTCATAGCAAAAGGATTTGAGTATAGGAGCAGGGAGGTTCAACTGGAGTTGTATAGGGTCTTGGTGAGACCACACCTGGAGTATTGCGTACAGTTTTGGTCTGCAAATCTGAGGAAAGATATTCTTGCCATAGAGGGAGTACAGAGAAGGTTCACCAGACTGATTCCTGGGATGGCAGGACTTTCACATGAAGAAAGGCTGGATAGAGTTGGCTTGTACTCGCTAGAATTTAGAAACATAGAAACATAGAAATTAGGTGCAGGAGTAGGCCATTCAGCCCTTCGACCTGCACCGCCATTCAATATGATCATGGCTGATCATCCAACTCAGTATCCCGTACCTGCCTTCTCTCCATACCCTCTGATCCCCTTAGCCACAAGGGCCACATCCAACTCACTCTTAAATATAGCAAGGGGGGTCTTATAGAAACTTACAAAATTCTTAAGGGGTTGGACAGGCTAGATGCAGGAAGATTGTTCCCGATGTTGGGGCAGTCCAGAACAGGGGGTCACTGTTTAAGGATAAGGGGGAAATCTTTTAGGACCGAGATGAGAAAAACATTTTTCACACAGAGAGTGGTGAGTCTCTAGAATCCTCTGCGACAGAAGATAGTTGAGGCCAGTTCATTGGCTATATTTAAGAGGGAGTTAGATGTGGCCCTTGTGGCTAGAGGGATCAGGGGGTATGGAGAGAAGGCAGTTATGGGATACTGAGTTGGATGATCAGCCATGATCATATTGAATGGTGGTGCAGGCTCGAAGGGCTGAATGTCCTACTCCTGCACCTATTTTCTATTTATCTATGTATCTAAATCAGTCTCTTTGGCTGGGCATTGGAATTGACAATTTTGCATTTATTCTTCGGAGACATCATGTAAAGAGAAAAAAAAACACTAAACAGCATTAACAGAAACAAGATTATTTACAGTTTTAGAAAAAAATGTAGAAATGATAAAGTTAAACGCTAAAACAAATAGTAAATACCCAACAAAAAAATCATATTCATCAATTTCATCAAATCAATTAAATTCATCCAAACAATTAAATTCATCTAAATTCAATATTGGATCTAAACATCTATCCATTTCATAAGAAAAGGCTAACATTTTTAGCCATGCAAATAACAAATAACAAACTGATCCCATTCACACAAGAATTCACAATATAACATGATTTTTAAATCTCACTTTGTCATGAATTTATATGCCAAATGGAAGGAATTTAATGTTTAATTCCCATAAATTAATCCAGAAACATCCACTCTCAAGATAATCAAATTCATTATTTTTTTGCACAATACATCTGACTAAAACTGTACTGTGGATATTTAGTATGAAAATATTAATCACAGATAGACAATAACACAAAATATAGATGATTTAGATGTACTTATGACATGATTGAGCAAAAAAATAATGAATTTGATTATCTTGAGAGTGGATGTTTCTGGGATGTGATCGAATGGAATGTTGCCGTTGCCATAAATCTTAAGCCCATATCGGCATCAAGACATGGCCAATTCGTATGGAGGCCTAAATAACATTTTTCGCATCATAAGATTAAAATGAAGCCACACCAAAAAGCAAGATAATATGTTAAATAAACAACATACCTTTTGTTTTGTCCTGATATTGTGATCCGTGATGTTGAAGGTGTTGGACGCTTTAGAAGTCATGTTTAATTTCAATCCAGTGAGGCAAAAAAAAAAAAATGGGAACAGAAGCACGAACGATTTTTCTTTATCGACTAGCAGCCCAGGGAAATCCCTCTCCGACAACCAATACAAACCTGCATTTTAAACCCCCCCCCACCCCCCTCAAAGCCTCCGGAATTGCAAGTACAGGCAGTGGCAGATCTGTAGCACCGCTGATGGTAGGTTTTGAAACAACGCTAATATGTTGTACCTTTTATTCTGTGCTCTGTGTATGTCTTGATTGTAATCATGTATAATATTTTCTTTGACTGGATAGCATGCAGACAAAAGCTTCTCACTGTACCTCGGTACATAACAAGGATAAACTAAACTAATCATCCCCATTTTTTCTTAATTATCAAAAAACTATTGACATGATTCTATAATATTTTAAAATGCTGAGCTCTCTAGGATAGAATATTCCAATGATTTTTAATCAAGCTAAAAAAAAACCTTCTTTCCCTATCCCATGGGCTTCCTCCTTTTTTTTCTTTTTCTTCTCCCTACTGCCTTTTAAGCTCCTAAGTGTGACATCTCTAACTGTTGTTTGTGGTCATCTCTCATACAACAGTTGTCACACTAAGAGCGACAATGGTTCGGAATCAGGAAGGTCAAGGTTCAAACCCCATCATTTACCCTCATTTTCACCTCCTCCGCCATCACTGCCAGGATCTTGACCATGAAATATTGTCTGACATCGAGACACTTCAGCGCAGCGCTGTGAGAGTATTGAGTAACCCCAAGCGTGGATGAAGTGTTAAACCAAGACTCTAGTTTCTTAAAATGTCATTGCACTATATCAAAGGTGAGCTAGGGTGTTGTCCTGGTACTCACCCTCAGCATCATTAGTGCAAAATTATCAAATTTGTTCTTTAATATATTCAGTACTGAACGTCCACAGCTTTCTAATGCCAAGAATTTTAAAGAATCACTAGTGAAGAATCTTCTTCCCACCTCAGTCCAGAAGGTCTGACCTCTTCCTTTGACATCTCAATCATGAAACATCATGCCTGCACCTATCCTGCCAAGGCCCGTAACAATGTTTCACGTTTTAACAACTTCACCACTTCTTCTGCCCCAGGACCGCACAGTGGTGCAGCGGGAGTGTTGCTGCCTTACAGCGCCAGTGACCTGGAGTTGATCATGACTCCGGTTGCCCTCTGTACGAAGTTTGTACGATCTCCCCGTGACCGTGGTCTCCGGGTGCACTGGTTTCCTCCCACATTGTAAAGACTTAAAGGTTTGATGGTCAATTGGCTTCCATAAATTGTCCCTAGTGTGTAAGGTAAACCCAGTGTACGGACGATTATTGGTTGGCGCAACTCGATGGGCTGAAAGGCCTGGTTTTGTGCTATATCACTAAACAAAACTAAACTAAACTAAACTAAAGTAGAGCATGATAGACACAAAAAGCTGGTGTCAGGCAGCATCTCTGGAGAAAAGGAATAGGTCGGGTTTTGGGTCTAGACCTTTCTTCGGATCCTGAGACCATGGTCTAAAGTAGACCATGAGCTGCCTGGTTTTCATCTTTTACAAACCAGGCGCAGTCACTATCATCCTGTCTTACTCTTCCATTCATACACTGAATAAACATGTTCATGTGCAGCAACTGTACGAACTGGCATTTCTCAACACCAAATGAATTCTGCTTTCAAATGCAACTTGCTCGCTTTTCACTGATGGTATGTGGTATTAATGCATCATTCTGAATGGATTAAATCAAACATATTAAATAATGAAGCAATTATTTTAGGGAGCAAAATACCCTGAGCATCAAATGAATGATACGTATTTGCTTGGCAATTACTACAGTGCTGTGTTTTGTTAACTTTCCAAAAATGTAAGTGTTCTCTGATGCTGCAGAACCGGACGCTCCAAATAATCCTTTGAAATCTAATTCGATCAGCAATTGTTCCAGCACGGAGGCCATTCAGGCTATTGAGTCTACGCTGCCATTTTGTAAGAGCAGTTTCTCCCCTTCAATAGTTATTTTGCATATATTGCTGATGTTTCTTCAAGAATTTATACAAGTACTTTTAGAAATCATTATTGAAACCACTTCCACCCTTTTTCATATCTTAATTTTCATATCTGTGCTAAAGGAAGTACTTGCTCATGTACTGGAGTCATAGTTATATAGTCTTGAAAATATGCCCTTCAGCCCATTTAAGGTGGTTCCATATTTACCTGCGTTTGTCCTATATGCCTCTAAACCTTTCCTATCCATGTACCTGTGCAAATGTCTTTTAAATGTTGTTATTGTACCAGCCCAATTACTTACTTTGGTAGCTCATTCCATATACCCTCCCTCTTTGTGTGGAAAAAGTTACCCCTCAAGTTCCAATTAAATTTCCAATTAAAATTAAATTCCAAATTAAAGTTCCAATTCAACTGGTGACTAAAATTAGAGCACATGGTATTGGGGCTAGGGTGTAGACATGGATAGAAAATTAGTTGGCAGACCAGAAGCAAAGAGTAGGAGTGAACGGGTCCTTTTCAGAATGGCAGGCAGTGGCGAGTGGAGTGCCGCAGGGCTGGGTGTTGGGGCCTCAACTGTTTACCATATATATTAATGATTTGGAAGAGGGAATTAGGAGCAACACTAGCAAGTTTGCGGATGACACAAAGCCGGGTGGCAGTATGAACTGTGAAGAGGATGTTAAGTGGTTGCAGGGCGACAAAAAAAAAAGTTGCGACACTTGAAAAAACACCGCTTGTCATATGTCATCACACCGCGTCACCGCCGCATTACGCCACGTCACGCCGCAAATTTTTCGGTGACCTGATACGTTAGTCAATTATGCCGGCAGTCGCCGAAAAAATCATCAAGTGGGACAGGCCCTTCACTGTGCTGGATGTTTAGGTTAAAATGTGTTTTGTGTGTTCTGTTGCTTTTTATTTGTATTACTGACTTGGCAAATGAAATTCCTCGGATGTTGCAAAACATATGGCTAATAAAGTATTATTGTGATTGTGATTTCAAGCTCAATGGCACCTTTCCTATAACAAAGTGACTAAAATTGAACACAATACTCCCGATGTGGTCTCACCAACATCTTGTCCAGCTGTAACATAATGTCTCATTCTCTGTACTGAATTTCCTGACAGATAAAGGCTAGCATGCCAAAAGTCTTTTTCACCACCCTATCAACCTGCGATGCCACTTTCAGTGAACTTTGTACTTGTATTCCAAACCTTTCTAATCTACAAGACCACTTCCGGTGACACCATGACAGTGAAGGCTGTGTAATCGACCTGCTCTCCGGGAGGCCCTCTTCAAACCAGCCATAAGAAAGAAAAATACTGTGATTTACGAGGAGAAAGGAGTGCTAACTGGCTGTCTGAACATGATGGGTCGACATAACGCGTCCAATCGCGGAGGAAAAGAAAAGAATGATGCCCACTCCGACAAGGAAAGCCCGTTAATTCTCTCCGAGTTGAGAGAGTTGAGAAAAGAACACAAAGAAGCCTCAGAAGATGCCAAACAGAGATTAACGAGAGTGGAGGATAAATTGAAGGATTTAACAGCTCGAATGGAAAAGCTGGGAGGAAAATTGAAGGAAATGGAGGTCAGAGTAAGTTCAACAGAAGATAAGGAAATGAGACACGAGAGAGTGATTAACTACCTGTTACAGAGAGAAGCTAAGTTAGCAGAGAAATGTCTGGACCTGGAAAATCGAGCGAGGCGTAAAAATGTGCGGATATATGGAGTCACAGAGGGAAAGGAAAAAAAGGACATGTTCCAGTTTGTAAATGAACTGTTGAGGAATTCCCTAGAACTCCCGGAAGATTTAACTATTAATATAGAGAGAGCGCATTGGTCCCTCGCAGCTAGACCGAGTGCAGAGCTAGCCCCACCATGATCTATAATAGTCAGATTTTTAGACTATTATATGAAGGATCTCGTGTTGCAACAGGCTTGGAAGCAGCGAAAGATAATATATGATGGGGACAGAGTGTATTTTGATCAAGATTACTCACCAGAAGTCCAGAGAAAGCGTAAGGAGGTACGACAGGTGATTAAGCAACTAGGGGAGAAAAATATTAAAGCCAAGTCTCTATTCCCGGCACAGCTCAAGATCTTCCTAAATTCTGGAGTTAAATCCTTCAGGACATTGACTGAGGCAGCACCTACACTGGAGAAGATGGGGATTTACATCAGATCGGAGTCCAGAGATGTGTTGAATAGAGAACTGCTGCGAGACCAATGGTCAGGGGGGACAAATAAAGCAAGCGGCCAGAGAGGATTGGCAAATCTGTCTCGCAGCAGTTCTCATAGTCCATCTCCTATGATACTGGGTATCATAGGAGATGGACTATAGACAGGTTTGAAATAACCAAATAATGATTTCAATGCGGTCCTTGATGGGCGCTGGATAGATTACCAGATGAGTACAACCAAACAAAAAAACAAAATATTAAATAATGTGCTAGGGGAGTTAGGATTAGATTAGTAGACTCATGGAGATATAAAAATCCAAGGGGGAGGATTATAGTTTATTTTCAAACGTGCACGGGAGTTACTCACGCATAGACATGCTTTGTGTTCTCATACAATATACATATAAAGTGGTAGATTGTAAAATTGGTTCAATAACAATCAGTGACCATGCGCCCATAATCTTTACCTTGGAATTAGGAACTGAAAAAAGTTTTAAATACTGGAGAGCAAACATTTCTTTATTGACAGATAACGTAGTGACACAGGAAATTAGGAATTGTATTAAAGAGTATTTTGACCAGAATGACAATAGTGAAGTAACATTATCCACGCTTTGGGAAGGTGCAAAAGCAGTAATAAGGGGCAAAATGATTGAAATAGCGAGTAGAGTAAGGAAGAATAGGTTGAAGAAGCAATCTGACTTGGAAAGTAAAATAAAGATATTAGAAGTAGAACACGAAAATAATAATAGAAACAAGAATCTGTTAAAGGAACTAAAACAAAAAATACATGAGTTAGAAGAGCTTCTAACATATAAAGCGGAAGGAGCCCTTCGATTCTCAAATAAAAAATACTGTGAGAAGGGAAATAGGGCTAGTCGCTTTCTGGCATTTCAGTTGAATAAGGAGCAAGCTAATCGAGTAGTTTTCAAAGTTCTATATCCGATTTCTAGAAATTTAGTTTCACAACCACGAGAAATTACAGAAGCGTTTGCATCCTTCTATGAACAGTTATACGACTCTCCTGAAATCACAGATAAAGAGGAAGAGATCAGAACTTTCTTTTCTGGATTAAAAATGCCCTGCCTTTCTCAAGAAGAAGCGAGAAATATGACAACACAAATAGAAGAGCGGGAAATAAAAGAAGTAATAAAAAAATTAAAGAACAACAAGTCCCCAGGGACGGATGGGATTCCAGGAGAGTTTTGAGAACGAGCTTTCTCTGATTCTGGCTAGAGTCTATAATTATGCCTTGGCTGAAGGTAACCCACCGAGATCATGGGCCGAGGCTATAATCTCTGTTATTTATAAGGAAGGGAAGGATCCCACAGGATGTGAAGGCTACAGACCGATAAGTCTCTTATGCAATGACTTAAAGATACTCAGTGCTATATTAAACAAGAGAACCCAAAAAATTATAAAACAATTGATACATCCTGATCAAACAGGGTTCATACCGGGTGAACAGGGAGCCAATAATATTAGACGGGGTCCTGAATATCATGACATGTGCAAAAAGGAAGCATCAGACTTCAATGCTATTAAGTTTAGATGCTCAAAAGGCTTTCGACTGAGTAGATTGGGTCTATCTTGAATATACTATAGATAAAATGGGGTTCCACACAAAATGTATTAATTGGGTGAAAACATTATATTTAAATCCAAAGTCAAGAGTGAGGGTAAATGGATGTTGCTCGGAGTTTTTTTAATTAAAGAGGGGAGTTAGACAGGGAGACAGTTTGAGTCCCCTGTTTTTTCACCTATGTTTAGAGCCGCTCGCAGGAATATGGAGAAATATCGGGATATAAAATAAATGACTCAAAATCAGAAGCAATGATACTTTCAGGTCTGTGGCCCTCGCAATTAAATGATCAGGTCAGGTTCCATTGGTCTCGGGAAAGTTTTAGATATTTAGGTATTGTGATCACTTCCTCTATCAACGCATTGTATGAAGCTAACTATGGTAAATTACTCAAGAAGATTAAGGCAGACATGCACAGATAGGATATTCTCCCTTTATCTCTAATTGGTAGAGTGGAGGTTGTTCGAATGAACATTTTGCCCCGACTGCTTTTCTTATTTCAATCTTTACCAGTAGGGATCCCTGGAGCGGCATTTATGGCGTTAGACAAAGAGTCAACAAGATAAGAGACCCAGAGTCACACGTAAGACACTGTTGTTATCAAAACAAAAAGGGGGACTAAATATGCCCAACTTTAAATATTATTATTGGGCAGCGCAGCTGAGAACCTTGATAGCATGGTTAACGAACGATGAGGAAACGGGATGGGTGAAAATAGAACAAAATGCATGTCCTAGTATTGCCCTGGTTGGGCTCCCATTTCTAACTCAAGTAAATTGGAAGAAATTAAAAGTAGATAACGAGTGGATTAAATTCACGATGAAAACGTGGTTAGCTATCAGAAAGCAATTAAATCTTTTTAATTTGATATCTAGAGCAATGAAGATAGCTGCTAGTCCCAATTTTATACCCAGCAAAATTGATAAGGGATTTAGAAACTGGGCAGATAACTGTGGACCAGCTTTTTTGTGGGGGAGTCTTGAAATCTTACTAGCACTTGCAGAATGAATTTGGACTGTCAGGGTCGGATTTCTTTAGGTTCCTCCAAATACGGCACTGCTTACAGACACATGTAGATTGGGAGCAGATATGTAGACTACCTTCAAATTTGGAAAATACTTTCTTGATGACTATAGAGGGAGTGTTAAAAAATAATTTGATATCCCATTTATATCAAGGACTTTAAGACTATATAAAAGGAAATACTATAGAAACAAAACAGAAATGGGAATTGGAAATGAACATTATTATTACAGATGAAATATGGAAAAGGACATGTCTCTTGGGCCATAAGCTGACAAGCAGCCCCTCTTGGAGGGAGTTCGATTGGAAAATTAAAATGAGCGTATTTAGGACCCCGCTAGTGTTGGCAAGATACAGTAACACCTCAAATTTATGCTGGAGACAATGTGGGAAGATAGGTGATCACACACATATTTTTTGGGATTGTCCCAAATTGTACCAATCCTGGAGAGACATCCAGGTAGAGATTAAGTTAATTCAGGGAGTGGATCTACCTCTGGAACCGGCTTGTTTTATTTTTGGAGATACTCCGGCAGCGACAGATATTCAAAATCTGAAATATTTGCTTGGGGTGATGCTGTTGATTGCTAAAAAGATGATAACAGTGCTATAGAGAAAGGAAATGCCACCAAATGTTCAACAGTGGAGGGAAAGATTGAAAAATGTATACTTGATGGAAAGTATAACTGCTAAACTCCAGTTGAGGACTGATGCCTTTAATATTATATGGAAACCGGTACTACTACAAATGCCAAGATTGATTAAGGATATGAATAGATGAGCTTGCTCTGGTGCCTGTGAATAAGATGCTTCTATAATAGAATGTTAAGAAGATTTTAAGCAATGCTAATAGAGGTTAGGTGATTTGTATTTTGTCATTTTGCGATTGCCTTTGTGTGTCTCTTTGTTTTGTCTGTATGTGTATTTTGTTATGTCAATAAATGTTGAGTTCAAAAAAAAAAAAAATCTACAAACCCCCCAGAGCCCTACCATTAACTGTAAAGGTCGTGCCCTGGGTTGATTTGAAGATAGACACAAAATGATGGAGAAACTCAGCAGGACAGGCAGCATCTCTGGAGAGAAGGAAGAGGTGACATTTTGGGTCGAGCCTTCTTCAGACTTAATTTAATTCGATTTAAACCACCATCTGCAGTTCTTTTTGCCCTGGTTTGATGTCACATTTGACCAATCACCTTAAATCTATGTCTTCTGATTCTTGACCCATCTATCAATGGCAAAAAGAAAATTGGTAACCACTCTGCTGGTTCTTCCAGGACTTTGAACACAAGTTCAATCTCGTTGCTATTCTCCTTGCTATTCAGAGAGCATCCCCACTATCTTTAGTCCATCCAAAAGTAATACATCCTTTCCGTACTCTTATCTTTCCTACTAACGGCGCTGATTTAAACACATTATAAATTAGGGAAGCAGGGTGGCACAGTGGTAGAAATGCTGCCTCACATAGCCAGAGACCCGGATTCGATCATGATTACTGGTGCTGTCTGTATTGAGTTTTTGTGTTCTCCCTGTGACCATGCAGATTGGAGGTTAATTGGTTTCTGTAAATTGCCCATAATGTGTAGGATGCGAAACTGGGATAACATAGAACTAATGTACGGTTGATTGTTAGTCGGCATGGACCCGGTGGGCCTGTATCCACACTGTATCACTAAACTGAACTAAACTAAAATTGCGGTTGAACCAGTATTTCATGGAGATCCTGTATGCCTTCCTTTAACACCACGGCTTTGTAATAATTGCCTGTTAATTCCAATTTTATTTCACTAGAGGGTTTGCAGGGGACAAAAATATGGCACCTTTCATTGTTGGATGATGCAGGAATTTAATTTGTTGACTTAATTCGTTACATTTTTCCCTTCCTCCTCCACCCCAGTGCAAGGTAAGTGCAAAGTTATTTAACATGTCATGGATAACAACAGTACAATAAAAAGCAACTTTTCTCTTCTTGTGTAAATGACATCTTATACTGTAATGGATCATAATGCCTTCAATTTCAATACATGTTTTCTTTTCTATTTTTTCATATTATATGCCACATATATGATTAATAACCCATAGAAACTTTTCCTATATTTCATGGTGCATTTTGTTTCTGATTGCACGTCATCTTGGTCTAAAGGTTTCCTATTGTTGTCAAAATAATTTAATTCATTTCTGATAGACAACTTCTACTGTGTTTCTATTTTCCTCTCAGATGGAGGTGGCAGGATGACGTGGCAAATATTATCATGACAGAAGGAACTGCAGACTCTGGAATATTGTACAAAACGTAAAGTGCTGGAGGAACAGCATCTGCGGAGGGTATGGATATGCGACGTTTCAGGTTGGGATTCTTCTTCAGACTGAATGCAGTTGGGGAGAAGAAGCTGGAAGAGAGAGATGGGGCAGGACAAATCCCGACAGCTATTATACACTATTGCCGATCCAAGGAAAGTGATGGTTCTTCTCGAACAATGAATATCTGCCTGATGGTAGGAGGAGGACTGTGAGGGGTCTAACCTCCCCTCACATTCAAGGTCGGCTGTGGGAGGTGCATCCTGAGACACCAAGTCTGAAGGATTGGAGAGGAGCGGGACAGCTCACTGGTGAACTGTTTGAGGGGGAGAGGCAGTCGGACTGAGGACAAGCCATGGAGAGGCGTTTGCGTCAAACAGGGGGACCTGGCAAGAGGAGGCCGCCATGAACAAAGAGGGGCCCGGCATGGGGGGGTGGGGGGGGGGGGGGAGGGTATACCGAGAACAAAGAGGGACCTTCGGGACTGTAATGATTACTTTTGTAACTTTGTCAGGACCAGAGAAATGGCGACTCATATGCAAAAACAAAGAATTTCACTGTACCTAGGTGCATGCGACAATAAAGTATCAATGAATCATTGAGTCTTTGAATAATCATGGCCCAAATTGACGTTAAGTAAAGTATTTTGTGATCCCATTCCAGCATAATGATGTGAGTAGAATGAAGGATGGAACTTTATGTACACTAAAATGAATCAAAGGTTATCTAACAATCAGGTTCAGGAACCGACCAGCACAACTCTAACCCTATCTCTGCGGTGGAATGCTACGGACCAACTCTGGCACTATCATGATCTTGTGTTCTAATTGTGTTTTTGCACTAATGTCTTGTTTAGCAAAGTCTTTTTTATGTAACTGCCTTGTACAATTTATGATTATTTCCCGTTTTGTGCATTTATTTAGTTTCAGAAATGCAGCATTGAAACAGGCCCTTCGGCCCACTGAGTCTATACCGCCCATTCAAACTAGTTCTATGCTATCCCACTTTCTCATCCATTCCCTACACGTTAGGGGCAATTTTACAGAGGCCAACGAACCTCAAAACCTGCACGTCTTTGGGATGTGGGAGGGAACCGGAGCACCGAGAGAAAACCCACACAGTCGCAGGGAAAACGTGCAAACTCCAAACAGCCTGCACCTGAGGTCAGGATTGAACATCTCTGGCACTGTGAAGTATCAGCTCTACCGGCTGTGCCACTGTCCCTTGCTCCATGCCGTAAAGGCTTTAGATGCTACTCATTCGATGGTTCGACCTGCTTTCCACCATCCTGTTTCCTCCTTAATGAAAACATAAAGGATTCCATCTTATGTAAAAACCACCTGTATAAATGCAGACTGCTGGTGATGCAAGCACTTTTAGCGACAAGAACTCGTCAAGTGAATGTAAATAGTTCATGCTGCAGCCTGGATTTGTAATAATTCACATTAAATTCCCTTGTATATGATGTACCACCCCATTGAGTGGTTGAACTGTTGATGTCTTTATGCTACAGAAAGTGCAGGGTCGGAGATTAGCAAAACAAAAGCAGAAAACATGCAGTTTAAAGTCCTTGCACAGCTAAGAAACGAATGAGTAATAAAAAGCATGGAGCTAGTAATTCAATTGCACGGCATGTTTTTATTGAACATGCTGCATCATTGAATAGTAGAGAAATATCGATCAAAGAAGGTGCTCAGCATTTTTTAGCCTGCATTGTGCACTTTGAAAATTTGCACTTTGTTCTTCTGTGCATAAAGCAAACCTTAGCATAAATGTTTAAAATTGCAGCAGCATTTGCCATCGATGTTGCTGTATGGGGAGTGTGGATATGCAGCAAAGAAAAGATGAGACATTAGCAAAGAGAAATCAATGATAGATTCCAGTCAGATGCAGAATCCAACAATTTATGATCAATCATCCAGTGATTTGCTTTTTCTGGGGAGCCTGTATTTAATATCTCCGATCCTCACGCAGCTCATTTCTCCCCCACCCCTGGATACTTCTGCCCAATCTCCAATCCAGGGAGAGGGATATCCATGTCAATGTCTGGTAAAATGCTTCTCCTCATCACAGATTCTCCTAAGCAACTTATTACATTGAAGCAACAGCCAAGAAGGCACACAAGTGCCTCTACTCCCCCAGGAGACTGAGGAAATTCGGCATGTCTTTGATGACTCTTACAAACTTCTACAGAGGCACAATATAAAGCATACTGACGGGGTGCATCACAGCCTGATTTGGGAACAGTTCTGCCCAACACCGCAAGAAATTGTGGATGTAGCCTACTCCAGATTCCCCATCATTGACTCCATCTACATTTCATGCTGCCTCTGAAAAACAGCCATACCTATTTCTCCCTGCTTCCATTGGGCAGAAGATATAGAAGCTTAAAAGTGTTCACCACCAGACTCAGGAAATGCTACTTCTCTGTTATCAGGCTTCTGAACAATCCAGATATAAGCTAGGATACTGTCCGATTCACCTCTACCTATGCGGTTATTGGACTTTGCCTCTGGAGCTGGTGCACTACAAAGCTGAAGACCATATTCTGCACTCTGTATCTTTCCCTTTGCTCTAGGTAGCTGGCAGGTACTGTAAAAGCATTTAAAAGACACTTAGACAGGTACAAATATAGGAAAGGTTTAGAGGCACATGGGCCAATTGCCGGTAAATGGGACTACTACAAGTAGCTCACAACAGGTTGCAGAAGTGGGATAAAATAGAAGATTCCCAGCTGCTATCCGGCAACTGAACCATACCATGGCCAACTAGAGAGTGGTCCTGACCTCCCATCTACCTCATTGGAGACCTTCAGACTATTTTCAATCGGACTTTGCTGGACTTTATCTTGCACTTAACATTATACCCTTTATCCTGTATTGGTATACTGTGAACTGCTTGATTGTAATCATATATAATCTTTTTGCCGACTGGCTAGCACACATCAAAAAAGCTTTTCACTATACCTTGGAACATGTGACAATAATAAACTAAACTATCAATAAGTGATCAATAGTTGGCATGGACATGGTGGGCCGAAGGGCCTGTTCCCATGCTGTCTTTCAGTGCAATTCAATCAAAGGTTATAAAGAGGCATGATGCCCTATGCAATGCCCATTGGAGAGGTGAACCTATGCGTGGAGTTAGTAGCAACAAATTCTTATTGGTAACATTGTGAGTCACGGATGGCAAAGGTTGTGTAAATATGGGCAATAGCACCTGGAACAAATTAAAAGCAAATTTCCCACTGTGCTTTAGAGTCTCAAACTAATAAGATTCTGTTCCGTAAGTATATTATTCCATTCTCATTCCACTGCAGGATTACTATCATAGGAGAATAGTACCAATAATTGGCACAGGATTTAATGAAGGAAATGTTAGTGAGGGTTCGTGTATAAAATCATGAGGAGAATATTTGTGTGAATGCACAGTGTATTTTACCCAGAATAGAGGATTCAAGAACCGGAGGACATTGGTTTAAGGTAAGACGGCAAAGACTTAAAAGGAACCTGAAGGGCAACCTTTTCACTCAGAGGGTGGTGGATTTATGGAACGAGCTGCCCGAGGAGGTAGTTGAGACAGGTATTATAACAGCATTTAAAATAATGAGGGATATTGACCAAATGCAGGCAAATGGGACGTGTAAATGGGGCATCTTGGTCAGTATGGATGAGATGGGATGAAGGGCTGTTTAGTACAAAAAACACTCTTATATTGGACTATCTCCTCTGGTGGTCCATAAGTTCATACCATAAGTTATAGGAGCAGAATTGAGCAATTCGGCCCATCAAGTCTACCCTGCCATTCAATCATGGCTGCTTTATCTTTCCTACTCAACCCCATTTTTCCCGCCTTCTCCCCATAACCCCTGACACCCGTACCCCAAACACCTCGCATGTTATCAACATAAATTCAGCTTCAGTTGCAAAGACGTGGCTTAAAATGAGTAATGCACCAAGTTAACAACAGATTCAGGAAAAGTCAGGTCTTCATGCAGCTTCAATCAACTGCTCGTAGTTTAGTAACAACAAGAATTCTCCACTGCAATCTATCATAGTCTCACCTCTGACAGAGTACAGCAAGCAAGTTGGTTTTGCACAAATGCACCCGTCACATGAATTCAATTGATAGCAGATTGAGCGACTGCCTTGCAGAGCACCTGCATTCATCCCACAGCGACAGCTCTGGGCTTCCTGTTGCCTGACACTTAAACGCTGCATCCCACTCCTGCTCTAACCTTTCTAACTCTGCCCACCTGCACTGTAAAGAGGCCAAACCTAAACTGGAGGAGTAACACTTCATCTTTCATCTGAGCACATTGCATCCTTCCGGACTCCATATCGAGTTACACTGCATTGGGTAATTCACTTTTTCTTTTGCATTAAAACTGGCCAGATCATCTGCGAAACAGTCGAGGAGACCTGTTTTCATTCAGAAGTGGTAGGAGTCTGGAAATGGTTGAAACAGGAAGAATTGAAAACCATCATCATATTTAAAATATACCTGCTGTGCCCTTAACAAAAAGACAGTGAACTGGAGTTGGAAGAAAACATGAGTTAGTTTAGTTTAGTTTAGCAATACAACATGGAAACTGGCCCTTCAGCCAACCAAGTCCATGCCGACCAGCGTTCTATTCTACACACAAGGGACAATTTACAAAAGCCAAATAGCCTACAAACCTGCACGCCTTTGAAATGAGGGAAGAAACCAGAGCTCCCAGAGAAAACCCACGCGGTCACAGGAAGGACATACAAACTCCACACAGACAGCATCCATAGTCAGGATTGGACCTGCGTCTCTGGCGCCATGAAGCAGCAGTTCTACTGCAGAGGAGATTTTTCTCAATCAGGACAAATGTAATGGAATAAACTTCTCTTCCATGTCATAATTTTTTCTAAAATTCAAGACATTTGACAGCAAATTTACAACTATTTTTAATTATTAATATGGCAGCAAAGGACTTTACATTTGTTTCTTTACCTGCTGAAGAATCGTATCTAATCTGAAGTAATGTGAAAGGCCTTTGCAGATTGACGAGTCTTCTGTTGTGATCTGTGGTGCTCTGTTGCCCTCCATAGATGGTGTTGAAAATAGCTTGGTCACTGACACCTTTGTTCATTGGATTGTGGGCTGGGTCTCTCACTTTGTTCTAAAAGTGGCTTGTGTTACTTTATTCTGTGGCGGTTAGTGCCGATTTGATCCCATTCCATCTGTTGTTTGCATCTATATCGTGGTGAGCTGATGCAAATTGCTGTCAGTGAATTGTTTCAATCACTTCATTCCCACTCTCTTCCCTGTTCTTGATCATGCATTTGGAATGTTGCCCGGTGCGAGTCAATGTTCCTGAGGTGATGTAACATGTCAGTTGTTTGGTGGTAAAACGTGAGGTTTAAGTTTAGGTTTATTATTGCCACATGCACTGAGGTAAGCTCCCCAAGTGGAATATGAGGTGCTGTCCCTCAAGTTTGCATCTGGCCTCACTCAGGCAATGGAGGAGGC
The DNA here is from genome assembly GCA_035221665.1 of Okamejei kenojei. Taxonomy (NCBI): domain Eukaryota; kingdom Metazoa; phylum Chordata; class Chondrichthyes; order Rajiformes; family Rajidae; genus Okamejei; species Okamejei kenojei. The sequence continues at coordinate 34,078,766 of CM069145.1, read as the reverse complement.
CCAGGCCAGAAAGGTCAGTGTGGGAAGAGTGCTTTGCAGCTGGGAGATCCAGCAGGCCTTGGCGGACAGTGGGAAAAATTGTCACTTGGTCTAGGTATAGTCTCGCCGATGACAAGGAGGCCACGTCAGTAGCACTGATCATTTAGGAAGGTTACCTAGGGGATGGCTGGACCATTTGTCATTCTGATCTGAGTGTGGGTTGGAAATGGAAATGGGCAGGTGAATACAACAATGGAAGCAAACATTAGGCTGAGAATAGACAGCTCATGCAAAGTTACCCTTTTGCAAGTCTACCCCTGTCCAATTTCACCATAAGTGTTTCAGGACAGAAAACAAATAACCAAATTTAAATGGAAATATAATTAACATGCTGAGCATTTCCCAGATTATGTTTTTAATTTAAACGTCAACCTACTTTGCTTGGTAATGTTCTCACCTCTCTGATTCAATGGCGAAAACGGCTCCTTCCTGGTATCTTTAGGTTAGAGATGCAGCGTGGAAACAGGCCCAGCGGCCCACCGAGTCCACACCGACCAGCAAACACTTGCACTATCCTGCACGTCTTTGGAATGTAGACGGAAAGCGGAACATCTGGAGAAAACCCACACAGTCACGAGGAGAACATACAAACTCCGTACTGACAGCACCCGTAGTCCGGATCGAACACGGGTCCCTGGCACTGTATGGTAGTAAAAGTGTGCCACTGTGCAGGCCTTGACACCTCTGTTGACATTTCCTCTCTAACACCAACAGAATAGATTAGATAATCGAAGCATCTGTTTGATGTTAATAGGAACATTCCATGTACAGAACTAACAGCCCTGCTCATTTACAATCAACTTTGAACTTAATCATTGTTTAGGGATGTAAGAAGATGGTGTGTATTTTCTTCACCCAAGAATGTACATCAGTTATCTTATTTCAAGCAGAACAATAATTATTTTTAACCAGTGCCGTAATAACAGCAAACTATGCAACCAGAAGATAATCATTAAGATGATGTCCAATTTAATATCATTTGAGATGAGTTAAATGCTGGATTTTCATTTGTCTAATGTTTGTGTGGCATGAAGACACAAGGAATTGCAGATGCTGGAATCTTGAGCAAAGCACAAAGTGCTGGAGTAAGTCAGCGGGTGAGGCAGTATCTGTGAAGGAAATGGGTGTGATGTCTCAGGTTGGGACCATTCTTCATACTGATTGCATTGAGGGAAGAAAGCTGGAAAAAAGAGATGGGAAGTACTAAGCCTGGCGAGTGATAGGTGGATATAGGTGAGGGAGGTGGATATTTTGATATGTCGTGTTAGACCAAGTCCTCCTGATCTCTCCCTGCTGCACCGCACTGCGCACCAATAAGAAGTCTATGGAGAGCCCATGAAGAACATAGACCACTTTCTATATCTCACAAACACCTCTCATTGAAGGCTGGCATCAATGATGTTGGTCACCACTGCCTTCAATGGGCCACCTCAGCCTTTGCCCAAAGGAGGAAAAGGATATTCGAGGCGTTAACTGATTGCTGCCCTCCTCCTTTCTGAGAGATGGACATCCCACAACAGGTACATCAAGGAACTGCAAACGTGCCACCAACTCTCTCTCCTCAACACCCTCCAAATTCACAGGGAGGACAAAGGAACTACCATCAACGTTTACTCCACAGCACAACATCAACAGCAACAAGTCCTTAGTTACAGTCTTTAGTCTTTAGACTTTAGAGATACAGCATGGAATCAGGCCCTTTGGCCCACCGAGTCCGCGCCGAGCAGCAATCACTCGTACATTAGTGTTATCTGAAACACTAGGGACAATTTACAATTTTACCGAAGCCAATTATACAAACCTGCATGTCTTTAGAGTTTGGAAGGAAACCAGAGCAGCCGGTGAAAACCCACAGTCACAAGGAGACTCCACACAGACAGGACCCGAGGTTTGGATCAAACCTGGGTGTCTGGTGTTGTGAAGCAGTAGCTCTCCCAGCTGCACCACTGTGGCCGCCCTTTGTTTTGTGATATTGGATCGAGACACAAGTATAAAATATAATGGAGAGAAGATATAAATGCAAGATTAACTATGTGGCATTGTGTAGATTCGTCAATAGTGGCTGTGTAATTCAACCTCACAAATCTCTATACTTAAAAGCAATGAAAGCAGATTTATTGATTATATTTCAACAAACAACAAGAGACTGCTAATGTGCAACCTGGGAAAGACAAGATGTGATGGTTCACATTGTTTCATGTCCGAAAATAAGCTCAAGAGAAATCATCTTCTTTCAGCTAAATTGCGAGTAATTGAGTAGCCCTCCACCTCTGAGATAGGAGGTTCAGATCCACAATCCAGTGCATTTCAAAGAGAATGTGGCAATGAAGCCCTATTCTATCTCTTAAGGGATTGCAAAAGACTCCAGTCTTCTGGCTTCTAGTCCTCCTGTACAACAGCCTCTCAAACACCTTGTGAAATCATTGTTTAAGGAGGAATCCTGAAACATGACATGGTTTAGAGAATATTTTACATTCATGGCATAAGGCCCACCAATGATTTTCTGACAACTGGTGGTCCGGCACTTCCATTAATCCGGACAAAATTACGAGTGCATGCTCAAAATCCCTGCCAGAGGATCCCCCGGAAGTGTGGTGCATAGCCGAGCGAGATTGTCGATCTCGACTTCATCGGGACTTCCGTGGCCGATCGGCGGGTCGAGTTTGCCCCCCTGCGGCCAGGGTTCTGGACAGCCAACTTCCGAGGACGACTTTGCCGATCAATATCTCAGCCCCCCGAGGCCGTGACCTCTGTTGGTCTGGCAAAAGGAATAATATAGCAAAGCTCTGGAACCAAGGATACTGGAAAATAAGTGGTGGACATGCACACTGAATGTTACCAATTATATTTATGTATTAAACATATGTATAGCTGTATGTGTATATATTGAAATTTGGTGGGTATATGGAACAAGCTGTCAAAGGAAGTAGCTGAGGTGCCGTATAACAACATTTAAAGGACATTCGGATAGTAAAGGTTTAGAGGAACACGGGCCAAATGCGGGCAGGTGGGACTAGCGTTGATGGGGCATCTTGGTCGACATGTGCAAGTTAGGCTGAAGGTCCTGTTTATGTTCTGTAAGACTCTATGACACTATAAAATATATCTGTTTGAATTGAAAAATCCTTGTACCACTCAACACACGCCTACCAGAACTATTAAACTACAACTGTATTAACAGACATCTGCTGTTAATGTTGGGTATGATCTGACCTTTTGACGAATAGGTTGCCTGAGAAATGACCATCATATTTTTCCACACGCATTCATTTTAACTAATCGTAGCTGAATTCTCAAAATAAGAAAATAATATTCACATTGCAGATCGCACTTTTTGCAAAAAAGGCCTGTTATTTTGAGCAGCTCATAAAATACATTGACTGTTCCACTGTGCTGCACACAATTCATTTCAATCTTATCATCTGTTTTCTCTCCTACAGTGACATTCATTAGTCATACTAAACTTAATGAAAAGGAAATGGATGCAGAGAACCAGATTGAATCCCATGTTAAGTTGATAAGGTTCCAATTCTCACAGTGAGATTCATTGCATTGAACAACGCAGAATTCTTTGATAAGTAATTAAACAAACCATAAATTGTGCCACTTCAGAACCCAAAAATAAATGTTCCTGGCAATAGCAAATGTATTTTCAATGTACCAATCAATATTTATATAATTCCTTTGAATGTATTTAATAATTCAATCAACAATCTGTTCTCATGGAGGATAACATTCAGATATTGTCTGGAAATCAACTCTCTTGCTAAAACATTTGGAACTATGCTGAAAATGTTATTTAACTTTATCCGGTGTAAATTCAGTTACGGGGGAAGAGCAGGACCAAGATGCAGCAGCAACTGTTTAAGATTTCTGGAAGTAGTTTGTACAAAACTATTCCAAAGCATTGCTACACAAGAAATTCAGCAGAGTAAATGCATGGCACATTGCCCAAGAGTCATTTGAAAACAAATTTACAATGCTGTGCTGCCGACTGTGAAACACTCGTGCATTTTCTTTCTGGGGCAACGTAATGGCAGAATATGATAGAAAGCATTTACTTGGTAGAGGTTCCAACAATTCAAGCAAATTTTGTAAATAAATACATTTTCATACAAGTTCATTTTACTTCATCATGGAGACGAGGTCCTACTGAAATGAACTGTGACGATGATGGTGAATGATGTATCTTGCATCATTTTTAACAAACTAATAATTTTTAACAATTTTTTTCTGTTTCTTTCATGGTACCATATTGGCCATGTAATTTTATGAAGATGAACTCAAAATGCTGGAGTAACTCAGCAGGTATCTCTGGACCAAAGCAATGGGTGACATTTCAGTTCGAGACCCGAGTCTCAGTCTCAGACTCCGTCTGAAGAAGGGTTTGGGGAAAATTCTAATGAACAGGATTTCTGTTTATTTGAAAAGGCAGGGACTAATTTGGGATAGATTGCAAGGCTCGCAAGGGGGAAAATCGTGTCTGACTAATTAGGTTTAGTTTTTTGAGGAGGTAAGCAACAAGATTAATGAAGGGCAGTGTGGACTTTATTAATGTGCATGGTGAAGCGGTTCAGAGGTTAAAGCACATGGGATCCAAGGCAAACTGTCGAATTGGATCCAAAATTGCCTTGGTGATATGAGATAAAGGATACTGGTGGAAGGATGTGGAGCTGATTGCAAGTCTGTGACCAATGATGTACTACAAGGATTGGTGCCGAGACCTTTACTGTTTGTGTTATATATTAAAGACTTGAATGTGAATGTGGGAGGTATAAATTAATACGTTTATGGATGACACAAGAAACGGTGTGAATAGTGAGGCAAGTTTTCTAAAGTTACACCAGCTTATAGATCAGTTGGAATGTTGGGCAGAAAGTAGGCAGAGGCAATTTAATCCCCATACGGACAAGACCATGCATTTTAGGCAAATAGAGGTAGAACGCACAATAATGTTTGGAGACTGAGGAATATTGATGAGCTTGGACTTCATGTTCGTAGTTCCATGAACATGGTAACACAGATGGATAGGATGATGATAAAGTATATGGTATGCTGGCCTTCATAGGTCAGGGCATTACATGTATGGGTTTGTGACATTTTCCCTCCGCTGACTGTGCAGAGTATTACCATGTGTATATATTTCAGAACCAATGTTTCCTGTGCACATGGTACCATATCGTGCCGTTAGTGAATGCAGCAGTGAATACATCTTTACCACCTGTTATAGTCATAGAGTCATCCAGCATGGAAACTGGCCATTCGGCCCAACTTGGCCATGCTGACCAAGATGCCACATCTACACTAGTCCCACCTGCCCGCATTTGGCCATATCCCTCTAAACCTGTCGTATGCATGTACTATTAATGTATTCTTGGCAACTAATAAAACAACACATTGCATATGCATTCACAGATGCAGCAGGAATTATTTTTTAATGCAAGGGATAAAGAGAGAGTCCATTTGCACTGGGTCCTGGGAAATACTGTGCAAAGATGCTAATATGTTTGAATAAAAACATAAACCACAACATTTGAAAACAGTTTTGATCATCAACTGTGCTGGGATCTCTGCCCTAATTGAAAGTCGTAACTTGTTATTCATTCTCTTTATATAAGTTAAAATCAATTGATGTTAACTTTAATTATGTTCAGTCATGTTGCTACTGAATATTTTTGCTCACATCTACTATGTGACGTTGCAAACCAAGAGGATAGAAATCATTAAACAGTTCAGTACAATCTCAATGAAATGACCTACCTTGTAACATTAAATGTTTAGCATGTAATCAATCCAATATTTTAATGCTAATGCTTCTTGTAAAATTCTCTTATATTTTCTCTCATTTTCCTGTGTATGTTCCCAATAAAAAAAGCTGCTTCAATCCTCCAGAGGTAACTCAGTCATCTTGTACATAGTCGTCTTTAATTACATCCTCTGGACATTCCAAGAGTAATTTATGTTCTCTAACAAGTTATAGATTGAAATATGCTGAATTGCATTGCAATAAAACAGGTGCGTTTATTTTCTACGCAGACAGATTCCTTTGTGCTCTCATGTGCTGAGAACATGCTCATATAAAACAGGGCTAGAGAGTAGGAGAGGTGCAGATAGGAAGGAAAATCAGGGGGATGCCCATTACAGGAGACGTACTGAATATGCAAGAGCCACTGATTGCAGGAAGGTTACTGAATGTGGAAAGAACACAGAGAAATAAATAGCAATAAATGTGGGATGAATCCAGATAGTATAATTCCTTTCAGTAAAGATCGGGGTGACACAGTGGCACAGTGGTAGAGTTGCTGCCTTTCAACGCCAGATACCCGGGTTCCATCCTAACTACAGGTACTGTATGTACGGAGTTTGTACGTTCTCCCCGTGATCGCGTGCGTTTTCTCCGGGTGCTCCAGTCCCCTCACACATTCCAAAAGATGTGTAAGTTTATAGGATAATTGGCTTCTGTAAAATGTCCCTAGTGTGTTCGATAGAATTAGTGTACGGGTGATCACTGGTCGGCGCAGACTCGCTGTGTCGCAGTGCTAGTTTCCATGCTGTATCTCTAAACTAAAACTAAACTAAATATGTTAGTGAGGCCACAGTTGGAGCATTGTGTTCTGTTTTGGTCACCCTCTTACAGGAACAATGGGTTTAAGCTGAAGATTAGCGCAAAAGATTAGTTAAAACAAATGTAGGTCCCTTGCAGACAGAAACGGGTGAATTGATCATGGGGAACAAGGACATGGCAGACCAATTGAATAACTACTTTGGTTCTGTCATCACTAAGGAAGACATAAATAATTTGCCGGAAATAGCAGGGGATTGTGGGTCAAATGAGATGGATGAAATGAGTGAAATCCAGGTTAGCCGGAAAGTGGTGTTAGGTAAATTGAATGGATTAAAGGCCGATAAATCCCCAGGGCCAGATAGGCTGCATCCCAGGGTACTTAAGGAAGTAGCCCCAGAAATAGCAGACGCCTTAGTGATAATTTTTCAAAACTCTTTAGATTCTGGAGTAGTTCCTGAGGATTGGAGGGTAGCTAATGTAACCCCACTTTTTAAAAAGGGAGGGAGAGAGAAAACGGGGAATTACAGACCAGTTAGTCTAACATCGGTAGTGGGGAAACTGCTAGAGTCAGTTATTAAAGATGGGATAGCAGCACATTTGGAAAGTGGTGAAATCATTGGACAGAGTCAGCATGGATTTACGAAGGGTAAATCATGTCTGACGAATCTTATTGAATTTTTTGAGGATGTAACTAGTAGAGTGGATAAGGGAGAAGCAGTGGATGTGTTATATCTGGACTTTCAGAAGGCCTTCGACAAGGTCCCACACAAGAGATTGGTATGCAAACTTAAAGCACACGGTATTGGTGGTTCAGTATTGATGTGGATAGAGAACTGGCTGGCAGACAGGAAGCAAAAGAGTAGGAGTGAACGGGTCCTTTTCAGGATGGCAGACAGTGACTAGTGGGGTGCCGCAAGGCTCAGTGCTGGGACCCCAGCTATTTACAATATACATTAATGATTTGGACGTGGGAATTAAATGCAACATCTCGAAGTTTGCGGATGACACGAAGCTGGGGGGCAGTGTTAGCTGTGAGGAGAATGCTAGGAGGCTGCAAGGTGACTTGGATAGACTGGGTGAGTGGGCAAATACATGGCAGATGCAGTATAATGTGGATAAATGTGAGGTTATCCACTTTGGTGGCAAAAACAGGAAGGTAGACTATTATTTGAATGGTGACCGATTAGGAAAAGGGGAGATGCAGCGAGACCTGGGTGTCATGGTACACCAATCATTGAAAGTAGGCATGCAGGTGCAGCAGGCTGTGAAGAAAGCGAATGGTATGTTGACATTCATAGCAAAAGAATTTGAGTACAAGAGCAGGGAGGTTCTACTGCAGTTTGTACAGGGTCTTGGTGAGGCCACACCTGGCGTATTGCGTACAGTTTTGGTCTCCTAATCTGAGGAAAGACATTCTTGCCAGAGAGGGAGTACAGAGAAGGTTCACCAGACTGATTCCTGGGATGGCACGACTTCCATATGAAGAAAGACTGGATAGACTCGGCTTGTACTCGCTGGAATTTAGAAGATTGAGGGGTGATCTCATAGAGACTTACAAAATTCTTAAGGGGTTGGACAGGCTAGATGCTGGAAGATTGTTCCCGATGTTGGGGAAGTCCAGGACAAGGGGTCACAGTTTAAGGATAAAGGGGAAGTCTTTTAGGACCGTGATTAGAAAATCGTTTTTCACACAGAGAGTGGTGAATCTGTGGAATTCAACGCCACAGAAGGTAGTTGAGGCCAGTCGTTGGCCATATTTAAGAGGGAGCTGGATGTGGCCCTTGTGGCTGAAGGGATCAGGGGGTATGGAGAGAAGGCAGGTACAGGATACTGAGTTGGATGATCAGCCATGATCATATTGAATGGCGGTGCAGGCTCGAAGGGCCGAATGGCCTGCTCCTGCACCTAATTTCTATGTTTCTATGTTTCTAAGCTGGAAAGAGTGCAGTGTAAATGTATGAGGATGTTGCTGGGACTCAGGAACCTGAGCCATGGGGAAAGGTTGGGCAGATTAGCACTTAATAGCTTGGAGCGCAAGAGGGGTGATCGTATAGAGCTGTATAAGATCATGAGAGGAATAGAAAGCATTAGTGCAGATTCTTTTCCCCTGGGTTAGGGGAGTCAAGAACAAGAGGGGGGAGGTTTAAGGTGAGAGGGAACAGATTTAATAGTACCCTAAGGCACTCAGTAATTCAGAGGGTGGAAGGTACATGGAACAAGCTGATAGACTACAGTTGAGGCTGGTACAGTAAATAACTTTAAAAAAACAGGCACAAAATGCTGGACAGACAGCATCTCTGGAGAGAAGGAATGGGTGATATTTCGAGTTGAGATCCTTCTCCGAAACGTCACCCATTCCTTCTCTCCAGATTTGCTGCCTGATCTGCTGAGATACTCCAGCATTTTGTGATTATCTTCGGTGTAAACCAGCATCTGCATTTCCTTCTTACACATTTACACACATGCTTAGGAAGGTTTTGGCGAAATATGGGCCAGACACAGGCAAATGGGACTAGCTTAGTGCACCTGGAGCCGTCAGGGCTACGAATAACGGGTACGGAGAGGGACGAAATATGAACCACCTCCAATGCGCAGGCAAGGGGCTCATCCTCCACACCCTCAGGGGCACTCCGGAGTTTCCAAGGTCATCTGTGGGAGGTCCTCTGGAGCACAGTCAAAGTATTGGCTGTGTGAGGCGCAGAACGTGGGTGGATGTGTCTAGATCAATGTGTCAATGAAGTAGGCCGCTGGAGGCTCGACTGATTCAGTTGCCGCAAAAAGAGGCCGAGCGCACGGATAGAACGTGGCCTGCAAAGGAAAGGGGTGCCGGAGTGGCAGTGGAGGACACTGATAACATCACCTGGCCAGGCCGACCCCTGAACCTCCAACCCAGTGCTGCCGCCAGGACAACGGGCCTTTAATGTCAAGTTCAGACTCTACATTTATAACAACTTTGAAACTTGAAAGGCGCAATATTGCAACTCATGTGTACTGTCTCAGTGTAATCTATTATCCTTGCGCTCTTATAATAAGTATGATTGTGTTTAAGTATAGTAAGATTTTTACTAAACTGTATGCAAAAAATAAATCTCACTGTACCTACCTATGGGTGCTTTGGGCCAATAGACCTGTTTCTGCACTGTCGGACATGATGACTATAATCAAATAGCCCAACAAAAGAGTGTGTAGCTATCACAGTATTATATGGAATCATACTGTGAATGATTGTGTGCATTGCAAAAGCAGAACATCCCTTTTAACATCGAAACATTTCCTTGCGCCTTCATTATTCACATCACCATGGTAACATTTCAGACGTGCGACAGTGGAAATATCACTGACCCTCAAACTTAAGATGAGTCTTTAGCATTTAGCAAAACACATGGACCTTGACAAATAAATTAATATATAAACAATTTTGATCAGTTTCTAAAAGCAACTAAACCGCCGACCAGCGATCCACACACATTAACACTATCCTACACACACTAGGGACAATTTACACATACGCAATCCAATTAACCTACAAACCTGCACGTCTTTGAAGTGTGGGAGGAAACCAAAGATCTCGGAGAAACCCCACGCAGTCATGGGGAGAACATACAAAATCTATACAGACAGCACCTATAGTAGGGATCGAAACCAGGTTTCCGGCACTGCAAGCACTGTAAGGCAACAACACTATCGCTACACTACCGTGCCGCCCAGGCTAGAAGGATAATTTTACTTGAAATATAATACGGTTCTCATTGGAATGTGAGCATTCAAGATTTAAGTAGAGATGCTAAATAATAATCGTATCAGCAATCTATTCATATTTTTGTCGTGATACCAGGGAGTACAATCATTGAAAATCGATTGATATATTTTTAATCCCCTTCAGAAACATTTGAACACATTGGACCTGAGTCTTGATCTGAATTAAAACCATTTCCCGTGTGGTAGTTTGCAAAAAATTGGAAACAGATTTCAGACCATAAAAAAAGAGTTTGATATCAACAAAACTCTGCAATTAAAGGATTCATAATTTAAAAAGACTAGAAACGAGGAATTGCAGATGCAGGTTTACAAAAAAAAGACACAAAGTAACTCAATGGTTCATGCAGCATCTCTGGAGACGCTTTGTGTCTTTCTTATTTTAAAAGGCTAAATGTCCGTTTACTTTGAAGTCGAGTGTTAAGCAAAGTTATGCATGGATTTAAAAAAACAAACTGCTGGCAAAACTCAACGGCTCAGGCAGCATCTGTGGAAAGAAATGGACAGATGTGTGTTCAGGTTAGAATCCTTCTTCAGACTACAATACTCATTAAACAGAAGCATCACTGGTAGTATTTTGGGGTTTCTACTTTGAGTCAGCTTCATGCATTGTATTCCCAAAGTTCAACATACTAAGCATATCACCTCCTCAATAGTCACTCAATTCTTTCACTGCGGCTTGTAAGTGTTTTTTTTTTCCTGAGCCTAAGTGTCTCAGGGGGTGGAATAGCACTTATTATAAACAATTATTGAAAGGCCACTTCATGCAATACATCTCAACATTCAGTGGTTTTATAACAGCATTGTCGCAAACAGATATCTTTAAAATGACGCCTTCGGTGATATTTTCTCATTCATCCTGGGTTCGTTGGGACTATATTTTACCCTCCTTGCTTGATGCTATATAGAAATGTCATTGCATCCACTGTCATTTGGGCATTATTAGCATGGTCTGAAAGATTATTCAGTATTGTGCTTATTTCCTGAAATGTTTTTATTGTGATTAAAAAAGTAATATCTTACTGAAAATCTTTTCTGCAGCACGCTATCTCAAATCCTCCGTAGTATTGTTACAGGAGCTGGAAGGTAGTTTCATTCAATAAAAGAGCGTCACAATAGTTGAATGTTGATCATTGATTATTTTTTGGTGCTGCCTTCTCCGGATATGCAGTTATTATCTAGTTATGGAAGAAGTGGTGGATGGGCTGGGATCTTCTCCACTCTCCCCTCTTGGGAATGCACATCTTGCGTGAAACTTCCTCTACTTTTCCAATATCATTTTATCCCTTGTGTCTGTGTTACATTTCTGTTGTACCCTGTCCGCACTGAATTACAGACACATAGGCTGGAGTAACTCAGCGGGACAGGCAGCATCTCTGGAGAGAAGGAATGGATGACCGTTTGGGTCAAGGCCCAGTCTGAAGAAGGGTCTTGACCCATAATGTCACCCGTTACTTCTCTCCAGAGAGATGCTGCCTGTCCCGCTGAGTTACTCCAGCATTTTGTGTCTACCGTCAGTTTAAACCAGCATCTGCAGTTCCTTCCTACACAACACGGAATTATACGATGATTGTTTCGGGGTCACATTGTATCAATTTACAATGTTGCCATGGTGATTTTCTCACTTCAAAAGTTATGAATAAAGTATCACATAGAGCCAACATTTTGCCGTTTGAATTCCACAGTAACACTTATTAAGTCAAGAGTCAAGAGTGTTTAATTGTCATATGTACTGACAATGGAATAATAAATGTCTTACTTGCAGCAGCATAACAGGCATGTAAACACGATATACATTGATATTCTACAGTCATCTGTTCACTCATCTATTCCTTTATCTCAGTTCAGTTCAGTTTAATTTATTGTCATGTGCACCGAGGTACAGTGAACAGCTTTTGTTGCGTACTAACCAGTCAGCAGAAAGACAATACGTGATTACAATCGATCCCTTAGACAATACATGATTGCAATCGATCCCTTAGACAATACATGATTACAATCGATCCCTTAGAAAATACATGATTACAATCGATCCATTTATTCACTCTCCGTTTCTTTTAATTATTGATTTATTTGACTCCCTCTCACAGGTGCCACTGATGTTTGTCGCTTATACACTTTAATCACTATTGCTCCATCCCTGGGTTCACACAGGAAACCGTACTGAGGCTAACAAGACACATTACAGCAATGTGAACGTCCCTGGGTAGATGGCAGAGTCCAGTGTGTTTGACAGCCATGTGCATCGCATATGAACTGGAACAATGAAATGTTTACTTGCTGCAGAGGGGTGATCTTACAGAGGGGTAAGTTCCCGAGGGGGAATAGATATGATAAATGCATAGTCTTTTATCCCGGGTTAGGGAACTTGGTCCCTGGCGCTGTAAAGCAGCAACTCTACCGCTGCACCACTTCATCTGTATATTATTGTTATAAACTACAGGGCAACTTTCCAACCTTAGTAAGTTGGAAACCAAAAGGAACATTTGCCCATCCTTAGTATTTTTCAATGCATGTCTTCCACCTCAAGTGTGAAAGGAATCTTATCCCTCCTGTAAAAGACTGCAGTGTGTGAAAGGATTACTCTGAACCCTTGTCAACAAACCTATCATCTGCTCAGCAGTCTGATTTTCCCTCTCAGCAAAGCACAGGGTAGATTCAGTGGAGGTTTTGAATTGAAATTGCTCGTCCTCACTCAGATAATGATATCAATTTGAGGACCATCAATCAGACAGGCGGCATTAATCTGCACATACTGTATTGTGTCAGTATAATTGAGTTTAGTTTTGTTTAGTTTAGTTTAGTTTAGTGTGGAAACAGGCCCTTCAGCCACCGTGTCTGCACCGTCCAACGATCCCCAACATTAACAGTATCCTACACACACTAGGGACAATTTACACTTATACCAAGCCAATTAACCTGCAAACCTGTACATCTTTGGAGTGTGTGATGAAACCAAAGATCTCGGAGAAACACACACGGTCATGGGGAGAACGTACAAAGGTCATACAGATAGCACCCATAGTCGGGATCGAACCCGAATCTCCAATGCTGCAAGCGCTGTAAGGCAGCAACTCTACCGCTGCGCCACCGTGCCACCCTAAGTTGTTGTGTTGTTGTCGAATTGATGTGGCAAGATCGGGCCGCTGTGAAAAGTGAAGTGTGGTGCATTTGGCAATGTGTTCCTTGAGGTCAGAAACCCACTGCAATGTTCAATTATTACATTTCAATCTTTTCTCACTGTGGTTTCTAACTTCAAATTGATTAGGATTAAACCCAGGCCTCTGGTGTTGTGAGGCAAAGATGCCCCCGTAGGTTCCTATTAAATCTTCCCCTCTCACATCTTTCTTTCAAATGTGAATTTGTTATCACTTTACCTACGTGTGGGATTTCTAATCGCTTCAGTTACTTGTGGCTTCTTTTTCCTTGTGAACTTTAAATATCTCAAAGTATTCAACACCTTGGCGATCCCTGAGGAATAAATAAGAAAAATGTTTAGCTTAGCGTTACAGTGTGGAAACAGGCCCTTCAGCCTGTTGACCAGCAAGCATAGAAACATAGAAAATACTGTAGGTGCAGGAGTAGGCCATTTGGCCCTTCGAGCCAGCACCACCAAACAATATGATTATGGCTGATCATCCAAAATCAGTACCCTGTTTCCGCTTTCTCCCCATATCCCGTGATACCGTAAGCCCTAGGAGCTAAATCTAACTTTCTCTTGAATACATCCAGTGAATTGGCCTCCACTGCCTTCTGTGGCAGAGAATTCCACAAATTCACAACTCTCTGGGTGAAAAAGTTTTTCCTCATCTCAGTCTTAAATTACCCTATTACCTATTACCCCTTATTCTTAAACTGTGACCCCTGGTTCTGGACACCCCCAACATCGGGGACAGTTTATGAGCCTGTCCTATCCCTTAAGAATTTTATATGTTTCTATAAGACCCCTCTCATCCTTCTAAATTCCAGTGAATATAAGCCCAGTCGATCCATTCTTTCACCATATGTCAATCCTGCCATCCCGGGAATTAACCTGGCGAACCTACGCTGCACTCCGAAAATTGCAATCACGTGTACACTAGTTCTATCCTACACACTAGGGACAATTTTCAGAAGCCAATTAACCTGCACGGTTTTGGAATGGGGGAGGAAACCAAAGTAATCAGAGAAAACCCACGCGGTCTCGGGGAGAACATACAAACTCCGTAGGGACAGCATCCGTAGTCAGGATAAAACTCAGATTTATGGCACTGTAAGGCAGCAACTTTACTGCTGTGCCACTTCAAAATATGACTTCAAATCAAATTGTCAAATCTATTCTGCTTTGTTACAGATGGGAGACCAACAGATCTTTTATTGGAGAAACAATGAACTGCAGATGCCGGTTTACAAAATAAGGACTCAAATTTCTGGGATAATTCAGCGGATCAGGCAGATCTCAGCAGAACATGGATGGGTAACATTTCGGGTTGAGACCCTTCTTCAGATTGAGATCTACATTCAGATAACGGCTCCTGCAGGGAGACACTCTATGAAGGAGATCTCAAAGCATGGTGTTCGAGTTGAATCAGAAGCCTATTACCTCAGTCTCTGATGCCCAGTGAAAGAACACTCACTGCAGCAACCTTATCCAAGAGCTCTCATGAACAGCACATGCTTCCTCTCCTTTTATACATGTTCAAATGAGCAAATTATTATCTACTAATTCTTCGAGGCATGAGGCATTGCACCACTTATTAAATGCTTATGCTTCCAAGACACTGTGGGTGGCTTAATTGAATTGATATACAGTCTTTGACTGGATAGCACGCAAACAGAAGCTTTTCACTGCACCTCAATAAACTAAACTAAACCAAAACAGTTAATTGTGAGGTTATGAGAATTGATTTCATATTGCATCTTATATCAACTTCAGCCACCCACCAGCCTCAGTTTATTACACATAATTCTCTGGCATTGCCGTCACCTTCATTGTGATCCCACTGCCAGTCACATCTTCCCATTGCCATCCCGTTCCATTGACTTCACTCTCTCCCCACCTCCTGACCTCCAATGCTATATGCATTAATCTTCACCTCCCTGTGATTGTGCTTATTTCCTCCGATCCTCCAGTTTCTTCCCAACATCCCCAAAACTCTCTGGTTGGTAGATTAATTGGTCACTGTAAATTCCCCATTGGGTGTGAATTAATCTTCATGGAGTTATATACCTCTATGACTTTGACCCACTGAGTCCACACCGACATCAAGCACCTATTTTTCAAACTAATCCCCCCCCCCCCCCCCCCCCCCCACACACACACACACACACACTCTAAAGACGAACAGGTTTGTAGGTTATTTGGCTTCTGTAATTTATCAATTTTCCCTAGTGTGCAGGATAATTCTAGTGTATGGGGGTGATTGTTGGTCAGCAAGGACTCGGTGGGTCGAAGGGTCAGTTTTCACGCTGTTTCTCTAAAGTCTAAAGGTTTATTCCCATTAACTCCCACACCAGACTCAGATTCTTCCATTCACCTACACATGAATGGCAAATTCCAGTGGACAACCAATGTGCATCGTGATTGAGGCCCCTTCTGCTTGGTCAAGTGAAAATAGGAGATCCCATGGAGATATGTTAAAGAAGGCCAGGGGAGTTTGTGGTCTGATAATGATATATCTGGCATTCAAATTTACCACAGACGATTATATGTTAAAGAGGTACAGGTACTATCACAACTTTTAAGAAAGCAGCTAGTATCACAACATTTAAGAAACATTTAGACAGGTACATGGATAGGACGGGTCAAGAGTGATATGGGCCAAACGCAGGCAGGGGGACTAGTGTAGGTGGGACATGTTGGTCGGTGTGGGCAAATTGGGCTGAAGGGCCTATTTCCATGCTGTATGATTCTTTGATTATGGGTTTTCGGATCATTATGTCACTCCGTTGTTTACAAGAACTTATAATTTTCAAATTGTCTTCTGTATTTCCTGCTTTTTTGGACAATAGTTATTACATTGGCAAAGTACTTAATTGACTTTAACGTGTTTTGGACACCTAAAGTCTTAAAATGCAGTATATAATTGCAGGAAGTTCTATTCAAGTCACAGAGAATCTTGTAAAATTAGATCATGTTTTCTTAAATAATATCTTAATTCTGTACACTAGTAAAAGATATGAACTGTACTGTGCAATAATAAATGGGGTAACCCTTAAGATAGATTTTAACTGTGTAGTTGTTAAAATGGGTGCTCGCGAGTCAGCAGTCCATTTCACATCCCTCCTGATCATTATTTTCATTCACAAGATCGGGTGCTATTTATTAGTAATACATTCTCTTTGATTTAATGGGAATTTTCTCTTGCGTTTTCACAGCGGAACAGAGTAAACAGTGAGCAACGATTTCCAGATCAAAACCGTGGCCTCCTAGAGATAACTTTCATGTGAGAGGGGCAAAGTTTAAAGAAGATGTGCGAAGCAAATTTTCCACACAGAGGATGGTGAGTGCCCGGAATGTGCTGCCAGGGGTGGTGCTGGAGTTAGTTACAATAGTGGCATTCAAGAAGTGTTTGGATACGCGTATGGATGTGCGGGGAACAGTGGGATGTGGATTATGTGGATATAAGAGATGGTCTTGGCATCATATTCGTCACCGGCATTGTGGGCTGAAGGGCCTGTTAGTTTAGAGGTACAGCACGGAAAAAGGCCCTTTGGCCCACCGAGTCCACGCCGACTCGCACATTAACACTATCTTACACACACAAGGGGCAATTAACACTTATACCAGGCCAACTTATTAAAACCTGTACATCTTTGTAGTGAGGGAGGAAACCGAAGATCTCGGAGAAAACCTACGCAGATCACGGGGAGAACGTATAAAGTGATTCAGAAGAAAAAATATAAACATAAAAAAGGAGACATTTAGTGCTAGAGTAACTCAACGGGTCAGGTAGCATCCAAAATGGATAGGTGACATTTCGGGTTGGGACCCTTCTTCAGTTAGAACTGCTCAAAACTCCACCTACCTGTTCTCCAGAGGTGCTGCCCGAACCGCTGAGATACTCACTGTGACCACATGGGTTTTCCCCAGGTGCTCCAGCCCACCGAGTCACACCGACCAGCGATCCCCGCACACTAACAGTATCCTACACACACTACCGACAATTTACATTTTTACCATACCAATTAGCCTGCAAACCTGTATTGGAGTGTGGGAGGAAACCGGAGCACCCGGAGAAAAAACACGTGGTCACGGAGAGAACGTACAAACTCCATACAGACAGCACCTGTAGTCGGGATTAAAGCCAGGTCGCTGGTGCTGTGAGGCAGCAACTCTACCACTGCGTCACCGTGCCAGCACTTTGGGCCTTTTATTTTGTAAAACAGTATCTGCAGTTCTTTGTTTATGAATTAATAGTCAATGTTCTTCAACAATCTTTTAGAACTCCTTTGACAGAGATGGGCTGACATGGAGGGTGGGGCTCAACTCCACAGTTTTACATGCTGCCATCCCCGAAATGCACATCCTCCTCTTGCATTTAATGAGTTGTAAATCAATGTACCCAGCACTGCTGCGTGAGCAATCTCTGCCTGGAGATCAGCAATTCATTACAAGATTTAATCTGCTAAAGCACATTAGCAGCTGTGAACTATCGCCTGATTAAGGATGTGTTAAAACTATGTTTCACCTCAGAATTATGACTTTACTTTAGACGTCAGACTATAGAGATACAGCGAGGAAACAGGCCCTTCAGCCCAGTGGTTCCACACTGACCAGTGGGGCAGCACAGTAGCGCAATGGTAGAGTTGCAACCTTACAGCCCCAGACACCCGGATTAGATTCTGACTACGAGTGCTGTCCGTACAGAGTTTGTACGTTCTCCTTGTGGCTTTTCACTGGGTGCTCTGGTTTTCTCCCACATTCCAAAGACATTCAGGTTTGTAGGTTAAATGGTCTTTGTAAAATTGTAAGATAGTGCTAGTGTACAGGGTGATTGCCGTCGGTGCAGACTCGGTGGGCCAAAGGGCCTGATTTTGCGATGTATCTTGAAAGTGTAAAGTCTAAAGACCAGCGATCATTAGCATTATCCTAATACATTCGGGACAATTTACAATTTACAAAAGCTAATTCACCTGCAAAATTGCACATCTTTGGAGTGTGTAAGGAAACTGGTCACAGTGAGAATGCACAAGCCCCACACAGAGAACACCCATAGTCCAGGATCGAACCCGGGTCTCAGGCGCTGTAAAAGGCCTATCCCAATTAGGCGATTTTTTTAGGCGACTGCCGGCGACTGTCATAGTCGTAGCAGGTCACCGAAAAACCAGCGACTGGACCCCCATTCGACAATGTCTACGACAATGTCTACGACAATGTCTACGACAAGCTACAACAACCTACTACCTAGTCGACGTCAAGCTAAGGCAAGCTACCGACAACCTACGACCACACGTACGACAACCTACAACAACCGAAGTCAACCTACGCCCACCCCCAACAAGCTTTGACCCTGTCGGCGACAACCGAAGACAATTCAGTCGCCGGTACCTGTCGCCGGTTGACGTAGGTTGACGTAAGTAGTCGCCAATGGAATTCACCGGTCAGCGCCCGGCGACAACCAACATCACCTGGCGAGAATCTACGTCATCATGGCGACAACCTACGACAGCACCTACATCAGGTGAAGACATGCTACGACAAGCCCACGGTCGCCGACTGTCGCCGAAAAGTTTTGAACATTTCAAAATCCAGTGGCAACAGGAAAAAAGCTACGACTCTTTGGGCGACCTCACGATCGTACAGGCAACACCCCGGCGAACGTGTGGCGACTGCTTAGTCACCGACAGTCGCCTAGACAATTGCCTAAGTGGGACAGGCCCTTAAGGCTGCAACTCTACTGCTGCGCCACCTTGCAGCCCCAAAAATTAAAGAGAACTGTTGCAAAAAAAATCACCCTCAGTTTCAGACGTGTTCCTTAATAAGCAGAGTTGGTACCCGTCAGCCGGGATACCTGTCAGTTAGCATGTCATAATATTAATTATCTGTTGCTATGCCGATGATTTTATAAGAGGCCATTCCCTGTTGCTGTGGTAAACAGGAAGCATTTAGTAGGAGTCAAACCTCCCACCTATAGTTCACTGATACCCATCTCTCCCACACAATTACTCACTCATGCAGTCAATCACGACGCCAATTCATACCATCACTTTTAATTCTGAAGCACACTTTTACAGTAACTTAGCAGAAGGTTACAGTGAAAACTACCAGTGGTATGTGCTAAGTTACTGAATGCGGTTTATATATTTAAGATATAAAATTTAGGGACTAGGTGATCTCTTTTTCCCTCTGTGAATAGCTTGCCCATATTGATTGAACAACAGGCTTAAGGGCCTGTCTCACTTGGGCGTCATTTGCGCATCACGCGAAGATTTTGTACATCCCAAAATCCTGGGGCGCCGCACACGACTGCGAGTCACTGCCTACGTCACTGTTTACGTGCTATATCTCTAAAGTCTAAAGTTTATAGGGGTCAGCTGCTGAAGACCGAGATAACGTTTCTTCTGAGAATGAATCTTAACTCTAAAGGACTGTAGATGCTCGGATGATTATATTCAAGGCCGAAATTCAAAATATTTTTTTATTTATAAAAAAATCAAAAGATATGGGGAAGGTGAGGTAGAGAGATGAACAATAACAAATTAACAATGAACAGCCAAACGGATGCAACAATTTTGTGTAGATGATCGACTATTCCTACTTCAATGTTCAAATGCTAATGGGGTGCTTTATTAAAAGTGAGTGTTGTGCAATAAAATACTACGTTTTAGTACATTTCCCCTCCATTTAGCTTTGAGCTATAATCTAACTTTTAATATATATTAGTAACAAAACCAACACGAATGGTCACCAATCAATTTTGTAACTATTGGGGAAAGTGCTCTTGATGTTAAACACAAATGCTTTGAGATTAGAGTGGTTTCATGTAGAGGTACATAAATCACAATTGAGGTAGAAAATGCTTTCATTCATTGTTTGATCAGATATTTAATACCGTGAATATGGTTTCATAAGTTCATACGTTATAGGAACAGAATTAGGGCATTCAGCCCATCAAGTCTACTCCACCATTCAATCATGGCTGATCGATCTTTCCTTCTCAATGCCATTCTCCTGCCTTCCCCCCATAACCCCTGACACCCTTACTATTCAACAGTTTGCCTTAAAAATATCTACTGACATGACTTCTACAGCCGTCTATGGCAATGAATGTCACAGATTTATCACCCTCTAACTAATGAAATTCCTCCTTATCTCCCTTCTATAGGTACATCCTTTTATTGAGGCAATGGCCTCTGGTTCTAGACTCTCCCTGTTGTTTCAGACAAAATATAAAGTATCTTGCCCCAAGATGCATTGGGAAATAAAAACACATTTCCACCAATGATTTTCTGGCACCCTTGGTTCCAGAGCCTTTCTGGATTGCCAGACCAACTGAGGTCATGGTCTCCGAGAGGAGTCCAATGGTACTAGAACGGTCTGCCTAGGCCGCCCAAGGGCAAAGATACCGACACGCAAAGCTGGCGTTGAAATTTGGCAATGTCAAAAAGTCAAAGTCAAAAGTCAAAAAGTCAAAAGAGTTTATTGTCCCGTGTCCCTGACAGGACAATGACATTCTTCCTTTGCTTCAGCGCAACAGAACATAGTAGGCATTGACTACAAAACACATCAGTGTGTCCATGTACCATTATATACGTAAATACACACATGAATGAATAAATTGATAAAGTGCAAATAACAGATAAAGGGGTATTAATGTTCAGAGTTTTGTCCGAGCCAAGTTTAATAGGCTGATGGCTGTGGGGAAGTAGCTATTCCTGAACCTGCTCGTTGCAGTCCTCAGGCTCCTGTACCTTCTACCTGAATGGGAACTGATATGCTGCCTTCCAGAGCCCCGACCGCAGGTGGCAAATTCGAATGACCGCTCGGCCGCAGAAGTCCAGCTGATGTTGAGATAGGCCGCCTCATCGGCCTGGGAGGCACTTTCGGGAGGGACTTCCGAGGGGAATTTCAAGTGCGCTCTTGTAATTTTGTCCGCATTAAAGGAAATTCGAAACAGTCAATAAATTGTTGGGTTAAAAATCATCAAAAGAGAACTTCAAAAAGATACACAATCAAAGCCCCGATGTTTCTCAAGCACGATTCCGCTTTAAATAAGCAAACAAGAGAGTGAGTTCAATTGAAACCCTGCTGTGTCTCAAGGACTGGTTTGTTTAGAGAATGGTATCTCATCAGTAATAATTGTACCAGTAACTAAAGCTAGTACATGAATCCAAGGCATCACCAGAAGCATGAAGGTGAAGATGAGAAGTCTTGGAATTTGAGTTTTGCTCCATTCTAACTGTTTCCCCACTTGGCTTGTGAACCCATTTATGTTATGTGAATCAATGAATTGATGGGGGCGGACCTCATTGAAACTTACTGAATAGCAAAAGGCCCGGATAGAGTGGATGCAGAGAGGATGTTTCCTCTAGTGTGAGAATCTAGGACCAGAGGGCACAGCCTCAGAATAAAAGGGCGTACCTTTAAAAAGGAGATGAGGAGGAATTTCTTTGGAGGGTGATGAATCTGTGCAATTCATTGACGCAGTCGGCTATGGAGGCCAAGTCATTGGATACTTTAGAGATTGATAGATTCTTGATTAGTGCGGGCATTAGGAGTTATGGGGAGAAGGCAGGAGAATGTGGTTGAGAGTGAAAGATAGATTGGCCATGATTGAATAGGCTTGATGGGACGAATGGCCTAATTCTGCTCCTATAACCCATGAACTTACGAACATATCAAGACAAAACCTGCAGTCCCATCTTCTCCTCTCCCAGTAACCCATCCTTCTCCTCTGCTCTTTCCCCTGAATGCAAGAGGATTGCAATAATCATTAACCTGCAGAGATCAGCCAGTTCCACCAGGAAAGAATGGCAAGGTAAAGCAAGGGCACTTTCCATTTCAAGAGGAACTGGCTATCTTCAGAATGAGATTTGCCACAGTCCAGTATGCAGGCTGCCAATAACCAGTACAGATAGTACTGACGTATCACCCATCATATTGTAAAGGGTTGTGGTTTGTACCTGCAACAGGTGACTCATTCACCTTGTGCCCACTTGGGAGCAGTATCGAAAAACTTGTTGAATAAATTAATTTAATTCACTTCCCACTAATAAAACATTTTAGCTTGCTGACCTTGAATTGCAAAGTGTGTATAACCATAACGGTAAAATACCAAATTACAATAGGGTAAACTAATAATTAAATTAGTTTTGTTCAAGTGGTTGGACACGAAGACAACTCAATTTTCAGTTTAATTAATGACGATTATTCTGAAGGTCAAGTGTCTCTCATGTTGATCAGCCTTTCTCAAAGGACAAGCAAAAGGTCTTGCAAATAATAGAATGACTAAAACACATTGCAAAACCTCCACTTGATAGTGCAAAATGTGCAGTTTCTATAGAACCAAGCATAACTGGTCCAACATAGCCCC
This sequence comes from Okamejei kenojei, assembly GCA_035221665.1. NCBI lineage: Eukaryota > Metazoa > Chordata > Chondrichthyes > Rajiformes > Rajidae > Okamejei > Okamejei kenojei. The sequence goes on along the minus strand of CM069145.1, from coordinate 34,055,891 downwards.
TCATATCAAATAATGGCTAATCGTTTCTGCACAAAATGCTTTGGACTATCGATCTATTTTTCCAAGCGAGGAGAATTGATCTACCAAAATGAAATGAAAGGTCACCATGGTTCTAGTGTTCATTTGTTCAGATGGAAGATCTGTGCAATGAATCACGGTGTGCTTGGAATTCGAGAAATTATTTCCCTCGATCTTGATATTTTCAACTACAAAATGCAAAATATTACTTGCTGTTACCTTATTCATTTTGTTGCCTCCAATAATTCATTTTGACATTGCCTGCTGTGAAAATCTAAAAACAAACCAGTCTTTGAGGGGCAAGAAATTCTCCCACTGAATTCTAAAACCAATCACTAAATTTTAGTACTTTAGTACTTTACTTTTTGAGATACAGTGTGAAAATGGGCCCTTCAGCCCACCGTGTTGGTGCCAACCAGCAATCACACTGTGATTATCCTGCACACTATAGACAATTTACAACTTGCAGAAGTAAATTAACTTACAAACCTGTATGTTTTTGGAATGTGGGAGGAAACTGGAACACCCGGAGAAAACCCACGTTGTCACAGGGAGAACATACAAACTCTGTTCAGACAGCACCCGTAGTCAGGTCCGAACCTAGGTACCTGGCCTTGTGGGGCAGCTACCCCACTGCTGCGCCACTGTGCTGCCCAAACTTTCTCTCTTTGCTGGCTGAATGGTTTCTAAAATTCGTTCTGGATGGTGCCACACTCTCTGAAATGGCCTGACACTTGTAGGCATCTCAAACCATGACATCTGCATAATATATATTTGTGTTTGTGAGGTTTCCAAATAACTGCTGCCCAAACATGTCTGAATTGAAAAGTTGAGAGCCGCTTTTCAGTTACTTCAAGGGGACCAGCGTTCCTGGTCCGTGAGACTAATCTTTATCATTGTTCCTGCTTCAGGAACAATGCCTAACGATCAGTTCTCACGCACCTTGCCTCACATCTCACCCACTTGTTTCAAATTGCTTTATAATACTGAGTGATAAGAGACCTGATGCCCTTCTACATCATTATTATTTCATTGCTTTATTACCAACTAATCCATGGTAATAAAGAAGCTGAAATGACTATATACATTGTGCTTCCCTCCAGCAACGTAAAGCCTGGTTGGCAGATAATTTAATCTCTGGTCTTAATTATTATATTCATGCTTGAATATTGCCTGCTAGCTGCAATGGGCACTATAGGCCTCAGTTGAAGATCCCAGAGATTAGCAGGAAGGATATGAATCGAGGGATAAAAGGCGTCTGAACAAGGAGTCAGAGTCATACGAATATGAAAAACTAATTGAAGAACGTTCGTCTCGAACAATTTGCACAGATATTGCAACACATTTTACAAATCAAATAAATTTGCAAAATTGATTATGCTAAAAATTATCAGTTTATGAGGTGGATAATTCATTGGACATACATTGTCTTTCAAATTAAGAGCAGGAGCACACAGATGATCAGCCCTTCAATTCTGCGCTGCCATTTAATAAGGTCCCGCTCATCAACTATCTGTGTATCTGTGACTTTAAAATATTCAGATTTTGCTGACATTGCACTTTGGGGAAGTATGTCCCAAAGACTCATGAACCTAAGAGATATAAAAAATTGCTTCATCTCTGTCGTAAATGGACAGCCCAGTCATTGCAAACGATGATCCCTGCTTCTAACTCCTCTCACTGTAGCATCCTCTTCACATCTCCATTTACTCCCCCTCACCTGTACCAACCTATCACTTGCCAGGTTTTGCCCCTGCCCATTACCTCTCTTCCGGCTTTCTGCCCCCTCCTATCAGCCTAAAGATGGGCTCCACCCGGAAAAGGTTGCCTGGTCATTCCCTCCACAGGTGCTGCCTGACCCGTTGAGTTCCTCCAGCACTTTGTATTTTGCTCAAAAATCCCAGCTGCTGCAGTGTTTTGTGTCTCTCCACATCCAAAACCTTGTAAAATCCCCATGGGATCATAGGTGTTTTAATTGTCCCCTCTCATACTTCTTATTCCCGTTGGATACAAGCCCAGACTGTCCAATTTACTCCATAAGACAACCAAGCCCTTACAGGCATTAGTCTAGTAATCCTTCTCTGTATTGCTTCTAATGTTTTGGTGTCCATTCTTGAACGAGGCAACAATACTGTACCCAGTACTCCTGATGTGATCCCACAAATATAACTGAAACATTCTGTGCAAATATTATGCTAGTTTGTAAGCACATAAGATGCCAATCACACAACCACAACATTGCAAATGATTAAATTGCAAAGGAATTGCCAAATGGACCAGAACTTCTAAAAATGTTCATTAACATTTGCCATCGTCTCAGACATGTTATGAAGTTTTATCATAAAACCATTGGGGAAATGTATACCTTCAAATATGAATAGAGAGTAACATGAAAGACTACAGATACACTGGAGGGATGTAAGTGAACTGTTTTCGCAACATGCTTGAATACAAAATGCACCAATTACTGCAAGTCAACGCAAACTTGTTTACATTGCTTCGAGATTCACTCCCTTGTGTCAGTGCTAAACCTGCTCCTGACTTCAGTGGAATGAATTAAGGGAGCAGAGGAGAGTGTGGCGGAGTTATTGTATTTACAATGTTATTCACCGTTGATAACACACAATATATTCTGCTTCCAAAATATGTTCCTTTGACTTCAGTGAAGCCAAGCTCCAGAATAAGACCTGAATGTCAGCGATTCCTTTATGTTGGATCCGACAGAGATGATCTACAACACCCATATAAACCTTCACGGCACATAGGAAAATATAACCCTTTCTGGCATTTTGGAAAGATGCCTCGAGCAGTATATTTAAATATCTAAGTTGAAGAAAGTCGGAAATATGCTTCAATGTTTATTCTGGAGACAGTGTTCAAATCCAAGCCCATACAATGAAACACTGTGCATCATATCTTCCCTTTGTTGTGGAAAATGCATGCCCCTCTAATCATTACCCTTGGATACCTTCATAGCGATGTAGCTGAACCTTGAGGCTACTAACGCTCACTGAATCAGATACCCGCGTTCAAACTGGACTATGGACAAAAGGACGGGTGATGTTTCAGATCGTGACCCTTCCCCAGCCAAGTCTGAAGAAGGGTTCTGACCTAAACCGTCACCCGTCCTTTTTTCTGCCTGACCCGCTGAGTGACTCCAGCACTTTGTGTCTATTTTTTTATAAACTAGCTCCTGCAGTTCCCTGTGTGTCCATTCCTGCTCTCGTTCTCTCGACAGCCATCATGAGAAGATTCCTAATACATGATGCTGTCATCCTCCTCATTATTGTCCCTGGGCATCAGGTTGATGGCTCTTGCTTCATTTGCACAGGTAATGAGATGTTTCAGTGCCTTGATGGTTATGATGCCCTGAAATCAAATTGCTTTTGCTATTATCTAAGAACCTGATTCCATTCAATGCAAACTTTCCCCAGTGATTTTTCCTCTTTTCAAAATTAACATAGGCTCGGTTTCAGGCACATTCCCCAAGTGATGAAGAAGTGATAAAGGAGGGAGTGTTAAAGAAGGAACTGCAGATGCTGGAGAATCGAGGGTTACACAAAAAGCTGGAGAAACTCAGCGGGTGCAGCAGCATCTAAGGAGCGAAGGAGATAGGCGACGTTTCGGGTCGAGACCCTTCTTCAGACTGGTCAGGGATCAGGGAAACGAGAGATATAGACGGTGGGTTACACAAAAAGCTGGAGAAACTCAGCGGGTGCAGCAGCATCTAAGGAGCGAAGGAGATAGGCAACGTTTCGGGTCGAGACCCTTCTTCAGACTGGTCAGGGATCAGGGAAACGAGAGATATAGACGGTGATGTGGAGAGATAAAGAACAATGAATGAAAGATATGCAAAAAAGTATCGATGATAAAGGGAACAAGCCATTGTAAGCTGTTTGTGGTGTGAAAATGAGAAGCTAGTACGACTAGGGTGGGGGAGGGAGATAGAGATAGAGAGAGAGAGGGAATGCCAGGGCCCGAGGGCTGAGGGAGAGGTGGAAAGGGGAGGAGACAGCAGGGGTTAAAGAATTGAGAAAATTCAATGTTCAAGCCCAAAGGATGCAGACTCCCCAAGCGGAATATGAGGTGCTGTTCCTCCAACTTGCGGTGTTGCTCACTCTAGCCATGGAGGAGGCAGGCCCAGGACCGAGAGGTCGGATACGGAATGGGAGGGGGAGTTGAAGTGCTGAGCCACCGGGAAGTCGGGTTGGTTTTTGCGGAGAGAAACGATCGCCAAGCCTTATATTCCGCTTGGTCTCACCTATAGAGGAGGGACTTGAGATTTGAGACTTGAGAGATACAGCATGGAAACAGGTCCTTCGACCCTTCTTTGGACTGATTGTTTGGGGATGGGGGGTGGAAAGAAAGCAGGAACTGTGCCGAGGGATTTTAAGTAGGAAAGAAGCAGATTTCTTGATGAGAGAAGGGTCTCGACCCGAAACGTCGCCTATCTCCTTCGCTCCTTAGATGGTGCTGCACCCGCTGAGTTTCTCCAGCTTTTTGTGTACCCTCGATTCTCCAGCATCTGCAGTTCCTTCTTTAACAACAACATTTCTTGATGAGATGTTGGGGCCATATCACCATGGACACAGTTCCTGCTTGGCAGCAACCTGCACGTTTACCCTTTTGTGATGGGTATACTCCAATGCTGTAACCCAGTGCTGTGCCCCAGTGCTGTACCCCAGTGCTGTGCCCCAGTGCTGTGCCCCAGTGCTGTACCCCATGACTGAAGTACCCCAGTGCTGTACCCCAGTGCTATACTCCAGTGCTGTACCCCAGTGCTATACCCATGACTGAAGTACCCCAGTGCTATACCCCAGTGCTGTACCCCAGTGCTATACTCCAGTGCTGTACCCCAGTGCTGTACCCATGACTGAAGTACCCCAGTGCTGTACCCCAGTGCTATACTCCAATGCTGTACCCCAGTGCTGTACCCCAGTGACTGAAGTACCCCAGTGCTGTACCTGTGACTGAAGTACCTCAGTGCTATACTCCAATGCTGTACCCCAGTGCTGTACCCCAGTGCTGTACCCCAGTGCTGTACCCCAGTGCTGTACCCCAGTGCTGTACCTGTGACTGAAGTACCTCAGTGCTATACTCCAATGCTGTACCCCAGTGCTGTACCCCAGTGCTGTACCCCAGTGCTGTACCCCAGTGCTGTACCTGTGACTGAAGTACCCCAGTGCTATACTCCAATGCTGTACCCCAGTGCTTTGCCCCAGTGCTGAACCCATGACTGAAGTACTCCAGTGCTGTACCCCAGTGCAGTACCCCATGGCTGTACCCATGACTGAAGTACCCCAGTGCTGTACCCCAGTGCTGTACCTGTGACTGAAGTACCCCAGTGCTATACTCCAATGCTGTACCCCAGTGCTTTGCCCCAGTGCTGTACCCATGACTGAAGTACCCCAGTGCTGTACCCCAGTGCTATACTCCAGTGCTGTACCCCAGTGCTGTACCCCAGTGCTATACTCCAATGCTGTACCCCAGTGCTGTACCTGTGACTGAAGTACCCCAGTGCTATACTCCAATGCTGTACCCCAGTGCTTTGCCCCAGTGCTGAACCCATGACTGAAGTACTCCAGTGCTGTATGCCAGTGCAGTGACTGGAATAGTGCAAGAGCCTGGAGCTTTGTTCTGGGAGTAAAGGCTGACTCTCACCCAGTCATGCGACAAGCACCAGACATCACCCCCCTCCTGGTGTCCCTGGCTATTATAGTTTAACACGATTAACTTGATGCCCTTGGAAATCCAGCTCAGGGGCAATGAATGAGGAAGGACCATAAACATTAGCCTCACCACTGATGTCTTGTGCATTAGCGAATAATGAAACAGGAGTTGACATTAATAGAAATAAGATTTGTGACTGATGTCAGCGGAAAGTTTTTGATTAATGTAAATACAGTTTGATGAGTGAATCTCTTTTGGTTCATTATTTTATGAACAGAATCATACAACAAGCAGGCCCTTGCTTATGGTGCCTGTGCTAACATCAGCCATGTTAGGGAGGATTGAAAATAATAACCTGTAGCCTTTTGCTTCATTTTACATTTATTGGAGGGGTTTGTGTCATTTAAAGGCATCCAACATTTATTCACCCTCTGTATGACTGTACTTCCCATGGGCAGCAGGAAGATGTATATCAGTATTAGAGGAAGCCTTGAAGCTGCAAGGGTCCAAGGTTGCTCTAGATACATCATGAATTATCAGGTGGAAACAAGGAACTGCAGATACTGGTTAATAAACAAAAGGACACAAACTGATGGAGTAACTCAGGGTCCCGAAGTGAAATGTCACATGCCCATGTCCTCCAGAGATGCTGCCTGACCTGCTGAGTCACCCAGCACTTTGTGCGCTTTTAAGGAATTATCGGTTCAATAGTACTTTATCTTTCACAAATGAAACTGCACAGTGAAATTATTTTTGCATATTTACTCATGTGGGCACCATCCTGGTACTTGTGGACTCTAGACTGGAGCGACAGTGTGTACAAAGATTATAGCCCTAGCCTTCAACAATGTAGTTGAGGAATGAATGGAACTTTCTTCTACAAACTCAAATTGATTTTCAGTCAGTTGTGAAGCCTGAGTTTGATCGATCTTTGCTAACCGAGAGTATTGTGGGATTTTGGGAAAAGGCGAGAATATGGAATTAGGATATTGATCAGGCAAGATCTTGTTGAATGACGGAACAGACTCGAGGGAACTGGAGGGCCTACTCCTCCAAAATTCCCATGTTCCTGTTCACAGAAGGTGTGGATAAATCAAAATCAGAAGTGTCGTGTCCATTTTAAACGCAAGCTTGGCTCAGAGATCACAGTCCCAGCTCAGAGTTGGTACAATCCCAGTCTTAAGGCTTGAACTCACAACTTGAGGTGATACTTTGATGAAGTAATGAAGACCTACCCCACAGTGGGCTGGTGTCGACTATTGTTTGTCCTGTCATTCGGAGAATCCTTCTTCCCTGTTGGGTGAATGTATGGATAGCATGGCACCATTTCAATGGAAAGCAGGAAGTACAGGTGCCTTTTGACTTTACTTTAGAGATTCAGAGTGGAAATAGGCCCGTCGGCCCACTGGGTCCGCACCAACATACACTAACACTATCCTCCACACACAAGGGGCAGTTTTTACCAAAGCCAATTAACCTGAAAACTTGGTGGAATTGAGTGTGGGATGAAATTGGAGAAAACTGAGAAACTGGAGAAAACCCACATGGTCACAGAGAGAACATACAAACTCCATACAGACAGCAGCTATAGTCAGGATCGAACCCAGGCCTCTGGTGCTGTAAGGCAGCAACTCTACCACTGTGCCACTTTGTCACCTCACGTAGACACAGCGGTTGAGCTGTTACCACAGATAAGTATAAATATCTCCATGTCAATCCTTGTTATTACACTTACAAAATACTTTGTGTCTTCTTTGTAAACCAGCATCTGCAGTTTCTTTTGTCTTTTCCCTATGTTGGAGACCTTCAAACTATCTTTAATCACTTTGCTGGACTATATCCTGCACTAAACGTTATACCTTTTATCCTATATCTGTACACAGAAGATGGCTTGATTATAATAATGTAGTCTTTTTGCTGACTGGATGGCTCACAACAAAAACGCTTGTCACCGTACCTGGTACACATGATAATAATAAACAAAACTGTTCTATATCTCTCTATATCTCTCATTTCCCTTTCCCTTGACTCTCAGTCTGAAGAAAGGTTTATATCCGGAACATCACCCATTTCTTTTCTCCTGTGATTCTGCCTGACCTGCTGAGTCACTCCAGCTTTTTGTGTCTAGCCAAATGTTATTATCCATCAGATTGGGAAGGGGCAGGAAGGGGGAGGGTAGCAGGTATTGGAATGGAAGCACCTCCAGTTTATTCTGACCACATTAATTTAAATGATAACAGAATTAACTCTTCATTGAAGTAGTGGCGCATCAAATGGATGTGAATGTCCCTCCTTTCCAGCTCCACTTTCTGCATGAAGAGGTTGCTATTTTATAAATTGTATCATTTTATCTGGATGATAAAATCTCAGTTGCCCTGTATGAAATATCAATAATGTCATAAAGCCTTGACTAATTCCAATTCCTTTGTACAGATATCCCCACATTTCTTTTTCCGGTAACGTTCTTTGTCCTGAGAATGTCACAATCCATGGGTGGAATACTTAGCTGATCATGACTCATCTGTGAATAAGGTATCTACTGTGACAATGTGCTTTTGCTCAACAATTACTTTCAGATCCTGAATCTTGCAGAACACAATATCCATTTCACTTAATGCCATCTGCGCTCATCCAATTAAATGTATTTGGAGAGGCGAGAGAAGTGAAAGCTGTTCTCCTGCGAGGGGAAGGTAAAAGAATGAATGGGGAATATCAAGAGTGTTTTATTGTCATGTGTCCCAGATAGAACAATGAAATTTGTACTTGCTGCAGCACAACAGAATATGTAAACATAATAACACTGTAAACAATATGATAAACAAGAGAGAAAAAAAATTCAGTACACACGCACATATATATATACACACACAAACACACATACTCAAAAAGCAAACAATAGTAGTGCAATAATAATAATAATAGTCTATTGTAATTAAGAGCTTATTTGAGGTTGTAGTGTTTAATAGTCTGATGGCTGTGGCGAAGATATACCTAAACATGGACGCTACAGTTTTCAGGCTCCTGTACCTTCTTCCCGATGGCAGTGTTGAAATACGTGTATGGCCAGTATGGCCAGGATGGTGTGGGTCTTTGATGATGTTCTCCACCTTTTTGAGGCAGCGATCCCAATAAATCCCGTTGGTGGGGAAGTCAGAGCCGGTGATGGACTGGGTAGTGTTCACAACTTTTCCTGCCTTTTCCGCTCCCGGAGTTCAATTTGCCGAACCAGGCAGTGGTGCAACCAGTCAATATGCTCTCTACTGTACACCTGTAGAAGTTCAAGAGAATCCTCTCTGACACATCAAAACTCCGTAATCTTCTCAGGAAGAACAGGCGTTGATGTGCTTTATTTATAATTACATCATTGTGCTGGGTCCAGGAAAGATCTTCGGAAATATGCACGCCCAGGAATTTGAAGTTTTTGACTCTCTCCACCATCGTCTGGTTGATATGAACAGGATTGTGGGTCCTCATCCTTCCCCTACCAAAGTCCACAAACAGTTCCTTGGTTTTACTGCTATTGAGAGCCAGTTTGTTGTGCTGGCACCATTTGGTTAATCGATCGATCTCACTTCCATACTCTGACTCATCACCATCTGTAATTCGTCCAACAACGGTGGTGTCATCAGCAAACTTGAAGATGGAGTTCACACTGTGTCCATACACACAGTCATGAGTATAGAGTGAGCAGAGTAGAGGGCTGAGCAGGCAGCCTTGAGCTGCTCCCGTACTGATTGTTAATGAGGAAGAAGTATTTTTGCCATTCGAACAGACTGTGGTCTGTGGATGAGGAAGTCGAGGATCCAATTGCAGAGTGATGAGCAGAGACCCAGTTCCGTGAGCTTGGTAACCAGCATTTTTTTAATCAAAAATATTTATTCAAATATTAAAATAATATATACAGTACAGTAAAAAAAACAAAAAAGAACCCACCACCATAATACATGGCAAACGATAAACTATTATACAACTATCTTGCCCTCCTTGTCAAGGATGCATTCAACCCCCCCGCGGTACCCAGATGTCCCGTAAATCTCCCAGGGCCTGGTAACCAGCATGGAGGGTATGATGGTATTGAATGCCGAGCTGTAGTCTATAAACAACAGTCTGACAACAGGTGTTTTTATTGTCCAAGAGGTCCAGTGCGGAGTGGAGTGCCAGTGAGATCGCATCCTCCATTGACCTGTTGTGACGGTAGGCGAACTGTAATGGGTCGAGGTTCTTGTTGAGGTAGGGGTTGATATGCACCATAACCAACCTCTCAAAGCACTTCTTCACCACGGACATTAGTGCTACTGGTCGATTGTCGTTGAGGCACGTCACCTTACTCATCTTGGGCACCGGTGTTACTGATGCCCTCTTAGAGCAGGTGGGAACCTCAATAATGAGAGGTTGAAAATGTTAAATTCCAATTGGGGTTGGACAGAAAACAATAAGGGTGAGCGTCGTAAAATTCTACATAGATGATGGGGGATAAAGATGTTGAAACCAGACTAAACTGTGAATTGAAAGTGAGGAAACTACAGAGTTGTGGGACCACAAGGAACTGCAGGTGCCATTGTTTTAAATACAAAAATACACAAAGTGCTGGAGTAAATCAGCAGGTCAGGCTGTATCTCTGGAGAACATAGATGGTTGAAGTTTCCAGGTCGGGACTTTTCTTCAGATTGACTGTGGTGGCAGGGGAGAAAGTTGGAAGAGAGATGGGGGCAAGACAAAGCCTGGCATGTATAGATGGATACAAGTGAGGTGGGTGAGGGTTGACAAGTGGAGCTGTTCCCAAACCATGATATGATGCATCCCATGCTGTTAGACCTGCATTTCTTGCGTTAAAGCAATGGCTATATTTTCTGAAGTGAGGCTGAACAGAAAAATATAGCCATTGCTTTCACGCAAGAAATGCAGGAATTCAATAATTCTGAACTACTTTAAATTGCCCCCGAGCCCCAGAAAGGCAAAATAAAAGAAGAAGGTTTGAACGCACCCTTGTTTCCAGGGCAGGAGTGAGGGGAAGCTTATCAAATCTTATTCTACAATGCAAACAATTCAACGTAACTTAGGCATTCAGGGAAAACCAAGATTAAACAGCCTGAATGCATTTACTGTTGCTCACTAAAATAAACTCTATAAGATTTACGTGCAAATTCCACCTTGTATCACATAATTCATGTCTATTTCATCTCTTTAAAACACATGAACTATAGCCAATTTTCTATGTTTTAATATGTCTATATATGTTATATATATGAACTTTAATATGGCTATTTGAAATATGGTTAGCTCAAAATTTTATTTTTAAATGTTGATGAATATTTTTTTAATTTCATTTCTTAATTGTGGATTCTTAATATTTATTTATGATCTCAGTAATAAATATAAAAAACAATATTTGAGACGAGGGATTTTATTTCAATGTTTCTTTACAATTATGCAAAGTGGGCAATACAGATATTTTGAAGGTAAATTGCTCCTGAAATAAAATAACTATCATATTTTTTTTGTGGTCATTTTATTCATACTAAACTATGTTTCTGTCCAGCCACTGCATTGATATAAATAAACCAAAAAATAAATTATGGTGCATTATCGCAGTGGTGAAGTTACTGAACTTCAGAGATCCAGTCCATTGAAGATAAACATAAACTGCTGGAGTAGCTCAGCGGGACAGACTGCATTTTATGTCTATCTCAGTGTAAATCAACATCTGCTGTTCCTTCCCACACATCCAGTCCATTGATCTAGATAGGGTACACAAAATGCTGGAGAAACTCAGCTGGTGCAGCAGCATCTGTGGAGCGAAGGAGATAGGTAACGTTTCGGGCCGAAAACCCTTCTTCAGACTATCAGATTGATCTAGATATATGGGTTTGAATCCCATTTAATGACCCAGGCCACTGTACCATTCTACCAACAATAGAGAGCAGTCCTGAACTACAATCTACCTCATTGGAGACCCTCGGACTATCTTTGAACTGACTTTGATCGGAATCAAACTTGAATGGTGATATTCCTTCTTTCCTTCAATGAACAAGTAAGACATTGTCTTGCTCCAGTATCTCATTGGATATTCCATCCATTTTGTAGCTCTTTGATGAAACAGGTAAGTGATTGTCTATCTAAGTTCATATATAGAACACAGGACAGTACAGCATGGGAAGATCGTGTCATAAGATCATAAGTGATAGGAGTAGAATTAGGCCATTCGACCCATCAAGTCTACTCCGCCATTCAATCATGGCTGATCTCTCTCTCCTTCCTAACCTCATTCTCCTGCTTTCTGACACCTGAACAGGCCCTTCAACCCACAAAGTCTGTGCTGAACATGATGCCAAGATAAAATAATCCCTTTTGACTGCACATGATCCAAATCCCTCCATAAGCTGCATATTAACATGTCTATCTAAAAGCCTCTTAAATGCAGTTTTCGCCCAACTGATGAATATTTCCAGCATTTTATGTTTTTATTTGTGAAAAGACATTAATCCATTTGAGTGGATGATGCACATGATTCTCCAAAGAAAATCCAACCATTAATATTGCGTTCTTGTTACAACAATGAACCAATGCTGCTCGCATGGTAACTATCCACCCCCCCCCCCCGCTCTCATTTCTTCTTGCCAGTGTAGGTTCAGCCTCAACAGTGCAGAAGATTTTAATAATTCCACATAATGATATATACATCGATAATCCAACCATTATTCAAAATTAAACCCAACTTTTCCTTGAGCCATAATTAGTTTCCACAGCAAACAACTCTCTATAGGAAATGTACAAAATAGAAAATGTCACATGTTGCTCGGTACAGGTGACTAAAAACTAAACTAAAATAAAATCCATATTGCTATATTGATTTAAGAGATGTTCAGCTGACATTGGGATATCATTAGGAATAACAGGTTGAATGGCCTCAGTCCATGTTGAATTGATATATAACCTGTACTAGATTCCTCAACTATATACTTAAATGTGCTTTATATGACAAATTATTTTATTTTTTTAAATAAGGTTATTCTGAAATTCTAATTTTAGATATTTGGGTTTGCTATCCGGCTGACTAAGCCTTTAAATTAAAAAATGCATTTTTGTTCTTTTGGACTTCTGAATTGGTATTTTTCCACTGTGCTAAATCATTTCCATTTGTTCTTCCAAGCATTGATCATAATAAAAGTTTTAATGACACACAAATGAGGTACATCAAGCAAAAAGGACAAAAGTGCTATTATTTTCTCCTTTATCTGTTCCGATTGCAGGAAATATTATCTTTGTTAATTATGTTAGCTTTATAATGTTTGAAAGTACATTGTGGGAAGGTAGCTTACCTCTTCTCTGAGTCACAACTACACGTCCTTCTCCGACTGAAACTGGCGAGCTTAGTGATGTGGTTGTAACTTGGAGCAAGTCCATCAACACTTGTTAATTAACTTCACTGATTGGCACTTCAGTAGAACACTCTGCAAGGACTTGATTTGATTAATTAAAAGAGTAAAAATAATAAAAGTTTCACTTCATGCATCCAAGCTGAAAATCAGGTCACATTTGCAAAATCAGATATGCGTTTACCGTACAATACTTTCTTCAGTACTTTTTCAAGATTGTGGTAGGGAGAGGCAAAAGTACAGGCAGAGTTACCCCAGTTTAGGAGTTATTGGATGCCTGAAATAAGTAACAAAGCAAGGGAATTTTTGAAAGAAAAACAGTAGGACAACATATTGCCCATTGAGTTATTCCTGCACTTTGTGTCTTTTTTTGTAAATCAGCATCTGCAGTCAAGAAGGGTTCCGACCCGAAACAATCCTTTCCTCCTACGATGCTGCCTGACCCACCAAGTTACTCCAGCATTTTGTGCGTATCTGCAGTACCATTATTCTACCCAATAATTAATTGATTGATTGATTGTTTGAGCGATCGATTGATTGATGGATTGATTGAATATAGTATGGAAACGGGTCCTTTGACCCACCGAGTTTACACTGGTGATCAAGCACCGGTTCACATGGATTCTGTGTTATCCCACTTTTTCACCCACTCCCTATACATGAGGGGCAATTTACATCAGCCATTTAATCTACAAGCCCGCACGTCTTTGGGATGTGGGAGGAAACCAGATCATCTTGAGAAAATCTACGAGGTCACAGGAAGAATGTGCAAGCTCTGCACAGATGGCACCCGTTGTCGGAATCAAGCTTGGGTCTCTGGAGTTGTGAGTCAACAATTCTGCTAGCTGCACCACTGTTCCAAACATATTAGATGAAAGATTAATTACACTTCCTGGAATGGTTATCAGCAAACAGTAAACCTGCCCATGTGATGGATGGTGTAAGAAGAAACTGCAGAGGTATGTTCTCATGTACAACTAGAGTATGGGGTGATCGCTAGTCGGCGTGGACTCGGTGGGCCGAAAGACCTGTTTCACACCGTATCTCCAAATTAAACTAAAGTTCACCAGCAGTTTGCCTTTATCTGTTCCTTATGTTGCTGCTTACATACAGGGGGGTTGCACGTAAGGTAATCTGGGTCGGAGCAGCTCAATCCATCTGGAGGACATGGCAGCTTCCAGCATACATATTGTATACAAATTCACCAACTGTAATCATACAGTTAACATATGAAATGCGTGCTTTCTTACCTGTTAAAAACCGCCAAAATGGTGAATTTGTGTGATGTAAATAATTGTGGAGGGTGATTGTGCGCTCTGAACCAAATGCTCTAGTGGTGCAGCCCAAATATGCTTAAACATTACTGGCCCAATATATCGGCTCAATACTTCAGACAGCCAACTTTGTCTGAACTTACTCAATCCAGAGCCTATCCCATTACTCGGCTCAATATCGGCTTAATTCTACAGACAGCCTACTTAAGGGCCTGTTGCACTTACGCATCCTTGGCTCACAAATTACGAGACCTCGGCGGGGCTGGTCCCACTTAGAAATGCGGAGGGGTATGGAGTTGTGCGGGGCTGGTTCCGACATCGCGCAGGGCTCCAAAATTCTTGCGGTGAATGAAATCTTCGCGCGGCAACAGCCTGTCGCGGAACTGACGGCCAAAGTGGGACAGGCCCAAGACCCTGGCACGATGCAACGTATCACCTGCAACAGCAGCAGAAGCAGGCAAACGATCGCCGAACGCGGCCTGGGGCTCAGGGCCATTGCAGTCTGGATCCGCCCCCACTTCTACTCCCACAGCGGGGCCAAGAAAATTGAAGATAGACACAAAATGCAGGAGTAACTCAGCGGGACCGGCAGCATCTCTGGAGAGAAGCAATGGGTGAAGTTTCAGGTCAAGACCCTTCTTTACAGACTGAAGAAGAGTCTCGACATGAAATGTCACCCATTCCTTCTCTCCAGAGATGCTGCCGGTCCAGCTGAGTTACTCCAGCTTTGTGTCCATCTTCAAATGACGTCACGCGCTCCAGATGGCTGTGCGTATGCATGTAATTGCGCCCAACCTTCGCTCGACTGTCTCGGTTCAACGCGACCATGATGTCGCGTAATTTACGTGCCAAGGACATGTAAGTGGGACAGGCCCTTTAGCCTGAGTCAACAATCCCAAAAATTGTCTTACCTTGCATTGTCTGTTCTGAAAGATCTTGGCAGGAACCAGATCACTTCGGACGAAGGACAACAATGTTCTTGGGTACTCTTAGGAGTTCAGACTCAAGGGGTCTGATAGTGCACTTTCTTCCCCCTTGGAGACCCCAGCCAAACTATAGTCTCTTACTCAGTCTTCAGCGATTGTTTCCAGCAAGAGCTGCCGACTACGCCAATGTTGAGGCCCAAATATGCTTAAACAGACAAAAACGCAAATAAAATCAGTGACCAAGCAATACAATCTTTATTTCGCCAGGCAGGTGTGGTAAAACTCTTAACAGTATGCAGATTAAAGACTCTACAGAGTTTTCATCCCCACACAAAGGGTCAGTGATCTAATTACATATATCTACTCCAGTAACTAACAATTCAGCAATACCTTATCTACAGATCATAGCACAGCCTCTTGCTTCTTAAGATTGACAGATCCTTAAGAATGACAGCTTCTTAAGATTGACAGGTTTTTCTGACTGATGTAGGGTTAGCCATATATGGTTATATGAGAAGGCTATATTTCTGCAGAACAAGCATTTTATTTTTTTCTACATATGATGCACATTATAATCTTATAGTCTAAATTCTCTCTCAATGTTTACATTGTAGAGGAGACATTCATGAAGCTGTGCTTGTTATCTCGCTTATGTTATTGGAAAGGGAACATCAACAGTGCTAGCTTTGTTTGTGTACTGAAAGCAAAGGTTAGTGCTTTTTTGCTAGCTTTGCAATTTAATAGAAGAAGGTTAAAGCTTGTCTTAGTCTCAGCGGAATCCATTTTGTGAGTTTAAATCATTATTAACTTCCACATTCCTTCGTCTTTATTAGTTTATGATAATATTCGCAATCCCCGGGTAGGTACATAATGGGCGCAAGCAATTAATAATAAAAATCAGAGCAATGATTACTAAAACGATAGAGTGTAATATAGTATTCCAAAGTCTATCAAGCCAACTGAATGGCCAGCATCTCCCATTTACGTAATTGTACCCTTGCATGTCACTGTCAACCTTATGGATTTTATCAATTTCTTGGAAAATGTGGGCAGCAAGGTCGGTGATATTGGTAGTCTCATCGGGGATATAAGTGCCACATTCACGGTTTTTAATAGCACAGGTGCCTCCTTTTTCTGCCCAGATAAAGTCCAATGCCATGTGATTTTGTAAGGCCATAGTGCGGATGGCAACCATCTCTGCTGTAAAAGACGTCATGGCCTTATTTACATCTGTTAAGGCACTAGCAGTTGCATTTGCCAACGTCTCCATGGCGGAGGCCATATTGATCAATTCTCGAGAGGCACGAGCAGTCCCCCAGAATGGGAAGGCAATCATCCAAAATCGTTCTGATTCTGATTTGCCCCGTCTTGTTCTTAAGGGAAGGGGCAATTCGATTAGTTGTTGCACCATACGCATGTGGGGAAAGACATAAGCCAGATAGCAGCATCCTCTCCAGTTGTGGTTCTTACCCAACCTCATGTCAAAAGTATGCCCATGATCCACATACAAAGTGTGTTCCATTTACTGGTCATGGTGGTCTCATAATAGAGAATGGGAGGTTAAAGTGCAAGCACTGTTTCCCAAATACATTCCTTTTCCTTTGTCGTTACAATGACAGGTGCCATTTACAGAGGTATGGGGATTGCTTGCTAGTTTCAGCTGGGGAATTTTCCAACTTTTGGTCTCATCTTTCTTCCAACCTGATTTAAATAGGGGAGTGTATCATCCTTTAAAATCGTTATCCACAATTTTCCCACCATTTGTCCTTCTTGTGTTCTCCCTGTACCTGCTAGCAGAAGTTCCATTGTGAAAGCAGTATACGGCCATAACTTTGGTCTGGTTTACGGGTATTGTTACCAATGGTATGCCTCCCCCGCTGTTGTGGGAAATGTAGGTGCACACCTAACAGTTACTACCATTCCCCCTTCGAGCAAACTCATAGCTCATGGCCAAAAAGGTACTAGTCCAAGGATTAGGGAGGCATGTATATAATTCAGTTCAGTGCATTCACGGCTGGTTTTAACAAGATACTGTAAATACTGGCCTTTTTATTTGTGCGTATGGCTTCCTTTTACCTCCAGTCTTGCAGGAGGACATCCAAGTTCATAATTCCTTTTTCCAGTTTCCAGTTTCCAATTATTTTGCAATAAGTTAGGTGTATCCAACGAGGATCATTTTCGACCTTCACTGTAGCTAGGTGTAGTCAGTTACACTGGGAAGGGCTCCTTCCACTATTCTCCTAATTTCCTCCATTCCCAATTTCTTATCTGTTCGTGATCTCCTGGTTTAAAGGATTCGCCGTTATGGTCTGCTGATAGTGGTTTCTGCGTTTCTCTGGTTCAGTAGTTTCTGTAAGACTAACAAGGTTCTGGTCAATTGCTGAGTATATGTAATTAATTCACACTAAGGTCCTTTACAGTCTCAGTCAAGGCTTTACGTAAACTCTTAAACTACTTACAAGGCAGACACTTAAAAATAGGTCATTATAAAGAAAAAAACAATTTTAAATTTATTCCGAATTCTCATCCAACACCTTAATCTGAATTTCACATGGCCAGTGAGTAATTCAGATCGCTCTTGAATTCAATTCAAAAGGTAAAAAATAGGAAGAAATCATCATTAAAATACCGACATGGTCACCAATCCTAAAGCCAGGTTATGCAGTGAAGAAAATGCTGAGCTACATCCCCGGTTTAATAAAAGTTGAGAAGACAGAGAATACACAGTTAATTTCCACATAGATAACCAATATATTTCCAAAGAGCAAAGGAAAAGAAAATAACTTTGTCCCAGGCTCAATGCCAATACAGCTGTAACTTCTTAAAGATACACCACTTTTTAAAACACATGAGATTCTACAAAGATTTATCATGTAAATGAGCAAGCTCATTCAATGACTTCCTATTTCATCTTAATTGTATGATTAATTCAACATTCACCCAGAACTAGTTCCACAAACAAGTAACAGTCTTTAAACTCATTCACTCTACACCTTCTTTTATGTGCCATTTGCTCACAAATTTCCACACCTCATGCAATATGCTAAATCTCAGATATTCACACACGTTAAAGCAATAAAACTCTCACTCAAGAGTAAAACACAGTTATGTACTCCTCAAGGAAATCATGCAAAACTCTTAAACTTTGAAACACACAAAAATGAGAAATTTACATTTTAATATAAGATTTTCTCAGGCAAAGGCACTATGTCTTGTGCTGTTGTGTTGCTAACCTTGACCAAAATAGCTTTGGAGAATTATAAAATAGAAGCCATATACTTCATAAATATAATTTAACAAAAACAATAAGATAGTAGACAAGATTCATATATATATAGGCTGTATCAGAGGAAAATGTTATTTGTCAGCCAGACATTTACCAAAAATGTTCATACTTGTTCATAAATACAACACATTCTGAAGAACGGTTTCAACCCAAAACATACTCTGGATTCTCTCTCTCGCTCTTAGACACGAGTCATTTCATTAAAAGCTTCAGTGTAAGGTATTTTCCACATTCCCTTCCCTCCTTATCAAGACAAATTTAATATGAAAGTTGCAGGAAAGCATAATTATGTAATAAAATTTCTCAGCACCTCCTGCATCCCCCTTAAAATTTCTCAGCTCCTCCTGCATCCCCCAGTCTGAAGAAGGGTTTTGGCCAGAAACGTTGCCTATCTCCTTTGCTCCATAGATGCTGCTGCACCCGCTGAGTTTCTCCAAATTGTCTTGATTTACATTTTACACAGAAGCCAAATTGAAGCACATTGTTGCTGTTTCTTTACAATTCTCAACAATCCTCGCAACATAATTAACTAACTTTACATTCACTTAATTGAAATAGCCGTTATGTCTACTAGAATCTTTGGTTCTGTGGGGACCAATGTGCAGAATTCGTAATCTGCGGTGTGGGCCATAATGTCAGCGGGAGACTTTGTTGTGGCCACTTGTATGGGCATTGCACTTAATAATGGCCAGTTGTTCTGTAAGGCATGCAGTAGCTGGTGCAGTAGCAAGCGCTGTTTTTAGGTTACGAAAGTCTTTGTCTTATTGGAGTGAGAGAGTAAAGCCCCTGTCCCACTTAGGAAACCTGAACAGAAACCTCTGGAGACCTTGTGCTCCACTCAAGGTTTCCGTGAGGTTCCCGGAGGTTTTGATCACTCTCCCTAATAGTCGACAGTGGTTTCCGCATAGTCGAGGCTTCTTCTATGTTCCTGTGATTATTTCAACAAATTCAAAACTGGCCTTGACTAAAAATAGGTTGCCGTTTGGTCGAAGCCAGTGGAGTAGGGTTGCTATTTACTTACAGGCAGTCGAAGGCAATCTCCTTCGCTGACCGTCCATTTTGATAGGCTCATTGGAGTTTTCAGCAAAGATCATTCCTATAGGATCTTTGGTTTTCAGGACCTAGATCCGCCAGAAGGTAAAATGCCTGCTAACTTGATTAAACTTCTTACAACTGTCTCCATTCCTTCTCCCCCCCCCCCCCCCCCCCCCCCCCCCCCCCCCTTCTCTCCCCATCTCTCTCTTTCTCTCTCCCCTTCTCTTCCCCTTCCCTCTCCCCTTCTCTGTCCTTCTCTCCCCTTCTTTCCTCTTCTCTCCCTCCCTCCAGCGCTAAATGACTTACCGTGCTCTGTGGCAGCCGTTTACCTTCCTCTTCATCGTGCAGACAGCGCTCCTCCGCTATCCCTGGCCCCCATCTTCGCTGTGTGTGTGTGTGTGTGTGTGTGTGTGTGTGTGTGTGTGTGTGTGTGTGTGTGTGTGTGTGTGTGTGTGTGTGTGTGTGTGTGTGTGTGTGTGTGTGTGTGTGTGTGTGTGTGTGGTCGGTTGCTAAGATCCTGTGGGATCTTTGGTCAGTTGATGCAGCTCACGCTTTGGTTGAGGCTTTCCAGGCGAGTGACCAAAACCTCTGGTGACTCATGGAAACCTTGGGTGGGGCGCAAGGTCACCAGAGGTTTCCGTTCAGGTTTCCTAAGTGGGACAGGGGCATTAGAGAGAATTGCTGTTGTGCCCTGGCAGACACCAATGTATCCACTGCCTGTAGAAATTAACCAAGCCCAGAAATGGGGTTGGTCCGATTTCCTGTCATACAGGGTCTTGCCACACCTCACACTTGCCCGATTACTTTCCCTTCTCTCTCCACCAGGGAGACAAGCTCTGTTTTTCAAACAGGTCAGAGTCTTTTGTTTCAAGTTTGTTTTAAACTGTACCGACAGTTGACTACAAAATGTTACAGTTCTTGGGGCAAAAGTGAGCAGCCTAGATTCTTGCAGGGTAGTTAAGGTACAGTGCCTCGAAAGCCATCAGCTCGACATCCTGCTTTATCTTTTCAATCTTCTTTTTCATCTGTTTCTCTTTCCTGGTGCTCAGTGTTGTTTAACTCTCTCTCACTGCTCTTCCTCTTCTGCCTTTAGCCCTCTCCCTTCTTCTTCCTCATCTTTCTTATCAGTTCTTCCTTCTTCTAGGGGTGATCTTCCCTATAGGCGTACTGGAACCCCTTCCTCTTCACGGGGTCTGAGTGTCGTAGCTCCTGCTGTTAGTGACTAGTGGCCAGGGCATGAGGGAGGTAGTCTACACTATTTCCAATTGCATCTCTCCCCGAATTTGCTTCTTATCCCCCCCTCTCTCCGTAAACAAAGTTGCTATGTCAGACAAGGGTTCCCAGGGATATTTTGCTTATGTTTCCATTTTTACATACCAATTGTTTAATATTATGTTAGCCAACCATATTCCCTCTTTTTTTTATAAACGGTATCTTTACGTTTTCCCTGGATCCAAATAAACACACGTTGTACCGAAGCTCCCACGTACCGCATATTCCGAAGCACCCGTAACGAAACTCCCACTTATACTGAAGTTCTCACATACCTCTTATCCCGAGCCTAGCCCATTACTGGCCCAATATATCGGCTTAATAATTCAGACAGCCAACTTATTCTGAACGTACTCAATCCAGAGCCTATCCCATTACTCGGCTCTATATCGGCTTAATACTACAGACAGCCTACTTAGTCTGAGTCAACAATCCCACAAATTGTCTTGCCTTGCGTTGTCTGTTCTGAAAGATCTTGGCAGGAACCAGATCACTTCGGACGAAGGACAACAGTGTTCCCAGGTACTCTGAAGAATTCAGACTCAAGTGGTCTGATAGTGCACTCTTCTTCCTTTAGCTATCCTCCTGTGGATTGGAGGATAGCTAATCTTATCCCACTTTTCAAGAAAGAAGCGAGAGAGAAAACGGGGAATTACAGACCAGTTAGCCTAACTTAGGTGGTGGGAAAGACGCTGGAGTCAATTATTAAAGAGATAATAATGGGGCATTTGGATAGCAGCAAAAGGATTAGTCCAAGTCAACATGGATTTATGAAAGGAAAATCATGCTTGACTAATCTTCTTGAATTTTTTGAGGATGTGACAAGTAAAATGGAGCCAGTGGATGTAGTGTATCTAGACTTTCAGAAAGCCTTTGATAAGGTCCCGCACGGGAGACTGGTGATTAAAATTAGAGCACATGATATTGGGGGTCTCCTCGCTCCTGGGTAGCAGCCAGTGCGGGGACCGAGGGCGGGGAGAGGCTGCACCAGGTAGGTCCGGGAGTGGGGAGTGTACCCTCGGCCTCTCCCTCTCCCTCCCCCAGCTCCAGGACGCCCACTGCATCCCCCCACCCGAAGGGCTGATTCTATTCAGTTGGTCACGGGGGGGGGGGGGGGGGGGGGGGGGGGGGTGCACAGCCGGTGACTCTGGGGTGGACAGAGGGTCCAGACCGTCCCCAACTCTGCTGCAGCCGGTTTTTCATCCCCGTGTGTCCGCTGATCAGAGCCGAGGCTCCATTCCACCCGGTCTCATGTGTGGGCGCTGCCGACCCATAGCCCGTGACAGTGTGGCCCCAGGGGGAGAGTGCGGGCCCGAGGGATACGCTCCTTCGGCCGCTTACACCTTGGTACTCGTGTTCAGAGCAAAGAAACTAGTGTGGAAGTTAATAATGATTTAAACTCACAAAATGGATTCCGCTGAAATTAAGACGTGCTTTAACTATCTTCTATTAGAGCAATAAAGTAGTAAACTTTGCTTTCAGTACACTAACAAAGCTAGAAGACTGTTGATGTTCCCTTTCCAATAACATAAGCGAGATAACAAGCACAGGTTCATGAATATCTCCTCTACAATGTAAACATTGAGAGAGAATTCAGACTATAAGATTATAATGTGCGGCATCCCCCCGTGGGCCACACTGTCACGGGCTGTGGGTCGGCAGCGCCCACACATGGGACCGGGTGGAAGGGAGCCTCGGCTCTGATCAGCGGACACACGGGGATACAAAACCGGCTGCAACAGAGTTGGGGACGGTCTGGTCCCTCTGTCCACCCCAGAGTCACCAGCCGTGCTGCACCGGCACCCCCCCCCCCCCGTGACCAACTGAATGGAATCAGCCCTTCAGGTGGGGGGATGCAGTGGGCGTCCTGGAGCTGGGGGAGGGAGAGGGAGAGGCCGAGGGTACACTCCCCACTCCCGGACCTACCTGGTGCAGCCTCTCCCCGCCCCCGGTCCCCGCACCGGCTGCCACCCAGGAGCGAGGAGACCCTCAGCCTCTCCCTCCTGCTCCCTCGGCTCCAGGGATGCTCGCCCCCCCCCCACCCAACATAATCACCAACTTGCTGGAGAAGACTGCTGCGGTAGTTTACATCGAGAAAGATATAGAGATAGAGAGAGAGACAGAGGGAGAGAGAGACAGACAGACAGACAGAGGGAGAGACAGAGAGAGAGAAACTGAGAGAGAGAGAGCGAGAGAGAGAAACTGAGAGAGAGAGAGGGAGAGAGAGACAGACAGAGATAGGGTCAGAGACAGAGAGACAGAGAGACAGAGAGACAGAGAGACAGAGAGACAGACAGAGAGACAGACAGAGAGACAGACAGACAGACAGACAGACAGACAGACAGACAGACAGACAGACAGACAGACAGACAGACAGAGACATTACATTTATAGAACTGACATGTCTTTATTTTTTCCTACGGCCCACAAAAATGTGCCAAATATATAACAGTAATAGTAGAATAGTCGCAAAATTTTGAGATGTTAAAAATCAAGCCTGTAATTTATCCAATCAGATAAAGCATAAAAAAACCTTTAATTTTATACCTAATTCACTTTCATATCTTCAGTATTAAAATAGTTATGGTCATTTTCACTCGGAAATTAGCATCTTGTTCCATATTGCTTTTCCATTAACTTAACACAAAAGCTGTGATTGAGGGCAAGGGCCTTTAACACAGATATGTGTTCAAAATCCTCAATCATCCACTGTCAAGATAATCAAAATCATCATTTTTGCACAATCATGTCATAAGAACATCTAATTTTTTTGTATTTTGTGTAATTGTCTATTCATGATCAATATTTTCATACTAAATATCTGACTAAAATTTCTACAGTACAAAAAGATATTGTGGCCAAATTAACTTATTTCGCATCATCAGATTAAAATGAAATTTTAAATTAAAACACCAAAAACTAGATAAGATGTTAAATAAACATCCTACATCCTTTTGTTTTGTCCTGAACTTCAATCCGTGATTTTGAAGGCGTTGAAGTTGAGCCCCACTATCAAATCCAGCTATTAAATAGACCAGTTTATGGAAAAAAAATGCAAATGGGATGACTGAACGAGATTTTGTCTACGTCATAAGCTTGTCGTACGAGGAATTCCCTCCCTGACAACCAATGAAAAACCTGCATTTTACTCACCACCCCCACGGCCTCTCAAGTCGCACGCACAGGCACAGATCTAGATCGCCACTGATCGTGGGGATTGTAACGACGCTATATTATAATGTGGCCCTCATACTGAATAGTTTTGCGGCTCCTGAAACTAAGCTAAACAATCACAATCACAATAGTACGTTATTAGCCAAGTATGTTTTGCAACATACGAGGAATTTCATTTGCCAAGTCAGTCATACAAGTAAAAAGCAACGGAACACACAAAATACATTTTAACATAAACATCCACCACAGTGACTCCTCCACATGCCTCACTGTGATGGAAGGCGAAGAAAACGTTCAAATCTCTTCCCTTCTGTGCTCTCCCGCGGTCGGGGGCCTCGAGCCCTCTCTTGACTCCCGTAGCTAGCGGAGTTTTGCCCTCCACATCGGGAGGGATGTCAGCAACCCCGTGCCTAAACTAATATAGAGATTAAAGTTAAAAACTGCAAACATACCGCTGTTTGGCTACATCACTACTTTTGATTTCACAGTTCAATTTCCAGGGTATTGTGTGCTAGCCACATGAATATTATGTGGGAATAGCTTCATCCTCTTGTTTTCATGTTTCCTATTGTAAGCTTCCAACTTCTTGCAGCTCCTGACAATAACATAGGATGAAAGAACAGATACTGAAAAATCTGCAGCGTTTATTATATGGCTTGGATCAAAGAGTTTGGACAGAGAAACAGCATGCATTGATTTGATTTCTGAATAGCTTATGTTCTTGAAACAATTGCAGAATTTATGTTTAAAGAATGACTTATGTGAACATTCTTGAGTAAGACATTTGAGATTAAACATGAGATTAAAGGACTG
The DNA here is from genome assembly GCA_035221665.1 of Okamejei kenojei. Lineage (NCBI taxonomy): Eukaryota > Metazoa > Chordata > Chondrichthyes > Rajiformes > Rajidae > Okamejei > Okamejei kenojei. Next base: position 34,031,047 of record CM069145.1, on the reverse strand, counting down.
GTTTACCACGCAGGCCGATCCTTTACTGAAAGCAAACATTTCAAAGGCAATGTGGAACACTATAAACACAAAGAGCAAATAGACTGGAGTGAACTGGAGACACAAGAGACAGCAGATGCTGGAATCTTGAGCAACACACAAAAATTAGAGGGTCAGGCAGCATCTATGCAGGGAATAGACAGACAACTTTTAGACTTCAGACTTTAGAGAAACAGCATGGAAACAGACCCGTTGGCCCACCGAGACCGCGCTAACGAGCAATCCCTGTACATTAGCCTATCATACACACTAGGGACAATTTATAATTTTACCAAAGCCAATTAACCTACAAACCCATATGTCTGGGAGTGTGGGAGGAAACCGGAGCACCCAGAGAAAACCTACGCAGTCGCAGAGAGAATGTACAGACAGCACCCGTAGATACATGGATACATAGACAATACGTAGGCCACTCGGCCCTTCAAACCATTCACTGTGATCATGGCTGATCATCCACAATCAGTTCCCTGTTCCTGCCTTCTCCCCATATCCCTTGATTCCGCTCGCCTTAAGAGCTCGATCTAACTCTCTCTTGAATTCATCCAGTGAATCAGCCTCCACTGCCTTCTGTGGCAGAGAATTCCACAAATTCACATCTCTCTGGTTCAAACCTGGGTCTCTGGCACTGTGTCAGGTTCCAAACCTGGGTCTCTGGCGTTGTAAGTCAGGTTCCAACCTGGGTCTCGGGCGCTGTAAGTCAGGTTCCAACCTGGGTCTCTGGCACTGTAAGTCAGGTTCCAACCTGGGTCTCGGCCGCTGTAAGTCAGGTTCCAACCTGGGTCTCGGGCGCTGTAAGTCAGGTTCCAACCTGGGTCTGGCCGCTGTAAGTCAGGTTCCAACCTGGGTCTGGCCGCTGTAAGTCAGGTTCCAACCTGGGTCTGGCCGCTGTAAGTCAGGTTCCAACCTGGGTCTGGCCGTTGTAAGTCAGGTTACAACCTGGGTCTCTGGCGCCGTAAGTCAGGTTCCAACCTGGGTCTCTGGCGCTGTAAGTCAGGTTCCAACCTGGGTCTCTGGCGCTGTAAGTCAGGTTCCAACCTGGGTCTGGCCGCTGTAAGTCAGGTTCCAACCTGGGTCTGGCCGTTGTAAGTCAGGTTCCAACCTGGGTCTCTGGCGTTGTAAGTCAGGTTACAACCTGGGTCTCTGGCGCTGTAAGTCAGGTTCCAACCTGGGTCTCTGGCGCTGTAAGTCAGGTTCCAACCTGGGAACCTGGGTCTCTGGCACTGTAAGTCAGGTTCCAACCTGGGTCTCTGGCACTGTAAGTCAGGTTCCAACCTGGGTCTCTGGCGCTGTAAGTCAGGTTACAACCTGGGTCTCGGGCGCTGTAAGTCAGGTTACAACCTGGGTCTCGGCCGCTGTAAGTCAGGTTCCAACCTGGGTCTCGGGCGCTGTAAGTCAGGTTCCAACCTGGGTCTCGGGCGTTGTAAGCTCTGATACGTATCTCCTTGACTCCATCCCATTGTCCACCACAAGCTTGCCACAACCCGATACGTCATGAGGTTGAAAAGGCCGTGCAATGCAAAGAGCAACAAGGCAAGTTCCCTCCTGGCGGGAGTTCATAATTCCCTCATCTGGCAAAAGGAAAGTAGGAGAGCTCAGTGATGCGAAAACCATGACCACCTCAAGAAAATTGATTACAGAGTGGTCCTTCTTACTGTCTCTCACAGGGACAGGCTTCAAAGAAATCCTCCTCCTGCTCCTCCCAGACCTGCAACCCAGTTTCCATCCATCAAGAGGTGCAATGGATGCCATCTTCAGAATACAGCAAGCAGCACTGTGCACTGGTGGTGATCTCTCTCACAATCCTGTCGTACATTTCAAAATTCCATCACCTGAGTGGGATTTTTTGTGACTACATACACGCTAGTAATTCATTTCATTCATCATATTTGAAAACATTAGCAACACAGTGGTGCTGGTTTCCAGCGGGAACAGTGACGGAGGCACCACACAGCTCTGTCCTCCAGTTCCTACACACTTCCGACGCTGGAAGTATAGGATTTTGGTGTGTTATCATCATGCCTTACAATGCTGTGTACGACAGTGATCGCAACCTCTACTGAAGTGTGGATGGCCGTTGGCTCGCTAGAAACTCATCCGCCCTCTGACAGATCTTGTTTTTGGTCCTGCTAGAGGTCGGCAACCCCATCCTCACCTGGCAAACTAGGTGGGGGAGACGGTTTAATCGCCGACTATCCGACCATGGAGCAGGTAGCACAGGATTACATGGTACCTGTGGTGGGGGGGCCTCCCTCCGACCTGACCTAATGCCACCCAGTAAGATGGCACTGAAGCAAGGCAACTCTTCCCGAGCTGGTCCCAGAAGTGGATCTGCTATCCTTAATTACAATTGCTCCATTCTTTTAAATCTTTATTTATCTTTAATCAGACTCGACTGGATTTTATCTTGCACTAAACGTTATACCCTTTATTCTGTATCTTCACACTGTGGATGGCTCAGTTGTAATCATGTTGTCGATTGGCTGACTGGAGCAAGCAACAAAAAAAGCTTTCATTAGTACCTCAAATAGATCATCAATCCAAAGTGATAACTGGTCCTATGGTGAATGCTTGGATTGTTCACAGACACAAATGCTGGAGTAACTCAGCGGGTCAGGCAGCATCACTGGAGAGAAGGAATGGGTGCTGTTTCAGGTTGACGCCCTTCTTCAGACGTCTCGACCCGAAACGTCACCTATTCCTTCTCTCCAGCGATGCTCCCTGCCTGCTGAGTTACTCCAGCTTTTTGTGTCTGTGAACAAGCCAAGTCTTCACCATAGGACCAGTTATCGTTTTGGATTGATGGTCTATTTTGCCCACATTTACTGGAGGAAAACCATCATTAGTTTAGTTTAGTTTATTGTCTTCAGTTTGAACCAGCACCTGTAGTTATTTCCTACACTTGGATTATTTCGTTTAGTTTAAAGATACAGCGCGGAAACAAGTCCTTCGGCACACCAATGCCGTGCCGACCAGCGATCCTCGCACTCTAACACTATCCTGCACACACCACGGACAATTTACAATTTTACCAAAGCCAATTGACCTACGGAGCACCCGGAGAAAACCCACACAGGACATGGCGAGAACATACAAACTCCATACAGACAGCACTCGTTGGTCAGGATTGAACCCAGGTCTCTGGTGCTGTAAGGCAGCACTCTACCACTGGGCCATCATGCTGCCACAAAAGGCCAACTCACCTCTGAGACTGGTCGCCGAGAACTAGAGTGAAGAGAGCATCGAGGCAGAGTGGCTCTTTTACAGTCACGCTGAGCTTGTCCCAGGACTTTCAAGCTATTATGGACTGTGAAATCAAAAGGCACAATTTCTACATCCCTCAACACGCAAAATACATTTGAAGGAAAATGTCAGAAGTAGGTACCAGGTTTCAGAAGAAAGTAAGACTTCCTTTTTTTTCCTCCTTATTTGATATTCTGAGAACATTAAAAAAATCCTTTGAAAGTTAAGACAGTACTTCGTCTTCACAGCAGGAACATTGAAATTACCTTAAATTGTGCTTTTTGTCCAACTTAAAAGCCAAAAGTACAAAGGAGAATGGTATCAAGGAATAGAAAGAACAGAAGCAAAGGTTCTGGCCCAAAGCTACATAGGAGTGACTTAATAGGCACTGCTTATTTTGAATTCAATGTAACAGTACAATCTGTAATACCTGGAACTGCCAATGGTCAGGGAACAATCTGATTACAAATGGGCATCACACTGCAGATATATTAATTTTCTTTGAAATCATGCAAAACTAAGTGGCATATCTTGCAGTAAACATTAGTCCCTTTCATGGGTGGAAATCCCGGGGGAGGGGGGGGGGAGACAGGGATTGAGAGGTGGGGGACAATCCCCCCCATGTTTTGTAATCCAGATTTTCAAATTTGGTGAAAAAAAAAATCTATTAAAATCTCTGCTTTCCGCGAAACAGCGGGAGCGTCACTGTTAAGCGCTTGTTAAATGTCTCTATTGACATCGTATTATCACGATGTGTCACCAATTGTGTTTTGACCTTCAAGTATTACTGAAGGTATTCATGGAGAATGTCTTAAAGCTGTCTGATGTGGGTACAATAACCATTTGAACTAATTGGATGTATTGGTGGATGGGAAAGATTTAAATGGGAATCAGATTTAAACGGGTCAGGTCATTAAGGGCTCCGGTTGAACAGGATTCCTGGCTGGCTTGCAGGTAAGTCCCTCATTCACGGTCACTCACGTTATTTCGTTTTTTTCCCCATCTCTCTTGCTTTCCCCCCTCCACGGTTGGTTCTTCTGTTCGCCTTTATTTGATTCAGTTTTATTAGTTTAAGTGTCATTTATCACATTGTAGCTTTTGAAAGATTCAAGCGGGTATCAGTCGGTTTCTAAGGGCTGAATTGGCCCATTTGTGGGGCCTTTCATCGCCCGGCGCGGCTTGAAATCAAACTGCTGCGTTGAGGCGATCGAGGCTCCCGATGTTGAAGCCCCCGCCGGCCGATTTTAAGCCGCGCCGGGCGATGAAAGGCCCCGCAAACGGGCTGATACAAGCCCCACTTGGGGCGGACATGTGTGTGAGTATGCGTGGCCGCCAAGAAATTGGGTCCACTCCATGTTGTGATAGCGATTTCCACCCCTGGTTTTATCCTGTATCTGCACACTGTGGACGGCTCGATTGTGTAATTGTGTATAGTCTTTCTGCTGACGGTGACAGTGGGGGTGTAAAGACAGGTGTGCATGGTGGGATGGGAAAGTGGGTAGATGAGAAGAGAGGGGAGTACTTGAAATTGGAGAATTTATTGTTCTTACCAATGGGTATTAGGCTACTCAAGTGGAATTTGAGGTGATGTTCTTGTATTTGATATCCTCATTTTATAATTAGTTTTTGTAAAAACACAAAGTGGTGGAGTAAGTCAGTAGATCTGATAGATCTGTGGAGGGTAGAAACAAGGAACTGCAAATGCTGGTTAATACACAAAAGTCACAAAGTGCTGAAGTAACTCAGCAGGCCAGGCAGCATCTCTGGAGAACATGGATAGGTGACTTTTGCAGCTTCTCCAGAGATGCTGCCTGACCTGCACAGTTACTCAAATACACCTGGACCATTTCCGACACTTCCCTACCATTTCTTGACCTCACTATCTCCATCGCAGGTGATAGACTAGTGACCGACATCTACTATAAGCCCACTGACTCCAATGGCTATCTGGACTACACTTCTTCCCACCCTGCTTCCTGTAAGGACTCCATCCCCTACTCCCAATTCCTCCATCTACGCCGCATCTGCACCCAGGATGAGGTGTTCCAAACCAGGGTATCGGAGATGTCCTCATTCTTCAGGGAACTGGGGTTCCCATCTTCTATTATAGATGAGGCTCTCAGCAGGGTCTCTTCTATATCCCGTAACTCTGCTCTCACGCCCATCCCCCCAGGGCGGAGTCCCCCTTGTCCTCACCTTCCACCCTATCAGCCATCACATACAACAAATAATCCTCCGACATTTTCGTCACCTCCAACGGAATCCCACCACCGGCCACATCTTCCTATCTCTTGCTTTCCACAGAGACTGCTTCCTTCGTAACTCCCTGGTCAATTCGTCCCTTCTCACCCGAACCACCCCCTTCCCCAGCATTTTCCCTTGCAATCGCAGGAAATGCTACACTTGTCGCTTTACCTTCCCCCCTTGACTCCATCCAAGGACCCAAGCAGTCTTTCCAGGTCCTGCAAAGGTTCACCTGCACCTCCTTCAACCTCATCTATTGCATCCGCTGCTCTAGGTGTCAGCTACTCTACATCGGTGAAACCAAGCGTAGGCTTGGCGATCGCTTCGCCGAACACCTCCGCTCGGTTCGCAATAACCAACCTGATCTCCCTGTGGTTCAGCACTTCAACTCCCCCTCCCATTTCGAATCTAACCTTTCTGTCCTGGGCCTCCTCCATTACCAGAGTGAGGCCCACCGTCAATTGGAGGAGCAGCACCTCGTATTTCGTATTTTTCATACCAAATTGCTTGATTGAGACTTAAACACTGCTCTACTGACCCCCTGTGTTCGTGCATTGGAACTGCAAGCTGCCTCACCCTGGTGCTGTGGGGCCCACGTTTCAAATGCTCAGCACTGCCACCTAGAGCCAGAACGGGTACTGCAGCCAAATCTTCATGTGTTTTAAGTTATGAAAACTACCTGGACCAAGACAGCACCCGAGATCTACTCCCCCTAGATTCTACCACTCACCTGCACATTAGGGGCTGTATAGAGCGGCTAATGAACCTACCGACCTGCGCATATTTGGGATATGTGTGAAGTGGGTAAAAACAGGAGCATCGGCACGGTCACATGGAGAAGTCACCCGTAGTCAGGATGGAACCCAGGTCTCTGGCACTGTGCAACCCCTAATTCATGACTCCGCACTCTTCCTAGATTCTGGAATGCATGTGGTTAGAAGCACAGCACTGTACATTTCAACCAAGTCTGGACCACTCCAGTCCCACATATAGTCGCAAAATGCTGGAGTAACTCAGCGGGGCAGGCAGCATCTCTGGAGAGAAAGAATGGATGACATTTCGGGTCGAGACCCATCATCAGACTAATGTCAGGGGAGAGGGAGATACATAGATAAGGAAGTGTAAGGTGTGAAAACAGGACACAGGGAATTGAGATCAAGGAAAATGTAGAATAGATCATTGTTAGCTGGGAGAATGTAACAAAGCAAACACAGATAAAATGTAGTCGGAGAAGTAAGTGATCTGCGAAGGGGGAGGGATGGGAGAGAGAGGGAAAGCAAGGGTTACTTGAAGTTAGAGAAGTCCCACAGAGCCAGGTACAACTCAATGAGCAAGTTGTTGAGGGATGTCACTTGCCTTGAAGGAACAAATCCACCTTGACAGCTTGTTGAAGGCTAACATGTGGCCTACCTGACCCATATCTCCCCATATGCTTCCTCTTTTGCGTGAGAGAGTTAAGGGCCTGTCCCACTTTCCCGAGTTATTCTCCTGAGTTATTCACGAATTCTCCCGAGTGTTCAAACTCGCAGAATGTTCGTAACGTGTCTGTAGGAATCCGTGGATATATCGTAGCGGCTCGTAATTGGCCAGCCGTAGGAACTCGGGGCTGTTTTTTTTTACTCGTGGACATTTCTCATCATGCTGAAAAAACGTCCCAACTTACCTGATGCCCTGAGTACCTACAGCTGGCATAACGAGCCGCTACGAATATATCCACGGACTCCTACGGCCTCCTACGGACTGGTTAGGAACATTCTGCGGGTTTGAAAACTCGGGAGAATTTGTGAATAACTCAGGAGAATTCGTGAATAATTTGGGAAAGTGGGTCAGGCCCTTTACTCTGTAAGAGGGTAAAATGTTCCCATTATAAATGTATTTATTTAAACACAGAACCAAAAAGGAGAGCACAGTAAGCTGCTTATAACATCTACGCAAGGGTGATCATGAATGGTTTTGCAGGTTATGGTCTACCACATGGAGCAAACAAAGTGCATAAATCAAAGCTTCAGAGAACGCCAGCTCACAAGGTTAGGTTGAGGGTAGAGAGATTGATCAGTTGGCTCATCAAAAATGACCTGCTATCATGTATTAAAGAAAGTATATCATCCTCCCTATTAACCTTTCCTGACAGAAACAACAGGCAGGGAATGATAACTGTTGCCAGCATTTCATGAGCTCACACAATCTTCTATCGTAGGAGGTAGAGGTGTTCAACTCTTTACTGAAGTGTGTTCCCCGATAGCTGGGTATTCAGTACAAATTCAGTTACCCAGAAATTAATGAAGGTGACAACTCCTGGCAAGAGAGGACCGAGGTCCTTCTTGATTTACATGCGTTAATCTTGTATAACATAATTCACAATTCAGAAGTGTACAAAGACAGACAGGAATATGGTCAGGGACCGAGCATTCAACTTTTCGATCATTTCAAATCTTCCAGATTTACCTCAAACTCTTTGGATAAAATGTGGATCTGAGACATTAATAATTCCTTTCAAACATCATAGTATTGAACCTGACTAAACACTTTAATTCTCCTTCCCATTCCCACACAGAACTTTCTGTCCTAGGTCTCCTCCATTGTCAGAGTGAGGCTAAATGCAAATTGGAGGAACAGCATCTCATATTTTGCTAACTTCAAGTAACCCCAGCATTCCCTCTCTCTCTATCCCTCTACCGAAGTCGCACCAGCTACCCGTTCACCCAACAGCTAACAATCGTCCGTTCCTTTATCATTATTACTTTTTTGCATATCTTTCGTTCATTGTTCTTTATCTCTCTACATCATCGTCTACATCTGTTGTTTCCCTTGTCCCTAACCAGTCTGAAGAAGGGTCTCGACCCGAAATGTTACCCATTCCTTCTCTCCAGAGATGCTGCCTGTCCCGCTGAGTTACTCCAGCTTTTTGTGTCTGTCTTCGGTTTAAACCAGCATCTGCAGTTCCTTCCTATACCAGTGATAGATAGATACTTTTAGAAGATTTAGAAGATTAAAGGGGGATCTTATAGAAACTTACAAAATTCTTAAGGAGTTGGACAGGCTAGATGCAGGAAGATTGTTCCCGATGTTGGGGTAGTCCAGAAAAAGAGGTCACAGTTTAAGGATAAGGGGGAAGACTTTTAGGACCGTGATGAGAAAAACATTTTTCACACAGAGAGTGCTGAGTCCCTGGAATTCTCTGCCACAGAAGGTAGTTGGGGCCAGTTCATTGGCTATATTTAAGAGGGAGTTAGATGTGGCCCTTGTGGCTAAAGGGATCAGGGGGTATGGAGAGAAGGCAGGTACAGGACACTGAGTTGAATGATCAGCCATGATCATATTGAATGGCGGTGCAGGCTCGAAGGGCTGAATGGCCTACTCCTGCACCTATTTTCTATGTTTCTATACAGGTAAAAGGGGGGGGTTGATTAGCAGATGGGTTGACAAAGGCTTGAGAAAAAAAGGAGACAAAAGGCTGGTAGATAAGAGATGTGCAATGAGAAGTAAAAGGGAGGGATATAGGTGGAAGGAGTGATAATGGGAGAAATGGGTGCACATCAGGGCACAGGGAAGAGAGAGGGGAAGAAAGGGAGGGATGTAACCAAAATTTGGAAAGTTCAATGCTCATAGTGTTGGGTTTTAAGCTACCCAAGTGGAATATACCTCCAGTCTGAAGAAGGGTCTCGACCCGAAACGTCGCCTATCTCCTTCGCTCCTTAGATGCTGCTGCACCCGCTGAGTTTCTCCAGCTTTTTGTGTACCCAAGTGGAATATAAGATGCTCTTCATATAAAACGACTATTTAAATATTAACAGTGGATACTCTGCTTCATCTTAATCAATGCATTATTGAGAAATAGACAATGTTAGACATAGACTGCTTCCAAATGCTTCATAAATAATTTGAGCATTTTAATCTCCGCCACCCTATCTGCAAATGTCCATTCCAGGTATTGATCATATTTTGTATGTAGAACTACCAATTTAGTTATTTATATTTCGGTTTCGGTCATTCCCACTTGGTCTTCAGCCAAATTGCAGACCATTTAATTTGCTGCATTTTATATTGGTTTTCTACTCAAAATGCTATGAGCAGCTTTAGCTCACTCTGTAGATCATAAATTGTGGCATCAAATAATTTAATTAAAGCATCTTAGAAGGATTGACATAAATTAATTTCTCCCATGAGCCTTCGATCAAAAAATGGCTGGCACATTTAAACCTCACGCTGGACCTAAGATAAGAACAGCATTAATCGCCACGGCAACTGCACGAGGCAGTGGTGGAAGGAGCCAATGGCATCGCGCTGGGCTAGGCCTACACCTTCTTGATGGCCAGGATAGCAGCAGCCAGCCGAGAGTGCTGCCCGAGTCCACAGTATGCCCCTCTTCCAGGCCGATGTCCGTGCCAGTGTGACCCTGGGACATGTGATGTCCACGGGGACTCTGGAGGCCTTCCATGAACGCTGGTTGCTGTGGGGTGTGGGGGGGGGGGGGGGGGGGGGGGGGGGGGGGGGGGGGGAGGCGATAAGAATGATAGTGTTGTAATTCGATGATTGAATGACTGATGTTTGCAAATTGCCGGACACTTTTGATCTCTTCAGTACTCTGTAACTATGATTAACTGACTAAAATGTCCTTGTTAAGGCAAAAAAAAAAACCTTTCTTGATTAATCCAGTGGCGCCAGGACATTAAAACAAAGGACAAAGGACAAACAACAAAGGACATTTATTGTCACATACACCAATTGGTGTAGTGAAATTTGACTTGCCATGCAGCACACAGATAAAGATAGACACAGCACTAAAGAATTAACAATGAACATAAAAACATCCCCCCACAATGGTTCCCACTGTGGGGGAAGGCACAAAGTCCAGTCCCCTCCCCACGTCCACCCATAGTCGGGCCTATTGAGGCCTCCACAGTCGTCGCTACAGCAGCCCGATGTTTTAGGCCTTCTCGCCAGGTGATGGTGCTCCGGCGTCGGGAGAGTCTTCACAGCCGCTAACTTACTGGAGTCTGCGGTTTCCGAAGCCGACAAGGCCGCGCTGGATGGAGCTCCACCACTGGCGATCTCGGCGAGAGATCCCAGGCTCCCGATGTTAAGTTCAGCGCCGCCGCCCGCAGCTCGCCGCTCCAGACCCGCAGCTCCGCGATGTTCACCGACCTGCGGTCTCAGCATTCTGGGGCTCCAGCATGGCGACCCAGGCAAGGTATCGCCAGCTCCCCTCCACGATGGTGCTCCAGCGCTGGGCCGCTGCCGAAGCCGAGGTTCTGGGCGGTCCCCTCAGGAAACGCCGCTCCAGGCCCGCTGGTAGGCCGCGAGGATGGGTCGAAGTTGCAGCCCGGAGACCAGGTAGAGACCCTGAAAAGTAGTTTTTCCCTTGCGCCCCCACCACCCCCCACATAAAAAAGACTAGAACCTCAAAACAAAACACTAAAACTCACTAAAAATAAAAGAAAGAAGTTAAAAAACAGACAGCTGTAGGCTGGGCAGCCATACCAACTGGACGGCGCCTCCTAAAAAAGAGGGCTACAAGAATTGCATTAGGCCTCGATCGGACGTTTCAGAGACTTGATAGTTGCAAGATAGCGCAACGTAGCAGTTCTTTGTGCCGTTCCAGAACAGCATCTACAGTATTGTTCTGTTGTGTTTAGTTTAGAGATACAGCTCGGCCCACCCAGTCCACACCGACCATCGATCACCCTTTCACACTAGTTCTATGTTGATGAGAAGGTGGGATAACATAGAACATACTCTGGAATTTAGAAGGATAAAAGGGGATCTTATTGAAACATATAAGATTATTAAGGGTTTGGACACGCTAGAGGCAGGAAACATGTTCCCGATTTCGGGGGAGTCCAGAACCAGGGGCCACAGTTTTAAGAATAAGGGGTAAGCCATTTAGAACGGAGATGAGGAAATACTTTTTCACACAAAGTGTTGTGAGTCTGTGGAATTCTCTGCCTCAGAGGGCAGTGGAGGCCAGTTCTCTGGATGCTTTCAAGAGAGAGTTAAATAGAGCTCTTAAAGATAGCGGAGTCAAGGGATATGGGGAGAAGGCAGGAACGGGGTACTGATTGTGGATGATCAGCCATGATCACATTGAATGGCGGCGCTGTAAGGCCCAAATGGCCTACTCCTGCACCTAATAATAATAATAATAATATTATATTTTATTGTCATTACACATAAGTGCACGAGATTTGGTTTGCAACCCTATCCGATGTCATCACTTAAACGACTAATGAAATTTAGGTTTAGATACCCCGAGAATGAGGTTTGTGAAAAGAACATTAGAATAGTAAAACAGTCAAAACCAAAACAGACTAAAGTGCAGATGTGTTTGTGCGACGTGACCATCCGTAGGAGACAGTCCATAGGGGTGGGGGGCACTCAGCAGGGCCGGTTCAGAGCCGCTTTAGCTCTGCGAATGAAGCTGTTCCTGAGTCTGGAGATGCGGGCGCAGAAGGCCTTGTAGCGTCTGCCGGAAGGGAGTAGTTCAAACAGTCCATTACAAGGGTGAGAGGAGTCTTTATGGATGTTGACTGCCTTCCTAAGGCACCGTGTGTGGTAGATGTCCTCCAATGCTGGTAGCGGTGTCCCAATAATCTTTTGAGCTCTGTGGATGACGCGCTGAAGAGCTCTCCTCTCCGCCTCCGTGCATCTGAGATACCACACAGAGATGCCATACGTTAGTATGTTCTCTGTCGTGCAGCGGTAGAAGACTGCTTGTCTATTGTCTATCGTCTATTTTCTACAGAGGCCAATTGACTTACAAAACCACACGTCTTTGGGATGTGGGAGGAGACAATAGACAATAGGAGACCAGAGTACCCGGGGGGAAACCCAAGTGGTCACAGGGAGAATGTGTCAAATTTGCACAGATAGCACCCGAGGTCAGAAGCGAACCCGGGTGTCTGGAGCTGCGTTGCCCGCAGGGTATGGTATGATTTAACGGAAGCATACAGAACAAGCATTTTACTGTATCTCTGTAAATATGACAATAAAGAAACCATTGAACCACTAAATTGTGGATAGAAAATGCTAATGCAGAATACATTAACCACGTTCTCCTCAGTATTGTGCCAATTTTATAACTCCAAATTATATCTTTAGTTTACGAAGTTAATTCAAGCGTTAAAGGGAATATAGGGAAGAAAAGTGGTTGGACTTTGGAATGCACTGCCTGAAAGAGTGATGGAGGCAGAAACTCACTCAACACTTAAGAAATTACTAGACGGCACTTGAATTGGCAAGGCAAAGAAACAAATGCTGATTAATAGGTTTCAAAGGTCAAAGGTTTCAAAGGACTTTTATTGTCACGTATACCAATTAAGATATGCGAGTTACCATATAGCCATACCAAAAAAAAGCAATGACACACATCTGCATAAAAGTTAACATAAACATCCACCACAGCAGATTCCCCACATTCCTCACTGTGATGGAAGGTTAAAAAGTCCAATCTTCTTCCTCTTTATTCTCCGCAATCGGGGCAGTCGAACCATCCATCGGGGCGATAAAAGCTCCCGCAGCCGGCGGTTGAAGTTCCCGCGTCAGGTCAATCGAAGTTCCGGCGTCGGAACGGTCAAAGCTCCTGTGGCTTGGAGTTCCTGAAGTCGGTCCCTGACCTTGAAACACCTTGAAATGTATTTCCTGACCAGAGACCGCGAGCTCCGTGATATTAAGTCCGCAAGCTCCCACGGTTGGAGCTGGGAGGTCGATCCCCTGGCAAAGGGATCGCGGGCTCCGCGATGTTAAAGTCCCGTAGGCTCCCCTCAGTGCTGCTCTCAAAAGACGGTCTCCAGCAAAGGCCGCCAACTCCTCGATGTTAAGCCTCAGTGCGGATGGAGATACAATACGGAAAGAAAAAAAAATCGCATCTCCGTCGAGGTAAGAGATTAGAAAAAGTTTTCTCCAACCCCCCCCCCCCCCCCCCATAAAACAAGCTAAAGAACACTAAAAACATGCATTTAACACATACTATTAAAACACAAAGAAGGGACAGACTGTTGGAGAGGCAGCCATTGCTGGCGCCACCCGGTGATGAATAACCCAAAATAGGATTAGGACAGATGGGTTGGCATGGGCGAGGTGGGCTGAAGGGCTTGTTTTCATTCTGGATTACCTTATTATGCAAAGCTGCAGCTAAAAAGCTAAACTTCACTTAATCCTGTACCACTGGTTTACGCCGTCACCTTTGCAGGTTTCTCTTTTACAAGGTGTTTTCCAATTCTACAATGAAATTTAACACCATTAGGAGAGGCATTTCTGAATGATGGCTGACTATGTAAAACGTATTCCCCCTCCCCTCTGCATAAAGACATTCTCTTCCAGGAAATCATGCCTTTTATTGGCTGTGCTCCTCACAGAAGCAAAACCCCACAGAAGCAAACCCATCCCCCCCCCCCCCCCCCCCCCAAGTCTATAATTTCTACTCATTATGGGGAGAGTAGCTGTGTTAGATTTTCCAGGTATTCATCTGATTACTAGGGCGGCACCATGGGGCAGGGCAGTGGCGCAGAGATTGAGTTGCTGCCTTACAGCGACAGAGATCTGGGTTCAATCCTGACTGTGAGTGCTGTCTGTACAAAGGTTTTCTCCGGGTTTCCTCCACATTCCAAAGACGTACAGGTTTGTAGGATAATTGGCTTCTGTAAGCTTTCCCTAGTGTGTAGGATTAAAAGCTGCCCACATACCTCTAAATGTTTCCACTTCATGTACCTGTCCAAACGTATTTCAAATGTTGTTATTGTACCTACCTGAACTACTTCCTCTGACAGCTTGCTCCATTTACCCACAGCCCTGTGCATGATAAATCTTTCCCCTCTCACTTTAAACCCACCCATGCTTGTTGGTTCTTGATTTTCCTGCTCTGGGTAAGACTGTGCATTCACCCTATCTAATCCCCTCACGATTTTATACACTGCTATAAACTTACCCCTCAGCCTCCTGCCCGCCAAGGAATAAAGTCCTGGCCTGCTCCCTATAGACCTCAAGTCCCAGCAACATATTTGTAAATAATCCAGAATGTTTCGAATGAAAGTTGTACTTGCCCCATATGTAAACAGCAATGCTCCAGCAAATGATTTGATGGAGTGCAACAAATAGCTTTATTTGCAGAACTGTAAAGAGTATTTCTCATCTTTTCCTGAAGTACACTTACTCTAATAGTCCATAGGGCAAATTACGCCAAGGTATACCATCAAGGTGGAACATGCGGCAAGGGTTGGTGGTGGAGGCAGATCGATAGTGGCATTGAAGAGACCTTTAGATAGACACATGAATATGCAGGGGAATGGACGAATATGGATTAAGTGCAGGCATGTAAGAGTTGGTCTTGGCATCATGTTCAGCATAGACATTGTGAGCTGAAGGGCCTGTTCCTGTGAGGCGCTCTTCTATTCAATTTTCCCCCCTCCCACTTTAAACCCGTGTCCTGTGGTTCTTGATTTTCCAACCTTGGGTAAAAGACTCTGGGCATTCACTAACTATTCCCCTTGTG
Organism: Okamejei kenojei; assembly: GCA_035221665.1. Taxonomy (NCBI): domain Eukaryota; kingdom Metazoa; phylum Chordata; class Chondrichthyes; order Rajiformes; family Rajidae; genus Okamejei; species Okamejei kenojei. The sequence goes on along the minus strand of CM069145.1, from coordinate 34,016,037 downwards.
ATTTAGACACTGCTATAAACTCACACCTCAGCCTTGGGTGCTCCAAGGAATAAATTCCCCCCCCGCACGCACAATAGACAATAGTACCTGCCTCCTCCGGCAGCTCGTTCCATACAACCACCACCCTTTGTATGAAAAAGTTACCCCTCAGGTTCCTATTAAATCTTTCCTCCATTACTTTAAACCTGTCCTCCGATTCTCAATTTAGCCCATTCTGGGCAATAGACTGAGCGTCTAAACGATCTATTCCTCTCATGATTTTGTATACCTCTATAAGATCACCCCTCATCCTCCTGCGCTCCAAGGAATAGAGTCCTAGTGTTAGAATTGTGGGGTGCATTCAAATATATTTTATATTGCATTTTAATAATTCACCATTCATAAAACTGACTGATGCAATTTTTTTTCAATGTTTATTTTATAAAAGTGACAAAACAGTTCTCCTCAAACCAGATATAGGATCTTTGAGATCAGTCTCCTGCAATTTGCATTTCAAACATTACAACACAATAGTAATTGGAAAAAAAATACTTTCGTGCTTGCGCATTTACTCATTTTCCTCTTCCCATTCCCACAAAAACACTACAAACAGATAGGCAACAGCTGAGAAGTACACAGAGAAAAGTGACAGTGCCCTCTGTTGGCTCTGTGGTAATGACTATATCTTGGGCAGAACATGGTTTGTACCACAATGCCAACCATTCTCAAGACAACTGTCACGGGCAAAGAAAGCTTTTGCTTTGTACATTTGGCTTTAGTGGTTAATAATCTTCAAACTGCATTACATTACTTTAATAATTTAAATAGATAACTATTTTAGCACAAATAATTAATTATGCTTGTAGAATAATATCAGTAAAAGGTGTAGATCTGAATAAACAATATATACTTTAGTGCCAAATAGCCCCAATCCTTCTACAGACATTTATTGTGCACCATTGCTCACGCCAAAACTGCTGACTATTGCAGCTATCAGCATTGGCAGCAAAATGAGCCTCGCATTCAAAAGCACGTCTTGACATTTGATCTTGACATTTCATTTTTTATCTGCCACCAGTCTATCTAGCTTTGCAGCATCCCAGGACTAAATTAAATACTGTATCAATCTATCACCAGTTTGCATCAGAAGGAAAACAGTAAATTCCTTAATTAAACTTTTCTATAACCAAAACAGAACTTATTAAGCATTTCGCTAAAGCAATATGAAGGAGATTGACCTGTTAGGGTAATATGCAAGAATGTTTTGCCCTTGAAATTCACAACTACCCCAAAGACATTCACCAGAATATGAACAAGATTGTTTATACATAATAACTCAAAGATTGTTATACCTGCTATTCTTTTCCTGTTTTGTACTTTTACCTACATTTATTTTCTTCATGTGGTACTAAGTAAATCCAAAGTTGCTGTTATGCTGTTAGTATATGTTAGAATCTATAAAAACCTAAAAGATACATGACAACCCCTCAAATGTATTCAAATAATTCCCCAGTGGCACAGAAAGTAAAATGTGGTCTAGTATCAAGTGATCCAGAATGCATCGGTCCCAGTTTTAAATTCCTGAAGGGTGTTAGATTGGCTGAAAACCTCAGTACCCCTGGATTTGGAATGGGGTAATGGGATTTATGAACTTGAATTCCACAACACCTTCTGGATCTCACTTCAGAGTGTGCACATGTGTGCTTGTGCGTGTTTGCAGTTATCAAGCAAAGCCAGGACTGAATTTAGCTGGGACAGTCAGCGTGGATGAAACATAGTCAGCCAATACCCATTGACCAGAGTCATTCACTTTGGGGAAAGGACTGGATTGATGGTAAGAAGGGAGTGTTTTTTCAGAACATTTACTGTCATCAAACAGCCCCAAAAACAAATTAGTTGGTGGAAAGCTGATACATATTTAAACAAGGTAAGATAATTTACAGTAGACCACTCATTGTCACAGTATGTTAAACATTTTGAAATAGATTCAGATATTACCAAGGAAACAGAAATCACACAAGTAACAGTTAAAAAGACAGCAAACTGTTGTTAACATCTTGTGTTTCATCCATGAGATTTATTCCCTGATTGGCTCTAATAATTGGTTAAGCTCTCTTTCTCTTTTGGAAGCACCATATAATTAAGGCTTCTTGGGATCTAGGTTATTTCACAGTCCTGAGCTTAACAGATCAGTGCAATTGTTGCCAGCAAATGCTTTTCATCTCATTAAAACCTCTCTATATTCATTTCTTTTCATAAAACGTTTGTTTGTACCACAGTTAGGGGAAAATTTCACTGCACACACAAGCAAAACATGTATGACCCAATACCTCTTAGCTACCTGTACAATTAAATATCACAACCCTGGAAAGAAAGATTTCCTGTATTTTTATGCGCCACATAACTGCAGGTCCAAAACAGTTTAAAATCCTGAAACAAGTCAAAGAAAACATAAATATAGAATAAAACAATTGATGTATGACTGAGCAAAATTACAAGAGAAATTACAAGATAAATTTTCTGTTTTTATTCTACAATGTATGTTTTTTTTTCTCTTTCAACCCTTTTTCCTCACCAGAAATATAAGATACAATTACTCTCCACATGACCATCCCTTCCACGTCATGATCCGTCCTTATGAGGCAGAAGAGTGATTAACAAGATCAGCAGTCATAGAACCAAAATATCAAATAATGCAGCATGTGACATTGTCGTTTCACATATAATAGTGTACGTTAGAAGCGAGACATTCAGGTTTAGAATTTAAAAAAAACAAATGCACATTAAAATACAGTCGATTTAAATGGGAGGACTCTTTGGTGTAACAAAAATGATGACCACTGTGATCTGATTAGCCATTACGGCATCTTGCTGGAAATCCACCTTCACGACATGCAGCTTAAATTTGCTTTAACTCACTTGGGGGTGGGGATTGGAGGGAGGAAGACATTGGAGGGAGGCATTGAATAAATAGATGCATTATTAAACAAAGTATTAAATGTTGATGCATCATGGGTATTTACAGATTTCACAGCAACATGGTAGTATCTTAATGTCAACCTTAATAAAGGAAGCTGATGTTTCCTTATGTTTCTAAAGCATTAGGTAACACACCTTTGAGATGTAATGTCCGTTTGCTGTAAATATTCAGGGTGGAATTCTGGGCGCAAAATGTATAAAGAAGCAAGTATCCCATTTTGGAGGCCAAATGTGTTTATGAATTTTAAATCCTAATAGAGGGATTCATGTGTGAAATCAGTGGAATGAGGAGCTGACCTTGACCTTGTCCTTGCACTGTGAGATAAAGCAAAATTAAAAGCCAGTGCGAGCATTTTCAGTATTTTGTACACAGACGGTGGTAATACTACCGCACGCTTCACAGGTATGAAGTTGATCTGTGATGCCCATCCACACACCAGGGATGGCTTACCCGCTATATATTTCCTCCAATGCAACAAAATTATTTTGTTATTGTACGGTGGCTAATTTGAAAGCAGTTTGGGAGAAATGTCAGGTTAGCTTCAATACCTGTCAAGGCTGGATTCGAATTTGACAGTGTTTAAGTTGGAAGGCATATCATTGCTTGCCACAAGATGCATACCATTTTTGAAAGGGTTACCTTATTGCTAAGGTGAAATCAATGTGTATTGAAACCATAAGACCTTCTGGAAAATATATGGAATAAATAAATTATTTGGTTGCTAAATATGTCAGTAAATTTATTTTTCAGTAAACCTATGGTAATCTATAAAACCCAGAAAGAGACAGATTGAATAAATGCCAACATAATTAGTCATCAATGCAAGGCTGTGAGTGTGGGTGAGCTATTCTGATTTACAAACAGTTCCGTAGAGGAGAGAGGCTGAAAGAGAGAAAGCAGAAGGAGAGATTGCAGACTGAAGGGATGTATAGAAAGAGCTTGTATTACTCCTATATATCTCCTTGCCGGGGAGGCAAATCAACTCACAGCTTCCAGGCACAGTTATTTAGTTGTGCCTGGCAATAACCAGAGGCCAGATTGCACGCTCTCCAACACCAACAAATCATCATAGGGTAAGTGTCTGCAACATGGCGGGTAAAACAAACCTTTATAAAGATTATCTTTCTGGAGTTTGAATGACTGCAACTAATGAGGTGTGATAGGGCGGGATGGGATAGGGGGAGGTGAATTAGAGCCATGTATTCCTGAAGGTGACAAATCTTTCCGAAGAGGCAACAATCCTCCAATTACTTATGGCTGCTGCTCAGCCATTGACTGATCTTTATATTGTGCATGGTGTTAAACATTGGTCTAGGCAAAGCCTGCTTATAAAGCCCGCAGCCAAGCGTATAGATACCCTCCTGATTACAAATCAATTATTCCATTTAAGGTACAATAATTAAATCAGGAAGATGGCACATAACCAAAATAACTGTTTTGTGGGGGTGAAAATCCACACCCGAACGACACAGATCTCACAATGTCTGATTAGTTATGTTTAGCCTATCAAAATCTCTTTTAACGTACCACTTTCCTGCATTGAAACAAGTCTCTCCCAGTGCACCAAGAACCCAAGATAACTTGATACCCCTGTCATGATCACTGGATTCGACACTCCAGTTCATGGCGTATGATCACAGCCAGTCGGGAACCGAGTAGCCACTTCAAGTTAAACGAGCACAAACCACATAAGCACTACAGGTGAGACAAGCGTCTGTAGTTTTCACATCTTATCATCAAATGTCAGTGTCATCAATAAGCCAGCACTAATGATGGCAATCAGCTTTTGGTGGCTTACCCTTTCACAAGTCTGCATCAAAACACACAGAAGGTGACAATGTGTGGAATGATACACCAGTTAAATTACTTTGAGGGAAAGCAGCCAAACCAAGTCAGCCATATATATCTTTCACTAAAACAGTGAAACAAATCAAATTAGAGAATGCAGCAAGTAAAATATTCATTTCATTTCTTAAATGTCAAATAATTAATTCAGACGGGTTCATTAATCCATGTCAATAAATTATCATACCCTGTCCAGTATTTTCTACAACACAGTAAAATTATGAATGTACTCCAGCAGCTTTTGTCGATTGATGAGAGGTAGAAAGATGCTGCTCAGTTCCAAAGCCGTGCTCCCACTCTTCTGTGCTTTAAAAACCTGCAGGAGTAGAATCGCCAGAGAATGTAAAATGATCGGCATCTCCATGTCAACTTACAACTTGCAGTAGCTACAATTATAGTACACTTCCACAATTACATGTGAACAAATATTTCCGCCTTCTGGTAAGAAAATAAACACTTGGAGCTCAGTAAGCCCGATAGCCCTTTCAGCCTGACTTGGGGAATTATTGAGAATTCAATTAACTAACGCTGGTCGATCATTTCACAAGAAAATCAATAGAAAATTCCAAGTCAGCAGCTATTTTAAAGATTATTTTTTGTAGAAACACAATTTGACAAGATAGCCACGAGAATGTACTGTGCACACAGAGGCATTTAAACAATTACTCTAGCCCATAAGTAATTATAGTTTATAATATGTCTGCCAAGAAGTATGAAAAATGGCCTATTTTGGCGAGTATTCTGTTGCTATCAGAGCTTTCAGGTAACTACCATCACCTTTCTGATGGACCATACAATTTCTGAAAGTTTCAAAGTGCTGTACATATCAGGTCACCTATGTGAAGAAGGGTCCTGACCCAAAATGTCACCTATACACGTTTTCCAGTGCTGCCTAACCCAGAATTACACCAGCAATGTGTCTTTTATTATTAATCAGCATCTTGCAGTTCCTTATCTCTGCCATTTCTGAAAGTTCATTGGAGATATTATTTACCCTGTTAACAAAGTAATCAGGTATAAATTTGATGCCCATGTCCATTTTTCACACTTTGCTTAATATTACAAATTAACAGCCTTATTAAGTCATGGTAGCTCAAATGGAAGATAGTCGTCACAGTGGCATAGCAGTGGAGTGGCTGCCTTACAGCTCCAGAGACCCAGGTTCAATCCTGAAGACGGGTGCTGGCTTTGCAGATCTGTACATTCTCCCTGTGACTGCGTGGGTTTTCTTCAGGTGCTCCGGTTTCTACCCACACTTCAAGGACGCACTGGTTTGTAGGTTAATTGGCTTCTGTAAATCGTTCCTAGTGTGCAGGATACTGTTAGTGTACGGGGTGATTGATGGTCAGGTGCGTACTCGGTGGGCTGAAGTGCCAGTTACTGTGCTGTATCTCTGAAGTCTAAAGTAAATATCACAGGAAATATAAAACTTACCCCAAGGTCCTTAAGAGTTTTCACCGCACTTTTTGCAAGACAGAAGGTTGCACTCTCCCCTAAAGAACAAAATGAAACAGACTAAACAACATCTGTTGTGGTATTGTCAAAAATACGTTTAAAGATACAATAATTTATAGCCACAAGAATGGGACACAAGTTATCTTATTGTTAAGACAGCAGATTTAAATTTGGCATAAAAAAAATTCTGAAGTCAATCTGGGTTCAATTATTAATTGCGCCGAGTGAAGTTTGGAATAAGAATGTTCTTTTATATTTCCAGCTTTAGATTGAGTGGGCTGGCAGAGGTTATAAAATAGCCACTTTTTAAAATAAGAAATACGGATACTTCTAATATCTCATGTGGACAAAAGGCTTTTAGACCGTTTAACATTTCCAAGCAGATCTCCCATGATAAAGGCATATTGCGCCATGGAATGCCATATGTGTTACCCCGCTGTCACACTGGAGTTTTCTTGGCTTAGAGTCATAGTGCACAGTGTGGAGACAGGGCCTTTGGCCCAACTTGCTGACCAACTAGTCCAACCAGCCTTTGTTTGGCCCAAATCCCTCCAAAGCTACCCCATCCATGTACTGGTCCAAATGCTTCTAAAAAACATTGTGATAATACTTGCCTCAACTACCTCCTCCAGCAGCCCCTTCCATACACCCACGACTCTTTGCATAAAAAAGGTTACCCCCCAAATTCCTATTAACTCTTTCCTTCCACACCGTTTCCTCTGTTTCTCAATTCCCCTACTCTGGGCAAGAGCGTGTGTTTACCCTATTTATTTGTCTCATAATTTTGTACACCTCTATAAGATCACCCCTCATCCTCCTGCGCTCCAAGGGAATAGAGTGCTATCCCGCTCAACCTCTCCCAATAGGTCTGGCCCCCGAATCCTGGCAATATCCTCGTAAATCTTCTCTGAACCCTTTCCGGCTTCTTCCAGTTAGAATTCTAAAGTCTATTTGCGGTTTAGGGTAAATTAACAGTCAAATCACTGAGAATTTTGTAAATTAGGAAAGCTTTTAAATGTCTGGCTCTGAGGTTTCGTTCTTTTTTTTTCCCCTACATCCTTCCTCCATGTGGTGAACCAGGCACAATTTCCGAATCAGAAAACTGGGTTCAAGACTTCAGCCCAGCACAAGGCCCAACATCTGGGTTAATGTTTTGATGCAGCCCTGAGAGGTTGCTGAATGGTCAAAAGTACTATCCCTGCCTTAACATCCTCTGAATTAGATGTTTATCCAAAAGGCCTGAAATATTATTACTGGTTCCATTTAAAATCTTTGGCAGGGTTTTTATTTTGGTGTTCGAACATAAATCATAAAAATAAAGGGGTCTGAAATATTTGGAGCTATGAATAATGTTTGTTTATCTTGCAAGTTCATATAAGCAGTTTATGAATTTAGCGCAAAGGAAATTAGATTTCAAATAATCATACTGTATCTCATTTGTTCATGACTCACCAAATACTGCTATTTTCATTTCGGTTCGGGATAAAAGATATTTGTGAAACTTGCTGATGTATTCAGTTTCTGAAAAACAACATATTTCTGAAAGTTGCTTATGAATGAGGATTTATTAAATAAAACATTATACAGTGCTTTTTCTTTCGCCGTTTTGAGTGGAGTTTAACTGCTATAGCAACTTCACCCTGAACAATCGATTTTATTGATGCTGAAGTTACCTTGCATATAACGCAGCACAAATTCAGCAAAGCCAGGACTGACCATGTACGATGAGCTGCTGTATTTGGATGTAATCTATTATTGTTGAAATTTCAAAATGGTTTGCCACAAATCAGAATTAGATTCTAAAAGCCCCGGCCATACTGACAACAAGCATGGCTCTCCCACCGCGGAATCGAGCGAGGAAAGTCACCGAGCCCGGCCACTGCTCGCCCTCAAAGATTGGGGACTAGACATGAGGTAGAGGGAGTCGGTGGCGGACACGGTATAAATGGACGGTAAGAAGAACTGGGGGTCTTATCTTCCGCGCCATTAAGGTTGGCTGCAGGAGGCGCCCCCGGGGCACAAAGGTTGAAGATGGCCGAGCATGGAGGGGGGGCGATGGTCCGCAGGACGACCGGATGAAGCTGCAGCTGCAACGGGGCTTATTGGCCAGCTGTAGTTGGGACTGTGAAATGGCGCCAAAACCTGGCAACCATTGCACACACAGTGAGCTGTTTCTATGTATTATGTACTTATTGTACTTATGTATGGTAATAATCTTCTGACCAGTCTGCAAAAAATGAATATCACTGTACCTTGGTATACGTGATAATAAAGGTACCATAGAACCATTGATTACATTTACAGCAGTAGATTTTGCTTCAGTTCATTTAGGCAATTCACATATTTATTTGCAAAGGCAATTACACTGCAGAGTACAAGGATTTCTGTTTCTTAAATAAAACGACGAAAAAAAAAAAATTAGCAGATTCTGCAAATAGTCATGCAGTACGGAAACAGACCTTTCGGCCCAACTCGCTCTGCCAACCAATATGTCCCATCTACACTAGTCCCACCTGCCCATGTCCTTTGGCCCATATCCTTCAAAAGCTTTCCAATCTGAAGCAAAAAAAGAAAATGGCGGAAATACTCAGCAGGTCGGATAGTATATCTGGGAAAGGAATATAGTTAATCTTTCAGGTTGGAGACCCATCTCCAGGACTGGGAGAGGGAAAAAAGGCGAGTTTTACGCTGTAGGGAAGTTGGGGGGAGAAGACAAACTGAATATCTGTGATAGGTCGAGCTTGAGTTCCTTTGGGAATACATTGTTAATAAAGCAGGTGTACGTTTTGAGTGCCCTCCATAATGTTTGGGACAAAAACCCATCATTTATTTATTTGCCTCTGTACTCCACAATTTGAGATTTGTAATAGAAAAAATCATGTGGTTAAAGTGCACATTGTCAGATTTTAATAAAGCCCATTTTTATACATTTTGGTTTCACCATGTAGAAATTACAGCAGTGTTTATACATAGTCCCCCCATTTCAGGGCACCATAATGTTTGGGACACAGCAATGTCATGTAAATGAAAGTAGGCATGTTTAGTTTTTTGTTGCATATCCTTTGCATGCAATGACTGCTTGAAGTCTGCGATTCACAGACAGTTGCTGGTTGTCTTCTCTGGTGATGCTCTGCCAGGCCTGTATGGCAGCCATCTTTAGCTTATGCTTGTTTTGGGGGCTACTCCCAGTCAGTTTTCTCTTCAGCATATAAAAGGCATGCTCAATTTGGTTCAGATCAGGTGATTGACTTGGCCACTCAAGAATTGACCATTTTTTAGCTTTGAAAAAATCCTTTGTTGCTTTAGCACAGGGGTCAGCAACTTACGGTCCATGGGCCGGGTTCGGCCCGTAACCCAAAATCATCCGGCCCGCAGGTCTAACACAAAACATACACAACACTTATCCGAGAGTAGTTCTCACACACACACAGCCAATTCCATATCACAACGCCTGTCGACTCGCTCTCTCTCTCCGTTCCCTACCCTCCCACCCCCCTCTTCCATCCTCCCGACCACCCAGAGTGAAAGCACCCCCAGCTTGGTACCGCGGCATGTGTGAAACTGAAGCGGTCTGAGAGCGGCTTCGGCGAGGCGGTGCTGGGGCGGTTTCCTCAGGAGCCCAGCGGCGGGAGGGCTGGAGGAAAGCAAAGCATCAGCAGGGTCGGTGAGGAATTCCGCTCCGGCCACAGTGTTGCACTTTAGTTGTAGTTTGTCGCGGGGTTAATTGCCTTTTTGTTATATTTTTGTTGTGGTTTTATTCAACCATCATTAATTATTTATTAACTATGGTGATAGATGTGGCCCGCCATCCACTCACAGACATGGGTCCTGGCTCCTATGCAGAACAAGGTTGCTGACCCCTGCTTTAGCAGTATGTTTGGGATCATTGTCTTGCTGTAGAATGAACCACAGGCCAATGCGTTTTGAGGTATTTGTTTGAACGAGCAGATACTCTTCTGAATTCATTATGCTACTACCATCAGCAGTTGCATCATTGATGAAGATAAGTGAGCCAGCACCTTCAGCAGCCATACATGCCCTGGCCATAACACCCCCATCACCGCTTTAGATCTTGGGCAGTTCCTTCTCTCCTCCATACTTTGCTCTGCCATCACTCTGATATAAGTTAATCTTCATCTCATCTGTCCACAAGAATTTTTTCCAGACTGTGGTTGCTCTTTTAAGTACTTCTTGGCAAACTGTAACCTGGCCATCCTATTTTTGCAGCTAACCAGTGGTTTGCATCTTGCAATGTAGCCTCTGTATTTCTGTTCATGAAATCTTCTGTGGACAACAGTCATTGACAAATCCACACCTGACTCCTGATCTATCGGACAGGTGTTTGGGGATTTTTATCTAAGGTGTTTGGGGATTATGCCCATCTAAGAGATCGATCTCCTAGGTAGGCATAATTCTCCGTGCCTTTCAACCGCAGAACTTGTAACATGTGAAGGTCTGTGCAGCCCACGTGCCGTCTGCGCTGCTTGAAGCCGTCAATTTCAAGCGGAACTGAAGGCAGCTGAAATTCTGCCTTTGCTGTACTGCGCATGCGCAGCAGCCTACTGTGCATGCGCAGCGCAAGTTTCTTGGCGGGATTTTGAAATATGGATTGCCATTATCTGAACGGTATGTTTGGAAGCAAAGAGAGAAGAATGGAGTTTGTGTACCAATACCTTGGTAAGTACATATCTTGGTACTTTATGTTTTTAAATACTGTATTTCCCGGGGTGGAAGGGGGGGGGGAAGAGCTCCTTTCACAGTGTTTGGGAAGTCTGGCCCGGGGTAAAGTTGCTGGGAGGGCAGGAGCGTTGTGAAAGAGGGGATCTGGGCCAGTAACCCACTTGCAACACTCCTTGCACGGAGCCACTGCATTGTGGCCGGGGAGTGAATTAGCTTGGGTGGCTGCCGCAGTGCTCCGGGCACGGACAGCAGAACTGGCCGTCACTTCCGAGGAAGGAAGCAGCTTGGGTAACTGCGAGCGGCTGCCAGGACCAAACAGCAGAACCGGCTGCCACTTCAGCCCCTTCTGCTGGTCCCCGCTCACCTCTGGCAGTGTTCTCCGTCTGAACACCTCTCTCCTGCCGCTCGCCGGCCGGCTTCCCGCAAATCCTTAAATTCCAACAGCACGCTCAAGGGACCAATTGAGGTTACTTGTCTGTGAGAATTTAAGGATTTGCGGGAAGCAGATGACATGAGCAAAGCCAGCGAGCGGCAGGTGAGAGGTGTTCAGCAGGTCATATCAATCTTTAACTCAAAGCCGCAGGATGGAGCTGTCTTCTTTAACACTGTTGCTTCGCCGCCACCGCCTCCTTGTTGCACAATGGCAGTGAGTGCGGGGCCGAGATCCTGCCTAGTTTTTTTAAGTTCTGAAATTAAATAACTTTTAATACTGAATCAGAATATACTTACTGTATGAGATGCTGTCCAACTCCTCTATTTGATACTTAAAACAGACCTTCATTCATGGTTCGGCTCAAGAGTAACTCGGGAGAGGAACTTGGTAACTCGGGAGAGGAACTTGGTACATCGCAGAAATGAGAAGTAAACGGCAAACTTAGACATACACGTGGGAAAACCTGTGAGGAACTGGCTGGAGTTTTTACGGACATTTTCAACCTCTCACTTCTGAGGTCTGAGGTCCCCACCTGCTTTAAAAGAGCATCAATTATACCGGTGCCCAAGAAGAGTAAGGTGACGTGCCTCAATGACTATCGACAAGTGGCACTAACGCCTGTGGTGATGAAGTGCTTTGAAAGGTTGATCATGGAGCAAATCAACTCCTACCTCGACAAAAACCTGGACCCACTGCAGTTCGCTTACCGCCACAACAGATCAACGGTGGATGCGATCTTGCTGACTCTCCACTCCGCTCTGGACCACTTGGACAACAAAAACGCATATGTCAGGCTGTTATTCATTGATTACAGCTCGGCATTTAACACAATCATCCCCTCCAAGCTGGTTACCAAACTTGCAGAACTGGGTCTCTGCGCATCCCTCTGCAATTGGATCCTCGACTTCCTCATTCACAGACCACAGTCTGTTCGTATTGGTGGAAATGTGTCAGCCTCGATAACAATCAGCACGGGAGCACCTCAAGGCTGCGTGCTCAGCCCCCTGCCGTACTCACTCTATACTCATGACTGCGTAGCTGGTCATAGTGCGAACTCCATCATCAAGTTCGCTGACGACACCACTGTTGTGGGATGTATCACTGATGGGGATGAGTCACAGTATAGAAGAGAGATCAAGCAACTGTCCATATGGTGCCAGCACAATAACCTGGCCCTTAACACCAGCAAAACCAAGGAACTGATTGTGGACTTTGGAAGGAGTAGGATGGGGACCCACAGTCCCGTTTATATCAACGGGTCGATGGTTGAAAGGGTCAAGAGCTTCAAATTCCTGGGCTTGCACATCTCTGAAGATCTTTCCCGGTCCAAGAACACTAATGCAATTATCAATAAAGCACATCAGCGCCTCTACTTCCTGAGAAGATTACGGAGAGTCGGTTTGTCAAGGAGGACTCTCTCTAACTTCTACAGGTGCACAGTAGAGAGCATACTGACCGGTTGCATCGTGGCTTGGTTCGGCAACTTGAGCGCCCTGGAGAGGAAAATACTTCAAAAAGTAGTAAACGCTGCCCAGTCCATCATCGTCTCTGACCTTCCTTCCATCGAGGGGATTTATCGCAGTCGCTGCCTCAAAAAGGCTGGCAGCATCATCAAGGACCCACACCATCCTGGCCACACACTCATCTCCCCTGCTACCTTCAGGTACAAGGTACAGGAGCCTGAAGACTGCAACGACCAGGTTCAGGAATAGCTACTTTCCCACAGCCATCAGGCTATTAAACCTGTCTTGGACAAAACTCTGATAATTAATAACCCATTATCTGTTATTTGCACTTTATCAGTTTATTTATTCATGTGTGTATGTATTTATATAATGATATATCGACACACTGATCTGTTTTGTAGTAAATGCCTACTATGTTCAGTGTGCTGAAGCAAAGCAAGAATTTCATTGTCCTATTTAAACTCACTTGAACTTGAATTTGAACTTGTTTAAACTCGTGAACATAAACTTGCTTAAGTCCAAGTCAAGAGTCAAGAGAGTTTTATTGTCATGTGTTCCAGATGGGACAATGACATTCTTGCTTACTGCAGCACAACAGAATATGTAAACATAATACAGAACAGGAGATAAACGTTCAGTGTGTCTATATACCATAGACCATATACATATACACAATAAATAAACAGATAAAGTGCAATAGGCTGTTATTGTTCAGAGTTTGGAGTTTGGTGATGGACCCTCTATCACCTCCAGTTTAAATTCCATTTTGAATATTTTTGGAGGACCAGGAAACCAAGAAGCAAGAGTTACTCCAGGGATTTACTCCAGCTCCAGGGAGTGATTCTGCGTTGGGTTTCAGCGGTCACTGCAAGGTGGCGACTGGATAGCAATGGTGGCCAGATCTCCCACAATGCAAAGGGAGAGAGAAAGTGCCGGCGCCGACCAGTTAACGTAGCAGTGTGCATGTGCAGTGTGGCCAGCCAGCGGATGAGGAGCGTCCAGAGAGCGGGGACCTGGACACGGATGGTGGCCGGAGACGTAGAGTGACAGAGAGAGATATAGAGGGAGGGGCCCGCTCAGAATTGGACGGCAGGTGTCCCGGGTGCTTGCCAAGCCGGGTAAAATGGCATGGCTTTTAGGTTGCCCAACGGGACTTTAGGTGGCCATTGACACCACGGGCAACCGTTAATTTCGAGCCCTGTTGTTGTGTCCCAAACATTATGGTGCCCTGAAATGGGGGGACTTTATAAAATGGCCTTTATTAAAATCTGACAATGTGCACTTTAACCACATGTGATTTTTTTTCAATTACAAATCTCAAATTGTGGAGTACAGAGGCAAATAAATAAATGATGGGTCTTTGTCCCAAACATTATGAAGGGCAATGTATAATATGTTACAAATAGTGGCTCACAGGAGAAGGGAAAATTATAAAAAAGAACCAATGCTACACTTGGAGGACTTACAGAAAAATATGTCTGGTTTGGATAGAGGTAGAGAAAATGTGTTATAGGAAGTTGGATATTTCATTATCGAATCCAGTAAGCATTCAGAAATGGTCGATCGAGCATTTTAATTTTGCTTGATCTTGACCTTTTGACGATTCCCAACAATTTGTTTTAATTTTAACTTTTGATTTCCTGCATTTTCAGTTTTTGGTTATTGTATGATTGCTCATTCAGTGATTAATATGTAGTGATCAACGGAAGCTAGAAGACTCTTGCTCATTGTCAGTCGAGGCTGGCTAAAGAATTAACTGGACCGGCATTGTAAGTGCTGTGCCAACAAGAGCAGTTCAGAAGCTGATGTGACTAGTTTGTCTTTTTAACTTCTTATCTTTCTACTATCTACAACATAAATCAAGAGAATAGATGAATACTCTCCACTTGTCAGAAGGTAACTTAAATACTTAAGGAGCTCTCCACACTATCCAAGACACAGCAGTGCATTTCATAACTCATGTTGAAAATTGCCCCACTTGCCTAAACACTCTACAGTGTTCACCATCCACTGTGCAACTCGCTACATTTTCTTTGAATTAATTTCCTACCTTTATCAATTAGATGAACCAAATGCAAGGCAAAACCACAGCCACTACCCCTCTAAATTCCCATTCAAGCCATGCACTATCCCTACCTGGAATTATATTGATTTTCCTTCATTGTCACCGTGTCAAACGCCTGGATCTTTCTATTCAATAGTTGATCGATGGTCAGCGCAGACTCGGTGGGACTTAGGGCCTGTTTCTACGCTGTATCTCTAAAACTAAAACTACAAATGAAGAAAGCACAAGTAATGTTCTCAGTAAGACTTACCTTCAACTGGAAGTCTGAAGCTTTGAATATAAACAGCAGCTGAAAAGTAAGCTTCCAATAAAGGGCCCAACAATCTTTGCAAGAAAGTAATGAACGCCTGGTGATCTGGCGACTGGCTCACCTAGAAAAGTTACAATTGAAAATGATTCGCAGTTTCACAAATTACATTTTACGTATTAACACATTTTGTGTGGGGCTACTCACATTGCAGTTATTTGAATGCTATAAAATACAGTTAGAAATACAGCTTCCAGTCTTCTGCCAGCAAATGGCAGAAGCCACATAATAGAAAATCAATCGGACAGTAGCATTTTTCATTTTATTTATGACATAAATGGTAGTCATTCAGCTCATTAAGTCCGTGCCACTCTCAGAGTAATCCCATCAATCACACTCCCTCATTAATGCCCCTGTATTTTATTTTCTCACACATGCCCATTAACTTCATTCTGATTCCAGACCACCATTTACACAAGGAGTAATTTACAGAGCCAATTAACTTCCCAACCGAGGACAACTCGGATGGGAATTTGATTCAATCAATCTATTGCACTTACTCTGATTGCCCAAAAGTATATTGAAGAAGCCAAGATTTAATCTATAAATGTTCCATTGAATGGCCTAGGAACTATGATCATTTAAACCACATTGTTTAATTAAACTTCTGAGATACAGCGCAGAAACAGGCCCTTAGGCCGTCCGAATCCGTACCAACTAGTGATCCCCGAACATTAGCACCATCCTACGCACTAGGGACAATTTACAATCTTTACCAAAGCCAATTAACCTGCCAACCTGTACATCTTTGGGGTGTAGGAGGAAACCGGAGCAACCGGGGAAAACCAGCGCGGTCAGAGGGAGAACGTACAAACTCTGTACAGTCAGCATCCGCAGTCAGGATTGAACCCGGGCCTCTGGTGCTCTACTGCTTGTCACTGTGCCGCCCCTTTGAGTATTTTTATAATCTGACAACTAAATCCAGGATTAGGTTTTTTTTATTGTCACGTGTACCGAGGTACGGTGAAAACCTTTGCTTTGCATGCTATCTAACCAAATCAGATAATACTATACAAAAATACAACCAAACTGAAGTACAATAGTTAGAGCAAAGGGAAAGATACAGAGTGTTGAATATTGCTCTCAGCACTATAGCTCAACAGTTCTAGAGACTAAGTCCAACATCCGCAATGAGGTAGAGAAGATTTTGAGTGTACTCTAGTACAGTGCTCTAGTACTAAGGACTGTTCAGAAATCTGCCAGAAGTGTTTCACATTACATACCTTTAGGTAACGATCGCGCTGCTCTTCCCCATAGTCACTGTCATCTTCTTCATCACTTCTCCATGAGAGACCATCTGGGTACTTATTCGCCCACGTTTCCTCTGTGGGACTGGGGCTCAGGTCCTCCTGTCCATCCATTAATCAAAAACATGTTACTATTTGGGAAATACCCATGTCATTTATCACCCAAGTCTCTATTGTGGTGCACTACATTCATTCCTTTTAAGTTTGGCTTTTTTTTTTAAAGTCTCACACACTGAGCCACCATTGAAGGAATGGACAGAAACTATGGGTAATGAAGGCGATGAGTGAAGTTTTTTGCTGATTTGCAGCCAATGTACTCCTACAGACTGTCGCTCTGGCAGTTCAAACAGATACAGCGTTTAGACATAGCAAATTTAAATCAAATGTGACACGTTCGCAAATCAATATAGTTCACAAGTTATAGGAGTAGAATTAGGCCATTTGGCCCATCGGGTCTACTCCTCCATTCAATCATGGCCGATCTCTGCCTCCCAATCCCATTTTCCTGTCTTCTCCCCACAACCCTTGACATTCATTCTAATCAGGCATTTGTCTTTTTCTGCCTTAAAAATATCCACTGACTTGGCCTCTACCGTCCTCTGTGGCAATGTGTTCCATGGATTAACTACCCTCTGACTAAAGAAGTTCCTCCTCACCTCCTTTCTAAAAGTGCGCCCTTTAATTCTGAGACTATGACTTCTGGTCCTGGACTCTCCCACCAGTGGAAACATCCTTTCCACATCCACTCTATCTATGCCTTTCATTATTCCGTAAGTTTCAATGAGGTCCCCCTTCAACCTTCTAAACTCCAGCGAGTAGAGGCCCAGTGCTGACAAACATTAAAATATAGTGCACAGTGTAGAGGAGACCAGGTCCCTGTGCAATGCTTTCATCCCAGAGTGCAAATTCTGGTTTAATCATCATGTCCCAGTTCAAGAGAAAAACATTGGATGGAAGTTGATGTAGCTACCAAGTTTCAGAACGATATATCAGGGATTTCCTAGCTGCCACTTGGATTGCTGTAATTTTCTGCATTCTAAAATAAGGTACAAGTTTGTTCATAGATTACATATAGATTATTTCTGTGGCGGTATTTAACTTGCTATATTAATTTGATAATGTATCACACTTTTAAAATAATTGCTACTTCGACATGCTTGAACTACTGGAACAACAGCACTTTAGGAGTACTGTAGGAGACTGCAAAGCAGCAAAAAGGCTCAGTCACCACCATCTATTAAAAAATGATTACAGAATGGCACTTTATTTTAATTAGTAGTATACAGGTATATAAAATATTAAAAAATGTTATTTTAAATACGCAATATTATGCTTTTATATTTTGAACGTTGTGTTTATTCGATCAATTTGTTTGAGATACTGAGCTTTTAAAGGACATGACATGTCTCTTAACAAATTCTGGACAATAAAAGAAACAATAGTCTATGCATTCTACATGAAACCACAGCTGAGAGTGGAGTTTAGATATACAGTGCGGAAACAGGCCCATTGGCCCCCCGAGTCCGCACCGACCACCAATCCCCACACGTTAACACTAACTTATATTAAGAACAAATTTTACCAAGCCAATTAACCTACGTCTTTGGAGTATGGGAGGAAACTGAAGGTCTTGGAGAAAACACATGTTTGTCAAGGGGAGAACATACAAACTCCGTACAGACAAGCACCCTTAGCCAGGATCAAACCCAGGTCCCTGGCGCAGTAAGCGACTGTAAGGCAGCAACTCTACTGCAGTGCCACCATGTCATCCAAAGAAAAGAGAGAAAAGGACTAACTTCTAAACATTCATGGAGAACAAAGAACATGATATTTTTGTAGGTTTTCTTTTGTAGTTCATCCTTTGTGGCTTCCTTTAAATCTAACCAACTATTTACTACTGAATTACTACTGGTGGAGAAAACTGGATTGTTTTGGATTGGTTTAGTAACAAGAAGTTCTGATTTTATCCCACTCCTGTGGGTGAACCATCAATGGTGCAGCATTTAAAGTTCAACAAATTGTTTGCTCACCTCTGCCACCAATAGGATGCGGTACTGAATGAACTTGCTCACAGCGTCATTGAAAACTTGGTATACTGCCTGACAGGGCTACAAATGGAAATTACTTATAATTAGATAATTTCATGTAGGATCAACAATAATCTCATTGCTACTACATTTGGTGAAAATGCCGTGGGAGTGTCCCACATGCCATTCTTCATTTACCAGTTAAATCAATAATATATATTAATCAGAACTCATTATACAATATATTGCACTCAGTTTAGACTCACCAATCCTACAAGCACCTCATTGGAAAGGAGGTGACACAGATCAGCTGCTGTACGAACAAGCCTTTCCTGGCTAACTGTTGGGTCCATTTTGCCAGGTCCTGAAATATTCTCCCTGAGTACAGCACAGAGGGAAGAGGCTGCAATACAATAAAATAGGGACAATGGAAGCAGGAGTGGGTCACACAGTCACAGAATCATACAGTCTGGAAACATGCCCTTCAGCTCAACTAGACCATGCCGACAAACAGGTCCCACCTGCCTGCGTTTGGCCCATATCCTCCTAAACCTGTCTTATCCATGTACCCATCTGAAGGCTTCTTAAACATTGCGATGGTACCTGCCTCAACTATCTCCTCCAGCAGCTCGTTCTTAACACCCTTTGTGTAAAAAATGTCACATTATAACAAATAGTTGCCCTTAATTTGCATTGGCAAATTCATTTACACCAAATAACCTAATAAAAAACCCTCAAATTCATGAGCAATAAACAAAGTTTTGGAGAAATTCAGTGGGTAAGGCAGCATCTGTGGGGGGAATAGAAAGGAGATGTTTCGGGTTGGGATTTTTCCGTAGACTATAATGGGGGCAGGAAGGAGCTGGAACGTAGGCTCTCCATCCCCTCCACAGATGCTGCCTGACTTGTTGAGTTTATCCAGCTCTTTGAGTTCAGCTCAAGATTCCAACATCTTCAGCTCGTGTCTCTTCCTACACATTGCTTTTTGCTCAAGATTCTAGCATGTGCAGTCTCTCGAGTCTAAATTAAAATTAATGAAGTTTACCCATTAGATCCTTTGCAGTGAAATGGCTAATGCTTTGAATAATGTTGCTTACAGATGACATAATTCCAAATAAAAGCACTAAATGGTTAAAAATAAGTTTATTAACAACCAAGTTTGAACAGACAAGACCTTTTCCATTTTTCCTTATGATGTACTTGAAAGAGCCAATATAGAATCATGAGTTCTGATTGGTCATGAAGTAACATTAAGGTGGTAGATGTGGCAAGGGATAGAGCAATTATGCTTTTCTCTAAATAGATGAAAACAGTCATGGAATCTAACAGGGAAGGAAACAGTTTCTGAGCTTTTGAAGGAGCCTTCCAATTATTTTCATTCCTTTAATATTTCCATGCAACCCTGCCAACATCTCCCCAAGGAATGAACTAACTAGGAATTCAAACATTAAGAAAGGTATTGACAAGATCAATAGCTAACTCTCATCTGCTGAATATCACCTGGATACAAGATCACCTTCATCACACTCCTATTTATAGAATATAGTTCTGCCTTCAACGCATTATCCCAACCAAACTCAATCTACTGGACCTACACACAGCACCCCCTCTGTAAATGGATCCTCAACTTCCTAACTAAAGGTTCAAAGGTCAGTTTATTGTCACATGTACCAATTAAGGTACAGTAAAACTCAAATTACCATACAGCCATACTAAAAAAAACAAGACACACAACTACGTAATAGACCATAATCAGTAAAGATTGGCAAAAAGACATCTTCCATGACAATGTTCAGCACCAATGCCCTGCAAGGATGTGTTCTCAGCCTCTTACTATACTCCTTTAGGCATTTAGGACTGTGCAGCTAAATTCTGCTCTAACTCCATTTAAACGTTTGCAGATGCCACTGTCGTAGTGGGCTGGATCTCGAGCAATAACAAGACAGTGCACAGGAAGGAGATAGAGGGGTTAGTGACATGGTGTCAAGACAACAGCTTCTCCCTCAAAGACAAACAAGATAGACATCAACCTCAGGAAACACGGTGATGCACACATGTCAGTCAATATCAATGGTGCTCAATTGTAGATGGTCAAGTTCCTACACGTAAATATCATCAATTGGGTCTAGTCCTACCAGGTTGATGCAAGGCAAAGAAAGCAGACCAACATCTCTATTTCCTCAGAAAACTAAGGTGATTTTTATAGATGCCGCATAGAGAGTAATCTATCAGGTGTATCACAACTAGATTAGGCAGCAGCTCTGCCCAAGACCACAAGAACTTGCAGAAACTTGTGGATGTAACCCAGTCCACCACACCAACCAGCCTCCACCCCCATCAATGCCGCCATCTACACTTCTCGCGTGGGAAAGCAGCCAACATAATCCAGCAGTCCACTCACACCCTAGCCATGTCCTCTTCTATCCTCTCCCACCAAGATGATAAAAAAGCTTGAAAGCACATACCACTCAATTCAGAAACAGATTTTTCCACTCTGTTATCAGATGACTGAATGGGCTTTTGATAAACTAATAATGTAGCCCCAATCTACCAACCTACCTCATTACGGCCCTTGCACTTTTCAAAAATATGCATTTCTCTGTAGCTATAACACTGTAAATGGTTATTTTTCTCTTTGCACTATCTGTTGTACTTACATCAGGCTTCACTGTGCGCATGCATGGCATGATTTGACTGAAGAGCCCACAAAATATTTCACTGTGTCTTGATACATGTGACAATCATACACTAATATCAATACAGTCAACATTTGTTATTACATACCTCTTTGTAACAGATTTCAGGTTTCTAGAACTGTCTCTTTAAGAACACAGGATGCTATTTACACTGCAGAGGCCATAGAAATTGACAGGACATAGAAATTGACAGGACATTGAAATTGACAGGCCATTGCTTCGATCGACACTTAACTCTATTTAACAATGTAACAAATAACCATTATTTTTAGTCATAAAAATATATTTTTAGCTGTTAAAGAGAACTTTATACACTCAGCAGGTTAGTGCCTTTGGAAGGAGAAAGAGAGTTAACGTTTAATGTCCTTTCACCCTGAACTCCGGGCAGTCATTGGGTCATTGGAGTCTCACAGAGTGGGACAAGGTTTCCACACCCCAATGCCCCAGACCTCCCACAATCTCTGAATGCGGGTACCAGCAGCAGGGGCAGCAGTTATTGCCGTTCCCCAGCTGCGCTGCACAAGGTGGTGCCGGGCGGCCATCATGGACCACAGCGCTCCTTGTGGTGAGGGAGGTCCCACTGGGCTGTCAGACACGGGGTTCCAAGATTCTGGCCCGGTAGCCCAGGCTGAGTTGTCAATGGGGGGAATACCTTTACTCGGTTATTGCGGACAATTGGCAAAAACAGACACCCCCATCCCATCCCCCCCCCCCCCCCCCCCCCCCCCCCCCACGATCCGTTATGATGAGGGATTACTGTAGTTCAATCAGTAGTTTACTGACATGGTTCTTTCCCCAGGTGCTACTAAGACCACTTGGGTTCTCCTGTATATGAAGCTTAAATATCCTGCTTCATCCAGTGGCTTAATTAGAATTTAAGCTGAAACAATCAAATCATAAACATAAATACCAAAGTATGTTCCAATCACTGACATGACTGAGATGTTAAGCACTTACCCAGTATTGCTTCGGTGAGAAAAACCTGGAAAATGCCGTTGCTGTAGAAATTCAGCTCAAACAGGGCTGGAATTGTCGTGGTTGGTGCAATAAAGAACTCACTGTTTCGCCGGGAGCTTCTGACATTAACACAGTCTCCCAGTAAATGAAGAGCATGCATTACGACGTCTTCGGAATTTCCAGAAAATCCCAGATCAAAATCCCGAGCCAGGACTACCTCTTTCATACAGAAAAAATCTTCCACTAATTTTGATAAGTGGACACCCTGAATAAAAGAAGACGTGAAAATAATGTCATCTATGTTAGATATAATCACATCCACTTTTTACAACCACAATTACAAATGAAAATTTGTGAAGAGATAATTGCACATACTGTGGTGTTAGTCGAGTAGAATATTGATTGGAAATATTAAAATCTCTATCATTGTCTATAGGCCTTGATTCTTCCGTCAAGTCAGAAGTACACACAATGTAATCAGAGTAAGGGCACTAAACCACCTGATCTTGATTATTTTTCACTTGATATACTGTAACAGGGAAGACACTCCACACATCAAATGCTGCATTGCAGTCCAGAGTAAGTCAAATCCAAGTCATTTATGTTCTCAACCTTTGTAATATTGAAGGATTTTGTTTGAGTGTTTTATAGAAGATTTATATTCCACGTGCCCTCAACTTTTTTATCATTTTGTGATTTGTGTCATGTAGTAAATTGCATTTTAGATTTCTTGAAAGAAGCAGCTGTGATGTGATGCAGTTAGCTATTTGCAAATTACTGGTAGCTCCTCATTACATTAAATGACTTTAAATTGGTCACATCAAAAAGCCAAACGTGCAATTGTAATCTCCACTGTACAAAAGTGTTATAAACAAAGAGTGAATATACTCTGCATCTCTCACCATGTTAGCACATGCCAGTTTTAATGACAGCTTACAAATGCAAATCCCTCACCTCTCGGTGCCGGTAAAGAAGCAAACACGCAACAATGTGAGTGGACATCACAGCAGAACATCTACTGGCAGCTGGAATAGACAAAAAAAATGACTATTTTAGATGGGGCATCTTGATCGCCATAGATGAGTTGGACGAAGGGCCTGTTTCCAGGCTGTGTGATCTATGACTGAGACTCTATCGACAATAAATACATGGAATGTCACAAAGCAACTTGTCGAAGACTCAGTCAGTAAAATCTTCAAACACTTGATCAATTACATTAGAGCTTTCGATATGGTTTACTACAATTTCTCTTCAGAAATGAACCAGAATTTTGTAACTAATTAAAAGATTTGCTGATAAAATACTTGCAAATTTAATTTAATTTATTTCCCATTAAGGCAGTAACTCATGCTAAAATATAGCGGGCATTAACAGCCTTCTGATAACTTGCTCAAATCTCCATTTCCAGTATGAATTGAGGCAGTACATCAGTAACAAATTACAAAGCGCTGGAGAAACTCAGTGGGTCAGGCAGCATCTGTGGAGGGAATAGACAGATGACATGGTGAGTCGGGACCCTTCTTCTTTTTCTCGAGTCCGAAGAAGGGCCCCAACCCTAAACATTGTCTGTCCATTCCCTCCACAGATGTTGCCTGAGCCAATAGGTTCGTCCAACACTTCATGTTTTCCTCAATATTCCAGTAATGCAGTTCCTTGTGACTCCAGTACATTAATAGGCATATTAACTATGGAAATGCAAGGGAGATGGAGCATGCAAACTGCATGGGTGGTGGGTGGAAAATGCGTGACTAGCTGAGCCTATTTCTGTCCACACAATTTCTAGCATGGCACGGATTACAACAGGAAAATATATCAGAATTATTATTCCTACTCTCTTGACCAAGAGAATCAATTACACAAATCGCTGGTACTTTATAGAAGTTTGGAGAAGGCAAACTACATAAAATTTGCAACACAGAAACAACCCGTTCAACCCAATTAGTTTCTGACAATGCTTATGTCCTACAAGAAACATCTCCTGTCCAATAATCTAACTGCATCAGCATAATCTATATCTGGTATGGGCACTGCTCATAACACCTAGAGAATGGACTGGACTCTGAAACATGCCGCCTCTTGCACGAGAGATCAGTAGTCAATTTCTGTTCAATTTGATAATCGGGGATGTGTTTAGGTGTAGGTGTAGGTGTTTAGATGTGTTGTAAGAAAATAATTTTTCATTGTGCATTTGCACTTCACACATTTCCCTGTAGCTGTAAAAGTATGTTCTGCACTGTTTATTTTCACTACCTTTAGTAAATGTTTAAGAAACATTCAGACAGGTACATGGATAAGATAGCTTCACAGAAATTTGGCGATGCAGACAGGTGGAACTAGTGCAGGCAGGTAGGGCCAGTTGGTCGGCATGGGCAAGTTAAATCGAAAGGCCTGTTTCCTTGCTGTATAACGCTATGACTTCATGTGACAATAAATGCTTCATTGACCTTTGATATCTTCCTCATACACATGTAGCTTTCACTTGGAATCATCTGGATTATTTGTTTCCATTACTTCAAGTTCCCCAATTCAATTTGAACTTGGAACCATTAATTAAAACACTGTCTGTAACTTCAACCCTTGCCTTAATTTAAAAAAAATTGCATTGTCGATTCATAAAAAAAACAATTAGTTGGTGCACAAAAAACTGAATGTTTAATTTGCATTCGGCAAAGAAAATCAAACTTAAGAAAGGATTCCAGCCACACTTACTGAATAGAGCATGTTTGGCTACATTGGAGATCAGCTGCCGCCGGTATTGTTCATCAAATAAATCTCTGGAGATTACAACAGGTGTAAGATCTTGCTCAACATGGTTAAGGCCTGGTCTATTGGGATAAAGCAGCGCATAGTGAAGCATTGAAGGATTTTTTTTTTGTAAACCATATGAAAATGCAGTGACTAGGCTGCAACTAAAATGCATACATTTAACAAGCATAAAAGGAATTTTAAACTTTAATTTTGACATTAATCTGTTTTTCTTTTAATCCTTTGACATTATTTTGTACTAGTGAAACATCTCTCCCAAAAATACAGTAATGGTGCATCTTTATTTCCTGAGAAACTGAATAAAACATTTTAAGAAATGCTTCTTCATAGATTATTAACCAATGCCGCACAAGTTGTAACGGTGCGTGAGAGTTTCCTATTTGTTTTATGTTGCTGGAGGGTGTGGCTTTGAAACCCGTGATGCAAAATACTTCTTACAACTGTAACATCTGTAACCAACTTCAGATGCACGAACTGAATCTTCTGTGTAAATCACTTAGAAACACAAAGAAGCTGTACAAACTACCTGCAGGGTTTTTTGAACATACTGTTTTAAAGCAGGTAACCACAAATTCTTCACGGGTTCGCGACTGCAGGAAAACTGCTCAGCACGCTGATTGCAGGATGCCAGAAAATACAGTAAACCCTTGTGACAATGGATGTGGGGGGTGGGGGGGGGAAGGGGGTTTCCCTTCACAAGCCCAGTGCTTACCTTTCAGTGATAATGGTTGGAAGAAGACTTTCTTCCAGGGATAGGGTTGCAGGCAATGGACGATTCCTCTGAGTATCAATGTATTCCTAAAGAAGCAAAGATTATATTTTTGTATTACTACCTTCACCCACATTTTAAATCACTTTTGAACTCATGAACAGTCAAATTAGAACTTACAGAGAAGAACGGATATATTTGCTTTGTAAGAGAAAATCCTTACTATGTCAAAATAATTGCCAAAATGTTTTGCCCGATACTAAGGCGACTCCAAAGCTAACGTGTCAAATTTCTTCAAAGGAAAACAAAGCTGGTTGATTATGACATGGGGAATAATATCCAGGTGGAAAAAGAGCTGACGTTCCCTCTGGATATTCAGAGAGCTTACAAGATGCCAAACAATTACAGGACGTCAATGATCCATGTCGTGAAAGTAAAACAATGCCTTCTTACTGTGAAAACTAAAGTCAATTATTTAAACCTATGTTTAAAATGTATTAATCTGAAGTAAGCTGTAACATTAATGTTTAGTTAACTGTAAGGCACAAGTCAGTTAGTTCAATGCTTGATTTGATATTATTAAAAAGGACACAAAGTGCTGGAGTAATTCAGAGGTCAGGCAGCATCTCTGGAGCACATGTATAGGTGTTTTTGGGTTAAGACTTTTCTTCCACCGCTTTCAACCCGAAGTATCACCTTTCCATGTTCTCCAGTGATGCTGCCTGACCTGCTGAATTACTCCAGCACTTGTATCCGTTTGTGTATTAACCAACATCTGCACTTCCTTGTTTCTACATTTAATAATAGGTTTTGACTCTTAAATGCTAAATTCAGGCTATTTCCAATTTTATCACTCACCCTAACAGAAAATGGCTGTCCAAAGTCTACTCGGACACAGCCAAAGTTCTTGCGAAGCATTCTGAAGACTCCTTGTGCAACACCCCAAAGGCTCTCTTTTTTTTTGGGCTTCCCCTAGAAAAGAGCATTTATCAGCATTACTTCATTAAACTTAGAACTGAACCAGTGACTAAATCTTTCATGTTAAATATCAGTGAAGCATATTTGTCACAAAAATAAGTTATTGGATGTTGTTAATCATCTGTCAATGTGGTAGGTCTCAAGCAAATTGTTGGTGATATTTACGCCCAAGAACCTGTAGCTCTCGGCCATCTCCACTTCAGCACCACTGATTCTGAATGGAGTGTGCATGGAATACATTGGCATGGACCAGTGAGCTAAAATACAAAGTAATGCCTCCAGAAGATTATAGAGTGACATATTAGTTATGGAAATCACCTGTCAGCTTAGCCTCAATTGTAGCCTTGGCCAGGTGATGAGTTGTTGCTTTGAGTCATTGAAGGTTGTGTTGTTCATAAGTTCATAATACTTCATAAGGGCTCAGCAATACAGTTGCTGCCTTACAGCGCCAGAGACCCAGGTTCGATCCTGACTACGGGCGCTGTCTGCACGGAATTTGTACGTTCTCTACCTGACCACGCCATTCAATGAAGGCTGATCTATCTTTCCCTCTCAACCCCATTCTCCTGCCTTCTCCCCGTAACTTTTGACAACCTTACTAGTCAAGAATCTGTCAATCTCCGCTTTAAAAATACCCAATGGCCTAGCCTCCACAACCGTCTGTGGCAATGAATTCCACAGATTCACCACCCTCTGATAAATAAATTCCTCCTCATCTTTCTAAAGGTACATCCATTTATTCTGCAGATACTTTGCTACAGGATTACAACTCAGCATAAGGATTTGAGACGGGATGGTCTGTGACTTGGTGCAGTGCTTGCAGGTGATGTACTTCCAATGACCTGCTGTCCTGGTTCTCTAGGGATTGCAGGGTTAGCAGATTGAATGGTTTTGGTCTATGCCAATGTATCCCACGAATGAGTAATAAAACATAATAACTGACACTTGTATTTCGAGACTTTGTACAGGATAGCAAAACATTCACAACTCAGAGAAAGCAACAGAACAAGTGCCAGGATAAAACCAGCATCAATGTAAAAAATGTTACCCACCAGCTGTTCACTGTTGTAATTGCCTTCAATGATCCGGTCATAGGAGATTCCCACTGGAATAATCATGACATCAGTAACGATATTCTCACAGAGGCTATCGACCACAATAGAGAGAAGTCCGGTCATGGCCATATATGGTTTACCACTACGAGACCGCGTGCCTTCCACAAATATCTCCATAAACTGCCGCTGCCGCAGAAGTTCCTCAATGTACTGTTAAATTAAATAGGTATCACTCATATATATAAAAATAAATCAGTCATCCCATTACTTACTGGTATCTTATTAGCTGGCTCTCCAACAAACTTCTTGCACTAACCTTTGAACATCTAATTTAATTCTGATGTATTTTTATGGACTGCCAGAATCGGCACTCATCTAATGATGCATTGGTCAGTGGAATGTAGTACAAACTCATGAAAGATCCAGTGACCTGTCAGGTATCATTTTGGACATAGTTGTTATTTAACAATTACTCATTAAGCTCATCCAGTGAGCCAATATTCAAACTATTGTCTCCAGAAGGCTATATATTGACACAGATTGAAACTACAAATCCAATTACCAATTTTCCGGCATCCTTGGTTCTAGAGCCTTATTGGATTATCTGTTTTGCTGGACCAACAGAGGTCACGGCATCAGAGAAGTTCAATAGTACCAGAACGGTCCGCCTAGACAGCCGAGGGGCCGAGATAGCGACCCCTCAATGTCAGATTGGAAGTTGGCTAATGGAACAGATCTGTCAGCTCCGATCGGGCCAGAGTTCCAGAACCTCGGCCCCAGGGAGCAAATTCAACCCGCTGATCGGCCGCGGAAGTCGTCTATGGGAACGGGTCTGCCAGAGCCCAGGCCACAGGGGGCAAATTTGAACTGCTGATCGGTGCAAAAGTCCTGATGAGGTTGAGATCGCCCGCCTCACCTGGGGGGGGGGGGGGGGGGGGGGGGGGGGGGGGGGGGCAGGGGATGACGACTTCCAGGCAGGATTTCAAGTGCGCTCTCGTAATTTTGTCTCGTAATTTAATGGAGGTGCGGACCACGTTGCCAGAAAATCAGGTGCTGGGCCTATATTATGCACGACAAAGGATGAGTACTATACAAGGGTAAAACTGTTCCAACTGAGATTGAAACAAATGAACCTAGGCTACCAAAATAAAACTGGCAGACAAATACGCCTGAAGAAAGTATGTATAGACAATTATTTTAAAGATTTGCTTCCAGTCTCCCAACTATTCCCAGCATAACCTACCACACGCAGCACAGATCTATACAGGATATCCTTCCGTCCATCTGCACCAATATCCAACTTCCTTCGAATGAAGAAGCCACCAAGTTTTCTTATCAGTGTGCTGCAAAAATCAAACTTTTATTTATTTATTTATTTCTTTATTTCGAACAGAATAAAACAATAAAAAACAAATGTGAAACACCATACAAAAAACAGAACAAGAATATTTATAAAGTGTCATAAACAGTATCTATAAATAAATGAAATCGTATGTGTCTGAAAAGGAGCAGGATGAAGCCAAAGCTTATTAATTCCAACACCTTATTCAACTGCTTATAATTATCTTATACAAATTTAGCAGCTATATGTACACCATATGTACACCAGCAGCTATATGTACACCAAATTATTTACATTTACACACTAATCAAATATTTACAAAGCCATACAAAAAGAGAGAAAAAAAGAAAAAAGAAAAGAAAAAACCCTCATATACTATACAGTATCTCTTAGTCATATATACCCATCACCCTATAATCACCCTTCCCAATACAATCAGTATAACAAATATCCCACTCACAATCACCTATCCTCATCCCAATATCCTTTTAAAAAAGTGTTTTTTGTACATCTTTTTAAACTGAATTATGTTTGTGCTAACTTTTATCTCCTGTTCCAGACCATTCCACAAATTCACCCCACAGATTGCTATGCACATATTTTTAAGAGTTGTTCTGACATTGAGTTTTTTTTACTTATGTTCCCCTCAAATTATACCCACCCTGTCTTTCCATAAACAGTTTTTGTATATTTCCTGGAGGTAAATTATTTCTTGCTTTGTACATGATTTGTGCAGTCTTAAATTTAACCAGATCGGTAAACTTCAGTGTATGTGACTGTAAGAATAATAGATTGGTATGTTCAAGATATCCAACGTTATT
Organism: Okamejei kenojei; assembly: GCA_035221665.1. Classification (NCBI taxonomy): domain Eukaryota; kingdom Metazoa; phylum Chordata; class Chondrichthyes; order Rajiformes; family Rajidae; genus Okamejei; species Okamejei kenojei. The sequence goes on along the minus strand of CM069145.1, from coordinate 33,986,229 downwards.
GATAATTCTTATTGCTCTTTTTTGTAATGTACATAACGGCTGTAGGTTGGTTTTGTAGGTGTTACCCCATATCTCCACACAGTAACACAGATATGGCAATATGAGTGTATTATACAGAGTATGTCATGATTTGTGGTCCAGAATGTGTCTTGATTTTCCCAATATTGCTATAGACCTTGCCAGTTTTGCTTTGACATTTAATTTCCTAAAATTATTGGATTAGGTCCAGCACATGAATTCCATAATTTGATTGACAAATAGAGCACAGATCTACTATTTGGTTCATGTTTCAGATAAACGAATGCTACTGAACGCTGGAAAATGTTTCCGTTCAAACTAAGGCCGTATCTGTTCCATTGTACTATGTCCAAGGGGTCATTTTCATAACTGTCAGTGACAATGACACTAAAATTATTTTGCCAGTTACCATATTTTTATTTTGTCTTCCATCTTAAAACTGAAGAGTTACCCAAAACAATTGATAATTTAAAAGTTCATAACTCCTTCCATTCAATCAGAATCATGTAACGGATTTGTATTTGTTTTTAGTTTAGCGTGGAAACAGGCCCTTCGCCCACCAAATGCGCACCGACCAACGATCCCCATACACTAACATTACCCTACACACACTAGGGACAATTTACAATTATATCATTCCAATTAGTTCACAAACCTGTACATCTTTGGAGTGTGGGAGGAAACTGGAGCTTCTTGGAGAAAGCTCACACTTGATTGCTAGGGAATCAAATAAAAACAACAAACTTTGGAAACACTCATCCTTTTGAGCTAGATTGTGTTAATGGGGCAGATGGGCACAATATGCTGGAGTAACCCCGCGAGTCAGGCAGCATCTCTGGAGAAAACAAATAAGTGACGATTCGCGTCGGAATCCTTCCTTAGACTTTTGTTAATGGGGCACCTTTGCCTTTTTAATTCCGATTTCACATTAATTTCTCATATTGTTTAATGTCTTACTTTCCAATTTGGTATTTATCTCCATTTTAGCTATCAATTGATTTTGAAGCCATAGTCATCTAAATCGAGATTTCACTATCTCCTGCTTTCATATGAAGATTATTTGGAGATAGCAAAAAAATGTTTTAGAGGTGAATCTTATGGAAAAGAAAATCTCACTAGGTTTGTGGAAAATATAGTTCAACTACAGAAAGGCACACAACATGAACATGGGAGCTGCTATATTTGCATTTAAGAGAGACTTGAATAAAGAAAAGGGCCTTGACTTAATTCCACTCACCTGAAAATGGGAATATTTAAATTATTTCCAGCGGCAATATGCGGTGCTTTGATGTTGTGACAGAAGAGAATGAAAGTAAGCAGCAAGTAGTCAATGTGAGATTTGTGAACCGGTAGAAAGATCAGAGGAACATTCTGCTAGAGGGCAAGAAAGAAAAGATCAATTAAAACATAAACTACCACTTGAAGAACGCAATAGGTCCTTTCAATATCTGGCTAAAACTTTTCCAAATTTAACAGAGCAATCCCTTTCTTATCGTTCCTTCTTAGCAATAAGCATTCTGATATTAATTTAAAACAAGAATCAGTGTTGTATCTTATTTATTTTAACTTTGCATAAGCTTGCAGTAACCAGATTGTTCAATGGCCTAATGTATATCGGTAACGTGCAGTCATAAATGGATAAATTGTATTTGCCATGCAAACCATATGGGGAATGATTCTATTTTATTATCTCATGTTTGTGTTCACATGAATCATACCATTCCCTGAATCCTTCCACATGCTCATCAACAATTATTCTCCTATTAACATTCTGGAAAAAAACATATAATCTACCATTATACAGTGTCACCTCCAAATAATCTTCATAATCTCATGAACCAATAAAAAAAACACCTGATATTTAACACTGGGATCAATGATGTGTGTGTAAAGATCCATTTGGTCAGTAGCAACAGTATCAGCTTGAGAAAACAAAAGATAATTGAAATGCAAGTGCTTTTAATTGGTGATGGTAATTTCACCTTTGAATTCAGATGATTAGATAGGAATGCAAAATAACAACCAGTATCCAATGTTCTAAAATCAGCTCACATCAACAAAAAACATTAACTATCTTCCTAATTACTGGAACACAATTAATGCATAATCTATTTATACAAGACTGCAGCATCGGAACAGGACCTTCGACCCACGATGTCTATGTCAAACTTGATTCAAAATTAAACTACTTCCTTCTGCCTGCATGTGATCCATATCTCTCCATTCCCTGCATATTTAACAGGAGAACCAAATACAGAAAGTAAAATCAGTGGGTACCAGGTAGATAGCAGTAGGTGGCATCACACCATTGCAGGTACGCCAGTGGCCAACTAGCATATGATTTTACCTGCTCAGTTTTTTGTGATTTAACTAAAACTGTCACAAGTTAAATATAACCATTTACATTTGCATTTTGTTCAAATTTGTTTTCATTAAGAGCGACTCAGTGTACGTGGTTCAATGCCAAGGCCTTACAGACGTGGACAAGGCTAATATCCTGCCAAGAATACTGGCAATCCCCACATTATGGCCTATTGGGCAATAGAAATTTGCTGTCATGGATTTCACAAATCACTACCCAAAAATTTGAGATATAGAATAACACTCACTCTCCCTGATATTATGCAAAAAAATGGGGGGGGAAATGAGCACATCTGTGCACATGCCCTGACATGTGCAGATGATAAAAATACCTTTTTCTTGGACTGCACCACCCCCCTCCACTCCGAGAATACCTAATCTTTGGGTAGTGATTTGTGAAATCCATGATAGCAAAATTGCACCAATTTCAGGTAGTCCTTGCTTTCTCCCTCCTTCCCCCTCCTCTTCCCAGCTCTCCAACAGCCCACTGTCTCCACTTCTTCCTTTCTTCTTCCCCCCCCCACATCAGTTTGAAGAAAGGTCTCAACCCGAAACGTCACCTATTCCTTCGCTCCATAGATGCTTCCTCACCTGCTGAGTTTCTCCAGCATTTGTGTCTACGTTCGGTTTTTGCAGCATCTGCAGTTCTTTCTTAAACAGGTCTGTTGAGTAGGCTAGTTAACTAGAATAAGGATCCCCCTAGTTCTATGTTATCCCACTTTCGCATCCTACATACACTTGGGGCATCTTGCAGAAGCCAATTAACCTACAAAGCTGTTTGTCTTTGGAGTGTGGAAAGATACCGGGGCACGTGGAGAAAACCCATGCGGTCACAGGGAGAAGGAACAAACTCCGCAGAGAGCACCCATAGTCAGGGGTCAAACCCAGGTCCTTGGCGCTGTGAGCCAGCAGCTCTATTGATGCAGCACTGTGCCGCTCCTTACTTAACTGCTGTTATTTCACAACACTGGCTTCCATCCAGGTTAACAGAAAATAAAAAGTAATTAGGTCATATGCAGGCTCAGTCAGCTCCATTCCACATCTTTAATTTTCTTCCTCTTAGCAATTCAAATAATATTTACAAAGTTTCCCATCATCACCAAAGTTAAACAATCATTTGCATGGAACTGTTCAACTTTATACGCAGGAAAACTGAACTTTGGCCACTGGTTAAGATATATGAGAGTGATTTTAATTTGTACACCCTCAGTGGTTGTCAAGTGTTCTAGCACTATCAGAGTCATCTGAACAACAACATGCTAAAAGTTAATTCCCCACAGAACATTGAGCAATGGCAAATAATTCATCAGGAGTTACTGTTCAGGATCCAGGTGTTTCCCAACAAAACAAATTAGTCTAATCACACTTGCTCTTCTCTTAGCAACTGATTTTAAAGTAAGGGAAGTGTATACAATGGCCATTCTCAAGCACATTGCACTTCATTAAGCTGGTGCTTATTTTTAATTGCTTACCTCTGCAGCAGCTTTCTTAACCATCTCAAGCTGTCCTTTATGAATCTGTATGCTCCAAAAGAAGCCATTGAACAGTTTCAGTAGCACCCAACCTGTTAGTCTATAAAAACAGGTAGTAGTTTATTTAAACACATTTTTCATGTATGAAATTTAACCTTCATTTTCTATTTGTTTTCTGCGGCAAACTCAAACCAAACATTATAGGTATGACAAAGGCAATTTACTTTGGTGATTGAGAACCAATGATGTTATAAAAACTGACATAAAAGAGCATTTTGCATTGAAAATGACAACAGAACCAAAACAAAGAGAATCAACCCCAGAGTTAAACATTCAGAGTTTAATTTTTAAGTCATTCTTTGTCAAATTCTTCACTGGCAATTCCCTACACCCGATTGCCCCGGAGTTTGATAGTGACCAACCAGTTTCTTGAATCAGTACTGTAGTAGCTCATAACATAGTGACAAAGTGCTGGAGTAACTCAGCAGGTCATGCAGCATCTCTTGAGAAAAAGGATGGGCGATGTTTCGGGTTTGAACCCTCCTTCAGACTTCCTACACACTGTAGTAGTTCAGGATTTCGAATCAGTAACAATGAACATTCATTTATTCTACTTATCTATCTCACTTTCTTTTGTATATTACATGATGAATCATGCACCTGATTTATGGTATCTAATGTTGACAACTCCATTTAGAACTTCTGGTATTTAGTCATTCAAACGGGCAGTAAATTCATATACATTTTTCAGTTTTTAATAGCTTTGGCATGTCTCAAAATGTCAAATTGTTTAAAAAACACTAAATTATCCTTACAACTTTTACACCTGGCAAAGTGGTGGCAGGTTTTCTTGGTTGTCAAGGAACAAGGATATGGCAGACCAATTGAATAACTACTTTGGTTCCGTCTTCACTAAGGAAGACATAAATAATCTGCCTGAAATAGCAGGGGACTGTGGGTCAAAGGAGGAATTGAGTGAAATCCAGGTCAGTCGGGAAGTGGTGTTGGGTAAATGAATAGATTAAAGGCCGATAAATCCCCAGGGCCAGATAGGCTGCATCCCAGAGTACTTAAGGAAGTAGCTCAGGAAATAGTGGATGCATTAGTGATAATCTTTCAAAACTCTTTAGATTCTGGAGTAGTTCCTGAGGATTGGCGGGTAGCAAATGTAACCCCTCTTTTTAAGAAGGGAGGGAGAGAGAAAACGGGAATTACAGACCAGTTAGTCTAACATCGGTAGTGGGGAAACTGCTAGAGTCAGTTATTAAAGATGGGATAGCAGCACATTTGGAAAGTGGTGAAATCATTGGACAAAGTCAGCATGGATTTACAAAAGGTAAATCATGTCTGACGAATCTTGTGGAATTTTTCGAGGATGTAACTCGTAGCGTGGATAAGGGAGAACCAGTGGATGTGGTATAGGACTTCCAGAAGGCTTTCGACAAGGTCCCACATAAGAGATTAGTATACAAACTTAAAGCATACGTATTAGGGGTTCAGTATTGATGTGGATAGAGAACTGGCTGGCAAACAGAAGCAAAGAGTAGGAGTAAACGGGTCCTTTTCACAATGGCAGGCAGTAACTAGTGGGGTACCGCAGGGCTCAGTGCTGGGACCCCAGCTATTTACAATATATATTAATGATCTGGATGAGGGAATTGAAGGCAATATCTCCAAGTTTGCGGATGACACTAAGCTGGGGGGCAGTGTTCGCTGTGAGGAGGATGCTAGGAGACTGCAGAGTGACTTGGATAGGCTGGGTGAGTGGGCAAATGTTTGGCAGATGCAGTATAATGTGGATAAATGTGAGGTTATCCACTTTGGTGGCAAAAACAGGAAAGCGGACTATTATTTAAATGGTGGCCGATTGGAAAAGGGGAGATGCAGCGAGACCTGGGTGTCATGGTACACCAGTCATTGAAAGTAGGCATGCAGGTGCAGCAGGCAGTGAAAAAAGCGAATGGTATGTTAGCTTTCATAGCAAAAGGATTTGAGTACAGGAGCAGGGAGGTTCTACTTCAGTTGTACAGGGTCTTGGTGAGACCACACCTGGAGTATTGCGTGCAGTTTTGGTCTCCAAATCTGAGGAAGGACATTATTGCCATAGAGGGAGTGCAGAGAAGGTTCACCAGACTGATTCCTGGGATGTCAGGACTGTCTTATGAAGAAAGACTATAGACTCGGTTTATACTCTCTGGAATTTAGGAGATTAAGAGGGGATCTTATAGAAACTTACAAAATTCTTAAGGGGTTGGACAGGCTAGATGCAGAAGATTGTTCCCGATGTTGGGGAAGTCCAGGACAAGGGGTCACAGCTTAAGGATAAGGGGGAACTCCTTTAAGACCGAGATGAGAAAGACTTTCTTCACACAGAGAGTGGTGAGTCTCTGGAACTCTCTGCCACAGAGGGTAGTTGAGGCCAGTTCATTGGCTATATTTAAGAGTGAGTTGGATGTGGCCCTTGTGGCTAAGGGGATCAGAGGGTATGGAGAGAAGGCAGGTACGGGATACTGAGTTGGATGATCAGCCATGATCATATTGAATGGCGGTGCAGGCTCGAAGGGCTGAATGGCCTACTCCTGCACCTAATTTCTATGTTTCTATGTCTATGTTTCTATGTTTCTTGGTTGTCAAAGGTCTCAGTGGCATTTCAGTATTAAATGTTTTTAATGGGTTTATGGGTTTATGATATACTCCTATGCATTCTCCAAATGCTAATATATTGCCAGAGATGAATTATTCTCTTTCAGCTGGATGCTGATTGTGAGTTATATTTTTTTTTGAGGAAAGTAGTCGGAAGAGTTTACAAACTTATGGAATTAGGATCACCTGCTCTTCTCCGATTACATAGCTAATATAGCAATTGTGTGTAATTTTTGTTGTAATAGCTTTCCGCATATCAAGTGAAGAAGGAAGCTTACGTGGAAATACTGGTGTTCAGAGAGAAGAAGGTAATTGGACTGTGCTTGGAGTATTGTATGTGGTTCTGACTGTAGGGTATAGATCTGACTGAAGGGTATAGTTGCGCTGGACAGAGTACACGGGGGATTCATCAGTATTTTGCCTGAATTTGAGAATTGTAGTTATGGGGAGCAATTAGATAAGCTGGGTTTGCTTTGCCTAGAGTGAAAGAGGCTGAGGGGTGACGTAAACGTCTAAAGAAACAATGCACAATGTATACTGACATGAATTTTGAACAATTGCAGGACAGAACAATATATATGACCTTGATACCATCCATGAAGTATTGTCAAGTACAATACTTAACTACACTGCTAACATGTAACGTTAAACTTCATTCCAGGATTTTGGTAGTGGATACAGATTAACACTTCACTGAAGGGCTGAAAAAGTGTCGTGTGTTTAAAAAGTCAGTCACTGAAATCAGATATTCATTTAAAATCATATAATCATTGTGTTGAACAGCACGAATAAAGGCCCTGTGGCCCACCTTGTTCATGCTGACAAGTTGGCATATTGTACTAGTCCTATTCGTGTGCATTTGGTCCATAGCCCATTACACCCTTACATAGAAAACATAGAAAATAGGTGCAGGAGGAGGCCATTCGGCCCTTTGAGACAGCACCTCCATTCATTGCGATCATGGCTGATCATCCCCAATCAATAACCCTGCCTGCCTTCTCCCCATATCCCTTGATTCCACTAGTCCCTTGAGCTCTATCTAACTCTCTCTTAAATCCTTATGATTTATATGTATATGTCCAAATCTCTTTTAAGTCATAATTGCACTTGTTTCTATAGCGTCAAGGACGGTGTCCATTATTGCCGATTGTCTGCAATAACCGAGTGAGAGGGGTAAAGTTTAACACAAGGCCTGGAGTGGAGATACGCGAGGTTAAACCAGCAGGAATTCACAGGAGCTGCAGAGCTGCCGTCCCCACATGCGGTGCACCAGGGAGGGACCCACGCCACTCACACAACTGATAGTACATCACGTGGCGCTATCTCATTAGGTAACTGGCAGAAGCGGGGGGCAGTGCAATGGGAGCCTAGCTCTGCTAAACCCAAAATCCGCTATATTATTGCGAGAGTTTACTCTGTTAAAATTAATGGACATAATTACCTGATCACAGCTGGAGAGATGTTTGCCACCATTTGCTGAAGGATCCCTCTAGCTTTTCGCTTTACTTTATTCACAGCTTTGGGTTCTGGCTGGGCAAGAGTTTCCACGGGCATTCGATCAGTCACTGTTTCCACAATGGCCTTTTGCACTCTACAGTTCACAACACCAGAAATAAGTTGTTTTTTTTAAAGTGCATTTCAAAGTATCTCCATTATTTCCCACAGTTTTCACCATACCACTGTCAATACTCAAGATATTTTATTTTAAATGGTTATAACTGACTTTGCAAATGTAAGCTGTATGTACATTTTGTGGGAAGCAAATAGAAAAACAGAGATTCTGGAAATTTAAAATAAAGGTAGAAACTGCTGAAACAAAAATACTCAGCAGACCACTCAGCATATGTGAAGGGGAAAAAGGAGTCAGCTATTCAAATCTAAATGCTATTCTTGCAGTTTGGTGGGCACTCCGTAAATAAGGACAAATCGTGTGGAATCCTGAAATGATCTGCAGATTAATAAGAATCTTATAGTATAAAGATAAAGTAATTTCAGGGTGACCTTACTAAATAACAATTATTCAGAACATGGTGATCAGATACACATAGTTTTCCTTTGATGACCCCTCTCCCCCACCCCCACCCGTTCCATCTATATCCCTCCTCTAGCTTTACAATCCACTCCTCTTCTCTTCTTATCTGACACCCCGTTTGTCTCCTTCTCATCCCTAGCCTTTGTCACTTACTCGCCAGACCAGGCTGCGTTTATGGAAAGAGAAACTAGGTTAACAATTCAGATTGATGACTGAAGGAGTCATTCATGCTTAGGCTAATTATTGTTAGCATATTTTATTATTTTGTCTAGATATTTCAAGCAATATTATTTTGAACACTTGAGGGTGGGCTTTGATATGTAGATGAACATTACATATATCATACCAGAAGATGGAGTGGCCAGATCAGACTGGAGCGGGCACAGGAGAGAGAATACAGTTCTTACCAGAACAGAGAGAGAGAGAAAGAGAGAACGGAAAATTGCAGCTTGTATGAGAATAAGGAATACCTGTTATGAATCATCTCTTTGTACAACTATTTCAATAAAGAATCAATTAAACTGGAAATAAAGACTGGAGGATACGCTTTCTTTATCGTTTGCATAAGTTCACTCCTTCCTGCCTGTGTAGTAATGGGAACGGAAAGTTGGACATTGGAAAAGTTTGAAATGCCATTACAATGACCTTTCAAAAAAGCAAAGAAAAGTAAGAAAACACGGCTGATTTAAGTTGAAGGGGGGAGTGGAGAGGAGGACGGTTACATTTGTGGTAAGATGGAGATCAAGAGAGGTGGGAACTTGGTGATGCAGAACACCAGTTGCTGGAAATCTGGATTAAAAGAAAATTTCCAGTAGGTGAAGAAGCATTCTCACTCTCTCGACACAGTTCACCAGAACATCATGTCTTAATGAGTTAAGTATTGAGGACTAGTTGGTTTGTGCACCTATGAACAAGGTATTCTAAACAAGCTTTTCCACGTAAATTGTATTCAAAACTTGGAATGCTCTTACCCATATGGGTGTGGTTGTTTTGTTAGTCAACAAAATACTCAACTATTATGTGCTAAGGTTTGGTGAATGTAAATGTGCTGCATTTGCTGAATAAAAATCATTCAGCTTAAACAAGGGTGTCAGTCAGATGGGAGTGGGGGGGATTAAAGGGCAGGGGGCAGGAACTAATGCAGTATGTGCAAGACTTCCAAACAATAATATTCAGCACTCCATACCTGTTGCTGTTTAAAACATTCTCAATCACATTCCTTGGAAACATATCACGATGCACATCTCTTTCCTGAATGAACAGGACGTAGCAGAGGCGTCTTGCCAACCAACCTCGGTATCTAATCACCAAAGCAAAGGGGTAAATATCAACAACCTATTTCATCACTGCTCCAACCCAGTACATAATTAACGTGATAGACACAAAGTTCTGGAGGAACTCAGTGGGTTAGGCAGCATCTATGGAGAAAATGGGTCAGTGACGTTTTGGGTCAGGACCCTTCTTCAGCCCCAAGGGTCTCGGACCAAAATGTCACCTATCCATTTTCTCCAGAGATGCTGCCTGCCCCACTGAGTTACTCCAGCATTTTGTGGCTATCTTTGTAGGTATGTTACAAAACTTACCTTCAGCGGTGCTGCAGTTCTACCGCTGGCCATGTGCGCGACTTTGGCGACTTGGGGGGGGGGGGGGGGGGGGGGGTGGCGGGGTTAAAATGCGTTTTTTCCCTTGCCACCGGAATAATATTTTCTCGGAGTGCGAGCTATTTCTGGAGATTCGTACCGACTGCCGGTAAGAAAATTTTTTTTTTTTTTAAATCGCCCGACTATTTCAACTCTGCAGTAAAATAAAAAATAGCTCCTAATGCCGTGAACGCCGACAATGGGGACCGATTTTACGTAGGGGACAGGTAAGTGAAAGCTGTTTATTTTTTCATATAAACCTGCTTGTTTAGGTGACTTTAATCAATATTACAGATACATTTTATTTGTCACGTGTGCCAATTGGCACAGTGAAATGAAATCACCATACAGGAAAAAAATAAAGAACACAACACAGATTTCATGTTGCGAAACGGTGATTTATTCCCCATATGAACCGGCAGTGGTTTCCTGCTGTTATTGGGTTTAAATTCACCGCAACCACAACGTTCCAATACATCGCGTTCCATAAAATCCCACTCGCAAGCTGTTTAAAATGCCCATTAATTTATGGCCATTAAACACTAAATTCCTTCAATTTGGCCTATAAATTCATAACAATGAGATTTAAAAATCATGTTATATTGTGAATTCTTGTATGAATGTTATTTGGACACTTAGGCTTTAAAAAAAAAAAGTTAATATTTTCTTAAGAAATGGATAGATGTTTAGATCTAGTAATTGAATTTTGTAATTAGCTACAATTGGGTAACTAACTAATTATATGCTTTAATTTCAGGTCATCCAAGTAAGATTGTTTCATATTAGTTTCAGAATGCTTCAATCTATAATAACTGAAAATTTCTTTCAGTTCTCTTAATTTTGAAGAAAGTTATGGGCTTTTGATTGTCCTCGATCACAACTTTTGTGTTAAGTCAATGGAAAGGCAATAGGGAACAAGATGCTAATTTCCGAGTATGAAAATGGCCATAACTTTTTTAATACTGAAGATATGAAAGTGAATTAGGTGTCAAATTAAACTTCTTTGTATGCTTTATCTGATGGGATAAATTGCAGACTTGATTTTTAAAATCTCAAAATTTCGTAACATTGCTAATCTTTGGTATAATCCCTTTTATTACATCTTCTCACTGATAATCAGGATGTTTTTTTCCCAGTTAACTGCAAGGGGTTCAATTTCAAAAATGATTTTAATAGAAATCCAAATATCAAAAATGCTGCTGTGCCATAATTAAAAAATATTTTCATCTTGCACACTGCAAAATCCCTAAGAGTAATTGTGATCAAGTACACAACAGCTGCCTGTCATAATTGAAGTGACATTTTGCTGCGTTAACATTATGCACCATTTCCCAATCAAGGATGCAAATTACATAGGCAACATGTTTTCAGACCTTTCATAACAGCACTTCCAGCTTACTACAAGCTAACAACTACATTTGGTCTACAAGTAACTTCCCACTCTGTGCCACTGAGGTGGCAGCCACACTGAAACACCTCAGATGTAGGCCAGTGTACTAACTTGTAACAGTCTAACTGTAGTACAGTTTAGTTAATTTAAGTACAAATTTGTAATTGATCAGTGTCGGGTGGTGACTGAGATAGCATTTATCTCAAAATGTTACCATTGCTTTGGCACTTATCAACTGGCAGGAGAAAGTCAACCATTTTTCAAACATCACCAGCAAACAAGTTAGGGTCTGCTGTCAACTCAAGTTTTCTCGGTATGAGCTCAACTGACCAAATTTAAAAACACAAATATTTAACATACATGACTAGTGCTGCGTATATTTTGAACCAGGAACCAAAAATAATATCCCCTTTATGTTAACTGGACGGCCTTTCTCTGCAAGGCAGCCAGCCTTGAGACTCTCACCACCCTGGCCACTCATTTCACTCCTTTATCCAGAAGAAGATATAGGAGCGTGAAAACAAATGTCCAGGTTCAGGAACAGCTTCTTCCCTGCAGCCATCGGGCTATTAAACAATACAACCTCCAAATAGGCATTGGTTTTGTCTTTTTGCACCACACACACACACAGTGTTAAAGAAGGAACTGCAGATGCTGGAGAATCGAGGGTACACAAAAGGCTGGAGAAACTCAGCGGGTGCAGCAGCGGGACCAGTCTGAAGAAGGGTCTCGACCCGAAACATCGCCTATCTCCTTCGCTCCTTAGATGCTGCTGCACCCGCTGAGTTTCTCCAGCCTTTTTGTGTACCCACACAAACACACACACATATTGTTTACAATACTATGTTTACATATTCTGTTGTGCTGCTGCAAGTAAGAATTTCATTTTTACTATCTGGGATTTATGACAATAAAACCTTTTTTTTTAAATGAGTAGGATCATCATCCACACATCAAATTAATCACACAGCCAAATATGGTGCCAGCTTTTGCAATACTGTATCAATGTTTTATAAATACCCATTTGTTAAACACACAAACCAGCATCCACAATAATATCAAATTGGATCATACCTGGTGTGAGTTTCATTAATATAAATAACATTCCGTAGTCCTTGGGAAGGGATGCTGGTATTGAAAAGTTTATCCTAGGTTACAAAAGGACAAAACAGTGAAATCACCTTTAAAATATGTGTGCAGTTGCACAAGCAAAAAAATAATAATTTCGTCAAACTTGTTTCTGAGCCCATTCCTGAATAATCAGAATAATTATTCGGCCGCGACAAGCCTTTCACAATGCTTTCACCACTCATTTGAGATAGATGCATGACCAGATCTTTGGCATGAATTCCTTCCCTTTGGGCAAGATAAACATGGTCATTCTTCGACTTTCAGCAATTCAGTATTAGATCAGCAACTTCAATTTGAAATTTGAATGGGTACCAACTATACTGGCTGGTGCATCGTTGAGGTAACATTCTTCAATAATAATGAAAAAGCTTTTGTTCGCTGTTCTGATGAATTACCAAACTTGAGTCCTTATGGATAGGAATGGTTTAGATGGATAAGGACCAAAGGCAAGCAAATGGGACTAGCTCAGGTGGCAACATTGATGGAGTTGTTAAATTGGGCTGAATATTGGGGAGACCAAGTTAGCCAGATGATTGCTATCCACCCAAATCTGCTTCAAATATTAAATGTTATGCTTAAATGTAGTGATAGTGCCTGTTTCAATGACCTCTCAAGCAGGTTTCCATACTAGCTTTGTGGGCTATATATGGGACTCAATTTCGCCATCATTGGCTCGTGCGTTACTCACTTTGACAATTACAACATCTTCAGGATAATGTAATGCACTAAAATGCTCACAGTCCGTTGTCCCATTGTTAGTAAATCGGGATGTTTGGCAGTTGACCTACCGGGGTCCTGATTTCCATTTTCTTTTGAACTTCACCAGGTTCATTACAAGTTTTATTATTCTATTGTAAAATATTTATTGTATCATTATATAACATCTAGTAAAAGTAAATTAAAAGTACATTGAACCATTCAGAGGAGTAAAAAAGTCTGAAAAATCTGTCAATCCAACACCACCGCAGTCCCAAGGGTGCTAGACTAGTGGAGCTTTTTTGTATGGAATAAGTATATAACTTTCTCTTAGTTTGCTTTTTACAATGAATATCTATCTATATACTATTAAAAGTTTTGACTTGTTTGTTTGTCTGTCTGTGTCTGTGATCTTAGGAGCTGCGTCAAAACAGTACACAATAGGGCACATTTTTTTGCAGAATTTACTCAGCTTTTTCCCCCCCCATGGTCGTTCGTATCAAGTTTCCTTCAGATTTGATGTTATATTTCACATGTTAGTGACATTTCAAGGATTAAAAAACCCAAATTTAACAAGATTTTTACTGTTAAAATCTTTTCTGCACCGGCTTCCAACAGACTTTGATACAAAGTTGCAATACAGGAACACTCTGTGCTTCCACTAAGTTTTCACCTGAATGGGATATCACAGTCCTCTACCCTATTTTTGCAACAATGTTGCCATCATCCAGCTCCTGGCAGTGGGTGCTTCAACGGGAAGGTTAATTGCTATTGCAATTGGCATACAGGGGAGGTAGAGTGAGTGTGTGTGAGTTTGTGTGTTCGCGCACACTAGATTTGACACTTTAAATTTTACAAAAATCACTTTTTAAAATCGATGATGTCAGAATGGGATCCCGAATCTCATTTACCTTAAAAAATCGTAATTTTCAAACAAAATCCGTTTTAATCAAATTCTTCCGTTTTCATTAACAGCCAAAATTGAGTTTAGGTTATTTTAAAGAAAAATCGCTATTTTCATTGTGGAGGGGGGGGGGGGAGGTGGGATAGGGGGGAGGTGAGGAGCAAGATTGAGGGAGAGGAGGGTGGGAGGGAGGGGAGAGTGGTTATGGAGAGTGAGGAATTGACTGAGGGTAGGGAAAGGAGAGGAAGGGAGAGGTGAGGGAGTGGGGGAGGGGAGAGGGGAAAGGAGAGGGAAGGTGAAGAGGAGGGGGATGGAGTGCTGGAGGGTGAGAGGGAATGGAGGAGGATAGGCATAGGAAGAGGGATAGTGAGGCACAGTTGGGGGAGCTTTGCCGTGACTCGCGTCACAACGGGATCTCTGGCGTCACCCCTCAGCCGCGCCTGTGCAGTTGGGGACTATGGGCCAGTGGTGGAATATTTCTTTGGGGAACGGGGCCCAACGGGTCCGCACTTGGTCTAGTTTCCATTTAAAAATAGTCAGAAAAAACAATTAACGAATTTTAACGAATCTTTAAATTTGCTCCACCCATCAGAGTAAAAATACTGCGAAAATACCAAAAATTAGACAGGTAGAAAAAGTTGTTTGCCCCACCTCATCAGTTTGCCAAAGATTCTTGATCCCCTCATTCTAATTTAACCTTGTACTTTCCCATTGAAGCCAATTGTTTTTGTTTTGCATCAGAATTAAGTCAAGCCTTCTTTTGAAGGAAATCTAAAGCACCAACTGTGCTGATTGTCAGTATATACAGCATGTTCTAACTGGTATTATTGAATTTATCTTCCTTTCTCAGTAACCACTGAAACCTTGACAATGTTCTAACATGTAGCCCTGAACTTCTCATAACTTACTGAATTAAAGAAAAACAAACTTTGTATGCAAAGGATTTCATCCCTTAATTTTCTTCTGCTCTCTGAACAATAACCCATACTCAAAAGGTAGAGTTCTTACCTCCTAGAAAATAAGCTGAAGGAAATGTGTAACAAAAGAGGAAAATGTGTTATACTTTTCCACTTTCTCCACACAGAATCTGGCTCCAGAATTACTAAAGCATGCCTATTAAATCAATGCATTTAAAGGATTAATCTCCTTCAGTGATCAAAAATAGATTTCATGTAAATCTGGTAGGTCATTTCAAGTGATGCTAATGTCAATTTAATTGAGCTAAGTATCTAATATATTTACTGTTCGACTGCAACACTTCACACATGGTAAAGGCACTTTGTTCCTGCACTTTGCCTGATATATTACTACAATTTTATCTTTGCCGCTCCTTATTCTCCACTCTCCCATCAGGCAAGGGGTATAGAAGTGTGAAAACACGCGTTCAGCGACAGTTTCTCCCCAGATGTTTTCAGGCAAGTGAACCATCCTAACAACAACTAGAGAGCAGTCCAGAGCTACCATTTACCTGATTGGAGACCTTTGGACTATCTTTGATCAGACTTTATCTTGCAGTAAACGTTATTCCCTTTGGCATGCATTTGTACACTGTGGATGGATCGATTGTAATCATGTATTGTCTCTCTGCTGATTAGGTAGCACGCAACAAAAGCATTTTCACTGTACCTCGGTACACATGACAATAAACTAAACTCAAACTATTATAAACTGGACTCAATTACCCTGCTTAATGGAGAGCAAACGTGGCAGCAGCGTCCGACAAACGGTCGCTTTCTGTTCAGAATCGACTCCTTTCCAGTAGCAGCTGCGGACTGAAAGACACCAGAACTAGGACAGTATTCTTCCTGTAAAATATAACAACACAATAGGAATGGCATGAGAGGAATTCTAATGAATAAAGCAGCTGAAATGAAAAAGCCCTCCAGGGCTTAAAAATTGTATTGTCAATGCCAACATTTCAGAACACACCCCCTAATCTTTCTTTAAAAGAAAAGCCAACCCAAGCATATTTTAGTCAATATATTCCTCCATAGGTATTTGAGATATAAAGACATATAAAAAGAATAATCTCCCCTTTCTCCCTCACACATTAATTTAATACAACCACTGAAATGCACTTTGATAGAACTTTACCATCTCTAAACCACCTTGCTGTTTCAATAATATTGAAGGGTAGAAACCTGATTGGTGATGAGATTCAAACAAGGTGTCCTGGGTAAAAAACAAATTATTTTACATCACAATTTATTACCATTAAAGTCACATCTATACTTGGGCCCTGTGATGATGAACAATTATCTCAAATTGTACTGTGCCAGGAGAATGATACTACTAGTTAAATCAGAAGCATATTAATCAGGTAACAAAATCAAAGGCACAAGGAATTACGAAAGTACAATGGTACTTTATTTTCTGGATTAAGGGTTTCCTTTAGTCAGCAGTGGTGCGGAATATGCCAAAGTATAGTGCTTTATGTAAACCATGGAGTGGCATTTGAGATTCAAAAAATGTTACTGTAGCTAAAAAGAGCATTTTAAAGGAGAAAAGGTATAGAAGTTGTGACATTTTGAGAGGGAGTTCCACAGTTAATGGACATTAGCAACTGAAAACACAATTGCAACTGGTACAGCAATAAGATTTAAGGGTGATCAAGATATCAAAATGAGATCACCACAGCAAAAACACACAGCACCGGGCAGCACAGTGGCTCAGCAGTAGAGTTGCTGCCTTATTGTGCCAGACACCTGGTTTCGATCCTGACAACGGATGCTGTCTGTACGGCGTGTGGAGTCGGGACGGTGGTGCGTTGGAGTTTGTACATTCTTCCCACAACCGCATGTGTTTTCTACGGGTGCTCCAGCTGTTGGGTGTATGGGTTGTTTGGCTCCAGTAAAATTGTAAATTATCCCTAGTGCGAAGGATAGCGCTAGTGTACAGGTGCCTATTTCCGCGTTGCATATCTACAATCAAAGCTGCCACATGAGTTAAGAGGACTGAGAGGGTTAGAGAAATAGGGAGGGGCAAGATTGTGGCAGGATTTTAAAAAAAATATGAATTTTAAAACTGACACATTGCTTATCTGGGCTAGTGTATATGAGCCGCCATATGAGCATGAACAAGCGGGGTTGAATATCATAAATGAAACAGTAGAAGAGTTTAAAAAAACCTTAGGATTACAGAGTAAAAAGAGGGAGGTCAGTCAGGGCTGCATTGCAATAGTCATGGTAAAGAAGGCATGATGGCGAAGAAGAATCTCAACCCAAAACATCACCCGTCCATATTCTCCAGAGATGCTGCCTGACCTGCTGAGTTATTCCAGCAATTTGTTTCCTTTTATGACATGGTACAAGGTTTTAACAGCAGACAAGTTGAAGCATGACCAAGTTTGCTCAATGTTATAGATATGGAGATTAGTGGTCCGAGGGATGGCACAATCATCAAAAAACAACTGAACAACGTGCTTCAGTTTTAGACAGTTACCAGGCAGAGGCGTAAAGTTGTTTGGAGACAAAGTTTATGAAGCTTGCTTAAAATGATGCCTTTGCACTTCCTAATAATTAATTGAATGAAAGTTACTCCGTGAGCAGCAACTTTCATTCAATTAATTATTGGGAAGTACAAAGCCATCATTATAAACCAACTTCTTAAGGAGCCAAGAGAAGATCCCTTGGCGAACTACAGAGGTTTCAGTGCAATTTAGGATTGGAAGTCAGGACTGGTGATTCTCTAGATATTGAGTTGAACAACAGTGGCACAGCACAGGACGAAGATCGTGTGGTCGACTCTTGTCAAAGGCTGCCTGGAGATTAAGGAGGAGAGATAACTTTATCACAATCACACAGGATGCACTAGTAATAGAATCATAGTTACACAGTGTGGAAACAGGCCCTTCGGCCCAACTTGCCCACACCAGCCTACATATCCCAGCTACACTAGTCCCACCTGCCTGCATTTGGCCCATATCCATACAAATCTGTCCTGTTCATGTACCTGTCTAACAATTTCAAACGTTGCAATAGTCCCTGCCTCAACTACCACCTCTGGCAGCATGTTCCATACACGAACCACCCTTTGTGTCAAAAGTTACTTCTCAGATTCCTATTAAATCTTTTCCCCATCAGTTTAAACCTATGTCCTCTGGTCCTTGATTCCCCTTCTCTGGGCAAGAGACTCCGTGCATCTACCCAATCTATTTCTCTCATGATTTTATACACCTCTGTTAGATCACCCCTCATCCTAAAGTCAAAACTATTTACAATACGATGGGAGGGATGAATACCTAATTGGTGGGATTCACACAAGCAGGCCTGGGTCAGATAAAAACCATTTTACAGTACAATTTATCACTCAATTTATAATCATAAAATGGAGATGTTTATTGCATAAAATATATTCTGCCTTTCTAGTGCCTCGTAAATAGAGATTTCTTCTGCAAATTCCAATATACTTTAAATTGTATACCTTGGTTTTGAATAACTTGAAAATATTTACTATAAGTGGGTTTATGTTTGAAAGTTTGCTTACAAGCTCATCGCTGCAATTCTTCATTCTGTTACCAGCTTGTGCTCCAGAATTTGACAAATAGGCATTGTCGATCACTGAGGTAATCAGCACTGCATCAGCCATGCCTCCTGTTTACTGGAGTACTGCAAATGAAAAGTAGAATATTCTTTTGTTAAAAAAAAACATTAAAGCATGACAATTTTTAAAAATTTAAACTTAAAATTTAAAACAAGGGGTCGGCCATTTAGAACGGTGATGAGGAAAAACTTTTTCACCCAGAGAGTTGCGCATTGTGGAATTCTCTGCCTCAGAAGGCAGTGGGGGGCAATTCTCTGGATGCTTTCAAGAGAGATAGAGCTCTTAAAGATAGCGGAGTCAAGGGATATGGGGAGAAGGCAGAAACGGGGTACTGATTGTGGATGATCAGCCATGTTCATAGTGAATGGGGGTGCTGGCTCGAAGGGCCAAATGGCATACCCCTGCACCTATTGTCTATTGTCATATATTTGCATATGACAGATTTCTTAACTACCCTTAGCTCAGTGACAGCACATTAACCGCCAAGGCTGTAGATTTAAGCCTCATCCAGCAGCCTGACACTGCAGTAGTGAGGGAGTGCTGCACTGAGCAGCAATATTTTCCAAAGTTGAGTTGTTAAACCAAGGACATGATTGCCCAAGAGAATGTACTAAAGAGAATGTATAAGAGCTACATTTAGCCCTGAACCAAAATCAAAAGAACACATTATCTGGTTGCAGTGTTCATTGCGGTTTAGTCACAGTCATGCAGATGGAAAAAGGTTTCTCAGCCCACCACGTCAACGCCAATCATCATTTAAACGGATCCCATTTTATTCTCCTCATATTCCCATCAACTACACCCGAACCTTCCCTCCATACTCTACATTTATCCCACACTAGGGGCAATGTATGGTAACCAATTAACCTACCAACCTTCGTTTCCTTAGGTTGGGGGAGGAATTGGAGTCCCTGGGGGATACAGATGCAGTCACGGGGAGAACATGCAAACTCCATGACAACAAACCAGAGGTCAGGATTGAAATGGCGCTTGTATGATTAAGCCAGAGGCTCTAATAGCAGCATCAGTTCATTGGCAAATTTCAACATTTTGTGTGGGATTATCTGCCATATTTCCTACATTACAAGAGTAGCAAGAGTTTAAAATCATTTCATAACTGTTTTGGAACATCTTGAGATAGTGCTGCTGTATAAATGTGTTCTTTCTTTCAAGAGAAAGGAAAATGAATTACTTCCCTTCCATAAGTTTTAAACCATTGCAATGCGTCAATCAATAGCACAATAAAAGCTAAATGGAAAGCACCAGTGAGCAAGGATTTGCTGCAGATCATTGAAGTCAAATACTGTGACCACAAAGAATGCTTGTGGGACAGATTTAATCATTTTTCCTGCCATATTATACATTGTTCAAGTAATACAGAAAACTTGTGAGTGGGATAGACTTACAGCTGTGATGTATTTTACAACTGAAGCAGCCCCAGCGGTGGACCGAATAATTATCAAGCACGCTTCTCTCAAGCGGAAATCCCCATTTAAATTTAAAATTGACATACATTATTAATGGTATGAACTTTTATTCATAAAACTGAACCTCAACGAGATTGTCTGTAATACTGGGCCAGCAATTTTCAACACGGGAAATAGTATGAAGTAATTTTCAAAACTCAATTGGTCAAAATTAAGGATAACACACTTCAGAATTACTGTCAGGCATGCTTTGGAGTACTTTTCAAATGTCTGGGAGAGTATGTATTTATCATTACCATTGAACATTGAACATAGACCGTTCAGCCTACAATGTCTGCACCGAACACGATGCCAAGATAAACTAATCTCATCTGCCTGCACAAGTGTACACTGTATATACATGTGTACTGCTTATTCCATGAGTTTCATGTGAACAAGGAATGTTATTACACCCTGATATGTATGACCAACTGATCAGATCTGATCTGCAGGGCGATTTCCCAACAGGGGAGGTAGAGAGTGTGGATTCCATGAATAGTCCACTGTTGAAGTAAATGAGGGGTAGCCATACAACAAA
This sequence comes from Okamejei kenojei, assembly GCA_035221665.1. Taxonomy (NCBI): domain Eukaryota; kingdom Metazoa; phylum Chordata; class Chondrichthyes; order Rajiformes; family Rajidae; genus Okamejei; species Okamejei kenojei. The sequence goes on along the minus strand of CM069145.1, from coordinate 33,965,396 downwards.
GCTTACGGTGGCACTGCAAGCTTACGGTAAACTTGCGCTGGACTTCAGGACATCCAGGGAGAAATACAGGGAAACCTGACAGAAGCACTGCTGCTCGGGTGAATGATCTGCCACAGAAAATCACAACCTAGTGCTTTGTCTGTTCTTCCATTTTCTCAATGCATTTTACAGCCCAAGAATTACACATGAAGCATTGCATAGGCAAATAAATTACTTAATTTAAAAATAATAATATCACATAAATGAGTGATCATTAACTTATTGAGATGGTGATATTAGTTGCGAGGAAAACTGTTTGCTAGAACGGCAGGAAATCTTCAGACCCTACTATCATTGAACTAATAAGGCTGTCACAGGAAAGTCTGCATAGATTCACTTGGGAAAGGTGCTGTAGAACTTTTCCTTTGAACAGATGGAAAACTCACCTTAAAATTGCATGTGTTTATTACCCAGTTTTGAATTCCAAACATTCATTTAGAAAAGGCAGTCTCAGCTATTTTATAATAATAAATTATTTTGCAAATTATTTTGCAGTATATCGAGTTTTATTATTTTGCTGTATTTTGACTTTCAGTTTACATACAACATCAAAAAATGCCCTTGAGCCCACCGAGTACACGCTGACCATCGATCACCCATTAACATCAGCTCTATGTTATTCACTTTCGCATCCACTCACTTAGAGCAGGGCTCGAAATTAGCAGTTGCCCGGGTGCCATTCACCACTCAAAGTGCTGCCAGGCAACCTAAACGCTGAGTCATTTTGCCCGGCTTGGCAAGCAAATACTGGTTTAAAGCAATAGACATTAACGGCGCTTTGAAAACAACCGCCCTCGTACGCCCATGCCGGGAGGAGGGAGAGGGAGGTCGGTCTCCTTCCGCCGTCTGAAGCAGCTGCACCAAAGATCGTAAAGCTATAGGATCTTTCAGCTGCACCGCTCGGCCCCGCACCTTCCGGTCAGCTGGTGATCGTTATCTATCTATCTATCTATCTATCTATCTATCTATATCTCTCTCTCTATCTATCTATATCTCTCTCTCTCTATCTATCTATCTATCTATCTCTATATCTCTATATATATCTCTATATATCTCTCTATATATCTCTCTATATCTCTCTATATATCTCTCTATATATCTCTCTATATATCTCTCTATATATCTCTCTATATATCTCTCTATATATCTCTCTATATATCTCTCTATATATCTCTCTATATATCTCTCTATATATCTCTCCATATATCTCTCTCTCTCTCTCTCTGTCTGAAGAAGGGTCTCGACCCAAAACTTTACCTATTTCCTTCGCTCCATAGATGCTGCCTCACCCGCTGGATTTCTCCAGCATTTTTGTCTACCCCCACTCATCCTGAACTGACCCCCCCCCCCCCCATCCATCCCATACTGATCCCTGCATTCAACACCACTGACATCCCCCGTGCTCTCCCCTCACAATTTTACATACTCAACCAACATGTACTAATTCACCTGCCTCAATCTATCCATTCCGCACCGATTGCCTTCTCAACCCCCGCCATCTATCCACCCCGCACTGATTCACACACCCCCTGACCCTATTGTGCTGCATGGTCTTCAGAGTGAACATTGACTATGTTTAATAACGGAATGCAATCAAATGTGTTTTAATTCCTGCAGCTGGCAACAGGGAAAAAAAGTTAAGTGAGAGCCCTGTAGAGGCAATTTTACTTGGGATATGGGAGGTAACCGGATCAAATCCATGCAGTCCCTGACAGGAACATGCAAACTCCACACAGACAGCACCCAAAATGGCGATCAAACCCGAGTCTCTGGTGCTGTGATGCAGCAGTTCTATAAGCTAGGCCACTGTTAGATATCTTAAGACTCCATTCTAACCACATACCTTTCATTCCAGACACACCTATTATCTGCTAAACCCACATTTGTTTACATACATAGGGCCACACCCTCCTCTCAGAAAGAATGACTTAAAATATATGCCCTTAACACTTCAAAAGGAAGCTTAGTTTCATCTCCAACTGCAGAACAATGACAATATAATTTGGGATTATCTTTGTATTTTGTAACATTTAAGGTGAGGGGGGGGGGGCAAGGGCTGAAAGATTAAATTAAAAACCTGAGAGTAATCTTTATTTACACAGAGGGTGGTGGCTGTATAGAACATGCTGCCGGAGGAGGTAGTTTACACAGGTACTATCGCAATGTTTAAGAAACATTTAGACACGTACATGGACAGGACAGGTTTAGAGGGATATGGGCCAAAGGCAGGCAGGTGGGACTAGTGTAGATGGGACATGTTGGTCGGTGTGGGCAAGTTGGGCCAAAGGGTCTGTTTCCACACTGTCTGCCTATAATTTTTCTAGTCCTTTGTATTTGCTGCAACACGAGTGACACCGACAAGTGCAGATCACACCTACAAATGTGCCAATTGCAGCACTCCCCGATGTGTGTAAAAGAACAGATTAGACCAGGGTCAGTCTGAAGAAAGGTCTCGATCCGAAACATCACCCATTCCTTCTCTCCAGAGATGCTGCCTGTCCCGCTGAGTTACTCCAGCATTTGTGTCTACCTTCGATTTAAACCAGCATCTGCAGTTCCTTCCTACACAGATTAGACTAGGAAACAGCTTCAGGAACTGGAACTGTGAACCAACACAAAATTAACTAAATGAGGTCGGCAAGCACGAGCAGGAATCCTATGGATTAATACTATTTTGTAATCTGCCCTATAAATACTGTGAGCTTAAGGCACCACGTTCTACCAACTGTGTAACCATGTTCTCAGCTATAAATCTGGGATGATGAACTAATTGTTTGAAGAAGCACAGATTTCAAAGACTACTGAAGAATTACTTCTGAACCAAGTTCTATCATTGGAACTGTTTCCATTCCCCTTTTGACTAGAGGTTCCACCTTCAACTTGCTGTATTTTTCATGGTGGTACACAAACAGGATATTACTGCCAAGCTGATTGACTCTTACCAGTACAAGTAGAAAACGTTTATCTTTCAGCTCATCTCCCAAACAATCTCAGCATTCTTAAGGGGCTGTCCCACTGTACAAGCTAATTCAAGAGTTCTCCCGAGTTTCCCCTGATTCGAACTCCGAGAATTACGGTAATAGCTGCTCGTAGGTACTCCGGGCTCTCGTGGACATTTTTCAACGTGTTGAAAAATCTTCACGACTCTTCATGAGCTTACCGCGTTTCCTGAGTACCTGCCGTTAGCGTTACGAGCCGCTAAGTGACGTCCCGAGCTCTGACATACCCGCTACGTACATTCAACATGCTTACCATGAGTTTGATTTTTTTTAAACTCGGGAGAGCTCTTGAATTACCTCGTACAGTGGGACAGACCCTTAATTCTGCCAGAAAAAAATGCAGTTTCATTTGATTTTGTTTTACAGATCAGAGACAGTGTTGCTCATGTTTCATCCGATAAGCATTTTGCTGAAGCACTGCAAGCACATTCCAGTGGTATTTTTCAGCCAATGCATACTGTATGCCAACCACAAAGAAACAAAAGTAGTACATTTAAATGCTTCTTTTACAAGTGCCAATAAAACGTTAGAGCTTGTAACCCTTTCAGCGATGCTCACTTGCTTCTTCTTGGGTGGTTCCCCGCAATGGAGGATGACTGGTTTCCACTCTGGTTTTGTGGGTTCTGTGGTGACTGATGAGCTCAATGTGGACACTGCAGACTCGTTCATAATTAGCGGTGGGAGAGGCCTGACAGGGCAGGCAAGTGAGAAAGTGTGCTGCTTCCACCATACGCACTGGGCTTCACCATGCCCCTATTGCTTACTCTCCACATTCTCAATACCATTGCGAATTAATCTCACCACCAATGCTACTTTTGTGATGGTAATGTTGTATAATAAAACAATTATTATACAAACAATAATAGTAACTGTTGTATTGTCAAGATAATAATGACAGTCGTAATCATTATTGTGACAATGATTGTGAACAATCCCCAAAAACTCTCACCAGCTTCTTCAGATGCACCATAGAAAGCATTTTATCAGGTTTGGGAACAGCTCCAGCCAAGACCACAAGCAATTGCAGGGAATTGTGGACCCAGCCCAGACCATCACACAAACCAACCTCCCTTCCATTGACTCCATTTTTATCTCACACTGCCTCGGCAAGGCCACCAGCATAATCGAGGACGAGTCGCACCCCAGCCACTCCCTCTTCTCCCCTCTCATATCAGGCTAGTGTTATAGAAGTGTGAAAAACTACACATCGAGGTTCAGGGACAGTTTCTTCCCAGTTGTTATCAGGCAACTGAACCATCCTATCAGCAGAGAGAGAGCAGTCCTGAGCTATTATCTACCTCATTGGAGACCCTCGGACTATCTTTGATCAGACTTTGCTGGACTTTATCTTGCACTAAATGTTATTCACATTATTCTCTTTAACTTGTATTTGTACACTGTGGATGGCTCAATTGTAATCATGTCTTTCCGCAGACTAGTTAGCATGCAACAATAGCTTTTCACTGTAGGAAGGAACTGCAGATGCTGGTTTAAACCAAAGATAGACACAAAAAGCTGGAGTAACTCAGGTCAGACAACATATTTACAGAAAAGGAATATGTGATGTTTCGTGTCGAGACTCTTCCTCAGACGGTCTTGAACTGAAACGTCACTTTTTTCCAGAGATACTGGCTCGCTGAGTTGCTCCAACTTTTGTGTCTATCTTCAGCTTTTCCCTGTATCTCAGTACATGTGGCAATAAACTAACAGCAACTCAAACACAACTCATCTTTTTTTTCTTCTATCACCCTTAGTTTCTAACAGGGCCTGGAAAATCTTTGTGTAGGGCGAACTGCCACCTCTAAAGATTTAAAAGCTACATTTTGAATTTTTTGAATTTTGAATTTACCAAAATATTACCAAAGTTTAAAAAATAAAATTTAGAAATTGAGTTAGGTTGTTAGGCCCTTTGACAACTTAAGCAGCTTAGAGGATGACAAACCGCCATAGACGCTAACAAGGAATATGCGTACTAGCATCTTAGTGTATATTAAATAAAAGCACTGACAACCACTATTATTCCATTGTGTCTCCTAACAAAATATAGATCAAGATCCTTTCCTGGAAAACACACATACTATCTTCACCAAAGGTGAAATTTGTGCAACATACGATACTGTTATGCACTTAACTCAATATGTAACTGTACATTTCTGTAGACAAATGGATGTCAAATTATGTCAAATCAACAGAAAAACTAATTCACAAATGCCCAAGAGATTTTTTTTTTTTTGCATCTGACAGGGAACTATGACCCAGTGGTCTTGGAATCTCAGAACACAATTTTGATCATGTAAATAAATGGTTTATTTTTACTGCCTTTATCACCCTTTACTTCCAACCTACATTTTCAAACAGGGCCTGGCAAAATGCAAGTGTTGGGGCTTGAGTTGCAATTGTAAAGTCAAGTTAGTTTTAGATTAGTTTAGAGATACAGCGCTGAAACAGGCCCTTCGGCCCACTGAGTCCGCACCGACCAGCAATCCCTGCACATTAACAGTACCCGAAACACACAAGGGACAATTTTACACATACAGCAAGCCAATTAACCTACAAATCTGTACGTGTTTGGAGTGTGGGAGAAAACCCACGCAGTCACGGGGAGAACGTACAAACTCCATAGAGAGCATCCGTACTCGGGATCGAACCTGGGTCTCCGGCACAGCAAGCGCTGTAAGGCTGCAAATCTACCACTGCGCCACTGTGGCCGCACTCAAGTTTTTTTAGTTATTGCTCATGAGTGCGGTATGGATATGCAGAAAAAAATCTCAAATGGCAATGGAGAAAGTTTGGGAATCTTATTTGCAGCACGGTGAAGAGAATGCGTAACTATGTCCCATTGAGTGTCATGGACAAGTAATTTATTTGACAGTATTAATAATGTATGTGACATAAAAATCGCATCATGTTTATCTGGATTTATTTCTAATGCAACCAGATTAACCTTCCTGCCTTGTCCTCTGTATAGCTTAGAATTAAGCAATCAGAGTTCTTGATGTACTTGCCACATTGCAAATAGACAGTGGCCTCCAAGAATTAAGTAAAAGTATTCAAAGTTAATCAGGTACAGGATAAATTATCAATACAGAAAATGGAATAGTAAGTTGAGCAAGAAGCAAAATCATCTCTAATTATTAAAATATCGCCGATCATTGAAAGCTATGGAGCCGCTGCTGGTAAATGGGATTAGTACAGATGAATACTTTGATGGTCGCCGTTGATATGGTGACTGAATGGACTGATTTCTGTGCAGTATGACTCTTAGAACTATGACTCTGTTTCATTAGAATATAGAAACAGTCCTTTCGGCCAACCTGCCCATGCCAGCTAGCCTCATTTGCCCCTTATCCTTCTAAATGTTTTCTTAGCCATGAACCCGTCTAAACGTCTTTTAAATATTGTAATTGTACCCAACTTTACCACTTCCTCTGGATTCCCACCTATTTCTTCTCCCCCCCACATTCTTTCCTCTAGCTTCACAATTTGCAACTCTTCAATCTTTTTGAGTCACACATGGTTTTTATCTCTAGCCTGTGCCAAACCATGTGTATCAAACCACCGCCTCACCTGCATTCACCTATTATCTGCCATGCTTTGTCCTACCATCACTTTCCTCTCCCCACCCCCACCACCCCCCTCCACAATCAGTCTTATGGGTCCCGACCTGAAATGTCACCTATCCACAATCTCCAGAGATGCTGCCTGACTCGCTGGGTTACTCCAACAGTGTGGCTTTTTTTGTAAACCAGCATCTGCGGTTCCTTGTTTTTACATTGTATCCAATTGCCTAACTCACCCTGGTCCAAGATCTAACCTTCCGGACCAGCCTCCCGTGAGGGACCTTGCCAAAGTCCACGTAGACAACTTTGAATGCGCTGTCCTTGTCAATCCTCCGATAGAGATTACATCAGTGGAATAAAGTTATTCCCTTCATATCAATTCTGATAAAAAGGAAATCAATCTGAAATGTTAAATTGTTTCATTCTCCAGAGATACTGTTGAATATTTTCATTGCATCGTTTTTATGTCAAGAAGTGACCACAGTATTTTGGTTTTGTGCAGTTATTAGAGTCATGGAGTCAGGCAGCGTGGAGACAAGCCCTTCGGCCCAACTTACGCACACCGACCAACACGTCCCAACTGCCTGCGTTTGGCCAATATCCCTCTAAACCTGTCTTATCCATGTCCCTGCCAAAATGTTGCTTAAATGTTCCGATAGTACTTGTATTCTTGCAAAGTACCTGCAAAGTTATTCTTGACTTTGGTGGAATGTTATTTTTCAGTTTACATTTTTATTTTAATATCAATATCGAAATGAGCATACTTTTGAAAAGAATGATCAAAGGAGAAAAAATATTTGAGCTTGCTGTAGCTTGGAAAACTGCAATTGGTCAGAATTCTATCATTACAGAAACATTTTGGAGCCATATCTCATACACAGTGTTGAAACAAAACTCCAGAGTGATAAACAGGAAATTATTCACCCATCATGCTTGCAGTTTGGAAGAGCTATCTGATTAATCCCACAATATATTCTCTTCCTACTGCCTGCAATATATTTTTCTGACAAGCATGTGAATGCTGCTGCAGTCTACTTTTCCTACTCTTCCACGCATCCATCTTGGATCACAACAACTCACTGCGGAAAATAATATCTCCATTGTCCATCATAGTACTTTACTTTCCTCCTGAGCTCCGGAAACTTTGAATTCGAAATTTCAAATTATTTCCTTCCCACGTTACTTGTTTTTAAAGGAACACCATTTCCAGCAATCAAGAACCTTATGTCAGTGTCAGTACCTGAGCCCTTAATGTGCGCAAGACGAAAGAGCTGGAGTTGACCCAAGGATGCGAGGAATGAACACAACCTTGTCCTCATTAATGGAATTGCTGCATCCATATCACCAGCAAATTCAACTGGTCACTCCACATTAATGCGGTGATCAAGAAAGGACATTAGCAATTTACTTTCTGACAGGATTTGACATGTCCATGAGGATTCTAATACATGTGCTACAGAAAGTGATCTGATGGGATGCATCTCAGAATGGTATGGCAACTGCTCTGTACTTGACCGCCTGAACTTGCAAATACAGGGGAGTCCATCATAGGTTTGTCACTTCCTTCCGTCCAGTCTCTATACCTGGTCTGTGTAGGAAGGAACTGCAGATGCGGTATACACCGAAGATAAAAAACAAAATGCTGGAGTAACTCAGCGGGTCAGGCAGCACCCCTAGAGAAAACAGATGACATTTTGGGTCTAGCCCCTTCTTCAGACTCATGGTTTGCATGGTCCACTGCATGAGTATGTTTGGATTTATGGTTAAATGTATTTATGTAACCTGCAATTCCCTTCTCTCTCTTCTACGTCTGGGAGAAGGTACAGGAGTTTAAAAGGTCAAATATCCAGACTTAAGAATAGCATATTCACCAATGCTCTTACACCCCTAAACCAATCACCGCTTTCACACTATCTTCACGGTAATTTGCCTCATATTCCTATGAGCCTGTCCCACTTAGGCGACTTTTTAGGCGACTGCAGGAGACTATGCAGTCGCCACATGGTCGCTGGTGGTTGCCTGGAAGTTGCCTTCATGGTCATGAGGAGTTCCCGCATTCTGGGAACTAATCACGGCCTCATTATGGTCGCCGTGACTTTTCCAACATGTTGAAAAATTAGCAGCGACTGGAATGAAGCCGCCATGGAGAATAGTGAGAATTCTCGAGCCGTGGGTGAGTCGCCAGGAGGGCCTAATGGGTTGCCAAGAGGTTGAAGGTTCTCGTAGGTTGTAGCCGGTGCTGACCGGTGAATTTCATTGGCTCATTGGGGGAAAAAAGGTAAGCAGTAGTTTTCAGAAGCAAGGATTACTGACCAGTAATGTTAATGTCCGCCGAGCTTCAGACGTGTATTTCTGGCTTCTTAAAATTTGTCTCCACTCCTTCACCCCCTTTCTCCACCCCCCCCCCCCCCCCCCCCCCCCCCCCCCCCTTTAAAGGACACCGTACACTGTGCTCTAGCCGTCCTTTTACAGCGCCAACCTTCCTGTTCATCGCGGTGTGTGTCTGTTTCACCTTGCCTTTGCACAGTGTGAATTCTTTAGACAGCACTCCCCCCGCTTGCCCTGTCCTCCGCCTGCATAACGGGTTGGTGAAGGAAACTATGTGTTTGTGTGTGTGTTCCACTCTGAAAGTTGCCGTTCCAGATGCCGGTTTTTCAGGGTACTGCTGGTGACTTGACAGTCGCCGGCAGTCGGCTGGAAAATCGCCTAAGTGGGACAGACCCATTACTCTTAACTCTACCTCATTTGGTTATTCCATTATTGCATTAATATTATTTTTGCACAATTTCAGATTGTGCTGCAATCTTGCACCATCCTGCTATTTTGCACTTGTTGTATTTATCATGACTGCATGTGTTGTTTACACTGTGAGCTTCATGTGAACAAGGAATTTCATTGCATCTTGGTGTATGACAATAAACTAATCTAAACCTGCATTTCTTCCGCTTTTCCACATCAGATCGACTTTGCTTTCTTTGTGACGCCTCAGGGACAACAAATCATAAGAGGCACACCTTAGTATTACAAACACCTGTTCTCCCTCCCGGGCGATCAGGTTGGTTAAGACGGACTGAGCGGAGGTGTTCAGCGAAGCGATCGCCGAGCCCATTTTAGCCAGGACTTGTGAAATCTCCTGAATTTGTATATGGCACATGAATGAAAGGCAATACATCTCAACTGCCACATTAATCTGCTTGAACTACACCTTCTTACATAAGGTTTGGCATCCCCTTATTCACAGTTATTACTTAATTCAGTTTGAGAGCAACAACACTCAATATGTATGACTTACCAATGAATTCCTGCTGCCACCTACTCCCTATTGGCACTCCGTTCAGCAGATGCTCATCATTCTGCTGTCCTTCTCAACTTGGCATATCACAAATGACCAGATGAAATATAATCTGTTCCCGATTCTTGGCGTTGCTTCATTTGTTACATCACACCTGACACATTTTTCAAATGTTCTAACCTTGGACGACTGCACTTTCAGTGATAAGAATCAAACTCACCAGTTAAAAGTTGGTCGCTGAATGGCTGAGATAGATTGACCTGAAATAGCTATGAACAGGCGGATTCATCACTTGTGTTGTACAATCTTATTATTCAATTGGTAAATCTTTATTGCCCTATGTGGCTCCCCATGGTACACAATACTGAGCCGACCGATTATAAAGTTCTAATTGTTTAAAGATCTTTTTGTGGTTATATTTCAATTTATGCCTTCTTATGATAATCTTCCTCATCAGTACCTAGTGGTGAATCTACCACTATCCTGAGGTTATGCTACCAATTCTTCTCCTCCCTATGCTACACCATTACTGATAGAAACTAAAGCTATCACTTGCATTCTGGCATTCCCTTCCGAATTTCCAATTCTGACATTAAGCAGGTGAAATGGCTAACTATCTCCTTGTCTATCTAGTGCCCTATTATTATTATTCAATTTCAACATCACCGTGCCATGCAGTCCATGGGAAAACCATGCAGTCCATGGGAAAGCCCTACATTCCATTTCCCCACTCTGCTGCCAGACTCCTCCTAACCTTCATTCCTCTTCCCATTACCAGTCAGTGACTCAATTGAGCACAACGTAAAACACCCATTTTCTTTTTACACAAAAAACACTAAATATATGCCAGTTCACCGATTTGAAATGTCTCACAGCTTAATTTAGTTACAGCTTGTAAATAGGCCCTTTGGCCCATCGAGTGTGCTCCGACCAGTGATCCCCGCACTGCAGCACCATCCTACAGGCTTTGAACCAAAGCCAATTAACCCCTCAAACCTGTACATCTTTGGAGAGTCGGAGGAAACAGGAGCACCTGGAGGAAACCCACACGGCCACAGGGAGAACATACAAACTCCGTACCGACAGCACCCGCAGTCTGGTGCTGTAAGGCAGCAACTCTACTACTGCTCCACCGTGCCGCACATATGGCATATGAATTTGCAAGTTATTTTCCAGTAAAGCAGATTGAGGGTAGAGGTGGGCAAAAGATGCACTTATCCCAGAAATACCAAACATCAAAAAAGAGTTGCCTATGATGCAAAAAAAGTTATTTTGAAAACAAATTCTGCACCATAAGAAATGCTTACAAGAAAAAAAACTCTTGAGAGATGGTAACATAGAGCTGTTTGATAATTGAGTTAAATGTATGATCCTGGGCCAGAATTTGCAAACTCAGGAATAGTACTGCCTTGAGAGATAAGCTAGAATAATCTTTTGCTTGTGGTGTAAATGAACTGTATTAGACTTTACTCACAGAATCCCAATTGGCTCTTTCTCCCATTGATGAGACTCATCCCTCAATCAGACATATTACCAAATCCAACTTTTAAAGCCAAGTGCACTTACAATAAATAACCTTGTAACTGCAAACAGATCATGTTGAAATATAATCCCGCCATTTGTTTGTTTCTTTATAACTGATTAATAAACTTTATTCAGTTATCAAGAATTTATTGGGTTGCTTTCAATTTATCGGACCAGACGGAACTACTACAGTTCAATGCTGTGATTAAACATTTTGTGACCAATGTTACCTCGACTTCCAAATGACCTGACAAGGATGATGATGCATATTTGTTAGAAATTTTCAAAGTGAAGTTGTACTTCACCTGTACTTTAAAGGCAAACATTTTGCCAAACTATGAAGAAAGATCACGAAACTCATCGAATGATCATCACACAAGCATCATAAACCCTATAGCCATCTTAGGTCTTCCGATACAACTTTATTTATCTCCAGAGGGAAATTGATCTGCCATCAGTCATAAAACACAACAAGATACATGAAACATGAAATTAAAATGATGAGTGGAAAGTCCAGAATTGGGGATGAGCAAAGATTGGGGAAGGGAAGGGAGAGATGGAGGGTGAGGGGAGGGGAGTCAGTCAGTCCACCCCACGACAGAGGAGGGGAAGTTGTACAGTTTGATAGCCACAGGGAAAAAGCATCTCTTGGGACATTCTGTGCTGCATCTTGGTGGAACAAGTCTGTTGTTGAAGGTGCTCCTCAGGTTGACCAGTGTGTCATGGAGTGGGTGAGCTGCATTGTCCAAGATGCTCCACAGTTTGAGAAACATTCTCCCCTCCAAGGCCACCTCCAATAAAGCCAGCTTTCCTGATGAGCTTGTTGATTCTGTTGGTGTGCACGGCCTTCGCTCTGCTACCCCAGCACACGAGAGCGAAGAAGATGGCACTGGCCACCTCTTATCGATAGACTATCTGCAACATTTTACTGCAGACGTTGAAAGAGGGGAGCCTCCACAGAAAGTATAGACGGCTCTGTCCCTTATTATACAGTGCCTCAGCGTTCCTGGAGCAGTTTACTGTCCATGTAAACTCCAAGGTACCTGTACTCCTTGGTAAACTGCGCAACTACAAACCCTTAATGGAGACAGGGGACAGATTCTTACTCCATGTAAGAATCCTTGTAGGATTTTAGGATTAGTTTCAGAAATTTTGGAAAAGACTTGCACACAAATCTCCTTTCATGAGGCTCTTTTTAATGTAATTTGTGCTCTGTTAAAACGAATTGGTCAGTTCTCTAATGGCGAATATGCTGCCCTTATGTTAAAGGCACCTGGTTAATGAACCTGCTTCTTGAGACTGAGGCATCGCTCAAAACGCAGCCAAGAGACAATAATTTTAGTTTAGTTTAGAGGCACAGCATGGAAACAGGCCTTTCGACCTACGCTAAACATCGATCACACATCTGTTATCCCACTTTGTCATTCACTCTCTACACACTCGGGCCAATTTACAGAGGGCGATTAACCTACAAACCTGCACCTCTGGGATGTGGGAGGAAACAGGAGGACCAGACGAAACTCATGCAGTCACACGGGGAACATGCAAACCCCACACAGACAACACCCGAGGTCAGGATCGAACCCAGGTCTCCAGTCTCGGGCGGCAGCAACTCTACTAGCTGCGCCATTGTGCCGCCCTGTAAAATATTGCCTTTAATTCTACATGGCAGTTCAATGTATTCTAAATACAATCCACCAGCACAGATCAGAGTTCTGCAAAAATAAAAGATCAAGGGATAAAAGAGCAAGGGATAAAAGATTTGGACACGAAATAGCCTAATGAAAGGAGATTTATGTGAGGGCCTTTTCCTTAAAATCTTGGAATCTGAAAAGAAGGCTGTAGGGTTCATGGTGTGTGTGCAATGATTATCTGATCGGAGTTCTGAGAAAGTAAAAGAGCAAGGGAATAAAATATTTTCTCCAGGTGAATTTCAATGAAAGGTACACAATTTGAAACGGTATGCAATGTTGCTTGGTCCGTTTGAAAACTAATTAAAGCAGTTATAAATGCATTCTAAAAGCGGAGTCTCGATTATATTGAAATGTTTTGTCTTCATCCTTTCCCACTCGACCACAGAGAAAATTAAAATGTGCATTTTCATTTAAAAAAGAAAAACCTTGGTAGGAAAAGATGCAAATTATACTATGCTTGGAACTAGCACAATAGAACAATGAATTAACTACTTGTGTCAAGAAAGAACAGTACAGGCAGCACAGGGAGATAAGCTTCTGAAGAAGCACACTTGCTTTCATTAACCATGACAACAAATGTAACAGAAAGATTAAAATGCAACTTTGCATAACACTGGTGAAAGTATATGGTAGGCAACAGTTTAGATTGTGTGCAGTTCTGGTCACCACACTATGGGAAAGAAGTGATTGCACTGGAGGTCATGCAGTGGAGATTCACCACAATGCTGGAGTAAATCAGCAGCTCAGGCAGCATCTCTGGAGATGTTTTGGGTTGGGGCCCTTCTTCAGGCTTAGTGTCTTTAACAATCAGTATGAAGAAGAGTCCCAACATGAAACGTTATCTATCCATGTTTTCCAGAGATGCAGCCTAACCTGCTGAGTTACTCCATCACTTTGTGTCCTTTTTGCAAACCAGCATCTGCAGCTCATTGTGTCTAGATTCACCATAATGTTGCATTTTAGTTATGAGGAAAGACTGGATGACCCGGGTTTGTTTTCCTTGACGAGTGAAGGGAAACCTGATAGAGGTATACTAAATTCTGAAGGTGTTTTGAGACGAGCATTTGTATTGCCAAGACAAAGAGGTCTATGGACCAAGTGCGGGTAAATGGGCTTGTATACCTAGTAGATCCCCTAAATAAGAACTTCATGGTTGGTATGGGCATGGTGGGATGAAGGGCCTGTTTCGGTGCTGTACTACTTTAAGACTATAAATGCAGGAAAAATGTTCTAGAGTTAAATTCAAGCAGGACAGATATCAAAGAAATTAGAAAAATGGCATAGCCCAACATTGTTCATTCAGAAAGGAACAATAGATTCCAAACGCAGTTCCAAACATTTGCTAACTTACCCATACACAAATGTTTTAGTGAGAACATGCTGACTTTTAGTTAAAACATATTTTTCCTTAACCCTAACTTGTGTTTAGGATGCAGCTACCAGAAAACTACGACACAAAGCAGGCCAAAGACGACTGCTTCTAATTGTACTCGGCCAACCTGTTGTCTGCTGTGACATTTTATTTCCTTTGCTAATTATTTCATGTAATACGTTGCATTACATGATAATATTATAATCAATCTTTGAAGTTTTCAGACAATGAAAATTAATAATTCCGATTGTGGCCACCTTATTCCGTGGTTTTAAAGTCCAAATGGAAATTTTTCCTTTAAATATTCCACTAACCCTCTGGACTTGCTGCTCGAAGGAACTTATTTGACATGTTAACCAAATTCCGGTACAAATGTTTAACTATGCAAATATTTAATTATGAAAATAGACATGTCAAAATTTCGACCAAAATTAGGCAACAAGGATCTTGCCCTTCAGCCCACCTTGTCGATGCTGACCAAGTTGACATACTGGGCTACTTCCATTTGCCTGCATTTGGCTCATAGCCCTCTAAACCTTTCTTATCCATTTACAGTATCTGTCCAAATGTATTTTAAAAGTCGAAATTGTATCTGCTTCTAAAGCTTCCTCTGGAGGCTCATTCCACAAATCTCTTTTTTCTGGACAGCTACATAGGAGGTTCAGGATTCATGCGTGAGGTATATCTTCAGGAGTGATGTCCCAGAACTCCCCTAACGGCTCAGTAAACCTGCTAATGTGCCGTGTTCAGTATGGTTCCGGAAGGTTTTGAGTTCACAATGGCTCATACTAAGGGGGACAGCTGAACTGGTGAGGCATAATTAGGCAATGTAGGTTTGGATAGTGAACTAAATAATCCGCCAATGTTCTCGTTTCTTGTCTGTATCACCTTGCCTGTGCTGACAAATGAAGAGTGATCAATCTAATGCAATACCGAAGGTCAGCCAGTTACCTTCTTTCAGTCTTATTCAGTGGTAACAGATGAACAAAGCCTGTTACAAGATATACTTTCATCAGAAATATGTACGGTATTAAATATATGTAAAATCTAACAATTGTCTTACCTGCAAAATAAACTGCGTAGCTTCTCACGTCACTTAACCAGGAAGACAAATGGTGAACAGTACAGAAACCATCTGCTATGCAGTTTTTAATTTGCTGATGAGAAGTTTCCCGCAGGCTGCTGCAGGATCGTGTGCTGAGTCTACAAGGGCTGGAGCAACTCTGCACCAGGTCACCAACTTTCCTGCTTCTCATGCTAATCTTAAATACGCTTGCCGAGGCAGTCTAAAGAGAAAGCAGCAGCACTCCGCCAACCCCGTATTTGTAAACTGGCACACTGGATACAAGTATACACTTCACGGGTTTGTAGGTTAATTGGACTTGTGTGCAGTGTGTGGATGTGAGAGTGGGATAACTCTCTCTCTCTCTATGGGAGTGTGAAAGTGGGCGATGGTCGGCATGGATTAAAGAGCCTGTTTCAATGCTGCATCTCTAAACTACACTAAAATAAAGACGATCACTGCAAAGCTACATCCAATCTTCACCTACACAGGAAACATTTTCTAATACAGGTAGCAAGCAGGAATAGGAGCCATTGCTAGATTTATTGCTCTCTGTTCAAGGGTAATGTGTCTTGTTGCACTATGCCTGCCTTCAATGATTTTGTTGTCCTTCCTCTGCATGAACCATACTGAACCCCAAACCTTTCTGAACTACATCATGAAACGGTGGCGAACAGTGGACTTTGAGGTCACCACCTATAACGAAATAACTCACTAATGATCCCGGAACCTCCAAAGTACATAGGAATCTTCTGCAACCTAGCTAGTTAAGGGCCTGTCCCACTTGGGCGTCATTTACATGACATCATTTACGCGTCATGACCTGTGTGTGGTGATACGCGCATGGCGTGCATTAACCGCGCATGGTACGTGGTGACATAGGCAGTGACACACGGTCGCGCACGGCACCCGAGGAATTTGGGATTCACAAAATCTTTGCGCGCCATCTGCGTGTCGCACAAATGATGCCCAAGTGGGACAGCCCCTTTAGCCTTGTGCTGTTATTGTTACAAACTGTTGCTAATACTATTGCTATTTGGTTTGCCTCTGCAGGCACTCCTGCACGCATATACCTCACCCAGACCTGTCCACCAAGCTGGCACCAGCAGCTGGTAAAGCTGCTGCCTCACAGCACCAGAGCCACCTGTTCGATCCTGTCCTTGGGTGCTGACTGTGTGGAGTTCGCATGTTCTCACTGCGCTGGGTGTTCCAGTTTCCTCCCACATCCCAAAGACAGGTGGGTTTGTAGGTTAATTGGCCTCTGTAAATTGTCCATAGTGTGTAGGGAGATCGATGGTCAATGTGGGCCAAAGGGCCTATTTCCATGCTGTATCACTAAGCTAAACTGTAACGTACATGTTCAGAAAAAAGAGTCTTACAAGTATTTTAACAAAAATGCTTTCAACATCAAGCCCTTTAAAAGCCCTGAGAACAATCGGTTTCTGAACTATATTCCGATCATCAAACACAAAACTATTTTACATAATTTCTAGTGAAGCAAGTTCTTAAAGATTAAAAGCTGAACAGCTCGACAATTCCAGTAAAAACAAAGAATAACATGAATCACAACTAAATCAGTAATGATTTTAGGTTCATCTCAGGCAGGACACCGTTTTTTGGCTGCATGGCACATGTATATTAAAAAAAATCACACTCATCTAGTTTCACAACACAAAATGCCATATGAACTCAGCATGTCAGACAGCATCTGGGGTGGGAATGCAAGGCAACATTTTGGGTCGGTGTGCATTGCTCCAGATTCCAGCATCTGCAGTTCCTTTTTGATCACGGCTCATCTACAGTTCC
The DNA here is from genome assembly GCA_035221665.1 of Okamejei kenojei. NCBI lineage: Eukaryota > Metazoa > Chordata > Chondrichthyes > Rajiformes > Rajidae > Okamejei > Okamejei kenojei. Next base: position 33,948,047 of record CM069145.1, on the reverse strand, counting down.
CTCCTAACCCCGTTCTCCTGCCTTCTTCCGATTACCTTTGACACCCTTACTAATGATGAACCTATCAAGCTCTGCTTTAAAAATACCCATTGACTTGGACTACAACACCATCTGTGCCAATGAATTCCAGAAATTCACCCCATATCTAGCTAATGAAATTCCTCCTCATCTCTATTCTAAAAGTACATGTCATACGAGAATTTTGCCGAACAGTCTGTGACCCATAGCGTTGTGGCCATAGCACTATATTTAGAACCCATAGCGCTGCAGCCAACAGCTCTGTTTAAATTCCCACGCGTTAAGCCGACAGTGCTCTGTTTAAACATTTGTGCACCAAACCGGCAGCGCTGTGCGTCTTACCTTTACGCGCCAAGAATATAGCGCTGTGTGTATTGATTTGCGTGGCAAGTCTGTAGCGCTGTGTATTACCTTATGAGCCAGTCTGTGGCTAATAGCGCTTTGTTCCCAAATAGGGGGGGGGGGGGGGGGGGGGGTGAGGGGGGCTTGCTGGGATGCAGTCCCCTGCCATTGGTCATAGTTTGAATTTGGGAGCAGCGCTATTGGCCAGGACTTACTGCCGGTTATTTCAACACCTGGTTTCTTACCTGTATAAAGGCAGACACCAGCAAGCCAGAAATTAGTTCAAGTTCATGTACGAGGGATTCACTGACGGGCTGAGTCACGATCTGCACCGCGGATGGAGGCAGAGAGAGAGAGAGACTTGTGCTGCTGTAAAACGGACCCCACGCATACCAAGGCAATTATTCTTTTTGTTCGAAGGTAGCCACAAAATGTTGGAGTAACTCAGCGGGGGAGGCAGCATCTCTGCAGAGAAGGAAGGGGTGCCGTTTCGGGTCACGACCCTTCTTCAAACTGATGTCAGGGGAGGGGGTGGGATAAAGATAGAATGTAGACGGAGACAGTAAACTAGTGCGAGAACTGGGAATGGGAAGGGGATGGAAAGAGAATGCAAGGGCTATTTGAAATTAGAGAAGTCAATGTTCATATAGCTGGGGTGTAAACTACCCAAGCGAAATATGAGGTGTTGTTCCTCCAATTTGCGCTGGGCCTAACTCTGACAATGGAGAAGGCCCAGGACAGCGAGATCAGATTGGGAATGGGAGGGGGAGTTGAAGTGCTGCGGGAGATCAGATAGGTTAAGACGGACTGAGCGGAGCTGTTCAGTGAAACGATCGCCGAGCCTGCATTTGGTCTCGCCGATGTAGAGAAAAGTTGACACCTGGAACAGCGGATACAGTTGGAGGAGGAGCAAGTGAACCTCTGCCTCACCTGGAAAGACTGTTTGATTCCTTGGATGGAGTGGAGGGGGGAGTAAAGGGACAGGTGTTGCATCTCTTGCAGTTGCAGGGGAAAGTACCTGGGGAGGGGCTGGTTTGTGTGGGAAGGGATGAGTTGACCAGGGAGTTTCGGAGGGATCGGTCTCTGCGGAAAGCGGAAAGGGGTGGAGATGGGAAGATGTGGCCAGTAGTGGGATCCCGTTGGAGGTGGCAAAAATGTTGGAGGATTATATGCAGTATGCGACAGCTGATGGGGTGGAAGGTGAGGACAAGGGGGACTCTGTCCTTGTTACGAATGGGGGGGGGGTTGGGTATGGGGGGGGAGGGGGAGTAAGAGTGGAGCTGTGGGATATCGAGGAGACTCTAGTGAGATCCTCATCTATGATGGAAGAGGGGAACCCCCATTTCCTAAAGAATGAGGACATATCCGATGCCCTGGTATGGAACACCTTATCCTGGGCGCAAATGCAGCGTAGACGGAGGAATTGGGAGGAGGGGATAGAGTATTTACAGGAAGCAGGGTGGGAAGAAGTGTAGTCAAGATAGCTAGGAGGGAGGGAGGGAGGGAGGGGGGGGGGAGGGAGGGGGGAGAGGAGAGAGAGAGAGGGGGGGGGAAGAGAGGGAGGGTGAGAGAGAGGGAGAGAGAGGGGGAGAGAGAGAGAGGGGGAGGAGAGAGAGAGAGAAGAGAGAGAGAGAGAGAGAGAGGAGAGAGAGAGAGAGAGAGAGAGAGAGAGAGAGAGAGAGAGAGGTGTGCTGTTGTAAAACTGGACCCTGCACATACCGAGACGTATTGTTTTTGTCCTCTGTTGCCAATAAAACTGATTTGCAACTAAACAGACGAGTGAGCCTTTTTCTGTTCTACTAATCAGATCCTTGGACCTGTTCCCTTGTATCAACATCCTTTTATTCTTATTCCACTTCTGGTACATCCTGTCCGCACCCAAGCAGTCTAGGTGAACTGATCATGAGCTGGTTATAGATTAGTGTTGATAACTGGCATTAGGGTAGGACACAAAGCTCATTATCAGCTCAAACAATATGAGGTCTGTTCTATGTTCAGTAACAAGTAATAAGAAAGAAGCCGAGAGTGTGGATTTGCCCAGGTCAAAATCTGAGTGCCTTTCAAAGAGTTTAGTTTATACTCAGTATGTAGAAACAAGGAATCACCGATGCTGGTTTACAAAACAATACACAAAGTGCTGTCAGGTTATAGGTGAAGGAAGACTAGGGAGGTTTTTGATAGGAAGATGGTTGAACTTATCTTTAGTTAATCTACTTATACATTCCAGAAAAGGTACCTGGAAAATGACACTTGAGATATACAATGCAGCAGGGTTTCTAAAGGGAATTAGATGGGGACGGGGGAGGTATTGGAATGCAAGGAGCAGGACATGGTTACGATTCCATTGACAGCTCTGCTGGGTAAAATCACAAATTCCATTTGAAGCTCCTACGATACATATTCCAATCATATTCAAGTTTCACCTCAGAATGGAGCAAACAAAATGATCATTCACAATCGATATAATTTTCCAGAACATCCTTCTTTATGGCACTGAGAAAGAGCCTAAATAGTAGGAGACAATGTATATTCACCATAAACTGTATATTTAATTTTGAAAAAATTCCCCTGGGTTTAAAGGTTCATGAAATTGAAAGAAAGGATTGCAAATCCCTTCCAACATTCCTGCTGTGATCATCTCAAGCAGCAAAGTTCAAAACCAGCCCTGGAGCTGCTGTGGGCTAAATAGCTCAAATATTTAACCGGATGATCATTAGAGAAATCTATGAACAATGCATTTTATTGAAAGCACCAGGCACGCTTTTTAAAAATGTAAATGGTTTCAGGACGAGAGATTTCAGCTGCAAACGGGAGAAGAAGGGCTTAATCTCTTGGAAGAAAGATGATAGAAGATAATTTTAAAGGCTACCAGTAAAAGCTCAAGACTATAAGAATAAATGGACTGCTTAAGGAGGAGATGGCATGGAATCAACAGGCCAAATGTTCCCCCCCCCCATCCCATGATTCAGTAAAGAGTATGCTGTAATGATTCTGCAAAAAGAAATCCCTCGTGTACATGACAATACTTTCCTGATATTTCATTAAATAAAATTATATCCGCAAGCAAAGATTTTAGAGGGACTTATTAGAAACACCTATCCAATTGCCCAAGGTGATCGCATGAAACTCATGGGCACTGACCCAGCATTTCACAATCCGTTGCCCCATATAGAGAAACATAGAAAATAGGTGTAGAAGGCCATTTGGCCCTTCGAGCCTGCACCCATTGTGATCATGGCTGATTATCCACAATCAGTAACCCGTGCCTGCATTCTCCCCATATCCCTTGAATCCATTAGCCCCAAGAGCTCTATCTAACGCTCTTTTAAATTCATCCAGTGAATTGGCCTCTACTGCCTTCTGTGGCAGAGAATTCCACAAATTCACAACTCTCTGGGTGAAAATGTTTTTTTCTTATCTCAGTTTTAAATGGCCTCCTCTTTATACTCAGACTGTGGCCCCTGGTTCGGGTCTCCCCCAACAAATGTAGGAATTACAAGGCTGTGGAGCCCCCCCCCCCTTGGACTCCACTGCTGATGTTACATCTTTCAGCTTCAAAACTTTAAGTTTGCTTCTCATCAGGCACGTGCCGTCAGGGTAGGCAAGGTAGGCACTGCCTACCCTGACTAAAATAATAAAATGGGAATTATTAAATATAAATAGTAAAGGCATGGAAGAATAATGCCTACCTAAGAGATTGATCTCTTAGGGACTCTTAGGTAGGCATAATTCTCCATGCCTTTCATTTGCAGTACATGTAACACGTGAAGGTCTGCGCAGCTGACGTGCAGTCGACGCTGCTTCAACCCGTCAATTTCCAGGGTACTGAAGGCAGCTGAAATTCTGCCTTTGCAGTACTGCGCATTCGCAGCACAAGTTTCTTGGCGGGTTTTTCAAACATGGATTGCCAATATCTTAAGAGTATCTTAAGAAACAATGAGAGAAGAATGTAGTTTGTGTGCAAATGATGTGATAAGTAAATTTCTTGGTGCTATATGTTTTTAAATGCCGTATTTCCCGGCAATGAAGACACTATTTTTTACCCCAAAATAAGGCACGAAAATGTACATGCGTCTTGGAATCCGAAGTTGGAAGGTTGTTCGCCAAGAAAGATAGACTTGGCTATCCCTCAGTACAGCAACATTACGATTGACCAAGTCTATCCCTCATTGCTGGCAGCTGATGGGAAGCAGCTGTAAAAGGACAGCGTCGCGGAGGAGGGGAGAGTTCCTTTCACAGCGTGTGGGGAGTCTGGCCTGGGGTAAAGTTGCGGGGAGGGCAGGAGCGCTGAGAAGGTGTGGGTCGGGGATCATGCCAGCAACTCACTTGCCGCGAAGCTCTGGGCGCGGAGCGACCGCATTGTGGCCGGGGGGGAGAAGTAGCTCGGGTGGCTGCGAGCGGCCGCCGGGACCGGACAGCGGAACCGGCCGCCACCTCAGCTCCTTCTGCTGGCCCCCGCTCACCTCTGGCAGTGCTCTCCGTCTGAAAACCTCTCTCCTGCCGCTCGCCAGCCTCGCTCATGTCAGCGGCTTCCCGCAAATCCTTAAATTCCGACAGCGCGATCAAGGGACCAATTGAGGTTACTCGGCTGTCGGAATTTAAGGATTTGCGGGAAGCGGCTGACAAGAATGAAGCCGGCGAGCGGCAGGTGAGAGATGTTCAGACGGAGAGCACTGCCAGAGGTGAGCAGGCCGGCAGAATGTGCTGAGGTGGCGTCCAGTTCTGCTGTCCGGTCCCGAGGCCGCTCGCAGCCACCCGAGCTGCTACCCTCCCCGGTCACAATGCGGTGGCTCCATGTCCGGAGCGCCGCAGCAGCGGTGAGTGAGTTACTGGCATGATCCCCGACCCCCTCCTTCTCAATGCTCCTGCCCTCCCCGCAACTTTACCCCTGGCCAGACTCCCCACACACTGTGAAAGGAACTCTCCCCCCAATTGGTCCCTTGAACAAGTATTGTCATTCAATAAGATCACAACTGAGTGCTCCCGTTTTTCCCACCATCTCTCCACCTGCCGTCAACCTCCACTCCCCACCCATTCAGTAATTCAGAATGAAGGAGATTTGGAAGACCTTGAGCAAATTTCTTTATTTTTATTTTTTTGAGCGTGAGAAATTCTATGCCCCACCAGACTTCTTTCAAAATTTCGCAACTCAAAAGGGTGGTGCGTTTTCATTGCCGGGATATACGATACTTTATTAAGAGATTTGGCTTTTGAAGACTTTATAAAAGTCGACTGACAGCTTACGGAGAGAACAATCTGCGCATGCGTGGTTTAAGATTTTTTAAAAGCCGACTGACCGTCTACCCTTAGTAATTACTCACGGCACGTGCCTGCTTCTCATGAATGAGCCCACTCCCTCTATGCGAGTCCCCAGGTGATCAATCAAGAGCAGAAAGCCTAGCTCCCGGTCATTTGTTGGCCTTTTGCCCAAGAAATAGATTGTTCTTGAGGAACGGGTTTATCTATCATAGTATATTGCTAAAGTTTTGATGAATATGGGTTCAAGGAGTGATGGGGTTCAAGGAGAGAATCTGAATCTGCTCTACACGGACATCAGTAACATAGTCCTACTTAGAAATCTACAAGGAGCTCCTCAGTCAAATCTGGAGTCAGACAAGACAGCCCTCTCCACTCTGAATCATGTGTGTGTTGTATTGAGCCTTTTGCCAAAAATAAAGGCTGAAGGTTTATTTGAAAGGACCCTGGCATTGGAAGGATCGCAAATAATGGGGGCATTCAGGACGAAGCTTCCCGATCTTTGCCGAGGTTCGGCTCAGCCACTACATGAAACAGGACTTTGTAATCTCAAAAAAAGACATAAAGTGCTGGGGTAACTCAGCGGGTAAGGCAGCGTCTCTGGAAAACATGGACAGGTGACGTTTCGTGTCGGGGTCCTCCTTTGCAATTTCCAAGCCGTTTCCTGGGATTCTCGCTGAGGCAAACATTGGTTGCTATTGGAAGGTCATCAACTCACTGAAAGATTCACCCTGATATGCCCGCGATCTATTGGTCTTCCAGTGTGTGGAACTTTCCGCAAACGAACGTTGCCGACTGGCAATTCCGGGTTGCTGACCTCGAGGCGGATGGAGTATTGAAGCTTATTGCAGCCGCTGTAACGGCTCTTTAAGGGGAAAGGCCACAGTCTGGAGTCCTCCCTCCACTAGCCTCTCAAAGTCATTCTAGACAAAATGCTTGGGACTGAAAATATAATAACACATGGAAATATTTTAAGTATTACAAGTGACGGTGGTTTAAAATGTAATAAAAATGATCTGCAGATGCTGGTTTATACCAAAGATAGACACAAAATGCTGGAGTACCTCAGCAGCATGGCGGCATCTCTGGAGAATATTAATAGGTGATTGGCCTATCAGAACCACCCTGCCTAATGTCATCTGTTGCCGGCCCTGGTTTGTCCTTGTCTTTTCTTGCTTCCAGTTCCTCCCCCCATACAATCAGTCTGAAGGGTCCCAACCCGAAACGTCACCTATCCATTTTTCCGAGAGATGCTGCCTGACCCGCTGAGTTACTCCAGCATTTTGTGTCTATCTCTGACTGTGGAGATAAGTTTAGTTCAGTGAATGAAGTCAATGCAAGTTTCCATATCGTACTACTATATACCTTATCAATAATGTATGTTTGGAATAAGCTGGAGCACATGCCAGCTTCCTCCCGACCTTCTGATCCCACTCTAAAAGCAGATCAGCAAAGACTGGAAACCTGGGACCTCCTTGACACACTGGCTTGTCTATTCACTCAAGGAAGTATTCCACCACCAATTTCTGAATTTGGCATGACTTGCATGGCACATGTTGTTTCAGATATAAATAAGTTTATAGCCCAAGACAAGAAACTGGGACAGTGAGTATGACAGCTCAATGTGATCTTGCACTGCCCAGGAACCTACTCAAACATGCACAGAAATAACTAGAAATCAATTTCCCACCTTCTAGTTCCTAGCACTTAATATTGAGATAAGCTATATTACACTGGAATATAGAAGTGGGGAGGTTACGTTACAGTGTACAAGGCCTTGGTATACAAAGCCAATTAACCTACAAACCTGTACGTCTTTGGAGTGCGGGAGGAAACCGATCTCGGAGAAAACCCACGCAGGTAACGGGGAGGACGTACAAACTGCATACAGATAACACCCGTAGTCAAGATCGAACCTGGGTCCCTGGCGTTGTAAGGCAGCAACTCTATCATTGTGCTACCATGCCGATGGTGTATAAGATCATGAGGGGAATAGTAGACCCAATGCACGGAGTCATTTACCCAGAGTAGGGGAATCAAGAACCAGAGGACATATGTTTAAAGTGAGAGAGGAAAGATTTAATAGGAACCTGTGGGGCAACTTTTTCCACACAAAGAGTAGTGGTTATATGGAACGATCTGTCAGAGGAGATAGTTGAGGCAGGCACTATCACAACATTTAAAAGACTTTCGGACAGGTACATGGAGAGGCAAGGTTCAGAGGGATATGGGCCAGACGCAGGTAGGTGGACTAATGGAGATGGAGCATGTTGGTCGGCGTGGGCACGTTGGGCGAAGAGCCTGTTTGTTTCCATGCTCTAGGGCTCTATGACTGCCTCTGCCTCCGCCTCTCTTCCCTATTATCAGTAGCACAACCTTGAACCATGAAAGTCCTTGTGTTCTGGAAATGTATCCTTCCTCTCAATCTTTCAGAAGCTCCCACCAAACTCCTTTGTTACCTGCCTGTTACCTTCTTTCAAATCTGCCTTGGCATCAAGTCCTCAGGAAATTTCAGAGCTGCAGCATGCCTTTCTTCCCTCAGGCTCTGTTCCTTGCCACTTACACTGCAATACAAACGGAAGGACCTGACATGCGAAGGTCATCAACTTAAGACAAAGCTCTTTTTAATTTATACATTTATGCATTTTAAAAGTGCAAACAAGCATATTTAGAATGGGTCACAGCGGACAATCTGAGCCAACTAAGGGGATCAGTGATATCAAACGTGCGTCACTGCAGAACCTGATTAATTAGATATGACAGTCATTTTTATTTAGAATGCAAATGGGATGCAGGTCCTCCAATGAATGAATCTTATTCTCAATGCCAACTTGTAGTTTCTCCGAAGAGACTTCTACTCGAGTATGCAGTACTTGCATGGAATTTCAGAGATAAAAATGACACAAACTCCTCTCCATTCCCATCACCTCCCACACTAAGGAATGCAAGTGATTCAGTGAAACTTTCATGGTTTATAATATTGCAAATTATTCCCAACCTTGTGCACAATTCTGTACAGCTTACAAAACTTCTGTTTCAAACCAGTTTTCAAAACAGCAATTAATACGACTTTCTTCTCCTTTCCAGCTTTCTCTCCCCCCCACTACAATCAGTATTAAAAAGAGTCCTGACCCAAAACATCACCTATCCAAGTCCTCCAGAGGTGCTGTCTGACCCGCTGAGTTACTCCAGCACTGTGTTCAAATCATGTTGCATCTCCTGCGGTTGCATGAAACAGTGTCAGGGGACGGTGAGGGGTGATCAGATCAGGGAGTCACAGAGGAAGGCAGATGTGGCTTGTGGTGGGATCTCGGTGCATGGTGGAAATAATGAATGATGAGCTGGATGAGGAGGCTAATGGAGTGAATGATCGACAATTCCTTCCATCTCCATGCCCCCTCCCTCTCCACAGATGCTGCTAGGGCTGCTGAGTTCTTCCACCAGATTGTCACTTGCCAGCTCTCCTGTCTTCCCCTCATGGCAGCTCCTATGACCACTGACATCTTCCTGTTCTGACAGCCATTCAGCCACAGATGGTATCAGCAACAATCATTACCCTTTTCTGTGCATCTTACTTTCTATCCTTGCTTCCAATGCTCTTAAACCCTACCCGCACTTGGAGCTCGCAGTGTCTCCTCTGATTATTTGTGATCAGGCTCAAACAATCTCTACCCTTGGCTGAGGGAGTCGCTCGGTCTCTCTCCGCAACACTGGTGGTCTCAGCCTAAACCTCTGCTGTGGGTCGCTGAACTCACCCATATTCAGTAATACATGTAGCCGCAATCTCCATTATTTCAGGGGTGTCTCTCAAGATCGCTCCCAGTCACTGGCACGCTCCACTTTAACTTCTGCCTTGCCCGAGAGTCGCCGAGTCTCCTGGTCTCACTTTCCCTTCGTCTGGGGTCTCTCTGAGTGATGCTCCATTGCCTCAGTCCTTCCCTGTACCAGTGGAGTTCCCAGACTCTCACTTGTTCAGAAGAGTCCCCTTGTCTCTATTCCCAGCCTCAGACTCCTCTCACCCTGGGACGAGGGGGTAGCAGGGAGGAGCAGTGGGACTGCGTTTCTTCAGTATCCCCTTTCCCAAGGTTAGAGGGGGAGGGGGGGGTGGTGAAGCAGTCTGAACCACCCAGCCTCCTTTCATCTGGGGTAGGGGGTGGATGAGGAGTCGCAGCCCCCCCCCCCCCCCCCACGGGAGGGTAGTAGCTCCTCGGGGAGGGGGACAAGAGTCTCGATGACCTCTCGTAGTCTTCAGAGTCTCTCAGTCTTTCCTCACCCCGGGGGTAGAGAATGTCCCTGCCCCCTTGCCCAGGGGGAGGGGGATCTCACTATCCCCTCGTCCCGGAGATAGGGGGGGGGGGGGGGTCCGTCACCCCGGGGATAAGGGAGTCTCAAGTCTCTTGCCCCAAAGATAGAGATGGTTTAAGTCTCCCGTCGCCCCGGGGGTAGTCGCCGGTCGCCGCTATCACACTAGCCGTGGATAATAATCTCTCCCTCCTCCCCATTGCCCCGGACCCAGCGCGGCCTGTGTGTCCCGGGGCAGGCGGAGAGCCCGAAACCCTCGGCCCCGAAGCTGCAGCAGCGCTGGGGGAGGCGAGGGCTGGGCCCGGTGCAGGGCAGCGTGGACAGGGGGCGGGGATCCGCCTCCCTCCCCCGGCTCCAGGAGCCGAGCCGAGCCGAGCGGCCTTACCTCAGGACATGCTGCAGCCGCCGGCCCCGACACCGGCCCAGGCCCGTCGCATCGCTGACGACAACTGACACCCACACACGCCGCTGCCGCTGCTACTGCTGCTGCTCGGGCAGGCGACCGTCCACACTGGGCTGGGGACCTCATGGGGGCGGCGCTGCGGGCACTCCTCCCAGCCGGGCGGTGGCGCTGTTCCCCCCCCGCCCCCCCCCCGTCCTCCCAAACACCTACGCCCCTTCCCGCCGCTGGGTGGCGCCGTCTCCGGTCCCCGGTCGCCCGCCGCTATCAGCGAACCTCCCAGCCGTCCCCGCCGCTGACCTGGGTGGCGCCATCCACCAGTCCTCCAGGCCACACGGTGGCGCTGTCAGCGCTCCCCTCCCCCACGTTCCCGCTCCTCCCCACCGCTGGGTGGCGCTGTGCCCGGTCCTCCAGGACCGCCACGGCGGCGATGGCTCTGTGCCCGGTCTCTCCTCCCGGCCCTCCCGCCGGCGCTGGACCCGCTCCTCCCAGCCGCCTGGCGGCGCTGCAGGCACATCCACTCTCCGCTTTATGTGTTTCAACGTGTATTTTTGATTCATGTTGCCTGAGGATAAATGCATTATCTCCCGGGTCCGTGCAGCGCGCCACTTGCATTGCGGTGCCCAGGCCTGCGCCATCCGCATAGGCCTCCCCACCGCCTGGGTCCCTCCGCGAAATCACTCCGGGCGGGACGAGACGGGACGGGCAACTCAGAGGTCAACTGATGGTCTCTTCAAGATCCAATGGAAGGGAATGTAGATCAGTGGAGAAGGGAAGGACAGGTAACTGACTCGGATCTCCGACAGACACAAAATGCTGGAGTAACTCAGCGGGACAGGCAGCATCTCTGTAGTAGCCATTTAGCTGTCTACACTCTGTAGAGAAGGAATGGGTGAGGTTTCAAGGTCTCGAACCCTTCTTCAGACCCTATACGCGATTCACATCTCAACTCGCTGCATCGTAATTGAAGCTTTAATTCTTACATTTTGTTGTTTGAAAAGTGTTTTTATATTGCAGCTACTCGTCCTTTGAATCTTGCCCACCTGAAACCCTGTCCTTTAATGCAAAAGTTCCAAAATCTGCATCTTGCATTGGTAACCTCCATGGCTTAGCTTTATCTTGTCTGCAGCATCCTCCAGGGCAAAGAATGGTTTGTGGGTTCTGAGATAACTGACAAAGCTAATGTGTGGCTGGAAGATTGTTCATAGATGAGGTAGGATGTAGCTAATAGGATAGAAGCTGAGTAGATTATGAGGCAGTGTTTTCCTGTTACCATGTACACGGACTTGTAGTGCCCATAACATATGGTCTTGATGTTCAGAATACTTTCTGAAGGCTTCTTCTCAACTTTGAAAGTAATAAGCCAGAAATGCTTCAGAATCACCGGGAAAGTATTGGGTAAACAATACAGGTTGCCTAACACAGCTAACTAGTGCCTCGGTGCTGGGGATGTTGGCCTGGGAGAGAACGCTAATGTTGGTCCCTGAATTCTGCCTCATCATGGTTGTGATCCAACCAGCAAAAGTGATAACGTCAGCAAACTTTTAGATCCAATTGGTGCTCAACTTCAACACATGGTCATGTGTGCTGAGGGATTGGAGCAGGGGATTGAGCACACAACACTAGGGTGTTGAGGGTGGAGGAAATGTTAAATGACCAATTCCAACTGATGGAAGTCTACCGGAGGGGGAAGAACGGTCTCGACCGGAAACGTCACCCATTCCTTCTCTCCATAGATGCTGCCTGTCCCGCTGAGTTACTCCAGCTTTTGTGCCTATCTGAAGTCTACCAGAGAGCAAGTCCAATTACATGTGGCGGCCTCCAGACTAAGGAGTAGAGGCTTAGGAATGAGCTTATTTCATATTGATGCTGTTGAGGTCTGAGCTGTAGTCAATGAATAGCATCCTGATGTAGGTGCTCCTATTGGCAAAGTGATCTGGAGTTGAATGTATAGCAAGGGAATGGTATCCTCTCTGGATCAATTATTCCTGGAGTCATCCAGATATCAGAAGCATATTGGAGGACAATAATACACAGAATTAGGCAATTTGGCCCATTGAATCTGCTCTGCCATTCGATCACGGCTGATCTATTTTTTTCCCCCTCAACGCCATTCTCATGCCTTCTCCCTGTAATCTTCGATGCCCTTACTAATCAAGAACCTATCAACCCCCACTTTAGAAATACCTAATGACTCGGCCTCCACCACCGTCTGTGTCAATGAATTCCACAGATTCACCACCGTCTGTGGCAATGCCACAGATTCACCATCCTCTGGCTAAAGGAATTCCTCCTCGGGTCTGCCGGGGTATCCTCACTGTCACAACCTGTCTGGGTCTTTTATCTGTTCCCCTATGAGAGAAATAAAACATTTTTTACCGTAACTCTCTATTTCCATATCCTCTCTTTAACCACTCCCCCTTGCTCTACCTCCATCTCTTACTCAGATTTAGAAGGTTACTTTACAAATGATATATATCTTGCAACAATTTGTTACATGAAGAGGTTTTTATATCTGTGCACTGTTCTATCTGATACAGATTAATTAAAACATTGAGGTGTAACATTGTAAACGATTTTTGGACTGGAGGCCTGTGACTAGTAGTGTGCCTCAGGGTTCGTTGCTGGGCCCATTGCTGTTCGCCATGTATCAATGATTTGGAAGAGAACGTAAGTGGGCATGGTTAGCAAGTTTGCAGATAACACAAAGGTGGGTGGTATTGTAGATAGCGATGGTGTCTGCCCCACTTTGCCAGATGGTTTTCACAAATAGCAGTAGAATCTTGAACAGTTGGGCAAGTGGGCTGAGGAATGGTTGATGGAATAGTGAGAAATGTGTGGTGTTGCCATTTGGGTAGATCTACATAGGCAGGACCTGCACAGACACCACACAGTGAATATGTTCTTGCAAATTTGCTAAGTAAGTCATCAGGAAAATAAGCTGCTAAATCTGCACAATAATAAGTTGCTTTGTTAATATATTTTTGCTGATGTTATTTTATGCCATTAGTTTGACTGTTGTGTTCTTTAGTCTTTCCTCCGCAGGTTTCTTCAATTGGTGGATATCTTGGATCCTACAACATTACTCGCATCAAATGTAAGCAGATCCATATCTAAAAATGGACAGTCTAACCTGGACAATGATTGTTTAGTTTTACTAAAGAGTTTTGAATGATGTTGAAAACCTGCAATGATAATTACACTGTTCGATCGATGGCATCCCAGCGATAGTTTTTGCTACCTATGATCCTTCACATAAGTAAAACACAGTTTTATCCTTACAAATAAAACACACGGTTATGTGTTGGAAGGAACTACAGATTCTGGTTTACACTGAAGATAGACACAATATGCTGTAGTAACTCAGTGGATCAGGCAGCATCTCTGGAGAAAAGGAATAGGTGACGTTTCAGGTGGAGACGTAGGTCTGAAGAAGGGTCTCAACCCAAAACGTCAGCTATTCCTTTTCTCCAGAGATGCTTCCTGGACCTCAGAGTAACTCCAGCACCTTGTGTCCACACAGGTGTGTGTTGTTACCAGAGCTGGAGTTCACTGCCATCTAACTTAACTGACAGCGAAAGAACAGTGGTAAGGTTTGTCACGTATGCACTACACAGTGACATTTTGCCAAATCACTCCCCAAAGTCCGGTCCATGTGCTCAATATACTGGAGCGGCTCCTGATCCAGGTGAGCCCCAGGCTGCTGCAGGGCGTCCTCCACTGCCCTCAACCGGCTTGGCCTGCGAACCGACGTCCCTCTCCTTGCCCGACCGCCTTTGTGACCTATGGGTGCCTCCTGCAGCCGACCTTGAAGGAGCTGGTGACGTTACCCCGGTCTCTCTGCCACTGGACCACCAGTGGCTCCATCCTCCTATTTTGAAACCCATAGATTCACAAATGTCCTGGTTCTCCACGGGCTGGTGGGTTGTTGGCCTGGGGTGGAGCCTCGCACCAAACATTGTGGCCTTTCAGTCGACAATGCCTGTGCCAAACGTGATCCCAAAACCAACCCTCATCAGCCTCCACACAATCTATATCCCTCCATTCCCTACATATTCATGCGCCTACCCAAAAATCTCTTCAATGCCGCCATCACCACCCCTGGCAGCGCATTCCAGGCACTCACCACCCTCTGTAAAAATAACACTTGCCCTGCACATCTCCTTCAAACACACCTTAATATTCCACATAATACTCCAAATGCAGCTTAACCAAAGTCTAAGACAGCTGCATCTTGAGGCAAAGAAGCCTGGTATGCTGCCCCTCGGACTGTAAAGCTATTCCCTCCAGTATTTGATATTTCCATCTTGGGAAATAGGTTCTGACTCTCTACCTATGTATGCATCTCATTATTTGAGATTCTTCTATCATGTCACACAATGGGATAACACAGAACACGTTCACAGGTGATCATTGGTCAGCATGAACTCGATGGACTGAAGGGCATGTTTCCAATTCTAAACACCCCGCAACCTCCGGCATTCCAGAGAAAACAATCCAAGTCTGTCCAACCTCTCCCTGCAGCTAACTCGTCCATCATTCTGGTAAACCACCTCTGCACCCTTTCCAAAGCCTCCACATCCTTCCTGTAATGGGGCGACCAGAACTGCTCACAATGCTCCAAATGCATCCAAACCAAAGTCCTATAAAGCTGCACCTGGAAGGAAAGAAGCCTTGTATGCTCTACAACCTTTTCAAACATTTTCTTTTAAAATTTAGCCTTTTAAGACTAGACAATTATTTGTACACCTTACATGTTGCCTCGTACTGCCTCGGGAAGTCCAGAACACGTGTGATGTAAACTGTAATTGTGGTAACTTGTGCTTTATGGAACTTCCTTTGCACACAGCAATGTCCCACATAGATAATGAAGATAAGTGAAACGATAAGCTTTATAAAGCATATTTTCAATGAAGAAGTGGGAGACAATTTGCAACTTGATAAATCATTTGGCAATATTGAAGCATATCTCATTAGTTACAAACAGTCTCGTTCATTCACAAGGTGTGTTAACAATGAATACATTTAGTGGTCTTAAAGAGACTGCACCCTGATTTGGGCAGTGCAATAATGTATTGGTTGCGAGGAGGAAAATCGCCCAGTCATTATTACAGTGCTGGTGCGACTCTGAGGGCAGTTTAGGTGATGCTGCCGGGCTTTCATTTCCACATGGGGGGAACAGTACTCCATCTCGTTCGCTGTAAGCAATGTATGGGAGGCCGCCTTGCTTTAGAGTGAAAGCCAGGCAGCATTGCCAACTCTGCCCTCAGAGTAATCCCGGCACAGTGGCGCAATAGTAGAGCAGCCGCCTCGCATCGATAGAGACCTGGGTCCGATCCTGACTAGGGTTGCTGTCCGTGTGGAGTGTGTCCGTTCTCCCAATGACTACCTGGGTTTTCTCCAGGTGCTCCAGTTTCCTCCCTCGTTCCAAAGATATGCAGGTTTGTAGGTTGATTGGCTTCTGTGCATTGTCCCTAGTGTGCAGGATAGAACTAGTGTATGGGTGATCGCTGGCCGGTGCGAACTCTGTATCTTTAAACCAAATTAAACTAAAGATTATACCTGTATGATGCTTCTTGAAGTAGAATCTGTTTTGTCATTGAATACATTGGGTTTTCCTACCTGAAGGTTAAAATCCACACCTGGGGCAGATTCCTCTCCTCGCCTTTTGTTGCCACAATGCAGTGGGACGAAGTGAGTGAAGCCCATGTTTCTGTTGAGCTTATTAAATGCAAATCTTTCTTTTTCACCAAGACAGAAGGAAATAGAAAATGCTCACACTCTGCTTCAGAGCAGCCAACTGAAGGAAGTGGTGAAAGATGAGAAGGTACGCCGTGTTCTCCGAGCAAAACCAATCCTTGGCAAAAGGCAGACATGCCCTTTGATTTTTCACTTGTACAGTTTATTTACTTTGTTATTTGATTAGTGTCCATGGATTCAAGCTCTGGTGCATTTATTAATAACTTCCCCCTTTTCCCTTTCAGATTAAAGAAGCTATGAAACTTACCCTGGTGAGCAAAAGTTAGTGAAAACTAGCAGAACATATAAGCAGAATGAGTCAATAACTAGATCGTGCTGATGTTAATTGGTAAAATACCTTTGAATATTTTACTATCAAAGACAGAACATCAATACGAACAGGTTGGGATGGACAGTTTGATCCCACATTTTAAGTCCAATGAGAAAAAAATACACAAGTAACTGGAGTACTCAGTGGGTCAGGCAGCATCTCGGGAGAACGTGGATAGGTAACATTTTGGGTCAGGCTCTTCTTCAGACTGATCATGGTGGAGGGTGAGGGAAGAAAACTCGAAGAGAGGAAGGATAGGACAAAGCCTGTCAAGTGATAGGTGGATACAGGTGAGGGGAGGTTAGATAGGCTGAAGAAGGATCCTGACCCAGAACGTCACCTGTCCATGTTCTCCAGAGATACTGCCTGACCCGCTGAGTTACTCTTAGCACTTAATGACTCTTGTTGTTAACCAGCATCGGCAGCTCCTTGTGCCTCTTCTCTAGTTCCAACGAGTTGACATTGAACTGACTTTTCACATTCCTGGAACATCGTTTTAAGACCAATTAGTTAGTTTTGAAGTGCATTCACAGATGGAGTACAGCTGAACATGGTATCTTCCCAGCACACAATGAGATCTGACAAACAATGAAAACGACTCTTGGTTTCTTGCATTACAACAATGACTACTCTTCGAAAGAATGTCATTAGGTGTCATTAGCACACAACAAAAGCTTTCTCTGTACCTCTGTACACATGACAATAAACAAAACTAAAATTTATGTAATGTACCCTCACAAAACAACTCTCATATTTAACCCTCAAGGTTAATCTTGGCTAACTTGCCCTGTATTGTACTCCTACAAAATTAATGCATCTTCCCAGCGGTTCACTGTCTATAAGAGAACATTGGGGTATTCTTCTTCTTCTTCTTGCGTATGAGTCAGTTACACAGTTTGATTCAGGCGTCGCAGCCAGTTCACTGTGTCAGGATTGGGGTTGGTCAGGTCGATGGTAGTGGTATTGGGGTATGACTGGGTCCATGGAAACAAGAATCCCTCCCTGTATCCCTTTGTTATCACCTCTTCCCCAGTCAATAATGGGCCATTATGGGCTACACCCTTCCTTGGTTATCTGTTGCTGGCTCTTCGTTGTTTTAGCCTTTTCCTGCCTCCAGTTCTCTCCCCTCTACTTCCAGTCTAAAGAAGAGTCCTGACCCGAAACATCACCCATCCTTTTTCTCTAGAGATGCTGCCTGACCTGCTGAGTTACTCCAGCACTTTGTGTTTATCTTCAGTATAAACCAGCATCTGCAGTTCATGTGTACACATCCCTTCTGGTACTGAGTATTCCAGTTCTCTCAAACGAAGGCTAACATTCCAAGAACCCCAACGATAACACAATGTCTCAACTTACAACAGGTGATGGTGATGATCTTTGTAACTATTTACATCTTGTGGATACGATTGTCTTAATTGTAATGTACCTAATATATTCACTTATTGTTACATATACTAATTGCTTAGTGATTATTTAAAATCCCAAACTATTTCTGTCATTGCCCTGTGGTGACGTAGCTAATGTAACACATCTCTTTATCTCTCTGTCCGTCAGTCTTCAGTTCATCCAGACACGGGTAATGTGCTGCCGACAGTGTTCCGTGTTTCAGGTGAGCATTGTTCACATTATTCACTATGTAATTGCAGAGAGTTGTGGACACAGCCCAGTCCATCACACAAACCAGCCTCCCTTCCATTGACTCCATCCACACTTCACGCTGCCTCGGCAATGCCGCCAGTATAATCAAGGACCAGTCTCACCCCGGTCACTCACTCTTCTCCCCTCCCCCATCAAGAAAGTGGTACAAAAAAAGTAAAAATGCATACCTCCAGATTCAAGAACGGTTTCTTCCTAGCTAATACCAGGCAACTGAACCAACCTCTCGCCAACTGGTGAGCGATCCTGATCTACCATCTACCCCATTAGAGGCATTCGAACTATCTTTAATTGAACTGTACTGGTCCTTATCTGGCATTAAATGTTATTCCCTTTCTCCTGTATCTATACACTGTGGATGACTTGATTTTGATGACTGGATAGTACGCAACAGAAAAGCTTTTCACTGTACTCCAGTACACGTAATGATAAACTAAAGTAAACTATGTATTCACCCTCTTGCAGTCTTCTTTAAGATTAGCAACAATTTCTTGCAACATTGCCCTGGGGTAGTCTGGAACACACTAAAGGTGATTCTGTCCCAACCAAAAAATCTAGTTGCTGTTAGCAAGTATAATGACAAGAGCAACTAGAGGAGTTTTTCGGTTGGTTGGCAATACCTTGTGAATCCAAGGCTGTTTGCATGGATCAAACAAGAATAATCACAATAGTCTTGATTTTTCAAAATAATTTGCATGCGAGCAGAGTGTAATATAAAGGTACACCATTGATTTTCCAGCACCCTTGGTTCCAGAGCCTTGCCGGATTATCCATTTTGCAGGACCAACAGAAGTCACGTCATAACAATTCAACAATACACCTCTGATCCACTAATTATACCACTCGCATGTTTCTAAAGTGCAACGGACTGCTAGAAACTTAAATAAAGAATTAACAATTAACAAAGAAGTAAACATTTAACTCTTTCAGGATGAGGCTTGTCCCAAAAGAATATCGCCACACACAACGCTCTCTTAATTTTGTCTGGATTAAAGGAGGTGCCGGACCATCAGTTGCCTGAAAAATCGATGGTGGACCTGCATACCACATTTTGAGATGCATGAGATGTAACTTAGCAAATAAGTGTCAAACTATTTATGGTTTTTCTTTTGCTCCCTCCACCAGCATTCGTACCATTTGCTAGTCCTTTGGTAGGTACTGAAAATTGATGGGTCAATATTTCCGTGTGCGGACGTGCTGCCGACGGACAAGAGGCCGAAGAAAAGAAGTCGAAGCCAAAGAACCGAATGGAAACGAGGCCGAAAAGCCAATAAGCCGAAAGAGTATGAAAACGAAACGCTACAAACCAAAAGGATGGGATGCCTAAATGCAAACTAACCGAAAGGGCGGGACACCTAAAAGTCAACAAACCGAAAAGCTGCTTCGCCTAAAAGCATACTTACTGGATGGCCACTCTGTCGTAACGCCACCTACCCGAAAGGCGGCGTCGCCTACACGCCAAAGGACCGACTGCCGCTCAACAGAAAAGTCCAATAATGGACATGACGTTGCCAGGGGGGGGGCGGGAATTGTCAGCGATTGGTCCAGACTCCTGCGTCCATTACATCACTGTGAAGGGATGAACATTGTCCCAAACCTCCGCTCTTCCCGACCCACAGCCCGCGGAGGGTGGCCGTGGGAGAGTGGGGGCTGTCCCGATGCAGTTTTTAGGTTTGTTGGCTTTTAGGCGTCCCGCCTTTTCGGTTAGTTTGCATTTAGACGTCCCATCCTTTCGGTTAGTTGCTGTTTCGTCTTTCGGTTTATTGGCGTTTCGGCCTCATTTCCATTCGGTTCTTTGGCTTCGACCTCTTTGCTTCGGCTTCTCGTCCGTCGGCACCACGTCGCGTACCCAATATTTCATTCAAAGGCACAAACTGTAATGTGCGCCTTTTCTTCATACTTGCAAAATAGTTTGAATGAGCATCAGCCAATTGGTAGTTTTGTGTAAACTGGTATAATATTTTAGTTTCTAAATTTCTGCTGCTCTGCAGTAGATGTGGCCATATTGGAGAGAGTGCAGGCAAGCCTCATCAGGATGTTTAGTGGATTGGAAGACTTTGGATATGGGGAGAGATTGGATAGACTGTTTATTTTACCTGAGTGAACCAGGCCAAGGTCGACCAGAGGGACTTATATAAATTTATAAGAAGCATAAATAGACAGGGTAGATAGTCAGAAACTTTTTCTCACGGCATATCAAAAAGAGGAGGATATTCGTTGAGATGAGAGGAAGGAGTTTCAAAAGGGATTTCAAGGGATTTTTTTTTCTCACACAGACAGTTGTTGATATCAGGAACCTGCTGCCAGAAGAGATGGTGGAGTAATTTAGGCAGCACTTCAAGTCATAGAAAGACACAGAACTAACTGCATTAGTGTACAGGAGGTGGGCAAAAGGTTCAGCATAGACATGGTGGGCAGAAGGTGCTGTTTCTGTGCTGTCCAACATTATGACTTTATGGCTCTTATTTTAAGATGTTTGGAGAGTTTCTTGTTAACCTTCCAACAAGCTTATTAAAACACTTAAAATGCAGATACTTCTCTTGTCAGCAGAGTTAAATTCTGAACTTAAACTTAGATACTCAGTACATTTTCTAGAAAGTCATTGATAATCATTTCTTATTGATCTAATTCTCTTTTATATTCAGATTATAGCAATGCTTCTGCCTCACAAGACGATGAAACCAGCTTTGCTTTGCCAGGTAATAATGTCCCTGGATGGGATTATTCTGCTGATATGAAATCTGTGCAAATAACGAAGTTCTGTGGGAACTATCAACTGCAATTAAGCACTCACCACTTGAAAATGCTCTGGTCGAAAGGGTGACTGACAGAAAATGAAAGTGTTTTTAAAAAACGAAATATTTAAAAGATAACAGGAAAATAAGCAAATCAAAATCACTTACTGAATCAGTCGAAATGTGGAGATAGAAGGATGAGCATAGGGAGGTAGAAATTGACCCAGAGATTTGATTAGATCTGCAGATATGAAGAATCTTATACATGTACACCACCAATTTTTCCATTACCCTTGGTTCCAGTGCCTTACAGTTGCCTCGCAGCGGCAAAGGCACGGGTTCAATCCTAACCTCGGGTAGTCTCTGTGTGGAGTTTGCACGTTCTCCCTGTGACCGTGGGCTTCCTCCGGATGTTCCAGTTTCCACACACATCCAAAAGACGTGCGGGGTTAATAGGTTAAACGGCCTCTGTAAATTGCCCCCCTTGCGTAGGGAGTGGATGAGAAAGTGGGGTAATATAGAACTAGTGTGAATGGGGCAGCTTGGACTCAGTGGTCTGAATGGACTGCTTCCATGTTATTTCTCTAAGCAAAAATTCTAAACTAGACTATTTGTTCAGCCATTTTCATGATGAATATAAGGGAGGCTCAGAGAGCCAGCCAGCCCACCCCTGCACTATGCATATAAGATAGTCTGATGAAGAGTACACTGTTGTCGCAAACTATGGTGTTTGATCTAAAGAAAGTGTCTCGATTGCAAAGTTCTTCATTATAGTGACTAACATTATGATAATTTAAAAAAAATACCCAAACCAGAAATACACCTGATTCTTGAATTTCTCCCATCAGTCTGCTGGCTCTGAGTAAGGTACTGTATGTAATAGCTACATTTAAAATGATTACTGTGTAAAACTTAAAGACTGGTCAGTAGAGAATGTTATCATATTATTGTCTTCTGTAGCTTCTCTTTCAGTCATACAGTGCGGGATATAACTTGGCAAATGGAAATAAAACTACCTGTAAAGTAAGTTTCATTCTTTTCAGCTTGGGTTATAGATATATTCTTTAATATTGTACATTGACCAGAATATTTTGATTATGGATTGTTGGGAATAATATTGTTAAACCCCCCCCCCCCATAAATTGTTAATTCATGTCCATTTAATGATGGAAATCTGCAATCTTGCCTAGTTTCTCTTACAGTAGGACGGCACGGTGCCAAAGTGTTAGAGTTGCTGCTTTACAGTGCCATTGACCTGGGTTTGATCCTAACTATGGGTGCTTGTCTGTACGGTGTTTGTACATTCTCCCTGTGACCTGTGTGGGTTTCTCAGAGATCTTTGGTTTCCTCCCGCACCCCGAAGACATACAGGTTTGTAGGTTAATTGGCTTGGTATAAATGTAAGTTGTGCCTAGTGTGTGTGTGTGTGTGTGTGTGTGTAGGATAGTGTCAATGTACAGGGATCGCTGGTCGGCGCGGATTCCGTGGGCCAAAGGGCCTGTTTCCACACTGTATCTCTAAATTAAACAAAACTAAAGTTATGCAAGAGGCCATACTTGGAGCACCATGCACAGTTTTGTTCACCTTGCTTTAGGAAGGATGTCATTAGGATGGAAAGAATACAGAGAAGATTTATGAGGATGTTGCCATGACTTGAGGACATCAAAATATGATTATGAGCAAAGTATAATCAATGCTGCCAACGTTGCAAACCCCTTCTCGATAATACCGGGTATTAATGCAAGCGCTGAGGGGCCGCTTTCACAGATGAGGGGGAATCTAAATTAAATGGGGGAAAATGGTGGATGGCAGATGAAACCTGAAGTGTCTTGAGGCAAGGCAAGATGTCTAGGATAATAACACATTAACGTTGAACAAAATCTTTAATTCCAAACACGGTTATTCACTTTATCTCTTTACTTCAGTCTTGAAACAATTCAGATCCCTCCAGTCTTTTTGTAAACATTTCTGGATATTGAACTACAGCTAATTTTGGAAAAACATTTAGCTAAGACATTTCAAAAAGCAGTGTCTGGTTAATTATTTTCTGTACTATATTTGATCTAAATTTACAAAATTGTTTCTTTTTTTTAGGATGAAAAAATGCCTCTAAATAGATTTCTCCTTCTGATCGGAGCTGTATCCTACACAACATGTTTGGGAGTATGTAATCAGAATAATAATTTTTTTTATGAAGAATTATGTGATGAAATGGTTTGACAATTATGGTATTCAGGCATGCCTTAGTTAGCAAAGTTAGTGCAAAAAATAAAACAGTTATCTTTACTTAGCATAACGGCAGCACAGTAGCCCAGGGGTAGAGTTGCTGCCTTAGAGTGCCCGAGACCCAGGTTCGATCCTGACTACTAGAGATCCATCTGTTTGGAGTTTGCATGTTATCCCCATGACCTCATGGGTTTTCTCTGGGTGCTCCGGTTTCCCTCCACACTACGAAGACATGCAGGTTTGTAGGTTAATTGGCTTCAGTATAAATTGTAGATTGTCCCAAGTGCGTGGGATAGTGCTAGTGTACGGGGATCGCTGGTTGCTGCGGACTCGGTGGACCAAACAGCCTGTTTCCATGCTGTATCTAAACTAAAATAACCTCAACCATTATTTATTTTTGGACTACAATGAGGTGGGAGGTCAGCAAGAATTGGTGTTCTTAAAATTTCTTCAAGAAATTTCAGATTGGCATTTAATAATTCGCTCTTTAACTCTCATTCACTTCGGCATTCTTAATTGAATTTGGATTTGTAGATGTTATTTGGAATGACCTGTTTTCATGTTGTGTTTTAGGTTGTCCCTCAGTTTGTGGTATCCCGCTACAGTTTAAACAGTCCAGCAATGTACACTTTCTTCAGAAAGATCTTGCCCGTTCCTGTACTTGGTAAGTATGCTGCTGTTTCTTCATGGGTCGTCGCGAGGGATCGACCGTGACTTGCTTCTGCTCTGGTTCTGTGGGTTTAGAGATACAGTGCGGAAACAGGCCCTTCGGCCCACCGAGTCCACACCGATTCCCACACATCAACACTGACCTAGACACACTTGGGACACTGTCCTACACACACAGTTTTACATACTGGACATAGCAATTTTACACATACACAAGCCAATTAACCTACATACCTGTACGTCTTTGTATGTGGGAGGAAACCGGAGAGCTCGGAGAAACCCCACGGGGAGAACATACAAACTCCGTACAGACAGCAGCTGTAGTCAGGATGGAACTCGGGTCTCTGGTGTGCAAGTGCTTTAAGGCAGCAACTGTACGGCTGACCTGGTTGACAACGCTAGTGTACAGCCCACAAATGGGCAGCTACTGATTGATGGGATGAGCAAGTTTGGGGTGGGCTACAGATTGTTCCCTGCAAATGGACTCAAGGTGCTCAATATCATCGTGAATACACCCTGTTTATCCTACTGGCTTTTAAAATATCCTTGAATCATTTCAATTGTCCGCTTGATCATCTCTTGTCATGCTGAGGCTTGGACTGGAATATATATTTTGTGTGTACCGTGGCGAACTGACGACGATTATGGCTTGGCCCTTGGACTCGTGTTAGTGTTACTAGGGTTGCTGGCCTGGGAGAAGAGATGGATGTCGTTTCACAAGATGCCATGATTTGGAGGGTTTTGCAGCCCTCTTGACCAGATCTTTTCCAGTTCTTTGGCAAATCCAGTGTGCTGTATCACAAGGTACAGCACTTGCAGATGCTGCCAGGCTTTGCCTTTGTCCATCCTCTGTCTTTTCCAGCTATCCACCACTTCCGCCTATCAATCTGAAGAAGAGCCCTGACCCAAAACATTGCCTGTCCATTCCCCCACGAGGTGCTGCATGACCTGCTGAGTTCCTCCAGCTCTTTGCGTTTGCAGCACAGCGGTTTGGCCTACACTATGTAAACTTTCAAGTTTATGCTTTGTGTTTCTTTTCTGGTGTAAGTCAGGCTGGGAAGTTTGACATCTCATAAGCGCAACAAGAAGGTCAGTCTGCAGCACACTAAGTTTGAAGAAGGGCCCCAATCCAACATATCACCTATCCATGTTCTCCAGAGATACTACCGACTGAGTTAATCCAGCACTTTGTGTCCTTTTGTGTAAACCACCATCTGCAGGTCCATGTTTCTGCACTCCAAATTACCTTTCTGCCTTTGGATTTTGATTGGACAAAATTGGTTGTGTACTTGTGGAAGAAGTTCAATTGCCCAATGTCTCATTGCAGGGATTAAGGTTGAAGTGTAGTTAGATGACTGGGGAGTCATTTTTTGCTCATCTGTTTGTATCTTTATTAGAAAACAGGATGTCAGGGGTTGTGGGGAGAAAGCAGAGATGCCAAGAGAATGGGGTTGAGAGAGAAAGATAGATCAGCCATGATTGAATGGCGGAGTAGACTTGATAGGCCAAATGGCCTAATTCTGCTTCTGTGACCTATGAATTTATGAAAAGTCCAGGTAATTCTCATGGCGGTTTTTCCACCATGGAAATCCCAAGCTTGATTAGCTGCAAGTTAATGGTGTCTATCAGTCTTTTAAGAGTATACAATGAAGAAGGATTGGTAGAATGAGGCAAACTTTGTCATCTGAAGCTTTCGATTGTCGTACTTCTTCAGGGCTAGTTTTGATTGTGGTTCTCTCCATCCTATCAGCAATTGCCAGTGCTTTCAACGTGGCAGTAGTCCGAGGATCCGAATTTGAGAAAGGTGTTGAAGTTACAGATAAAAATGGAAATGTCGTAGGAATCTCACAGGCAGCCGGAACTAAGGTAAGGTTCGTTTATCACGGACGCGCAGACTAAGTTGTGAGTCCAGTACTTGCCACGGCATTTTGTTAAATTGTAATCAATTTTCAAGTTAGAATCTGGAAGAATTTGCTCTTGAATTGACAAGGGAAAACTAATTTTCCATTGACTTGGTGTACAACCCCCAGCCATTCCTCGCATTACATGATGTAAACCAGAAAGAAAGAACAAAGTTCCAGGTCCCAAATCAATATTAAGTCAATAATGGCTGATCGATTCCTGGAATAAAGGGTTTGATTTGTGAGGATTGAATAAATTTGCTGATCCCTGGAGCTGAGAAGAATGAGATGCAATTTTCTTGAAGTATGTTTGGTTCTGAGGGGTTGACAGAACAATTCCACCGGTGGAGCATAAAAACTGGATAAAAATCCCCATCTGGGACAGGGTGAGACGATGAGAAGTGATCTCTTCTCACTCGGTTATGAATCTTTGGAAAACCTCATCAGATCTGGGGATACCGATTCAAGAAATATAGATCAGAGGGTTCATCTCTAAAGGATTAAGGGTTATGGGCATGACTACTCTTCATGATGTTCAGAATAATCTACAGATATTGTTGTGTTTGAATATTGTAAAGAATCAAGAGATCATGGAGATTGCATGCAAGAGGCTTAATAGTTGCATCCTTGACTATAAAATTAGTGTAAGAATCATTAAAATTTATTTTCCCTTTTAGGCAGTTAAAGACACGGCAGTTTCCAGAGCTGTATTAATTGGAACCACAGCGGCTGCACCTACCATGATTGTCAGCTATTTACAAAGGTATGAAATATTCTGAAATTTTTATTCTGCTACTTTTGAGGTACAGTGTAATGTCTCCCCACATTCTTCTCCTGACAGTTATAAATTTGAGAAACTTGGGAGGGGGGGAGGGGAAACTCGCTGATTCAAATAGTAAATTTGATTTTATTTTGTACATTTTATGCTACCATCTTTTTTAGCTTTACTGCAGCAGACAAAAAGCAATGAGAAGAAACATAGAAAATAAGTGCAGGAATGTGATCATGGGTGATCATCCAGAATCAGTACCCCATTCCTGCTTTCTCCCCATATCCCTTGATGCCATAGAAGTCCCAATCTCCCACCACTGTTGAGAAATGGCCTGAGATGACTTCTCTCTAATTGTCCACCGTTGCTTGCAAGAATGAACTATCAGTGTGGAGGAAGGAACTGCAGAGGCTTGTATAAACCGAAGGTAGACACAAAAATCAGGAGTAACTTAGCAGGTCAGACAGCATCTCTTGAGAATAGAAGACGTTTCAGGTTGTGCTGCTTCTTCAGACCCTTGTGTCTTGACCTGAAACATCACCTATTCCTTTTCTCCAGAGATGCTGTCTGACCCACTGAGTTACACCAGCTTTTTGTGTCTACTCTCAATGTGGAGATTGACGACTACAAAACTCATTGTGCCAAGTAGTGGTGCAGTATTTGAGTTCCAAGATGATAGCACTTTAGTAACTATATCTGTGCAATCCTTTCTTCTTTGTGACAAGTTTCACACGTGGCAGTCAATTAAATAAATGGTTATTTAAATGTCAGATAGCTATATCCTTGCAGGCAAGGAGCGGCACAATGATGCACCTGGCGGAGCTGTTGCCTCACAGCACCAGAGACCCGGGTTTGATCTGACCTCGGGTGCTGTCTGTGTAGAGTTTGCACGTTCTCCCTGTGACTACGTGGGTTTCCTCCCACGTTCCAAAGACGTATAGATTTGTATATTAATTGGCTTCTGTAAAATGTCCCTGGTTTGTATGGAGTGGATGAGAAAGTGGGATAACATAGAACTGGTGTGAACTGACGATCAAAGGTCATCGTGCACTCGATGGGCCTCCATGGTAGTTTTACATATTAGACATAGCAATTTTATATATTAGACATAGCAATTTTGCACATTATATTTTCATTATCATTGTGCACTTTCATTCTAGGACAAATTTCATAAGAAGATTTCCACATGCTTTAGCTCCTATTGGCCATGTAATGACGATCTTGATCCTAGGATTAATGGTACCCATTTCCTTCAGCCTGTATCCTCAGATGGGGAAGGTATGTCCTGAGTTTAACACCTACTATTTGTCCTGTTGTATTGTGCAGTAATCCTGTTGAACTAATAGTTTCCCTTAATTGTCACCAATAGTTTCCAACAGGGTTTTCTTGCAGGATTTTGTCAGATTAGTTCTCCATGTAGGCACCTCACGTTTGACACGTCTTTTTTTAAAATAACACGCTTCTTTAATACCAAAACCTAATTTACCTGCTGTATTTTTTAAATAACGCACTCAAATTTATGCCTGTCTAAATGTTTAATTTAGGCATTTTTGAATTTTGGAACATAACCATGTTTCAGGAACATAACCGCCACGTAAAACACAAGGTGCCTGTGTTGTTAGATTTGTGTTTAATATGCTAGCTGATTATTGTTGTCATCTGTTTACTTTGAGAGACAACGGCTTCTTGCTGTAAGAACAAATGTCATGATGGCAGCATGATGTCGATCCTCTCTAAGGCACACCTTTTCACTGTACCTCAGTACACATGGCAAATAATAAACCTAAATCTCAATAGGGGCTGGCGGTGATCTTGGCAGGGAGTAAAGAGAATTAAAAAAAAAAATAGAATTGCACTCTACAAGGTAAATGCATTTTATTTCTCTCAAGTCCAGAAAGCAAAGTAATCTTTGATTTTAATTTCAGATAAACAGGAACAAACTAGAACCTTTAATTCAAGGAAACACAAAGGAAGATGAACTTTATTACAATAGAGGTTTGTGAAAGAGGGCCACTGAATCAGATCGCTGGGTTGCTTTCTGCACGAGGATTATTTATTCATCTGACATATCATTGTTAAATATAGATGTTTGGCACGCAACACAAGTACCTCAGGAGTCCGATCATTGCAAAAATGTTACATGCTGGTAAAGTGTTTAGAATAATGAATGTAAAACATTGAGATCCATTGTAATTGAAATAAACATTTTGTTTTGACATTTTGTTTCTCACCTATATTATTGTACTTTCTATGTTCTGAAACATAACAGTCAAAGAACCCTTCACAGGTCAGACATTGCTGCACTTAATGATGCTCTATAAATTAAGCATCCTTTGTTGTGTGATGGTGTACCAGTTTTCACCCGTTCATGAAGTCAGTGGCTGCTCCACGCATAGAGTTTTCAAACCAGTGGGTGTGATCAGTGTTCATGTGGTGATCCGATTTGGCAGAGGTTTTACCATGGAGACATCACGTTCCAATTTTTTTAATTACATTTTTATTTGCTCCGATGTCTTGCTTCTTTGGGACAGTATTTTCTTCGTTTTACTGCATTGCAGACTTTATATGTAACTTATGTACTTTATTTGTTGTCTGAGACTATGTGCCTGTGATGCTGCTGCACGTAAGAATTTCACTGTACCTGTAACTCACTGTGCTTGTGCATAAGACAAATTCAACTTGAGTTGACTGTGGACACCAGGAACTGCAGATGCTGGTTTACAAATAGACACAAAGTGTCTGAGAACTCAGCATGTCAGGCAGCATCTCTGGAGACCATAGATAGGTGTGATGCTGCCAGACCACTTGAGGTACTCCAGCACTTTGTGTCTTTTTTTTAATTTATTTTACTGCATCCTTTCAGAGGTCAAATATATATATTCACATCTGCAGGGAGCAGTACAAATGTTCTCCTTTC
Organism: Okamejei kenojei; assembly: GCA_035221665.1. NCBI lineage: Eukaryota > Metazoa > Chordata > Chondrichthyes > Rajiformes > Rajidae > Okamejei > Okamejei kenojei. The sequence continues at coordinate 33,918,786 of CM069145.1, read as the reverse complement.
CCAAAATTCCTAATAGCTTCCCTCATGAATCTCCCTATTTCCCAGGACCATGGTGGAAGGCTACCATCAGCAAGGCGGCTGATGTTGGCTCATCCTCTTGGATGAAATGATCCAGCTCTGGATCCCAAGGTGCATTCCACAAATCATTGTCACCATTTTGATAGATAGAGCCTGCCGCCAAAATACAGACAGCCCTTCGAGATGTAGAGCTGCAGATGTAGAACTGCAGATTTACCAAGGAATGACACAAAGTAACTGGAGTAACTTAGTGGATCAGGCAGCATCCCTGGAGAACATTTAAATGGGTGACGTTTTGGATCAAGACCCTTCTTCTGACTGTTCTCCTGGGATACTGCCTGACCCACTGAGTTACCTCAGTACTTTGTGCCTTTCACAGATAAACTCAGATCTTCACACCAAAGTGGTTCAAAGCTCACTTTAACCCATGGCCATAATGTCCATCATGTCTTTTAATAATACGCATACTTAAAGTTCATACTTAAGGAACGTGATGTCTCTTTTCTGGTTGGTAGTTTCACTCTTTATTGAAAGTGTCCCATGTTTCCAGTCTGAAGAAGAATCTCGACCCGAAACGTCTCCCATTCCTGCTCTCCAGAGATGCTGCTTGTCCCAATGAGTTACTCCAGCTATTTGTGTCTATCTTTGGTTCTACTATCAAACTGATGTAGTGTAGGAAGGAACTGCAGATGCTGGTTTAAACCGAAGGTAGACACAAAATGCAGGAGTAACTCAGCGGGACAGGCAGCATCTCCGGAGAGAAGGAATGGGTGACATTGCGAGTCTGAAGAATGTTCTCTTCAGCATTTTGTGTCTATCTTCTGATCTATCTTTCCCATATTAAAGAATCTCCTGTGCTAGATGGACGAGCAGACATTTTAAAGCTTTAAAAAATATAAAGAGTCTAATTCTGTAAATCTTATTATTAAAGGAAAGAAACATACCTTTAGCTAGAGGAAACACAAAGTGCTGGAGCAACTCAGTGGGTCAGAATGCATCTGTGGAGGGGATGGACAATCGACTTTATGCGTTCTTCAGATCAATTGTAATAGGGAGGAAAAAGTGAGGAAGGAGCGCAACAAAGTCTGGCAAATGAACAGTACAGTGAGGGGAACTCATTGGCGGAGGGTGGAATAAGTGTCAAAGGAGACATAAGGGTGTCAGATGAAGAGAGAAGAGGAAAGAAAGTATTATGTGGGTCAGTGCTAGAATTAGCTTCAGAGCTTGACATTTAATTTCTCATCCACAATTTCAACGTCTCCTTTCATGCCTAAATCACAATTGACTGAATTTAAGAAGCTGAAGCTAGTAGGGTCCTCCTTACATTTACAGATCATGTTTTAATGACCTCAACCACTATATTAATTCAAGCAGGGATCATTGAGAACCGAGGCAAAGTATGATAGGGAAGGCAACTAATTCCAAACAAGGCCAGTAAATGGAGTTTTATGTGAAATAAAGTTTCCTTATGGGCTATATGAACGGTTGTGCAGTGGCAGAGTTGCTGCCTCACAGAGCCAGAGATCTGGGTTCGATCCTAACTACGGGTATTGTCTGTACGGAGTTTGTACGTTCCCCCTGTGACCGCATGGGTTTTCCCCGTGTGCTCCGGTATCCTTCCACACTCCAAGGACGTACAATCTAAAGATTGGCTTTGGTAAAGATTGTAAACTGTCCCTAATGTGTGTAGGATACTGCTAGTGTATGGCGATCACTGGTCGGTATAGACTCGGTGGGCCGAACGGCCTATTTCTGCACTTATTCTATAAAAGTAAGCTCCGAGTTAATCTTTGTTCATCAAGTGTTAGCCATGCACTCACAAAGACACAAGTGCAGGCCCACAAACACACAGCTATGACCATCGGTGTTCTCTGTATGTGTTTTGTACATCCTCCTATAACTATGTGGGTTTCTGCTGGGAGTGCTAGAGTTTATGATGTGCTTGTAGCTATCCCTTAGTGTCAGTAAGTGGTAAGAAAAGACCATCAAACCCATTTCCGTGTTGTACAACTCAATGATTCTTTCAACGTGAGAAATCTATTTTGTGTGCATTTCTCTCACTGTAAAATCATAATTATTCTTACAGCTTTCTCCTCTCCAAAACGATTCAAGTGGAGTCATCAATAACTTAATCTTTTTGACGCTATGTGTGTCTCTGCTCATTTTCGATGCATTTACACAGTTCACATGTCAGCCTGATCCTCTCTATGCAATTACAATTGCTTGTTACTGAGAGAAATGGAGCTTTGTATCTGATGAACCATGGCATTCATGACAAGCCTGGGCTTGGAGCAGAAATAAATTCTATGCTACATCTACTGACCTGTGTCTGAGGACTGTGATGCATATTTGTGCATGTAATCTGTAACCATTTTATTCCAAGGAGCAAATAATAATTTGTTTACGTCAGAATTCACTATAATTAATTAAATTAATTAAATTAGAAACATTTCTTATCATGTACCTGGGAGATGGCTTGAATACATCATCTCACAAATTATTTTCGAGCAATGTGATAAACAGATATATAGTTAGAAAGTAGACATTTTAAACTATAATATAGTATGCCATGTATTGACTTAGTCATCATATAATTTTGTATATTATATATTGACAATCATAGTCATATGGCAGGGAATAGGGAGAGTCAAGAAGAAAGATTATGTGGATTTCTTCAACCACCTCCTCCCGTTCACTTCCACCTATAATTCCTTCCTCTTGCTTCATATTTCATGCCTCTTCATTTCGTACCCCCTTAACCCACATATTTTGCCTTTATCCAACCATTTGTCTATAATTCTCTCCCCCTCCACACAGGCCAGGTAAATCCACCTATCACTTACCAGGCTTTGTCCTGCCCTTACCTCTCATCCACTTTTACCCCACCCATCTACAATCAGTCAGAAGAAGGTCCCTGACCCAAAAGGTAATCTGTCTATTTTCTCCAGAGATACTGCCTGACCTGCTGAGTTGTGTTTTTTTTTCTGTGGATTTTGATGGCCAAATAACATGGAGCTACTGCAAATTGGGAAAAAGCTACCAATGTCGCCAATGACCATGGGGAAATCATCGCAATGAACAATATTTACCATGTACCAGTCAAGGTATTTGACATAAACACAAATCTTCTATGGAACATGGTCTTGCACTATGGTCACTCAATTACCATGTGAACTGATGGCAAAAAAACTTGCTGAACGCAAGTCCATGCACTGGTGAGCCTCTCACAGTGGTGTTCAGCAGCATCAGGATTTTTTACCACCTAGTGATTTGAAGTAACCTTTGAGGTTGAAGAGTTCAAAGGTTTAGAGGATGGTGAAGAATAATGGACAGGTAAATAACAGGCACATGGCTATGATGATAAATCTTTACAATAGTCATTCTTAACCTGTAACCCAAAATTGTTCCAAAGCATAATTTCAGAGAAGATAACTTAGTTTGCAACAGTGTGGAACTATTTCTCCAAAAGAGATGTTCAAGTTTTGGACTATTTGGACCTGCGCGTGTTACTAATAATTAATGCCATGCTAAATGTCAAATGCACCCACTGACCTAAAAATTCTTCAGTACTTGTTAGAATGGTTGGAGGAACACCAAGTGCTGGAGGAAGTCAGCGGGTCAGGCAGCATCTGTTGAAGGATTGGACAGATGACATTTTGGGTCAGGTCCCTTCTTCAGACTTTATTGTTTAACTCAGGATGCCAGCACTTGCAGTTTCTTGAGCCTACATGTTCAGTTGGAGATGTGAAATGGCCCACTTTTTTTTTCCTTCCCAAGGTCTCATTGTGATGAAATTCCACTCTGCACAAGATTCCTTGTGAGTGTTCAATCAGGATTGCACAATTTTTAAATATCTTTCTTCTGTGTGATCGGCTGCCAGGCGAGAGATGAGGGAGTGCTGGGGGTCAAAGTTCCAATTGGCTTGGTGTTGCAGGAAATCATGCTCTTGATGTGACTGAGAACTGCAATGAGGGACAATTTTTTTTAACTGATAAAAACTTTGAGGGCTTCTGAAGAAAAAAAAATGTTTTTATGATCAAAGCAAAAAGTGGCCGGTTCTTTTAATATAAATACTTTCATAGAAAATCAATGGCCATGTAGGGGTCCCATTTATCATACATCACTGAGAAGTCGGAAGTGAGATGCCTGGTGCAGGTTCAATTTCAATAATTTATTCATTTTGCCACCAGAGTAGTTAGGTTGGAGGGTACTTCTCTGTTGATTGATCTTGGTCCACCATGTGAAAGGTAGAACTGTGGTCAGATCTGCAGCATTTGTTCAGCAGCTGCCAGGTGATACAGGAAGCTCTCAGTTGCGGGTGGAAAACGCCGCTCCTTTAGGATTTCCAGAGTGATCTTGGATTTCCCCTCCTCGTCTGGCGCGAGTGAGGCTAAAGTGGTCAGTATTTCCTTTGTTTTATGTGAAATGTCCTGGATGGAACAATGGAAGTTGCAATCATCGTCAAGACCAAGTGTTTGGAGCCCCTAAGAGAATCAATGGATATGGGGATCAGGCTGCAAGGTGAGCTTCAGCCAGAGAACGAGTCATGGTCGCACTGAGCACCAGAATATGCTTGAGATATCATGTGGCCCTTTGCCTTATGATCTTATGATCTCATGCCCTTTCAATGCCAGAGAGCAAGGCAACATAGCAATTACACTAACATAAGAATCCAGGCCTTCAGAAGAGGGAGAAAAAAAGATAGCATGTGTAGAATAACACTCCAGTCTGAAACAAACCAATGGATTCTATCAACATTACCCATGACCTGAATATGTGGACAATTAAAGAAGAAAATGATTACAAGTAAATGTGGCCACTGGATGAAACAATCATTGGAGCCTCTCAGAAGATCTGCAGAGAATTTCATGACTAAATAATTACCTTAATCACTTGACCATCTGATTTTTCTGGGTCACCAGCTGACTGGACAATGAGTTGTCCTATATCTTTGTGTAGCTTACCCATTGTCATTGTTTCTGTGAGAGAAAGAGGTAAATAGTTCCATGTTTCCATCAAACAGTAACAAACATCAAACATGTAATGCTGAGGCTCTATAAGGCGCTGGTCAGACCGCATTTGGATTATTGTGAGCAGAGTCCTAGTGAGACCACACCTGGAGTATTGTGTGCAGTTTTGGTCTCCAAATTTGAGTAAGCACATTCGTGCTATTGAGGCAATGCAGCATAGGTTCACCAGGTTAATTCCCGGTATGGCGGGACTGTCATATGTTGATAGAATGGAGCGGCTGGGCTTGTCTACTCTGGAATTTAGAAGGATGAGAGGCGATTTTATTGAAACATATCAGATTGTTAAGGGTTTGGACATGCAAGAGGCAGGAAACATGTTCCCGATGTTGGCGGAATCCAGAACCAGGGGCCATAGTTTAAGAATAAGGGGTAAGCCATTTAGAACGGAGATGAGGAAACACTTTTTCACACAGAGAGCTGTGAGTGTGGAATTCTCTGCCTCAGAGGGCGGTGGAGGCCGGTTCTCTGTATGCTTTCAAGAGAGAGTTAGATAGAGCTCTTAAAAATAGCAGAGTCAGAGGATATGGGGAGAAAGCAGGAACGGGGTACTGATTGTGGATGATCAGCCATGATCACATTGACTGGCGGTGCTGGCTCGAGCGGGGCTAAATGGCCTACCCCTGCACCTATTGTCTATTGTCAGTTTTGGGCCCCATATCTGAGGAAGGAAGTGCTGACTTTGGAGAGGGTCCAGAGGAGGTTTACAAAAATGATCCCAGGAATTATTGCGTTAACATATGATGAGCATTTGGTGGCACTGGGCCTGTTCTCACTGGAGTTTAGAAAGATGAGGGGTGACCTCATTTAAATTTACTGAATAGTGAAAGGCCTGGATAGAGTGAGGTTGGAGAGAGTGTTTCCACTAGTGGGAGGGTCTAGGATCAGATGCCATAGACTTTGAATAAAAGGACGTACCTTTAGAAAGGAGATGAGGGGGAATTTATTTTAGTCAGTGGGTGGTGAATCTGTAGAATTTATTGCCACAGAAGGCTGTGGGGGCCAAGTCAATGGATATTTTTAAGGTGGAGATTGACAGATTCTTGTTTAGTAAGTGTGTTAGTTAGGGGTTATGGGGCGAAGGCAGGAGAATAGGGTTGAGAGGGAAAGATACATCAGCCATGGTTGAATACCGGAGTAGAATTTATGGGAGGAATGGCTGAATTCTCCTCCTAGAACTTATGAAAATATTGATAATATCAATATTCATCTATCTTTCACGAGAATGCTCACAGTGAGTCAATGATTGATAACATGATTATTGCCAACAAAATGTCACAGTGAAATGGGATATATTATGACAAAGAAATTACTTTAAAATTACAATGTATTTGTTGAATAAATGCTAAACTCCCAAATCTATGAATATCTTCACATCGATCATATAGCTGTTGTGGTATCAATAACTATAAATTGGATAAACCCAAAGCAAGACAATTTTTTAATAAAAAATAACAGGGTTAATTGTCTTGGCAGAAAAAACAGATCATTTTTCGAAGACATTCATTGATTTATTACAAGGATAACATGGCACAACACAACTTTGGATTTAAAACTAATTATGGGTTGGGTGAGGTGGGTGGGGAGGGATGTGAGGAAGGTATATCACCACTTTTTTCTCTTTTTCTTTTTGTCCTTTTTTTTCTATTCCTCTCTTCTTACTTTCATTTATTCACTCTTTGGCTACACTACTTTGGTAGTCTAGGGTTTCAATCTTTGCACACCTCACTTTTTCTCTTTCTTGCTTTTTCTCCTTTCTTTTTTTTCCCAATTGAAGCTAAAAAGTTAAAATTAAAGCTGTACAATAACTGTATAACTTTATATGCCGTTGGTTCTATTTTTGTACATTTGCTTCTAATGAATACAAATATTTAAAAAAAAAAGAAAAATAACAAGGATACACCATCATCCAACATAAAATAAATCATACTTGAAACAGGATACTTCAGTATTATGGCAATTTGTTTCATTTACGCTTAATCTGTCCTCAAATTGCTTCAATCACTAAAAGAGCCAATAACAAAACTGCACCTGATGAGATTTAAAAGATTGATTAATTTAAAATATTCAAATTGAAAAAAGTGTAAGCTTTAATGGCATATTAAATCATTTAACTGGTGCAAGAAATCTCATTGGCAACACTTTTTGCAAGGACAACAGTGATTTGAATCCATGAGGTACTTTTACCATGGTAAAAGTTGCTATGGCATTTCATATTTTATCACAATTTGTCACCAAAAACATATTGTTAAAGCGTGTTAATAGCTGAATTAAGGAGAAAAGCTATAAATTTGAGTTGAGTTTATTGTCACGTGTACCGAGGTACAGAGGAAAGATTTTGTTGCGTGCTAACCAGTCAGCGGAAAGACAATACATGATTACATTCGCGTACAGATACATGATAAAGGGAGTTATGTAATATAAGGAAAAAAACAAAAGAGAACAAAAAAGTTGAAAGATTTGGGGAGGTAATTCTTGAATGTAGTCGTAAGTAGCTGAAGGCATGGGCACAAAATAAAATCTGGGAATGCACAACAGGGCAGCACAGTGGCACAGCTGGTAGAGCTGCTGCTTCACAGGTTCGATCCAGATCTCAGGGGCAGCTGTGTGGAGTTTGCACGTTCTCCCTGTGACTGCCTGTGTTTCTTCTGGTTGCTCCAGTTTTCTCCCATATGCCAAAGACATGAGGGTTTGGAGGTTACATGGCCTCTGTAAATTGCCCCTTGTGTGTAGGAAGCGGATACGATAATAGGATAACATAGAACTAGTGTGAATGGGTGATCAATGGGCTATATGTTTCCATGCTGTATCAGTAAACTAAGGACAGAATAGGAGCAGACAATATAGGTTTGGAAGAGGTTACAAGAGTAAGGTCATGAACAAGGACGAACATTTTAAATTTGAGGTTTGTTTACAGAGATACAGCATGGAGTCAAGCCCATTGGCCCACTGAGTCCATGCTGACCACCGATTACCCATACACTATTTCTATGTTATCCCACGTTCGCATCCTACACACTTGTGGCAATTTACAGAAGCCAATTAAGCTCCAAAACCTGCACATCTTAGGAATGTGGGAGGCTAACTGAAGCATTCGGAGAAAATCCATGTGGTCACAGGGAGAACGTACAAACTCCTTACAGACAGCACCGGTAGTCAGGATCCAACACGGGTCTCTGTCACTGTGAAGCAGCAACTCTACCACTGCGCCACTATGCCGCCATTGGGAAACTGAACTCCACTGATTCAAGAACATTAATGAGGCAAGATAATGCCAATGATACCTTTAGCATGGGGTGCGATGATAATCTCACTTTCCACCAAATTCACAAACACATCGTAGATGCCAGGCCGGTCAGTCACCTTTAAATCTGTGAAACCAGCCACGTAACCTGCGTGTGAAATGAATAGGACATTGCATCACATTGGTTAGGACACTTTTGGAGTCTGGTACACAGTTTTGTTCACCCCATTACAGGAAGGATGCGAAGGCTTTGGAGAGGATGCAGAAGAGATTAACCAGAATGTCCAACCTCTCCTTATAACTAATATTTCCTACCTAGATTAGAGGAGTGTTAGTTATCAGGAGAGGTTGGACAAACTTAGATTGTTTTCTCTGAAGCATCAGGGGTTCAGGGGAGACCTGATGGAAGTATATAAAATATCTATCTATTTATCCATCAATATTTATTTATTTATTTATTTATTTATTTATTTTTATTTATTTGTATTTATTTTTTAATTAGAAGCATTGTACATACATCTTAATCATGATATGCAACATAATACATTTCGTGTACAACTTCTCTTTTTTTTCTTTTATACACTTTAACCTATAATAGTATATAAAATAAAGGGAGGCATAGGTAGGTTGGTTAGTCAGTACCTTTTTCCGTAGGGTGGAACTGTCAAAGAGAACATTGCTTTAAAGTGAGAGGGGCAAAACTTAAAGGAGATGTGCGGTGCAAGTTTTATCTACACAGTAAGTGGTGGGTGCCTAGAACGTGCTGCCAGGGGTCGTGGAGGAAGGCAGAAATGATAGTGGCATTTAAAATATTTTGAGATGGGCACGTGCATATGTAGTATACGGAGGGATATAAATCATGTGCAGTTAGAAGGGGTTCATTTAACTTGGCATCATGTTCTGCATGTATGTTATGGGCTGAAGGGCCTGTTCCTATGTTGTACTGTTCTATATTCTAACTATAAACAACCAATAAAATTGTTTCCAAAGTCTCGAGATGTTTGTTGTCCATTATAGAGGAAACCAAATCGATGTTTATTGCAAGATGAATGCACACCCAGAGACCCGAAGACAACTTAAAATATCCCAGATGTGGAAAAAAAGCTTTTCCCTTTGCATTTTCAAATTGGATTAGCTAATGCAAAGGATTTCATGCAGATTGGAAAAAAAAAGTACCCCTACCAGTGCAAATTTTCAGTGCCTCAAGCTCATTTTGATTTAAGTGCATGTAAGGATGGAGTATTGACCAATCCTGCCGATGCCAAGCTAATGTGGGCAATGTCCTGGAATATAAAATATTAAATTAACATCTCTTGAATCCAGCATAGATTTGCAACTTTTCTGCCAATGCACTCAAATGTCAACTACCATGTTTAAATTGGAACATTAAACTATTTCCTTCTCATTAGGTTTTGTTCGGGCACTTTGCAACTGCAGAATGACTTTTGGCCACCTTGCTCAGAGTCCCCCTCCGCTGCGCAAGACAAGAGGATTTTTCCCATCGATGAAAAATAAAAGAGTTACTATTGTTTAAAAAATGTTGAGATTCTCTCTCCTGAAGGCCACACCCCTTCCGGAGGGACTATAAAACCCGGAAGTGTTTAGTGTCTCAGTCAGTCTCTGCAAGATGGGGGAGCGAGAGGGTCACGTCTCTCAGTCTGAACTGTGAATAACACTGAACACATGTCTACTAAACTGTGAGTTGTTTTGCTGACCTGTCAGTGTCCTTAATGTGGTTTGGAAATGCTAAAGCTGTATTGCCTTTGGTTTGGAAATGCTAAAGCTGTGTTGCCTAATTAAAGTTGCCTTGCCTAATTAAATTTGCCTTGCCTAATTAAATTTGCCTTGCCTAATTAAAGTTGCCTTGCCTAATTAAAGTTGCCTTGCCTTCTATATAATTAAAAGTCTAATCTTGACCACTTCCTGTTTGCGCTTTATATTGATTTTAGATAAAACGCTACCACGTACGGCTGTGATTTTTGGCCATCTTACTCAGAGTCCCCCTCCGCTCATCAGGTGCCGAGGATTTTTCCCATCGATGAAAAATAAAAGAGTTATTAGTGTTTAAAAATGTTGAGATTCTCTCTCCTGTCAATCATGCCATGAAGGCCACGCCCCTTCTGGTGGGAGGGGGAGGGACTATAGGCATGGCTCAGTCTCTGCAAGATGGAGAGGTCATGACTCGCTGTCTTTAGTTGTCTTGCACCCTGCTTGAAGTGGTAAGAAACTGCACTTGAATTTGGTGGCCTTGCACCCTGCTTGAAATGGAATTTCAAGGAATAGCCGTGAGTCAACTGCCAGCCCACCAGCCGTGAGTGAGTGAGCTGCCAGCACAACAGGCTTGAGTGACTGAGCGGCCAGCCCAAGAATCCATTCGGCCCACAATGTCCATACTAGCCCACTGGGAACCAGTCCCTTCAGCCCACAACACCCATACTAGCGCTCCAGAAAGCGCCCCCCCCCCCACTGGCCACCAATATTGGAACTGGTGGTGAGGTGGAATATTGTGTTGGGGGACCAGCCCTCCCGTGTGATGCTGGGACCCAACGGGTCCCACTTAGTCTAGTATATTACTAAAACTCGCATCTTGACCACTTCATGTCTGTGTTGTAATTAAATTTGCGCAAAAACAATCCCCCATAGCACTATGATTTGTCACCACCTTACACACCATTCTCCTCTGCTGCAAGTCAAATAAGTTTTTTTCCAATCGGTGAAATAGTACAAAAGTTCTGAAGGTTTTGAAGGTTCCCCTTCCCCCAAACACCCCTCCCCCACAGCCCCCCCCAGTAACCATCTATACTTCCCCATATGCGTCATTAGCGTTTCGGCTGCTGTATTGTTTAGCCACCATGTATCCACGTATCAATGCTTTATTTTGTTTCTAGATGTAGATTGGTTACATCTCACTAACCAATTGTAGTGCTTGTTAGTAGAAGCTCCGCCTACTATGCGGATAATATTACCAGGAGTTTGCTTACATAATTTAGTCTGAGTAGCTACTAGTTACTGTAACACTTGCAGACCGATGCTGTAAGAGTACTTTAATAAATATGTGTTGTACCTTGACATGTGCACGACTCGACTCATTACTGGGGGACCAGGCCTCCCGTGTGACTGGGACCCAACGGGTCCCACTTAGTCTAGTCTCAAATAGTGCCAACAGCTTAAAGAAAAAGATTGGACAGTATGAAATATAAAATGCAACCACTGGAGAACACAGTCTGCCCATATGTGTCTCCTGCGTGTTGGATGTACCTGGTAAATTCCTGCAAAGCTTCAATGCGAGGATGGTAGACCACAATCCTTTTCTTCAGCAACAGTCCCGTGTACAGAATAATAGTTTCCATTCCAAACTGATTCACTATATCTGGAAAGAAAGAACATTCCATTGAAAACAAACACTTTCTCAAGTGTCTTGCACAATCGATAAAAGAAGGCTTGCTCATGTAAAACACTTAATAGTCAGAAATACTAAATCCTGGCAACTGAAGAAGTGTCCTGACCTCAAATGTCACCTGTCAATGTTCTCCAGATTTGTCGCCTGATCCGCTGAGTTATTTCAGCACCCTGTGTCTTGTTTTCGCAAACCAACATCTGCAGTTCCTTGCCAAATCTTGCACCATTGCCAAATCTGTATTGAGTGTGAGAACAGTAACATCTTCCACTGCTCCATGTTAAACTTAAGTGAACTTTGGTGCCTGTGAGACTAAATTGCTTGAGAGTTCCAAATTATCACCCTCTATCGAGCCGAACTGACCAAGATGGCGGTGGAGTGTGGAGACTCTTTGGGTGCTTGGCCCAGAAGAGCATCTGCTATCATCCATTCACGCAAACAAAAACTTTTCATTGGCACTCGGGACACAGGACAATAATAAACTAAACTAAACTAAACTAAACAATGTCTGAATCTGTATTGATATTGCCTCAGCAATGTCTATTAATATTTTCAACTGTGGTCCCAGCTTTGTGTCCATCTGGGATATCTTATTTCAGTAGGGACTCAGAAATCCCGGGAAAGAATGGTTAACAGGGGGATATGTTGGAAATTTTGAAGAAATAGTAAATTTGCTCCGGATTTCTAATTTTCTGCCTGGTTTCACAGGATGGAATTTACATACATGGATGCCTAATGTGAATTTAGCTCCTGCCTAAATTACGATATAAACTTCAAAATTATGAAACTGTAAAACTGTAAAACTGTAAAAATTATAAAACTGTAATATTTAATTTAGTGTCATATTATATAAGAAATCATAACTGTATTCAATTCTGTGGGGAAAGCTGCTAAGTTTAGGTTTATTATTGTCACATGTACCGATGCACAGTGAACACCTTGGTTTTGAATGGTGTACAAACAGATCAGATTTTAGCGCAGCGGTTAAGCACCAGATGCTGTCTATGAGGAGTTTGTACATTCTGCCTGAGGCCGCATGCTTTTTCCCTCGGGTTCTTCAGTTTCTTTTCACTCCAAAGACGTAATTGGCTTCGGTAAAGATTGTAAATTGTCCCTAGTGTGTAGGCTAGAGCTAGTGTACAGGGATCACTGGTCGGCGTTGACTCGATGGGCTGAAGGGCCTGTTTCTGCGCTGTATTCTTAAAATAAACTAAATTAAATATACCATAGATAAACACAACCAAGTCAAACTCAAACACAATAGATAAAGCATAGGGGAAGATAAAGAATGTATAATCACTTCTTGCATTTTTTTCCCACATGTTGTGTACAGTTTTATCTCAGTAACCTTTTTCAGCATACATTCTTTTGCACACTGCTTTTCATTGCTCCGATCCACGCATGTTAGGTTTGGTTGAATGGGTTGGCTCCAGAAAGTGGTGAGTCTGGGGTCAGGGTTAGAGTCTGAGATCGGGTGGCCAGGACAAGCCTCAGGACTTGCTGAGATAGAGTCAAGAGATCAGAGGCCCTAAGAGTGGTTGGGTGAGGCCCAGAGGCCATAGAAGCAGGTATGGGTCACATAGTCATACAGCGTGGAAACAAGCCCATCGGCTCAACCTGCCCACACCGAGCAACGTGTCGCATCTACACTAATCCTGACTGCATTGGATCCATATCCCTTTAAACCTGTCCTATCCTGGTACCTATCTAAATATTTCTTAAATGTTGCGATAGTACCCTCTTCAACTACCTCCTCTGGCAGCTCATTCCATACATCCATCACCCTTTGCATGAAAAAGTTACCACTCAAGTTCTTACTAAATCTTTCCCCCCATCACCTTAAACCTATGTTCTCTGTTTCTCGATTCCCCTACTCTGGGCAAGAGACTGTGCGTTTACCCACTCTATTCCTCTCATGATTTTTTACACCTCTATAAGATCTCCCCTCATCTTCTCGCGCTCCAAGGAATAGAGTCATAGCCTGCTCAACCTCTCCCTATAGCTCAAACCTTCGAGTCCTGGCAACATCCTCGTAAATCATCGCTGCAGCCTTTCCAGTTTGACAGCATTTTGCCCATAACATGGTGCCCAGAACTGAACACAATACTTTAAATGTGGCCTTGCCAATGTCTTATACAACTGCACATTACCTCCCAACTTCTATACTTAATACTCTGACAGATGAAGGCCAGCGTGCCAAAAGGCTTTTCTGAATCTGGCTGACTGCAGTACAAGTTGATATCACAGAATTACAGCAGCTATTTCCTTGATTTCCATGCTTTAGGTAAGGCCTTCTTCTTACCAATAATCTATATCAATTCACTGTGCTTACCTTTGATGGATCCTGCAAGATATGCCTTCTTTGCATCATAGTCCTTTGTAAAAAATGATCCATTCTCTTCACTTTGACAGATACCATTTGTAAGAACAGAAATGTAACCTTCCGTAATTTTGGCTGGATTACCATATTTCATGTAGGTCCTACAGAAAATCAAAATGATTACATTTAGAGTCATAGAGTGATACACTGTGGAAACAGGCCCTTCGGCCCAACTCGCCCACACCGGCCAACAACGTCCCAGCTGCACTAGTCCCACTTGCCTGCGCTTGGTCCATATCCCTCCAAACTTGTCCAATCCTTGTACCTATCTAACTGTTTCTTAAACGATGGGATAGTCCCAGCCTCAACTACCTCCTCTGGCAGCTTGTTCCATACACCCACCATCCTTTGTGTGAAAAAGGTATCCCTCGGATTAGCAAATTAGCAAGTTTGCTGCTGATACAAAAGTTAGTGGTATTACAGATAATGAAGATGGTTGTGAACGATTGCAGCAGGATCTGGATCGATTGGCCAGCTGGGCGGAGGAATGGTTGATGGAATTTAATACAGAAAAGTGTGAGGTGTTGCATTTTGGGACATCGAACAAGGGCAGGATCTACACAGTAAATGGTAGGCCTCTGGGTAATGTTGCAGAGCAGAGGGATCTAGGAGTATAAGTGCATGGTTCCTTGAAGGTCGAGTTGCAGGTAAATAAGGTGGTCAAAAAGGCTTTTGGCACTTTGGTCTTCATCAGTCAGAGTATTGAGTATAGAAGTTGGGAGGTCATGTTGCAGTTATATAAGATGTTGGTGAGATCGCATTTAGAATATTATGTTCAGTTCTGGGCACCATGTTATAGAAAATATATTGTGAAGCTTGAAAGGGTTTAGAAAAGATTTACTAGGATGTTACCAGGACTAGAGGGTGTGAGCTATAGAGAGAGGTTGAGTAGGCTGGGTCTCTATTTCATGGAGTGCAGGAGGAAGATGGGAGATCTTATAGAGGTGTACAAAATCATGAGAGAAATAGATTGGGTAGATGCACAGAGTCTTTTGCCCAGACTAGGGGAATCGAGGACCAGAGGACATACGTCCAAGGTGAAGGGGAAAAGCTACTCTCTAGTAACTTACCAACTACAGATTTTAAGCTCACCTGCCTATAGTTCCCAGCATTTTCCCTGCAGCCCTTCTTGAAAAGAGGTACAAAAGAGGTACAAGACCTTCCAGTCTTCTGGCACCCAGTATTTAAGGATGGCGCGTAAATTTCAACCAGGGCTCCCGCAATTTCCTCTCTAGTTTCCCACAATGTCCTCAGATATATCAGATCAGGCCCTGGAGATTTGTCTACCTTCAAACATGATAGTACCTTCAGTAGTTCTTCGACAGGACTAGACAAGCTAGATGCAGGAAAAATGTTCCCAATGTTGGGCGAGTCCAGAACCAGGGGCCACAATCTTAGAATAAAGGGGAGGCCATTTAAGACTGAGATGAGAATAAACTTTTTCACCCAGAGAGTTGTGAATTTGTGGAATTCCCTGCCACAGAGGGCAGTGGGGGCCAAATCACCGGATGGATTTAAGAGAGAGTTAGATAGGGCTCTTGGGGCTAGTGGAATCAAGGGATATGGGGAGAAGGCAGGCACGGGTTATTGATTGGGGACGATCAGCCATGATCACAATGAATGGCGGTGCTGGCTCGAAGGGCCGAATGGCCTCCTCCTGCTCCTATTTTCTATGTTTCTATGTTTCTATGACAGTAACCCTGACTGCTCTCCAGACACGTCCAGTGACTGCTCCAATTTCCTCCGCTCTACTGTCTTTCTCCGCTGTAAATAGAGGAGAAACACTCATTGGGGACCTTGCCGATCACCTGTGGCTCCACATAGAGGTGATTACTTTGATTCCTGAGTGGTCCCACTCTCTCTCTAGTTACCCTTTTCCCCCTTATGTATTTATAAAATCTTTTGGGTTGTCCTTAATGCCACCCGCCAGAGCTATCTCCTGGCCCCCTTTTTCCTTTTTTAGTTTGCTCCTTAGTTCCTGAAACTCCTCCATGGTTGCACTTGATCCCAACAGCCTATAGCTGTTCCATTCATCCTTCTTGCTTTTGACCAATGTTCCAATTTCCATCATTAGTCAAGCTTCCTTATGTTTGCCTGCTTTGCCCTTCACTCTAATGGGACGTACACATCCTGACCTCCCTTCAGTACACTTTTAAAAACATCCCACTTGCCCGATGTTCCTTTCCCCTCAAATAACCTGCTCCAGTCAACTTGAGTAAGACCTTCTCTCATACCCTCAAAGTTGGCCTTACCCCAGTTGAGCATTTTAACATATGGACCTTCTCCGTCCTTATCCATAACTATCTTAAACCTAATCGAACTGTGGTCACTTGTCCCAAAAGGCTCCACCACACACCCTTCCCAATTTCCCAATACTAGATCCAGCGATGCTCTCTCACGTGTGGGGGCCTCCACATACTGTTTAAGAAAACTTTCCTGAACACTTTTGATGAATTGCACCCCATCTAAACCCTTCACGCTATGATTTTCCCAGTCTATATTGGGAAAGCTAAAATTCCCTACTACACCAACCTTATTTGACCTACAGCTTCCTGCAATCTCCTGGCACATTTGTTCTAATTTCTAATTCCCGTTGACTATTCGGGGGTCTGTAGTACACCCCCAACAAGTGATCATCCCTATCTTGTTCCTCAGCTCCACCCATATAGCCTCACTGAACGAACTGTCCATAATGTCACCTCTGACCACAGCCGTGACATCCTCCTTCACCAACAATGCAACCCCCCCCACCCCTCCTCTTTTTCCCTCACCTCTGTCTCTCCTGAAGCTCCTGTAGCCCGGAACATTGAGCTGCCAGTCCTGCCCCTCCCTTAACCAGGTTTCAGTCATGACTACAATGTCCCAGTCACTCGTTCCTATCCATGCCCTAAGCTCATCTGCCTTGCCCATCAAGCCCCTTGCATTAAAATACGTGCAGTTTAAACCAACGTGCAGCCACTCCGAGACATCATGGACCCTGGCACCAGGGAGGCAACACACCATCCTGGAGTCTCATCTGCTGCCGCAGAATCTCCATCCGCACCTCTGACGATGGAGTCTCTCATCACTACGGCTCTGCCTGACGTCACTCTTCCCAACTATGATCTTAAAATAGTTCCTTGGAAGAAATATCTACGATTCATAACTGCTGGATTGCTATTAATGTTAATAACTGTTCAAAAGGACCTCCTTTCAAATTGGAACAATTCCAACGGTTCATCTTTCTAAATGGTAAAAGCCTGTATATTGTCAGGCTTATTTTGGTTCTTGACTTCGATATTGAGCCTTCCTTATATCACCAGAATACTACATTTCAAACTAGGTTTTGTCAATCATGCACTCACTATGCAACTGCAAAAATATGAAAGGCTAAAATACTAAAGAGGGGTATAGGAAGGATTTGAAAATGCTGGTTTACACCAAAAGATAGACACAAAATGCTGGATTAACTCAGCGAGTCAGGCAGCATCTCTGGAAAGAAGGAATGGGTGACGTTTCAGGTTGACGTGTGAAGAAGGGTCTCGACCTGAAACATCACCCATTCCTTTTCTCCAGAGATGCTGCCTGCCCCACTGAGTTACTGAAGAAAGGGCTTTTCATCTCCTTGAATCTGCTTCATATCTTTTGATGAACAATCGACTTCCTTTTCTTTCCATACATCTATACTTTTTAAGGATTTGGTGAGGGGGATGGCTGGGCAAGACTGCAGATTTCCTTGAAGGATTTAGTATAATTTAGTTAAGCGTGGAAACAGGCCCTTCAGCCCACCGAGTCCCCGCCGACTAGCAATCCCCATACACTAGCACTATCCTACACACTAGGGACAATTTCCATTTTTTACCGAAGCCAATTAACCTACAAACCTGTATGCCTTTGGAGTTTGGGAGGAAACCGGAGCTCCCAGGGAAAACCCATGCAAGTCACGGTGAGAATGTACAAACGCTATTCTGCAAACTGTCCGTGGACAGCACCTGTAGTTAGGATCAAACCCAGGTCTCTGGGGCTGTAAAGCAGCAACTCTACCGCTGTGCCACCACCGAACCTCCCCTAATGAAGATCTTTGTAGAAGATCTTGATCTTCTCTTGGCCATTGAAATGTGGGGAGGAGACCAATCACCTTGTGAGATTAGCAGTTCCTACCTCGGTTTTATCTAGATAGAGTGGATGTTGAGAGGACGTTTCCAATAGTGAGAGAGTCTTGGACCTGAGGACATAGCCTCTTTAGGGTGGAAATATGGAGAAATGTATTTAGCCAGAGGGTGGTTAATAGGTGGAATTCAGTGCCACAAGTGGCTGTGGAAGCCAAGTTGTTGGTTATTTTTATAACAGAGATTGATATCTTCTTGATTAGTAAAAATGTCAATGGTTAAGGGGAGAAGGCAGGAGAATGGTGTTGAGAGGGAAAAATAGATCAGCTATGATCGAATGGCAGAGTCGACTCGATTGGCCGAATGTCCTAATTCTGCTCCAATGTATTATGGTGTTACTGGGAAACCTATAAAACGTCAGTTAATTTGGTAATATACCTAATTTAACTGTAGGAAACATAGAAAATAGGTGCAGGAGTAGGCCATTCGGCCCTTCGAGCCTGCACCGCCATTCAATATGATCATGGTTGATCATCCAACTCAGTATCCCGTACCTGCCTTCTTTCCATACCCCCTGATCCCTTTAGCCACAAGGGCCACATCGAACTCCCTCTTAAATATAGCCAATGAACTGGCCTCAAATACCTTCTGTGGCAGAGAATTCGAGAGATTCACCACTCCCTGTGTGAAAAATGTTTTTCACATCTCGGTCCTATAAGACTTCCCATGAACTGTGACCCCTTGATCTGGACTTCCCCAACATCAGGAACAATCTTCCTGCATCTAGCCTGTCCAACCCCTTAAGAATTTCTATAAGATCCCCCCTGCACCTGCATGCCCACATTCAATGACTGGTGTACCATGACGCCCAGGAGTCCTGTCTCTCTATGGTAGGACTTTTGAACATCTCAATACCCTTTAATGTAAATTGGATACACTGAATGCTGGTGATGGGTTCAATATTTTTTTCTGCCCATTATGTGAGGATGGCTACATGGAGAAATGGAGGGGGAAGGGTGTGAGAATCGTGGAGAGTGTTTATTTTAAAGCTAATGTTTCTTCAGAGTTTGATTATAATGGCATAGGATGGAGAGAGAGAAGCAGAAATGAGTGTTCTGACTACAAATCAAAATTAAAAACACTTGTAGTTGATTATGAGAGGCTGGGTGACACTGAACATTCCCTTGAAGGACTTCTCTTGGTCATTAAAGAGTGCTGAGGGGCCAGTCACCTTGTGGTGATAGCAGTTTTTTCCTCAGTTTCACTGGGAAACAATATGTTATTCCGTCCAACATTTATCCTTCACCATGCAGCACAAAAACAGATCATTTGAATTTTGTCCCATTGCTATTTTTGGACAGTTCTGTATGCAATTTGGCTGCAATTATTTCCTTCATAACAGCAGTAAAGAAAACACATCTTCAGCTGATTTACAGTGTTCTCTGATGTTCTGTCATTTTTGGTCTTGACCCATTGATAATATCAACTGTGCCCAGCAAAGTAGGAGACTGATCCACTTGTAAAACCCATACTGATTCCATTAAGCTCTTAATGTGCACAGTTATTGAAGAATTTGAAACTCACCTACATAGCACTCTCCCAAACGCTGCGTATTTTTCTGGGTTAAAATCTTTTGCAGTTAGCACTATAGAGAAATGGGTCACCTGTGATTAGAGTGAGGAAGAAAATATTGATGATTGTTGATGTGCATTGTCACTGGAACATTCAAGATACCATTTTGTTTTCTGCAAAATACATCAGGGTTTCGGAATGAAGTGAAAGCTAAATTACCAAGTGTTTCTATATTTATATTAATTATTGCAGGGTATTTACAAAAAAATGTACAGAGGCAATTATGGCATTTGAATGGAAAAAGACCTACACGTTAATATCATTAGGAACTACAATATCGACTTTGCTTATCCCATCCAATCTATTGGAATATCCAGTCTCTGCCTGACTCACATTCACCACCACTGAAACACTTATCCGCATTCCGACATACATATAACCATATATCAATTACAGCACAGAAACAGGCCCTCTCGGTCCTTCCAGTCCGTGCCGATCATTTGTTTTCCCCTAGTCCCATCTACCTGCATTCAGACCATACCCCTCCATTCCCTTCGCGTCCATATACCTATCCACTTTACTTTTAAATGTTAAAATCGATCCTGCCTCCACCACTTCTGCTGGAAGCTCATTCCACACAGCCTGAGTAAAGAAGTTCCCCCTCACGTTACCCCTAAAGTTCCGTCCCTTAATTCGCATGTCATGCCCTCTTGTTTGAATCTTCCCTACCCTCAATGGGAAAAGCTTATCCACGTCAACTCTGTCTATCCCTTTCATCATTTAAAAGACCTCAATCAAGTCCCCCCTTAACCTTCTGCGCTCCAAAGAATAAAGACCTAACTTGTTCAACCTTTCTCTGTAACATAGTTGCTGGAACCCAGGCAACATTCTAGTAAATCTCCTCTGTACTCTCTCTATTTTGTTGACATCCTTCCTATAATTAGGCGACCAAAATTGTACACCATACTCCAGAATTGGTCTTACCAATGCCTTGTACAATTTTAACATTACTTCCCTACTCCTATATTCAATGCTCTGATTTATAAAGGCCAGCACACCAAAGGCTTTCTTTACCACCCCATCTACATGCGATTCCACCTTCAGGGAACTATGCACAGTTATTCCTAGATCTCTCTGTTCCACAGCATTCCTCAATTCCCTACCATGTACATCCTATTTTGATTTGTCCTGCCAAGATGTAGCACTTCACACTTAACAGCATTAAACTCCATCTGCCATCTTTCAGCCCACTTTTCCATATGGCCCAAATCTCTCTGTAGACTTTGAAAATCTACTTCATTATCCACAACACCACCTATCTTAGTATCATCTGCATACTTACTTATCCAATTTTCCACCCCATCATCCAGATCATTGATGTACATGACAAACAACAGTGGACCCAACACAGATCCCTGAGGCACCCCACTGGTCACCGGCTTCCAACCTGACAAACAGCCATCCACCATTACTCTCTGACATCTCCCATTCAGCCACTGTTGAATCCATCTTGCTACTCCGCCATTAAAACCCAAAGATTGAACCTTCTTAACCAACCTTCGATGGGGAACCTTGTCAAAGGCCTTACTGAAATCCATATAGACAACATCCACTGCTTTACCCTCATCAATTTCCCTAGTAACCACTTCAAAAAATTCAAGAAGATTTGTCAAACATGACCTTCCAGGCACAAATCCATGTTGACTGTTCCTGATCAGACCCTGTTTATCCAGATGCTTATATATATTATCTCTAAGTATCCTTTCCATTAATTTACCCACCACTGACGTCAAACTAACAGGTCTATAATAGCTAGGTTTATTCTTTGAACCCTTTTTAAACAATGGAACAACATGCGCAGTACGCCAATCCTCCGGCACTATTCCCGTTTCTAATGACATTTGAAATATTTCTGTCATAGCTCCTGCTATTTCTACACTAACTTCCTTCAATGTCCTAGGGAATATCCTGTCAGGACCTGGAGACTTATCCACTTTTATATTTTTCAAAAGTGTCAGTACTTCCTCCTCTTTGAATCTCATAGTTCCATAGCTATGAGCCGTGAATTGGCCAAGATGGACTGGCAATTGATTCTTGAAGGGTTGACGGTGGATATGCAATGGAAGGCATTTAAAGACTGCATGAACTACAACAATTGTTCATCCCAGTATGGCAAAAGAATAAATCAGGGAAGGTGGCGCATCCGTGGATAACGAGGGAAATCAGGGATAGTATCAAAGAAAAAGATGAAGCGTACAAATTAGCCAGAAAAAGCAGCCTACCAGAGGACTGGGAGAAATTCAGAGACCAACAGAGGAGGACAAGGGGCTTAATTAGGAAAGGGAAAATGGAGTATGAAAGAAAACTGGCAGGAAACATAAAAACTGACTGCAAAGGTTTTTATCGATTATATGAAGCGCAAAAGATTAGTTAAAACAAATGTAGGTCCCTTGCAGTCAGAAACGGGTGAATTGATCATGGGGAACAAGGACATGGCAGACCAATTGAATAACTACTTTGGTTCTGTCTTCACTAAGGAAGACATAAATAATTTGCCGGAAATAGCAGGGGATCGCGGGTCAAATGAGATGGAGGAAATGAGTGAAATCCAGGTTAGCCGGAAAGTGGTGTTAGGTAAATTGAATGGATTAAAGGCCCAGGGCCAGATAGGCTGCATCCCAGGGTACTTAAGGAAGTAGCCCCAGAAATAGCAGATGCCTTAGTGATAATTTTTCAAAACCCTTTAGATTCTGGAGTAGTTCCTGAGGATTGGAGGGTAGGTAATGTAACCCCACTTTTTAAAAGGGAGGGAGAGAGAAATTACAGACGTTAGTCTAACATCGGTAGTGGGGAAACTGCTAGAGTCAATTATTAAAGATGGGGATAGCAGCGCATTTGGAAAGTAGTGAAATCATTGGACGAAGTCAGCATGGATTTACGAAGGGTAAATCATGTCTGACGAATCTTATTGAATTTTTTGAGGATGTAACTAGTAGAGTGGATAAGGGAGAAGCAGTGGATGTGTTGTATCTGGACTTTCAGAAGGCTTTCGACAAGGTCCCACACAAGAGATTGGTATACAAACTTAAAGCACACGGTATTGTGGTGAGTATTGATGTGGATAGAGAACAGCAAAGAGTAGGAGTGAACGGGTCCTTTTCAGGATGGCAGACAGTGATTAGTGGGGTGCCGCAAGGCTCAGTGCTGGGACCCCAGCTATTTACAATATACATTAATGATTTGGACGAGAGAATTAAATGCAACATCTCGAAGTTTGCGGATGACACAAAGCTGGGGGGCAGTGTTTGCTGTGAGGAGGATGCTAGGAGGCTGCAGGATGACTTGGATAGACTGGGTGAGTGGGCAAATGCATGGCAGATGCAGTATAATGTGGATAAATGTGAGGTTATCCACTTTGGTGGCAAAAACAGGAAGGTTGACTATTATTTGAATGGTGGACAGATGGTGATACCAGTCATTGAAAGTAGGCATGCAGGTGCAGCAGGCTGTGAAGAAAGCGAATGGTATGTTGGCATTCATAGCAAAGGATTTGGGTACAAGAGCAGGGAGGTTCTACTGCAGTTGTACAGGGTCTTGGTGAGGCCACACCTGGAGTATTGCGTACAGTTTTGGTCTCCTAATCTGAGGAAAGACATTCTTGCCATAGAGGGAGTACAGAGAAGGTTCACCAGACTGATTCCTGGGATGGCACGACTTCCATATGAAGAAGACAGGATAGACTCGGCTTGTAATTTAGAAGATTGAGGGGTGATCTCATAGAGACTTATAAATTCTTACGGGGTTGGACAGGCTAGATGCAGGAAGATTGTTACCGATGGTGGGGAAGTCCAGGACAAGGAGTTTTAAGGATAAGGGGGAAGTCTTTTAGGACGAGATGAGAAAATCGTTTTTCACACAGAGTGGTGAATCTCTCGAATTCTCTGCCACAGAAGGTAGTCGAGGCCAGTTTGTTGGCCATATTTAAGAGGGAGTTGGATGTGGCCCTTACCTACAGGATACTGAGTTGGATCAATAATGGCGGTGCAGGCTCGATCTCCTTGGTTTGACTCTATACCGTTCAAGAAAAGAAATTGTTCAATATCTCCATCTCTTTTGGCTCTGCAGATAGCTGTCCATTCTGTCTCTCTAATGGTCCAATTTAATCCCTCGTTATCCTTTTGCTATTAATATAGCTGTAGAAACCCTTTGGATTTACTTTCACTTCTTGCCAAAGCAACCTCATATCTTCTTTTAGCCTTCCTAATTTCTTTCTTAAGATTATTTTTACATTCTTTATACTCCTCTAGCACCTCATTTACTCCATGCCTCCTATAATTATTGTAGATATCTCTCTTTTTTCGAAACAAGTGTCCAATTTCCCTTGAAAACCATGGCTCTTTCCAATTTTTACTATTTCCTTTCACCCTAACAGGGACATAAAGATTCTGTACTCTTACAATTTCCCCTTTAAATGTCCTCCATTTCTCTTCTACATCCTTCCCATAAAACAGAGTGATCCAATTCACTCCTTTTAAATCCTTATGCATTCCCTCAAAGTTAGCCTTTCTCCAATCAAAAATCTCCACCCTAGGTCCAGTTCTGACTCTCTCCATAATTATATTGAAACTAATGGTATTGTGATCACTGGTCCCGAAGTGCTCACCAACGCATACCTCTGTCACCTGACCTGCCTCATTTCCTAACAGGAGGTCCAGCACTGCCCCTTCTCTGGTCGATACCTCTATGTACTGCTGCAAAAAACTATCCTGCACACATTTTACAAACTCCAAACCATCCAGCCCATTTACAGAATGTGTTTCCCAGTCTATTTTTGGAAAATTGAAATCTCCCACAATCACTACCTTGTGCTTACTACTAATATCTGCTATCTCCTTACATATTTGCTCTTCCAATTCTCGCTCCCCATTTGGCGGTCTATAATACACCCCTAAAAGTGTTGTTACACCGTTCCAAATTCTCAGTTCCACCCAAATAGCCTCCCTAGACGAGCCCTCTAATCTATCCTGCCAAAGCACTGCTGCAATATCCTCTCTGACAAGCAATGCAACACCTCCACCTCTGGTCCCTCCAATTCTATCACACCTGAAGCAACAAAATCCTAGGAATATTTAGTTTCCAATCACAGCCGTCCTGCAACCATGTTTCACTGATTGCCACAACATCATATTTCCAGGTGTCAATCCAGGCTCTAAGTTCATCCACCTTTCTTACAATGCTCCTAGCATTAAACATATACACATTTTATAAACTCACCATCCCTTATTCTCTGTCTATTATCTTTTTCCTCTTTCTCGCCTACATTTTGGGTCCGAGTGCTTCCCTTCTCTGCCTCTTACCCCACACCCTGTCCCCTAGCCCCCTCTACCCGAGTCCCTCCCCCCAGCCTTTCTAGTTTAAAGTCTCCCCAGTAGCCTTTGCAAATCTCCCTGCCAGGTTATTGGTCCCCCTCGGGTTCAAGTGCAACCCGTCCTTTTTGTACAGATCATGCCTTCCCCAAAAGAGGTCCCAGTGATCAAGAAACTTGAATCCCTGCCCAATGCACCAGTCCCTCAGCCACGCATTTATCCTCCACCTCATTCCATTCCTACTCTCACTGTCACGCGGCACAGGCAGTAATCCTGAAATCGGTACCCTTTTGGTCCTTCTCCTTAACTTTTCCCCCCAACTCCCTAAATTTCCCTTCAGACATACCTCCAGATTCAAGGACAGTTTCTTCCCAGCTGTTATCGGGCAACTGAACCATCCTGTTACCAACCAGAGAGCGTTCCTGACCTCCCATCCACCCCACTGGAGACCATCAAACTATCATTAATCTAACCTTTTTGGACTTTATCTTGCAGTAAATGTTCTACCCTAATCATGTATAGCCTTTCGCTGATTAAATAGCACGCAGCAAAAAGCTTTTCACTGTACCTTGGTACACGTGACAATCATAAACTAAACATCTTCTTGTTTATCTTCTTCGGGTACACAAAAAGCTGGAGAAACTCAGCGGGTGCAGCAGCATCTAAGGAGCGAAGGAGATAGGCGACGTTTCGGGTCGAGACCCTTCTTCAGACTGGTCAGGGATCAGGGAAACGAGAGATATAGACGGTGATGTGGAGAGATAAGGAACAATGAGTGAAAGATATGCAAAAAAGTATCGGTGATAAAGGGAACAAGCCATTGTAAGCTGTTTGTGGTGTGAAAATGAGAAGCTGGTGCGACTAGGGTGGGGGAGAGATAGAGATAGAGGGAATGCCAGGGCCCGAGGGCTGAGGGAGAGGTGGAAGGGGAGGAGACAGCAAGGGTTAACAGAATTGAGAAAATTCAATATTCAAGCCCAAAGGATGCAGACTCCCCAAGCGGAATATGAGGTGCTGTTCCTCCAGCTTGCGGTGTTGCTCACTCTGGCCGCGGAGGAGGCCCAGGACCGAGAGGTCGGATGTGGAATGGGAGGGGGAGTTGAAGTGCTGAGCCACCGGGAGGTCGGGTTGGTTATTGCGGACCGAGCGGAGGTGTTCGGCGAAGCGATCGCCAAGCCTCCGCTTGGTCTCACCGATATAGATCATCTGGCATCTGGAGCAGCGGATGCAGTAGATGAGGTTGGAGGAGGTGCAGGTGAACCTCTGTCGGACCTGGAAGGACTGCTTGGGTCCCTGAAAGGAGTGGAGGGGGGGTGAAGGGACAAGTGTTGCATTTCTTGCGGTTGCAAGGGAAAGTGCCCGGGGAAGGGGTAGAGTGGGAGGGGAGGGAAGAATGGACAAGGGAGTTGCGGTCTTTGCGGAAGGCAGACAGGGGGGGAGATGGGAAGATGTGGCGGGTGGAGGGGTCACGTTGGAGGTGGCGAAACTGGCGGAGGACTATATGTTGTATTTGCCGGCTGGTGGGGTGAAAGGTGAGGACCAGGGGGACTCTGCCCTGTTTGCGAGTGGGGGAATGGGGAGCGAGGGCAGTGTTGCGGGGTATGGAGGAGACCCTGGTGTGAGCCTCATCAATAGTGGGGGAGGGGAATCCCCGTTCTCTGAAGAATGAGGCCATTTGTGATGACCTGGTGTGGAACACCTCATCCTGGGAGCAGATGCGGCGTAGACGGAGGAATTGGGAATAGGGGATGGAGTCCTTAGAGGAAGCAGGGTGGGAGGAAGAGTAGTCCCTGTGGGTTTGTAGTGGATGTCGGTCAGGAGCGTATCACCTGCAATAGAGAAGGTGAGGTCAAGGAAAGTGGTGGTCCATCGTCGATGTAACGGAGGTAGAGGTCGGGGATGGGGCCCTGGTACGCCGAGAACAAGGATTGTTCGACGTACCCAACAAAGAGGCAAGCGTAGCTGGGGCCCATGCGTGTCCCCATAGCTACGCCTTGTGTTTGGGGAAATGGGAGGAATCAAAAGAGAAGTTATTGAGAGTTATTCTTGTTTATCTTCTTCGGGTGCCTTTGTTGATTCTAACAGTTTCTAAAACAGCACAAAGCCCACTGATTTGATTTTTTTTTCCACACTGTTCTTCGGAAAAGATCTCTATCATCATGAACTCTGTACCTTTTGTTCAATTGGGCAGCAAAGATATCCCAATGCTAAATCATGACAAAGCATTTTATTGATTATTTAACCTACATTCCAGTAAACCAACAGATTACTAATGCGCACTGTTGAACAAATTCCTCTATCCTTTTGTATAACAAAGTGGACTTGAAAAACAACTTAGTAAATGCATGAGTATTTCTATATCCAGCAGCAGTTTTGTGCCTGTTTATTACAAAAGTGTGCTTCTAAAAAAAGTTGAAAATCTGTTCCACGTATGTAACCACATTTACTCCATTCATATTCTCTCATCCAAAGTTATTGTCTGACAATCAAAGAGGTAGGAGTGATCGATTTGCAATCGGAAGTGTTTCACAGTTAATAATTTGAATTGAATTTTGTTTTCCGGCATGCTGTGAAGTACAGGTCTTCCACATATTTTCCAGCAACTGGTCGTCCGGGACCTCCTTTAATCCAAACTAAATTACAAGAGCGCAATTGAAATCCACCCTGTAAGCCCCCGGAAAATGTGGTACCTAGGCTGGGTGAGGAGGCCAATCTCAACTTCATCAGGACTTTTGCGACCTTTCAGCGAGATGAATTTGCCACCTGCGCCGGGGCTCCAGAACACCAGCCCTGACAGAGGCGGCAGATTTGTTCCCATAGCCGACCTCAGATACCGACTTTGCGGGCCAGTATGTCGACCCCTCGACGGACTATTCCAGTACCGTTAGACTCCTCTCGGAGGCCGTAACCTCTGGTGGTTCAATGGTTCTCTATTGTCACGTATGCACTGCACAGTGAAATTCTTTTGCATAGCTCACACATCCACGAGCCATCATATTTTGGCCAATGTCTGGTCCATCCGCTCAATGTACTGAAGCGGCCCCCATTCCAAGTAAGCTCCAGGCCGCTGCAGGGTCTCCTCTGTCGCTCTCAACCATCTTGGCTAACAGAGGTCCCTCTCCTTGTCTGGCCACCTTTGTGTCCCGGGAGCTCCTCCTGCAGCCGGCCTTAATGGTGCTGGAGGCAGTACCTTGGTCCCTCATCACTACCTTATCTTAGTTTGCCTAGAGCGTCCCGAGGAGACGGTCAATTGGCCCATGGGGAGGAATCACTTTTGTATCGTATTGAAATAATTCAGGATAACATTACGCACCTTAGATAATGCAGTAGGATCCTGGACTTGTGTGGTTGTGATATAGTACCAAGTTCTTTTGAACTGGCCAAAAACAAAGGTAGGGAAGACATCATTTTCACCAGTGAGAGAGCATTTCCTTAAAAGCAGCTCTCGGAGTTCTGCTGTAATGGTGGGGTAACACCACACCCATAGAGCGTCGCCATTGGTGTCTTTTTCTAAAAAGGAATACAGTATCTATGAGAGGTTGAAAAAGCAATTATAAAAGTACAAAGATGTACTCAACACAGGGCTGAGAGCAAATTAGCCTTTGAGATAACATTTAGTTTACTTTATAGACATAAAATCAGTAGTAACTCAGCGGGTCAGGCAGCATCTCTGGAGGAAAGGAATAGGTGACATCTCGGGCAGAGACTCTTCCTCACACTCAGGTGGAACGAGTTTGGGACTAGAGGGGGAAACATTGTGATGTTGTTCAGCACGGGGGGGGGGGGGGGGGGGGGGGGGTGATTGGGTGTGAAGTGGTGATTGGAGAGGGGTGGGTGGGAAACGGTCCAGTCTTTTCAGACTGGAGTCTTGCTTTAAGTGGGTGTGAAGTGGTGAATGGGGAGGGGTGGGTGTAGAAGGGTCCAGTCTTTGCAGACTGAGGTCTGACCATGTTGGTTGGGGAGGGGGTACCAGGGTTACCTTTCTGCTTGTCAAACCTGCGGTAGAACTCATTCTGGTCATTGGTCAGCTGACGATTGTCCAAAGAGCGGGCGGTTTCCTCTTGTAGCTGATGATTTCTTGCAAGCCCTTCCAAACTGAAGAAGAGTCACTAGCTGAGAACTTGCACCTCAACTTCTCAGAGTACCTTTCCTTGGCAGCTCTGATTCCTCTTCTCAGCTTATATTTTGCCTGCCTGTAGAGATCTGCATCCCCGCTCCTGTAGGCTTCCTCTTTAGACAGTCGGAGCTGTCTGAGTTCTGCAGTAAACCACGGCTTGTCGTTATTGAACCAGGTCTGGGTCCTAGTTGGAATGCAACTGTCCTCACAAAAGCTGACATACGATGTTACAGTGTCTGTATACACATCGAGGCTTGTGGTTGCTTCCCTGAACGCATTCCAATCCGTACAGTCAAAGCAGGTTCTCAATGCCCTCTCTTGTTCACAGTTTGACGTTTAGAATAATTATGAACTCAATTTTCATACATAACTATGATGAAGCACACAGCTTAATCTGTCACATTGAGCCTGCTTGGGTTGTCAGAGTCAATATAATTTGCTGTTTATCTTCTCTATCACTGAATACAAACACTGTAAATACACACTCACAGCCACGGGAATTTCTATTTGCCCAATTACAATGGTCTACAATGATTACAATTCTATTGCAAATGATCTTCCAGTAGAAAATGTTGGAATTACTCAGTAGGTAGAAAGGAAAACAAGAGTTAACATTTCAGGTTGAAGATTGATCGACTGAAAGATACAGCACGTGGCCCATCGAGTCCGAGCCGGCCATCGATCACCCATTCACACTAGTTCTATGTTATCCCACTTTTGCATCCGCTCCCTACACACTAGGGGCAATTTATTGGAGCCAATTAACCTACAAAGACACACGTCTTTGGGATGTGGGAGGAAACAGGAGTATCCGGAGGAAACTCACTAGTCACAGGGAGAACTTACAAACAATATGCAGCACCCGAGGTCAGGATAGCAACTGGGACTCCGCTGCATTGAAGTAGTGGCTCTATCAGCTGTGCTACTGTAATGAACACAATTCACCAACTCCCTTGGAGCAGAATTACAGCTTGTAGAACAGTACCTCACAGCTCCAGCGCCCCGTGTTCAAACCTGTTACCTCAGTGATGCTGCCTGTATTGAGTATGTCCTCACTTGACCAAGAGTGTTTTCTCTAGGGATCCTGATATCCTCCCACATCCCAAACACATGAATGTTGTTAGATTAATTGATTGCCTGTAGATGACTCCTGTTATGTAAGTGAGTCTGGGAGCAGTTGATGGAAGTATGTGGATTAGTGTAAGCGAATCTCAGATAGTGGATAGAAGTACAGGTCCACCACCAATTTTCTGGCACTCTTCTTCACAGAGACTTTCTGGATGATCTGTTTTGCTTGACTAACAGAGGTCACGGCCTTCAAAAGAAATCGTACAGTGCTGGAACTATCTGCCTCGGCTGCCCAGTGGCAAAGATACTGCAAAGTCGGCTATGCGAACCCATCTAACAGAGTCGGCTATGCGAACCCATCCCGCCGGGCCAGAGTTCCGAGATCAGGCCGCAGGGGTGGAATGCGACTCGCCGATCCACGCTGAAGTCCCGATTGCCCACCTCACCCGGACTAGGCACCACATTTTCGGGGGGGTATCCGATGGGGAGGGGGGGGGGTGGGGATTTCAAAAGGGTTCTCGTAATTTTGTACGGAATAAAGGAGGTGCCGCACCACCAGTTGCCGGAAAATCGATTGTGGACCTGTATGTGGATCAGTGCAAGTGAATCAGGGGCAGTGGATTTGTGCAGGTTTAGTGTAAGGGAAAGGTTTGCATAGATTTGGCCGGTTGAGGGCCTGTTTTCTGCTGTGTGACTCCAATTATGGCAGTAAGGCAGTTTCCAGATTATATCTGTTTTATTTCCTGTCCTCTGATGCAGTTGCGTTGCAGATTTCGGAGTAGAGGGGAAGTAGGCACAAATGGGAGCATAGATGGGGGGGCGAGGGGGGATCGCGTAATCCTTGGGCAGAGGTGGGGAGAAAGAAGAAATAAAACAACAACTCCACTGACAGGAATGAATGAGTGTCCATCTACTAATGGCTCGGGTTCCGGCAGCTCCGACTGCGAATATGATCACGGGGGGAGGGCTACGTTTTCTTTGCAAAACAAATGCCTTCCCCAACCGGGCCACAGTCCTCGGCTCAACCCGTTTCTTGTGGCTGAATGCGAGTATCAACCGTATGTTGCCAATATCAACCGCACTACTAAAGATATAAAACACACACTCACTGGGTGAATCTAACCACTTCTGACAGCATCCCCTGGAATTACTCTGCATTGAACTGGAAGTGAATCTTATGGGGTATTAATAATTGCAATACTGTAACGGAGGGGTGGGGATTGAGGCAAGGCCGGGCAATCTGCAAGCCGGCGCAGTGAGTTTCAGGATTCTTACCGATAAGCCCGACGCTCAGCATCAGCGGGGTCCCAGCCATGGTCCCACGGTAAGCTCGGCTCTGCAGCAAGAAAGCCGGGACAAGCCGTCTCTGCAATGAGTCTTCAACAGCAATGCCACTGTGAAAGAAAAGAATATCAACTGACTGTAATTACCGCCGCGCTGTCACTGATATAATGTATCCTGTGGTATTGCATCTAGTAATGTCACTAGCACGGTCAACCTTAATTATAGTTACCATTGCTGTTGTCTCGCTAACTTTACTGTTACTTAACGTAGATCTTCCTGCGTCTGTTTCTTGGACTGTTCCTATTTCAGAGGAAGTAACTTTTTTTTTTGCCGAGAATGCTGAAAGCATTTCCGCATTGTGATCTTTCGGACTCCTGGTGTCTCAGTTATAAACTGTCCGCTGCCTCCGCCAAAATCTCCCGGGCGGAAAGCGAGAGAGCCGATGTGGAGAAATAGCGCGTTGTAGGTTTTCCAAGGTTGTCTGAAACTATTTTAAAAACTTATGTTTTGTTTGCAAAAACACAAGGAGTGATGATAATAGAAATGCAGCAATTAGATTATTTGTTTAAAGGCCCATCAACACCTTAAAAGATACAATTAAGTTTCTGCCAATGTATAAATTGGCATTGAAACAAACGTGGTTCTCAATCAAAATGAGTTCCAACAAAGAAATGTCCTTTAAAATATCATCGCAATACAAATATCATTCTTTTTTGTATGTTTCTTCCTTTAAACGAGAATATAAAAATGTGAAACTAAGATCTATTCATTATTTTTTGTACTTAAATTTACTTTTGATATTTAATTTGTTCACCTTATTCCATGTTTACTGATGTGAGTTTTATTTCTCTATATCATTAGATCATAAGTGATAGGAGCAGATTTAGGTAATTCGGCCCATCAACTCTACTCCATCATTCAATCATGGCTGATCAATCTCTCCACCATTCTCCTGACTTCTCCCCATAACCTATGACACCTGTACTAATCAAAGAAAACCCACATAGGTCACGGGGAGAATGTACAAACTCCGGACAGGCAGCATCCGTAGTCAGGATCGAACCCGGTTCTCTGGCGCTGCAAGGCAGCAACGCTATCGCTGCTTCACTGAGCCGCCCCGAGGGATATATATTTGAAAACTAAATTCAAACTGCTTTTTGCCTTAATACCATTTGAACTCTCATTCTATGTAACATTTGTCCTGTAACATCACCGCTTTATCTCTGCAGATTAATAGTTTTGATTGGCATAAAATATATGATTGCCCAAGACGATATGGTGTCCTGTTTGTGCAGTATAGTCTGGAATTTAGAAAGATGAGAGGGAATCTTATTGAAACATATATTAAGGGTTTGGACATGCTAGAGGCAGGAAACGTGTTCCCCAATGTTGCGGGAGTCCAGAACCAGGGGCCATAGTTTAAGAATAACGGATGAGGCATTTAGAACGGAGATGAGGAAACACTTTTTCACACAGAGAGTTGTGAGTCTGTGGAATTCTCTGCCTCAGAGGGTGGTGGAGGCCAGTTATCTGGATACTTTCAAGAGAGAATTTGATAGGGCTTTTAAAGATAGCGGAATCAGGGGATATGGGGAGAAGGCAGGAACGGGGTACTGATTGTGGATGATCAGCCATGATCACATTGAATGGCGGTGCTGGCTCGAAGGGTTGAATGGCCTAATCCTGCACTTATTGTCTATTGTATCTGAATAAAACTCCTGACCCTGTAAAATAAGTCAATTTGAACATATCAGGCAAATCCCATAGGATCAGTAAATTAAAGATATATATATATATATATATATATGAAAGTATCAGGATTTTTGAAAAATTATTGACAAGTTCAGTTAAGGTGGTAAAAATGTTATTTAGATGAAAGTTTTTCTAATATCAAGAGAATCAAAGAATGCGGAGCTATTATTGCAAGTTGAATTGAGTTGAAAGATCATTCAATATCTTACTAAATTTCAGGAAAACATATTCCTACTTTTCTTTATATTGTTAACTAGTTAGGAATTGCCATTTGAGATTTTTCAAGGTGGAAAGCTGCAGTATTGATTATTGTTAGAGCATATTTGAACCAAGCATCGAGTCTTTCATGTGTCGGAAGAAACTGCAGATGCCGGTTTAAACCAAAGATAGACACAAACGCTGGAGTAACTCAGCGGGACAGGCAGCATCTCTGGAGAGAAGGAATGTGTGACGTTTGGGGTCAAGACCCTTCTTTCATGCATCTGCTTGCTTTTCAAAAGTCTTGAACTGGTAACAGCAGTGCAGAGGACCGAAAATTCCTCATTTTTTTACATGCAACAGATTGGAGTTCGAAATCAAAATATTCAATTCATAATATAAAGAAGAATTGAAGATTGTTTACTATTTAATTTCAAGTTGTTAATATTGATCATTTAAGGTAAATTATCTTTTTGCACCTTTTTGAATTTTAAGGCAAATTTATCTCACTGAAAATATATGCATGACAAACCTGTCTACAATGTGTTTGAAACATTCTTGGGATGTAACAAACAGCATTCATTATTCATACTGGCTTCACAACCATCTAACAATGATTAAACTTCCAAAACATTTCAATGGCTATCGAGTATTTTCAGTTAAGGTGGTAAAAATGTTACGTACTTGAAAGCTTTTCTACCTGAGGACATACGCATGAAGCTCGCTGGTGTAAGACTGGAGTCACAAATAACCCAAGCTAGTTGAGGTCAAAGGTTTGTATTTAATCCGTTAAACTTAATCCACTTTTACAAATGTTTTAATTTTTTTTAAATTAAATTCAAATACCCTTTTTGCCATAATAACATTTGAATTTACATTTTCAGTAACATAATTGCTACACCTTTATAGGTTTGCAATGTATATTGGTAAGAAATATGTGTTTGCTTGCCTAGGAAATCATTCATGATAAAAAATAAGATGTTAATAGTTAAATGCATATTAAAAATGAAGTAAACCTTGATGATATATCTATTTTTTCAAGGTGATAATTTATGCATGCATATTTACCTATCTATAATCAGCAATTGATTTCATCACAATAAATGTTGATGCATCCAAAAATACTTGTAATGTTTGTAATGTACGGAGCCCATTCACACTGAATATAAATGTTATTAATTAATATACATGATGCCATTCCTTATAAAGATTATTACAGTTGCCTAAAACACAATAAAATTCAAGTAAATCTTTATAATACATAAAATCAGAATGAGATACATTGAGGGCACATGATAATTGAACAAAAACAAACATAATTAAGATTATTCCATTTTTTTGTTGGAAGTGAGAACAATGACATGGTACAACAAAAGAATTCCAATCTATTGGAGCAAAATAACTGAAATATTGCTGACCATCGATCACCTGTTCAGACTAGTTCTTTGTTATCCCACTTTTGTATCCAGTCCCTACACACTAGGGGCAATTTACAGAGGACAATTAACCCGTAAACCCGCAAATCTTTGGGATGTAAGACAAAATCGGAGCACCTGGAGAAAACCTATGTGGTCACAAGGAGAACATGCAAATTCCACACAGACAGCATTGGCGGTCAGGATCACCGGACCTCTGGTGCTCTACCAACCGGCCACTGTGACGCCCAAGTCATAAAGCGATACTTTTTGAAAAGTAGCCATGTTGTGATGAAGAAAACACCGCACCTAATTTATATATAGCAAGCTCTCAAATAACAACTATATGACACTATTAAATAAACGATCTGGCATCTTGGTCGGCATGGATGAGTTGGATCGAAGGGCCTGTTTCTGTATGACTCTAAATCTTTCCGTACTGTTAATAGTATGGGCCTAGACCTTCAGGAAAACCCTCAGATAATGTAGAAGTATAGAATTGCATTTGTAGGTATGTTACAAAACTTACCTTCAGCGGCGCTGCAGTTCTGTCACTGGCCGTGTGCGCGACTTTGGCGCCGTTGGGGGGGGGGGGGGGGGGGGGGGGCGGGGTTAAAATGCGGTTTTCCCCTGCCTGCCGGAGTTTTATTTTCTCGGGGTGCGAGCTTTTGCTGAAGATTTGTTCAGCTTCTAATGCCGTGAACGCCGACAACGGGGACGGATTTCACGTACGGGACAGGTAAAGGAAAGCCGTTTATTTTACATATAAACGTGCTTCTTAGGATGCTTTTAAACCAAATTTCATGTTACGAAAAGGTGATTTAGGCCCCATACGAACCGGCAGTGTTTTTTCTGCCGATATGGGGTTTAAATTCACCGCAACCGTAACGTTCCAATCGATCGCGTTCCACAAAAACCCATTCGCAAGATGATTAAAATGGCCATTAATTTACGGGAATTAAACATTAAATTTCCTTCCATTTGGCCTATAAATTCATGACAATGAGATTTAAAAATCATGTTCTATTGTGAATTTTTGTGTGAATGTTATTTGGACACTTAGGCTATTTAAAAATGTTAATATTTTCTTAAGAAATGGGTAGATGTTTAGATCTAGTAATTGAATTTTGTAATTAGCTACAATTAGGTAACTAACTAATTATATGCTTTAATTTCAGCTCATCCAAGTAAGATTGTTTCACATTTGTTTCAGAATGCTTCAATCTATAACAGGGCTGCCAACTCTCACGCTTTCGGCGTGAGAATCACGCCTTGGTGCTATTTCTCACGCCCTCACGCTCATGACCGAGTTCTCACGCTGAGTTCAGTCCCTGCACCAGTTTGTCCCTTTGCGCCGGCTGCCAGCGCTCTGTGCGGTCTGGGGAAGCGCGTTGGTTGACGGCTGTGAGTAAAGCTGTGTCTCTTCTCTTCTCTTTGGTCGAATGTGCAGCTGCCGACAACAGCTAGGTGAAGCAGTTGTCAAACATGGGGGGGGGGGGGGGGGGGGGGGGGGGGGGACGACCACAATGAGGCCAAGCATCCAGGACAGGGTTCGGACCAAAGGTTCGGACTACGGGCACACGGCCCGTAATCCGAAAAACTGCGTATATTTTTCAATTCGTTTTCGCGGTGTCCCGACCTGGAACAGAAGCCACGACCACCCCCTCCCCTCAACACTAGCGGGCAGCAGCAACAGCAACGCTCTCACTGCAAGTTGCTTCAATTAAACCTCTCTCTCTTCCTTCTCTACCCCTTCCCCCCCTCTTCTCCCTCTCAATACCTTCCCCGCCCACCACTCATTCTCTTGCAGGCGAGCCGACCTGGGAACTGCGGCCAGTCCCTGGGACGCGAGCCGACCTGGGAACGGCAGCCAGTCCCTGGGCACACAGAATGCCAACTTGATCAGTATGGACAAATTAGGCCAGCCATGTACATGTTGTATAACTGACTCTATGCAGATCTGAATGGGCTTAGAATTACCATTTAAGCAAAATTGCCCCCACTTTCCCCATTTTGATTCTTGAGATTAATATCCCTTTGCTCTGTTAACAGCGTTAAAGTACTTTTGAGTTAGAGTCAGGAAAGGGAACGTTATTTTTTTTTAGTTTGCTTTAAATTGTTAGTTGATTTATTGTTGACTGCCATAATTTCTGAAATAGTCTTAAAGTAACTTAACTGTTATAAAGCAGTAATAAGTGATTTTTGTCCAAACAATTGGAACTTGCATAAAATGTTTGAATTATTAACAAGGCTGCCAACTCTCACGCATTGAGGGTGAGACTCACACATTTCAAAAAATTCTTATGCTCTCATGCTGATCACAAAATTATATAATGAGAATGGGACCTGTTTTGCTTAACAAATAGTGTAGGAAGGAATTGCAGATGCTGGTTTAAACTGAAGATAGACTAGAAAAACTCAGCAGGACATGCAGCATCTCTGGAGAGAAAGAATGGGTGATGTTTCGAGTCGAGACCTTCAGCCCGAAGAGGTTGAAAACCAGCCATAAAACACAATGACTGTACATGTGTGTTATCCAACTAAGGGCAGAAATCAGAATCATGTGTTCATCTTTATTCACTTGACACCATAATAAATATATTACAGAAAAGATAATTTAATGGGGTGGCACGGTTGTGCAGCGGTAGAGTTGCTGCCTTACTACCACATGGGTTTTCTCTGGATATTCCGGTTTCTCCCATATCCGGAAGAAGTGCAGGTTTGTAGGTTAATTGGCTTCTGTAAATTGTCCCTGGCATGATGGATGGAATTGGTGTATGATAGATTACTGGTCGGTGTGGACCTGATGGGCGGAAGGGCCTGTTTCCATATATATTTTTACATATATATCTTAATTTCATTGAACCATATATGATTGAATATGTGGCATTATTTTCGTCTTGTTTATATATTCAAAGGGTAAGGTTGAATCGGTCTGAAGAAGGGTTTTGGCCCGAAACGTTGCCTATTTCCTTCGCTCCATCGATGCTGCCACTGAGTTTCTCCAGCAATTTTATCTACCTTCGATTCTCCAACATCTGCAGTTCCTTCTTGAACAAGGTTGATTGATTTATTTGTGCAGAACAGTGATGGAAGTCTGACTTTTGCTTTGTTTCTCTGAGTTTTTCTCTATATATATGCATAACAGCATGGATATAATCTGATTTCCATACATGAATATGGTCATTCTTGTGCTGCACCTGTTGAGCCGAGCATGGCTCTATTGTGGAATGTAATGTAATTTAGCCTAACCTTATCCATACCTAATCCAATTTAAAGCATAAATGTTGCATCCAAGTGTAAGTTAAAAGACTCGATACAGTATGCACCAGATTGCATAATTTCAAGCTGAAAAATGTAAAAGCTCCCTACCAAAAACACCCCCCTCCCACACCCCCCCCCCCCCCCCTCGCTACGCTCACTCGCAATTTCTCACTCTCAACTCTCACCCAATGTTGGCAGCCCTGCTATAATAACTGAACAATTATTTCAGTTCTCTTAATTTTTAAGAAAGTTATGGGCTTTTGACTGTCCTCGATCACAGCTTTTGTGTTAAGTTAATGGAAAAGCAATGGGGAACAAGATGCTAATTTCCGAGTATGAAAATGGCCATAACTTTCTTAATACTGAAGATATGAAAGTGAATTAGGTGTCAAATTAAACTTATTTTTATGCTTTATCTGATGGGATAAATTGCAGACTTGATTTTTTTAAGTCTCAAAATTTTGTAACATTGCTAGCATATGCTGGTTTATACCAAAAATAGACACAAAGTACTGGTGGAACTTAGTGGGTGAGGCAACATTAACAATCATGCCTTGGCATGATTACATCACTTAATTGAATGAAGGAACCAGAGAAAATACATTACTCGTGTCTCTTTCAAGAACTATGTGTAGAGAGGAACCCGACCCGAAACAGCGCCCATTCCTTCTCTCCGGAGATGCTGTCTGACCCACTCCAGCATTGTGTGGCTATCTTCCTTCAAGAACGATTTTCGTTATCAATGGAAATAAATGAAGAATGAGTCTGGTTTCCTGCGATTGAAACTATCAGTCAGACGCAGTTTTAATGCATGGACGTATAAATGTTATTATGGAAAGACCTGTGAGTGTAGTGGATGGAGATGAGGAGCATGCAGAAACACAACTTCTTGCTTCTGCTTCTGCTGCTGCTTCTGCTTCTGCTGCAGCCGCAGCTCTCGCTCTCCAGGCACGGCGTTGGGAGACGCGCGGGCGCGGGCACGAGCGCGGGCACGTGTGGGCGCGGGCGCGGGCACGTGTGGGCGCGGGCGCGGGCGCGGGCAGGTCTGGGGAGGGGTCACGTGGTGCGGGCGGCCTCCATTTTGAAGCGGCCGGTTCGTGGAGTCGGGAGCTGCGGGCTGCGCGTTGAGTAGTTGTCGCTGCCGCCGCTGAGGGAGGGTTGGAGCGGAGCGGAGCGTGAAAGCATGCCGGCGTACTTCCAGAGGCCGGAGAATGCCCTCAAACGGGCCAACGGTGAGTCCGGGAGGGAGGGAAGCTGAGGCCCGGGCCTTTGCCATATGGCCACGGTGTCGCTGGGCGGCGAGTGAAGGAGCTGCAGGCCTCTGGTTCACCCGGCCCGGCCTCGCCCTTGCACACGTTGCCCCAGTGCCTGCCCACCCCCAACTTAATGGCGCCTCGTAACTTTAAATAACATAATCTTCTATCAGATGTCAAATAAAGCCTGCTTAAAAGCTAATTGCACCCCATCAAGACGGAGAAAATTACGCTTCCACCCCCCCTTTGAATTCAAGCATCGTCTTTTTTTAAAAATTCGGATATAAATTAATGGATCAATAAGCTACAAACAAGTATTGTTGTGTCCTTCAGAAACATTTCGTATCTTGGCTTTCCTTTGTATTTGTGCGTTTACGGGATGCACACATGGTTGAAATGACCCGGCATTTTTTCATGCTCTGGCTGGTGCTCAGATCACGCGTGTACTTGTTATAACCATTCTGGTCTCCCCCCCCTGATAATCCGTCTCTATTTATGTTAATGTTTCTAAT
The DNA here is from genome assembly GCA_035221665.1 of Okamejei kenojei. Taxonomy (NCBI): domain Eukaryota; kingdom Metazoa; phylum Chordata; class Chondrichthyes; order Rajiformes; family Rajidae; genus Okamejei; species Okamejei kenojei. Next base: position 33,878,831 of record CM069145.1, on the reverse strand, counting down.
CTCGGGATAATTGGAAGCTGCTTTTCAATTTGGGATGTGAAGAGTAAATTGGGTGGCTGGTGGTGGTTGTCAGAAGGGTATTTCAGTCAGATCGCTAGACTAATGAACAGTCTGTAGGAATTGGCTAATTCAAATGGGGTGGTAGGGAAATTCTATATGTGATCATTTTCATGTATTTTTTCACTTATTTTTAACAGACCTTTTCATTGAATTGCAAGTTTTAAAGAGTTCACAAAATAAGACTTACGAATGGTAATGAAGACTGTCAACGCATGTAACAGGATGTAGATTGTGGATTTGGGTGAAGAAATTAAAGATGGAGTTTAAGATGGGAACTTTTGCACTTTGGAAAGCCACGTTTAAGGGGAATGTATACAGTTAATGGCAGGACCCTAAACAACATTGATGTACAATTATGAGAGGCACAGATAGGATAGACAGTCATGAACCTTTTTCCTAAGATGCAAATGTCCAACACTAGAGGGCGTAGCTGTATGTTGAACAAAGTTGAACAAGTTGAACAAAGATGTGCAGGGCAATTTATTAGTATAATGGGCCTGAAACGCATTGCTTGGAGCGATGATGGAGACAGGATAGTATTTTTAAAGAGGCTTTTAGATAGGCGTGTGGAAGTGCAGGGAATGGTGGGATATGGATCATGTACAGGCAGATGAGATGAGTTTCACCTGATATCATGTTTGGCACAAACATTATGGGCCAAAGGCCCATTTCTGATCTGCACTTTTCTGTATTGCAGCGGTTCTCATTGCTACAGGTATATGGACGGGAAGGGAATGAAGGGTATGGTCTGAGTGCAGGTAGATGGGACTAGGGGAAAATAAATGGTCGGCACGGACTGGAAGGGCCGAGAGGGCCTGTTTCCGTGCTGTAATTGTTATATGGTTACAAGTGGAGGGTTTGGTCAAGGTGCAGAAGAGGTTTATATCAAATACCTGAATTAGATGGTATTTGCTATAATGAGAGGTTGGATGACTTTGCATTGTTTTCTCTGGAGTGTCAGAGGCTGAGGGGAGACCTGAAAAAAGTTTATTAAATTGAGAAGAAAACATAGGATAGACAGAATTGTTTCCCCAGGGTGGAAATATCACAAGCAGGCATTGATCTAAGGTCAGTAAGAAAGTTTAAAAATATACAGTGCAATTTTTTTTTTTAAATTTAACATGGATGATGGGTGGTACTGCCAGAGGTTGTTGTGGAAGCAGATAAGAATATGGTGTTTGAGAATCTTTTAGATAAGCACATGAAAATGGAGGGATACTGATCACATGCAGGGAGATGGGATTAATTTAACTTGGTATCATGTTCAACACAGACATCGTGAGCCAAAGAGCCTGTTCTTGTGCTGTACTGCTCTTATGTTCATAGGAATGTTAAAATAAATTAGAGAGAAGGTTTGAAACAAAAAGAGGAAGAAGGATTTGTGTGGAAATTAAACTAAGAAAGGAGTGAATTTATAAAGATGGTAAGCTGCAGAGGACATTACCTGAAATATTTATAGATCATAATCATAATAATACTAGATTTACTGTCCCAATAAAATCTGCATGAATTTCTGAAGCATATTTTATGTCAATGACATTTTTAAGATTTTAAGGGATTCTCTCACATTGGCGAAGGAAGGTAATGATATTCTGCAATAATGGTTGGCCAAACAGGATTTGTAGAAACTTTGCAATAAATACAAGATCGTAATATTTAAATAGAGATTTGTGGAATTGTTAGAATGTGGAATTTGCCACAGGAAGTGGTTCACTGAACTGTATGATTTTAGAAAGAAATGAGTTAAGGGGTGAGAAATAGGAGGAAAATAAGATACTATATAAAGACCATTATATTGTCACCCATCCCCATGAAATACCTCCACGATTGTTGAAAATCAAGTTTTATTTTAGTCGGCAATATGCAGCAGTTCTGAGAGAAGCACGGCATGGACATCAGTCACTTATTTGAAACAATTTTCTGGTTTTATTCTGAAGAGTATTTGACAGTGAATAGAAGGTTTTACTTGTTCTGGGTGGTGATAGCAGGACGGGACGTTATGATCTATGTACAGCACCTCAAGGGCCTATCCCACTTGCGTGTCCTTGACATGCAAATTACGCGACTGCGTGGTCGTGTTAAGGCGCGCGGGCATCGTATGGCCGCGCGGGGCCGGTCCCACTGAGAAGTGCGGAGGGGCATGTAGTTGTGCGCGACATCGCGTGGGGCTCCGAAATTTTTGTAGAGAAGGAAATCTTCGCGCGCCAGCGGCCTGTTGAGGAACTGCCGGCTAAAGTGGGACAGGCCCAAGACCCGGGCGCGATGCAACGTCCCTCAGCAGAAGCAGGCAAACAATCCGAGCCGTTGCTGGTCCGGATCCGCCCCCCACTTCTACACCCAGAGCGGGGCCAAGAAAACTGAAGATTGACACACGATGCTGGAGTAACTCAGCGGGGCTGGCAGCATCTCTTGAGCGAAGGAATGGATGACGTTTTGGGTCAAGACCCTTCTTTGAGACTGAAGAAGAGTCTCGACCCGAAACGTCACTCATTGCGTCTCTCCAGAGATGAGCCGGTCCCGCTGAGTTACTCTGGCGTCCATTTTCAAATTGTGTCATGCTCTCCAGACGGCTGTGCGTACGCATGATATCGCGGCGGTCCCGTGACCTTGCGTGCCAAGGACACGCAAGTAGGGACAACCCTTTAGTCAAATACCTGCAGAAAGAGTTTGGTTCAAGTAGGCATGTCGGACACGGGCATGGGCTGAACCACCAGTTCCTATGCTGTTCTATGCTTCATTTGGTTTGGAGCTCTGTGCCCCAAGGGTGTTATGTTGACTTCTAAGAGGATAAAATGTCAAATTGTTAGCTTAAACTGATGAAGGGCAAATTAAATAACTTCACCTGTCAACCATCTAAATGGATTTTTAATTTCCACCAATGGTAAGAATCTAGAATTAAGGATGTTGTTCAAATTTTGCACCACTAAGAAACTAGGAAACTCCCTTTCTGGAATAATGTATATGATTATGCAATTATCATTATGCTTGTTTGGTTTATTCGGATTTTCAAGTCTGAATTAAATAGATTTTAAGTTTGGGTTTTGTGGAGCATGGAATATACATGTAAATCGTCTGTGGAAATTCTCTGCCTCACAGGGCAGTGGAGGCGGGTTCTCTGGATGCTTTCAAGAAAGAGCTAAATAGGGTTCTTAAAAAGAGTGCAGTTGGGGGATATGGGGAGGGCAGGAATGGGGTACAGATTGGGGATGATCAGCCATGATCACATTGAATGGCGGTGCTGGCTCGAAGGGCCGAATGGCGTACTCCTGCACCTCTTCCCCCTTACTCCCCCCCCCCCCCCCCTCTCCCCCCCTCCTCTCTCCCCTCCCCCCCTCCCCCCTGCTCCCCTCCCCCTCTCCCACCCTCTCCCCTCCCCTCTCTCCCCCCCCCTCTCCCCCCCTTCTCCCTCTCCCCTCTCCCCCCCCTCCTCCCCCCTTTGTGTGTCTGTACCATTGGGTTTTGAGTCCATCTGGAAGGGAAGATTTTATTAATAAATGAATACTTTTAAGTTTGTAATATGGCAATGTTTACTCTAAATTGCAGAGTTTTTGGAGGTTGGCAAGAAACAGCCTGCTCTTGATGTGTTGTATGATGTCATTAAGAGCAAAAAGCATCGAACATGGCAGAAAATACACGAGCCTATTATGCTCAAATACCTGGAGCTGTGTGTGGATCTTCGGAAGAGCCATCTGGCAAAAGAAGGATTATATCAGTACAAGAATATTTGCCAGCAGGTATGTTACATTTCCTGAATGGAGGCATGAATATTAAACTTAAAATATCAATTGAAGGATTGTTATCAAATTTTCATTTGATATTTTGGATGTCTGCAGATGAATTTCAGGCAAATATTTCATGATCACTTGCTATTTGGGATCATACTTCCAAGCATGTTTAATTTTGATTAAAGTTTAGAATGTTCTATTCATTGCATTTTTCCATTGCCACTTTGTTTTTTCATTGTTCTCTATACCAACTTTTTATTAGAATAAAGTTGTGCTGCTTTTGAATACAAAGTACATGCACTTCTGTCAGCTAGTCCCTTTAATGTTCATGGTTTATATTTAGATGTTTATATTCAGAAAGGAAAGGATTGATGTACAAAAAAAAAGAGACACGAGGTGCTGGAGTAAACCTGCAGCAAGGCAGTATCCCTGGTGAACATGGATAGGTGCAGTTTCAGGTCCTGACCCAAAACATCAAGAATGATCTGCCCCGAAAAGTCACTGCATGATAACATAGATACATAGAAAATAGGTGCAGGACTAGGCCATTCGTCCTTTTCATCCACAATCAGTACCCCTTTCCTGCCTTCTTCCCACATCTCTTGATTCTGCTAGCCCTAAGAGCAGTATCTAACTCTCTTGAATGCATCCAGTGAATCGGCCTCTATTGCTTTCTGAGGCACAGAATTCCACAAATTCACAACACTGAAAAAGTTTTTCCTCATCTCAGTTCTCAGTACTGGAAGTAACTCCGATTCGATGAGTTACTTCAGCTCTTTGTATCTCTTTGTAAACCTACATCTGCAGTTCCTTGTTTCTACAGGATTGATACACCCCATGCTAAAAATCTGGGGTTGGTAATTTGCCAATATGCTTTAATTTATTTCTCAATTTTTCTCCAAAGATAAAGGCAGCTTTAAAAAATAAATTATCCTGTATACCTGTTGGATAGCTGATGATGATCGATGTTGTTGATAGTTTGTTCCACAGTGACATTTAGAAAGAGCTCCAGGATTTTAACTGTCTTGGATTGGAAATGTTTTCAAGTGAAAATGGTTTGTGACGTGGAAAGGAGCTTGCTTAACTTGATGGTCCCAGGTCTTAGGATGCAGTGGAAGATGTTGGGGGGAAAACAAAAATCATGTAAAGTTGACTGCCTCATTCAAAGCACCATTGTAGTTGTAGTGACTAACCTTATCATGGATATATATTCTGATTAGCCACTTCTGTTGCAATGCAGTTTTTCTCTCTTAATATCCAATTATGTTTCTCTTCTATTTGATTTTTACAGGTGAACATCAAATCCTTAGAAGATGTGGTTCGGGCTTATCTGAAATTGGCTGAAGAAAAAACGGAAGCTGCTAAAGGGGAATCTCAACAGATGGTACTTGATATTGAGGACTTGGACAATATTCAAACTCCAGAAAGGTGAGCAAAATTTAAGCTTTAGACCCACGTTCTATATAATGTAAAATAATTGACATTTGTGATCATTTGTTATGTGTGGAATTTTGTGGTGTTGCTCAAAGTAAATCTTTAAATAATAAATACACCTGCATTATATGATAATCTGCTACCTTTGTTTAAACTTACGTAGTCCTTTTGGCTGTGTTCTTTAAATTCAGAAAGACAGACTTTTTTGTCTTCCCCACACTCCTCGCAACTTAAAATAATTTCACTTTCCCGGTCCTGTTGATGGCTATTTGACCTAAACGAATTCTTTGCACAGATGCTGCCAAACTTGCATTCTAGCATTTTCTGTTGCTATTCCAGTTTAAGCATTGGCAGATTCTGAATTTGAACATTTTAAATTTAATTTCTATCAAAGCTAATGCAAAGAGAATTGTGTGGAATATTGGAGGATAGCTGTTAGCCAGGATAAATTAAAATTCCCAAATGTCTTCCAAATGACCTGTTGAATTGTGTATGCTATTCACACGTGCAGTTTTAATTCAAATTCTAATAGCTTAAAGCTAAAAAAAAAGTTTTTCCATTGTAAATAGGACTTGTACAACCAAGCCACTGCCCAGATGTCCCTCCATGTCGTTAGCACCTTGGTGTCTGACTATTCTTTTCCCACTTCACCTTATCTGTGACTTACAGGCCTCTGTGTCAACAGTTCCTCTCATGTACAGTGCCCTCCATAATGTTTGGGACACATTCCCACCATTTATTTATTTGCCTCTGAACTCCACAATTTGAGATTTGTGATTTTAAAAAAAGTGCACATTGTCAGATTTTATTAAAGAGTATTTTTATACATTTTGGTTTCCCCATGTAGAAATTACAGCTGTGTTTATACATAGTCCCCCCCCCCCCCCCCCCAAATTTTCAGGGCACCATAATGTTTGGGATGCATGGTTTCACAGGCATTTGTAATTGGTCAGGTGTGTTTAGTTGCCTCCTTATTGCAGGTATAAGAGAGCTCACAGCACCTAGTCTTTCCTCCCGTCTTTCCATCACCTTTGGAAACTTTTATTGCTGTTTATCAACATGAGGACCAAACCTTAGGCTTACCAAAATCAACTGTTTGGAACATCATTAAGAAGAAAGAGAGCATTGGCGAGCTTACTAATCGCCAAAGGGACTGGCAGGCAAAGGAAGACCTCCACAGCTGATGACAGAAGAATTCACTCTATAATAAAGAAAAAAACCAACACCTGTCCCCGACAGATCAGAAACACTCTTCAGGAATCAGGTGTTGATTTGTCAATGACCACTGTCAGCAGAAGACTTCATGAACAGAAATACAGAGGCTGTACTGCAAGATGCAAACCATTGGTTAGCTGCATAAATAGGATGGCCAGGTTACAGTTTGCCAAGAAGTACTTAAAAGAGCAACCACAGTTCTGGCAAAAGATCTTGTGGACAGATGAGACAAAGATTAGCTTGTATGGCAAGAGCGAAGTATGGAGGAGAGAAGGAACTGCCCAAGATCCAAAGCATACCACCTCATCTGTGAAACACGGTGGTGTGGATGTTATGGCCTGGGCGCGTATGGCTGCTGAATGTACTGACTCGCTTATCTTCATTGATGATACAACAGCTCAAGGTTGTAGCATAATGAATTCTGATGTGTATAGACACATCCTATTTGCTCAGGTTCAAACAAATGCCTCAAAACTCATTCTTCATTCTACAGCAAGACAATGATCCTAAACATACTTCTAAAGCAATAAAGGAGTTTTTCAAAGCTAAAAAATGGTCAATTCCTAAGTGGCCATGTCAATCGCCTGATCTGAACCCAATTGCGCATGCCTTTTATATGCCGAAGAGAAAAGGAGACTAGCCCCCAAAACAGGCATGCGCTAAAGATGGCTGCAATACATCATAGAAACATAGAAACATAGAAATTAGGTGCAGGAGTAGGCCATTCAGCCCTTCGAGCCTGCACCGCCATTCAATATGATCATGGCTGATCATCCAACTCAGTATCCCGTACCTGCCTTCTCTCCATACCCTCTGATCCCCTTAGCCACAAGGGCCACATCCAACTCACTCTTAAATATAGCCAATGAACTGGCCTCAACTACCCTCTGTGGCAGAGAGTTCCAGAGACTCACCACTCTCTGTGTGAAAAAAGTCTTTCTCATCTCGGTCTTAAAGGATTTCCCCCTTATCCTTAAGCTGTGACCCCTTGTCCTGGACTTCCCCAACATCGGGAACAATCTTCCTGCATCTAGCCTGTCCAACCCCTTAAGAATTTTGTAAGTTTAATGAACATCATCTGAGGCCTGGCAGAGCATCACCAGAGAAGAAACCCAGCAACTGTGATGTCCATGAATCGCAGACTTCAAGCAGTCATTGCATGCAAAATACTAAACATGACTACTTTCATTTACATGATATTGCAGTGTCCGAAACATTATGGTGACCTGAAATGGGGGGGGGGGGGGGGGGGGGGGACTATGTATAAAGACTGCTGTAATTTTTACATGGTGAAACCAAAATGAACAAAAATGGCCGTTATTAAAATCTAACAGTGCACTTTAACTACATGTGATTTTTTTTTTTCTATTACAAATCTCAAATTGTGGAGTACAGAGACAAATAAATGATGGGTCTTTGTCCCAAACATTATGGAGGGCACTCCATATGTATAAAATGGCGTATCTGACCTCCACACCTTTGTTACAGATGCAGGGTCTTGACCTGAAATGTCGATCACATCTTTGCCTCCACAGATGCTGGTTGACTTATGAAGTTCTTCCAGCAATTATTTTGCTCAATTCTAGCATCTGCAGTCTCTTGTGTAGTTAACTTGTCTGGGGTCTTTGATTTCATCCAGTTGGAAACAATACACAAAATGTTCAGAATTTCACATTTTTACAGCCAACTCAGCTGCATGAGCGAGCATTGTGTAAACGGGTAAAGGTTGGATGGGAGAAATGTTACCACAGGAGACGTCAAACACTGGGTGCATGATGACAGAATTTATTTTTGCTTTAAGCCCATCAATATTTTAATAATGGTGTAGTTAACATTGAAATGCTTAGAAGATAATCCATTTAATCAAAGTAAAATATTTAGGTAAAAATAAAGGTAAGTATGGTATTTCAATCAAAACGAGCACCAGCTTGAGTAGAATAATATGAATTGATACAAAAGGCGAGATAACTATAGCCATCTTATTTTTATGATTGCTATGCAAACATCTCAATTAGAAAGCCAAATTTCCAGGTGGAATTTCTATATTAATAATACTGTCATGGAAAGCAAACCATATTCACATATTCATAAAATTATTAGATTTTATTTGTATTATTTAACTGCTATGCACTTTAGGGCTCTTTGTAAACCTGCCGTCAGTTTTTTTTAAAATCACTTTTTTGTGTGTTTTGCATGCTCTAATCCACATGTTTTTAATTTCTGTATCAAATAGTATCAACTTTTTGGACCATCAAATGAAGTTAGCTTCAGTAGTAACTTGGATTTTTGGATTGCTTAAATACGCTTTAAATACATTTAAGGTATTTACATGGAATATTTATTTTTCAGTGTGCTGTTGAGCGCAGTTAGTGGCGAAGATACTCAAGATCGTACAGATCGCCTTTTGCTTACACCATGGGTCAAATTTCTTTGGGAATCCTACAGACAATGTTTGGATCTGTTGCGTAACAATTCTAAAGTGGAGCGTCTTTATCATGACATTGCTCAACAAGGTAGAGGTTGCTTTTTCAATATATTTTATACGCCTTTCCCTTTTCCATTTCAAAATTGTGCACAGTGAACAGAATCTGTTCAATCTCTGTATTCATCCACTAACGCCTCTTAATTTGAGTAATGGTCCCAAAAATGAATTTGGTGTATACCTGAACTGTTGTCCCAAGCAATATGTTCCATTGTTCTACAATAACATCCTTTTCAATTTGCCTGTCTTCTTGTATCCTTCAACTACTGGTTAAGTTTCTATTTCTTTCTACCTCATCCAGCTCCCAATGTGCTTCAATAAAGTATCTAAATACTATTGAATGCAGATTGCTAGTTTTTGTCCCACTCTATAGATCACACAAAATCTTGGATTTGATACAAGCTCGGTTCAGAGTTAGATGTTGCATTTTTGGAGGTGCTGTAGTTTGAATGAAATGTTTAATGGTTGGTTGATGATCGAGAGAGTTGGCAGCTTCAGATTTATGGGTGTTAACATCTCTGATGACTGTCCTGGGCCCAGGATGTCGATGTTAGTCTATGTGCCAGTGACGCTGCTGCTTGCAAGTTTTTTTTAAATTATACCTATACCTCACCATACTTGAGCAAAAGCCAAACTTGACTTGTCTAAATAGGCCAATGGATATGAGAGCTCATGTCACTATTTTTAAAGTAAGCAAAAGATAATGACCTCGCTAAGATTTTTCAGGCCAACATATGTGCACTTATCTTTCAGTTGATGCCAGTAAAAAGATTTGCTCATGTTTCCATTGTGAGGGATTTTTGTACGCCTGCAGCTTGCTCCTCAATCTCTACATTACAAAAAGTTCTCAGCATTACAAAGGAGTTTCATTAACCTTACAGAGTTACTGAAAATTGAATGAAAACCCCCAATGTAAATGCTGGCCTGACTATTTGTATTAATCACTTCTGCATTAATTGGGTAGTGAATCAATGGAATTAATTGTTGTGTATGGCTGTGGAGGTATTATTAAAGTGTCAAAGGTGTTAGAGAAAAAGCAGGAGAATGGAATTGAGAGGGGGAAAATAGATCAGCTATGATCAAATGGCGGTGCAGACTCAATGGGCTAAATAATCTAATTCAGTATTTATTTAACCTTGTCATTGCACTCGGAATATTGCATTTTACATGTAAACCTGAGGCCATGACATTTGGTAATCAATTATTCGTTAAGGTATTAGATACCAAGTGAAGGTCGACACAAAATGCTTGAGTAACTCAACGGGACATACAGCAGCTCTGGAGAGAAGGAATGGGTGACTTTTCTCGGGTCGAAACCCTTCTTCAGACCCGAAACGTCACCCATTCCTTCTCTCCAGAGATGCTGCCTGTCTTGCTGAGTTACAACCGCATTTTGTGTCTACCTTTGATTTAAACCAGTATCTGCAGTTCTTTCCTACACAGATACCAAGTGAAATCAAAACTTTGCTAAAATTAATTATTTCTGACTGAAATTATTTTCCACTGGTTTAACTATGTCACTATGTAATGAAACTTCAGGGGCTTCCATCTATAAAACAATAGACACCAGGTGCAGGAGTAGACCATTCGGCCCTTCGAACCAGCATCACCATTCATTGTGATCATGGGTGATCATCCACACTCAGTACTCCATTCCTGCCTTTTCCCCATATCCCAAGACTCCGCTATCTTTAAGAGCCCTATCCAACTCTCTTGAAAGCATACAGAGAATTGGCCTCCATTGCCTACTGAGGCAGAGAATTACACAGATTCACAATCCTCTGTGTGAAAATGTTTTTCCTCATCTCCGTTCCAGATGGCTTACCCCTTATTCTTAAACTGTGGCCCTGGGTTCTGGCCTCCCCCAACATCGGGACCATGTTTCCTGCCTCTAGTGTGTCCAAACCCTTAATCTTATATGTTTCAATAAGATCCCCTCTCATCCTACTAAATTCCAGCGTATACAAGCCCAGCCACTCCATTCTATCAACATATGACAGTCCCGCCATCCTGGGAATTAACCTGGTGAACCTACGCTACACTCCCTCAATAGGAAGATTGTCCTTCCTCAAATTTGAAGACCAAAACTGCACACAATACTCCAGGTGTGGTCTCACTAGGGCCCTGTACAACTGCAGAGGGACCTCTTTGCTCCTATACTCAACTCTTGTTATGAAGGCCAACATGCCATTCGCTTTCTTCACTGCCTGCTGTACCTGCATGCTTACTTTCAGTGACTGATGAACAAGGACCCCCAGATCTCGTTGTACTTCCATTTCCCAGCTTGACACCACTTCAGATAATAATGTGCCTTCCTGTTTTTGCCACCAAAGTGGATAACCTCACTTATCCACATTAAACTGCATCTGCCCACTCACCCAACCTGTCCAAGTCACCCTGCATCCTCATAGCATCCTCCTCACAGTTCACACTGGCACTCTGCTTTGTGTCATCTGCAAATTTGCTAATGTTTTAATCAAAATCATTAATGTATATTGTCAATAGCTGCGGTCCCAGCACCGAGCCTTGCGGTACCCCACTAGTCACTGCCTGCTATTCTGAAAGGGACCTGTTAATCCATATTCTTTGCTTCCTGTCTGCCAACCAAATTTCTATCCATGTAAGTACCCTACCCCCAATACCATGTGCTCTAATTTTGCCCACTAATCTCCCATGTGGGACTTTCTGAAACTACATCCACTGGGTCTCCCTTGTCTATTTTCGTAGTTACATCCTCAAAAAATTCCAGAAGTTTAGTCGAGCATGATTTCCCCCTTGTAAATCCAATCCGAACTGATCCTGCTACTGCTATCCAATTGTGCTGCTATTTCGTCTTTTATAATTGACTCCAGCATCTTCTCCACCACTGATGTCAGGCTAATTGGTCTATAATTCCCTGTTTTATCTCTCCCATCTTTCTTAAGTGGGATAACATTAGCTACCCTCCAATCCACAGGAACTGATCCTAAATCTATAGAATATTGGAGATTGATCACCAATGCGTCCACGATTTCTAGAGCAACTTCCTTAAGTACCCTGGGATGCAGATCATCAGGCCCTGGGGATTTATCAGCCTTCAGTCCCTTCAGTCTACCCAAACCATTTCCTGCCAAATGTGAACTTCCTTCAGTTCCTCTGTAACCCTAGATCCTCTGACCACTAGTACATCAGGGAGATTGTTTGTCTTCCTTAGTGAAGACGAATCCACAGTGCCTGTTCAATTAATCTGCCATTTCCTTGTTCCCCATAATAATTCGCCCCGTGTTGTCTTTTTAGTTACCCTCTGTTGTTCTATAAAAGCTTCACCTGTTTCAGTCTTCAAGGGTCCAACTATTTAGCCTTAACCTTTTTTCCTCTTCGCATACCTAAAGCAGCTTTTACTATCCTCCTTTATATTCTTGGCTAGCTTACCTTCATACCTAATCTTTTCTCTCCGTTTTGCCTTTTTACTTACCTTCTGTTGCTCTTTATAAGTTTCCCAATTCTCTGGCTTCCAGCTCATCTTTGCTATGTTATACTTTTTTATTTTTTATACTATCCCTGACTTCCTTTGTCAGCCACGGCTGCCTTGTTCCACTTTCATCCCTGCTAGGGTAACTTTCCAGTCCACTTTGGCCAGCTCCACCTTCATGGCTACATGTTCCCCTTTGTTCAACTGTAATACTGATACTTCTGATTTTCCCATCTCCCTCTCAAATTGTAGATTATGGTCACTACCTCCTAATGGTTCCTTTACCTCGAGGTCCCTTATCAAATCCGTTCATTACACAACATTAAATCCAGAATTGCCTTCTACCTGGTAGGCTCCAGTACAAGCTGCTCTAAGAATCCATCACAGAGGCACTCACAAGCTCGCTTTCTGATTTTCCCAGTCTATCTGCATGCTTAAAATCTCCCTTAACAACCGTAGCATTACCTTTACCATATGCCAATTTTAACTATTGATTCGAGGCTACTGTTTGGGAGCCTGTAGATAACTCCCATTAGGGTCTTTTTACCTGTACAATTCCTCAGTTCTATCCATACTGACTCTACATCTCCTGATTCTATGTCAACCCTCGCAAGGAACTGGATTTAATTCCTCACCAACAGAGCTACCCCATCCCTACTGCACACCTGTCTATCTTATTGATAGGACAATAACCTTGAATATTCAGTTCTCAGCCCTGGTCCTCTTGTAGCCATGTCTCTGTAATTCCCAGAACATCATACTTGCCGATTTCTAACTGAGCCTCAAGCACATCCACTTTATTTCTTATACTCCGCACATACATATACAACACTAATTCCTCTCTCACACCGGTCACTATTGGCCCTGACCTTACTCTCTTATCCCTTCTCCAACTTTAAGGTGTAACCCGTCCCTTTTGTACAGGTCACCCCTATCCCCAGATGAGATCCCAGTGGTCTATAAAGCTAAATCATTGCTCCCTGTACCAGCCCCCCAGCCACACATTCATATCCCCTATCTCCCTGATCCTGCACTCACTTGCACGAGGTACTGGAAGCAAGCCAGAGATAACCACCCTAGAACTCCTGCTTTTCAGTCTTCTTCCTAACTCTCTAAACTCGCGTTGCAGAACCTCCTTCCTCTTCCACTCGACATAATTTGTGCCCACGTGCACAACTACTATACTGCCAGCTGTTCACCTTCCCTCTCGGGGATGTTCTGAAGTCGCCTTGTGATATCCTGAACCCTGGCACCAGGGAGGCAACAGACCACCCTCAAATCTCGCCTGCCGCTACAGAATCTCCAGTCCGCACCTCGGACAATGGGGTCATCCATCCCTATACAGGGCTCTGACCAAACGTTTTTTCTCTGTTGTAGGCCGGGCAACCTCGGAAGCTTTTTAAGTTGCCAAATGACAGTCTAGGTGTCTTTTAAGACGGCTTGCATGACGCGTGTGATAATGTGCTCGGACGAAGTGCGTAGTTACCAGTCGGAATTATGCTCAGTGAAGCATTCATATATTATTTCTGCTTCAAATAGTCACAAACTAAACATATTCACCAATCAAGATATGATATATACCACAATGACATGCAGCAAAATTATAATACAGTATCTCAGCTCTTTTTACACGTTGCAATGAATGCAATTTCTATTTCTTTCCCCTTCCAAACAAAAATGTGTGGTTGGATTATTCAGCATATGATCAACCTCGGCGAGACCAAGCGCAGGTTTGGCGATCACTTCGCACAACACCTCCACTCAGTTTGCAATAACCAACCCGAACTCCCGGTGGCTCAACACTTCAACGCTTCCTCCTATTCCGAATCCGCCCTTTCTGTCCTGGGCCTCCTCCATGGCCAGAGTGGGGCCCACCGCAAATTGGAAGAACATCACCTCATATTTTGCTCGAGTAGTTTACACCCCAGCGGTATGAACATTGGCTTCTCCAATTTCAGGTGGTCCTTGCTGTCTCCCTCCATCCCTCCCATTCCCCGCTCTGCCACAGCCTACTGTCTCCGCCTCTTCCTTTCTTTCTTCCTCCCCCCCCCCCCCCCCCCCCCCCCCCCCCGACATCAGTCTGAAGAAGGGTCTCGACCCAAAACGTCGCCTGTTCCATCGCTCCATAGATGCTGCCTCACCCGCTGATTTTCTGCAGCTTTTTTTGTCTATCAATGGGATCCCTACACTGGCCACATCTCCCCTGTTGGCTTTCCGCAGAGACCACTCCCTCCGTAACTCCCTGGTCAATTCGTCCTTTCCCACCCAAACCACCCCCTCCTGGCACTTCCCTTGCAACCGCAGGAAATGCTACAGCTGTCCTCCCCCCCCCCCACCCCCCCCCGACTCCATTCAAGGAGCCAAGCAGTCTTTCCAGGTGCGGGAGAGGTTCACCTGCACCTCCTCCGACCTCGTCTATAGCTGAAGAAGGGTCTCGACCCGAAACATCGCCTATCTCCTTCTGATGCTGCTGCACCCGCTGAGTTTCTCCAGCCTTTTGTGTACCCTCATCTATTTCATCCGCTGCTCTACATTGGTGAGACCAAGCATAGGTTTGGCGATCGCTTCGCCCAACACCACCGCTCGGTTTGCAATAACCAACCTGACTTCCCTGTGGTTCAGCAGTTCAACTCCCCCTCCCATTCCGAATCCGACCTTTCTGTCCTGGGCCTCCTCCATGGCCAGAGTGAGGCCCAATGTAATTGGAGGAGCACCTCATGTTTCGCTTGGGCAGTTTACGCCCAGTGGTATGACCATTGACCTCCAATATCAGCTAGTCCTTGCTTTCTCCTCCCATTCCCAGCTCTCCCTCAGCCCACTATCTCCACGTCTTCTTCCTTTCTTCTTCCCGTCCCCCCACCCTCATATCAGTGAAGAAGGGTCTCAACCCGAAACGTCACCTATTTCCTTCGCTCCATAGATGCTGCCTCACCCGCTGAGTTTCTCCAGCATTTTTGTCTACCCATTCACACAAGTTGTGTTATCCCACTTTCCTCACCCACTCCCTACACATTAGGGGCAATTTTACAGAGACAATTTAACCTACAAAGCCAATGCGTCTTTGGGATGTGGGAGGAAACCCACACGCTTGCAGGGAGAATGTGCAAATTTAACACAGACCAGCACCCGAGGACAGGATCGAACACAAATCTCTGGCGTGTGAGGCAGCAAGTCTACCAGCTGTGCCACTATATTTTGTTTTCCAACACACACACAATTATACGTTGATAACTTTGGTTACTAAAAAAAAAGAAACTATCCATTTTCAGTCTTAAATCTCTAAGTGACGCTATGTCCTTACAGCTACTGTATGTTTTAATTCAGTTCAAGACTATGGGGCAGTACATTGGCCATATATTTGCTGCCTGAAATTGCCAGAGACTGGAATTGATCCTGAATATTGGGTGCTGTCTGTATGGAGTTTGCTCCTTTTCCCTTTGATCGTGTGGGTTTTCTCCGGGTGCTCTTGTTTTCTTCCACATTCCAAAGGTGTGCAGGAACCTATTCCAGACCCAGCCCAAAACGTAATATTTTCCTTTTGTCCAGGGAATCTGTCTGGCCTGTTGAGTGACTCCAGCTTATTGTGTCTATCTTCAGTCTAAACCAGCATCTGCAGTTCCTTCCTACACACACGATACTATAGGATAGATCTTTGTTTCCCATGTGGGTATATATCACACACACACAGGCGCGCACACACAGGCACTGGCGCACACGTACACAGGCGCGCGCACACACACAGGGACACACACAGAGAGACACACACACATATAAATATACTCTGTTTTCTCCGTTATAACATTGTTTACCGAGTACTATGCTTACATATTCTGTTGTGCTGCTTCAAGTAAGGATTTCGTTGTTTTAACTGGTATGTGAGAGAATAAAACACTCTTGACTTGCGTCGCTAATGTGTGGAATAGAACTAGTGGATGGTGTGGACTCGATGGGCCGAATGGCCTGTTTCCTTGCTGTAACTTTAAATTAAACTAAAAACACTAAAACCAGAGGGAGTCTAAAGAAAGGTTTCTACCCGAAACGTCGCCCAATTTCTTCTATCCAGAGATGCTGGCTACCCCATGGAGTTCCCCCGCACAGTTAAAGCATGGAATAGTCTTAACCCTACCATAGTTACCCAACCAGGCAACTAAATTTAAGGTAGCTCTTTTTTCCGCAGGAACCCTTTTTTGCTTGAGTCTTAATAAGTCAAGAGAGTATTATTGTCATGTGTCCCAGATAGGACAATGACATTCTTGCTTGCTGCAGCACAACAGAATATGTAAACATAATACAGAACAGGAGATTAAGGTTCAGTGTGTTTATATACCAGCCGGGCAATATTACACGACTTTTAGGCTGCCCGGTGGGACGTTAGGTGGCCACTGGCACCGGGCAACCGTTAATTTTGAGCCCTGCTATAGTTCTGCCTGATGTCGGTCTCGCCAGTCGAGTCTCATCGCTAGGATTGGAGCCGCCGACTTGTCCGGCGCTTCCACTGGTAGCGTTGGCTGCCCCGAAAGCTCCCAAAAGGGTGTACCTGTTTTCGTATGGCACAACCACTGGGGTCTCTTGCACTCCACGGTTACGCCACTTTCTCCCACTCACCCACCTTCACTCTACCTGTGCCCTCAGCATGAAAACCTCAATTTATCCAGAATTTAATTATGCCTGTTTTTCTGGTGGAGTTTGTGAATTAGGAATCATTTCTTCCTCCCATACCCGCTTCAAAAGGACTAAAAAGAAATGTTACCAATATGTGTTGGTCAACTTGTTAAAATCTGAAATGAGACCAGTGATTAACATTTTTTTTAACCTTGTTCCTGCCAGTTCATTGTCTTTCTGTTGTTTGTCTTGTCACCCTGCATTCTTGATTTGTGTCATAATCCAATGTGCAAGAACAAACTTCAGGTAGCCAGTTTTTGCCTTTGTTTGGACATATGGTCTATATTTGATTAGTATGTTGTCAATTTTAATAAAGTAATATTTTGCCTCTTGTAGCGTTCAAGTTCTGCCTGCAGTATACTCGAAAGGCGGAATTCCGCAAGTTATGTGACAACTTGCGTATGCACTTGGGACAGATCCAGCGTCATCATAACCAAAGCACAGCAATCAATCTCAATAATCCCGAAAGCCAATCCATGCATCTAGAGACGCGACTTGTACAACTAGATAGTGCAATTAGTATGGAGCTTTGGCAGGTAACACAAAAATTATTCATGATGAATATACTGTTTTAAAAATAACAATATAAATGTAAACTTAGCAATGCTGCTTTTAAAATTAGCAATGTTATGCCTTGACATCTGATGCATAACACATTTAACTGTGGTAAAACCTCTCAATGTAAAACTTGATGTGAATATTCTCCGCGTTGTTCATGAAACATAGAATGATGTTGTAGGCACATCTCTCATTAACAAGGAGAACAATCTCCATTTAAAAAAAAATCTAATCCTATTAAAATCTGTTGTATCGGATAAATTCTGGTAAATCAATGTCCTAAGGATATATCCTTCCCAAATTGTGGTGACGTGAACTGGATATAGTATTTATATTGTGGCCCTAATCATATCTTTATGATTCAGCATAACCTCTGTGCTTTTGTTCATGCTGATTCTACTTTGTGGCCATGTGATGTGCTAAATATTCATTCTTGATGAATCTGCAACGATCTATGTATGTCAGCCCTCATCCCTGTTTTATCCTCCTGCAGTCTCCATATTTCAAATGTCTATATTGCCTGTTCTTATCCCTTCTGTCAAAATGTCTTGCATATCATTTGTCTAAATTCCTCTTGTCATGTATTTGTTCTGCTAGGTTATCCTGCATCCTGTTGCAGATGACTGGTATCACCTTTGTTGGTGTATTTTGAAAACAATCTCTTTCAAAATATAAATTCTTTATTAAAATACTCAGCGATGCTAGTGCTGACCCTCGGAGAACACCATTATCTATTGTTCTCCAGTCTACTGAATATTTCATTTGGATTTCTTTCTTTAAGCCAGTTTGTTGCCCAGCCTTGCTCTGCCCCACTAATGCATTAATCTCAATTGTGCTGACTAGATTTTCAGATGGTACTTTGTCACACATTTAATATCTATTTTGACAATATTTACTTTTTGACAACCATTCGTCTTCAAAAGAAGGTTTTGAATAGATTTGATTTGTTTTTTTGTAATTTCATGCTGCCTCTCATTAAAGGCACTTAGAGATTTGAGTCAATTAAGTTTCCTATTTTTAGTTTAAATCTTACTCGCAAGATTAAACTGACACGTCTGTAGTTGCTAGCAATGATTTTCTGCTCTTTCTTGGAAAAAGTAGCATATATTCTACTTGCCAATACTCTGGCACCTTCCCTATATTTGGGGAAGTGCAGGAAATCATGGGAAGTCAACTTAGTTTAGTTTTAGTTTAGTTTAGAGATGCAGCGCGGAAACAGGCCCTTCGGCCCACCGAGTCCATGCCAACCAGTGATCCCCACACATTAACACTATCCAACACCCACGCGGGACTATTTTTACATTTACCAAGCCAATTAACCTACGAATTCTTGAATGTAGGTCACCCTGACAATCCAGTGATTTTTCTTGACACGCTAAGCCACTTTTCCAGTGATCCTGTCCATCAGTTTTCACCCCGCCCATTACCACTACCATCTTTACTTCTACCAATTGTCTGCACCCTCTTAGTAAAGATTCTCCAAGTATTGTAGATCTTCTAGCCTTGCCCTGAAGCACCTAAGCACATATTTGTATGCTTGAGAAAGATTTGGATTCAACTGAACCATCCCTGAACTTGTATTAAGAGCATGGTTTAACTGGGCGACCAACAAACTGCTGCCAAAATAGCTGTGGGGTATTGTTCACCTTAATATTCAATGGTGCGTGAATTAAAATTCAGGATTTACTGAAGTACGTTTATTTTACAGGAAGCTTTCAAAGCAGTTGAAGACATTCATGGATTATTCTCCTTGTCTAAGAAGCCTCCCAAACCCCAGTTGATGTCAAATTATTATAATAAAGTTTCCACTGTATTCTGGAAGTCTGGGAATGCGCTATTTCATGCATCTACTCTTCACCGATTATACCATTTGTCCAGAGAGATGAGAAAGAATCTTTCCCCAGAGGAGATGCAGAGGTGCAAAAATATTTATAAATATTGATGAATGGAGAGATGCTATCTTTAGTTTGCAATAATTTGGAGAGAAAACATACAAATCCAATGGAACACTACTGTGATAAAAGGATTGAGAGGTTCAATAGGTGTGCTGATATCCTATATCCCACATCACACAGTGACAAGATGTAGGTTCACACCTGGAATTTTCTCGTGAGAGTTGTCAATCTCTAGAGCTCCTTGGTAGGACCATTTCAGTAGGATTATTTAACTTTGATTTTGATATTTCTTTGGTATTAAACCACATCATTAAAAGTTGCAGCAAGTAAAAGGAATGCAAGTTAGAAAGTTCTGTCGTGATAATTGAACAGGTTTCAAATTCGAAAGCATTTGCTCGCAACAACATAATTATTTTATCAATTTAACTAGCTCTTTTAAATACACAAGCACAATCTTGTTAGATGCAGTAAATGCTGGAGTGTTCCAGAGGTTTGTCATCCAGTTCCCCAATATATCAAATTTGTAATTTTCTTTAAAGTCATGTCATTTAGAGATTACACACAATACCCATTTTATATTGCAACATTAAGGCTGTTTTTACTGTTTATTTATTGGTTTTATTTTCTATGTTTACAGGATGTCTACCAGAGTACTTTTGGCTACTTTATCAATTCCAATTACCCCTGAAAGAACAGACATTGCCCGGTTATTGGACATGGACGGTATTATTGTTGAAAAGCATCGACGACTAGCTACATTGCTGGGACTTCAGGCCCCTCCAACGCGGCAGAGTTTAATTAATGATATGGTATAAAATGTTCCTGACTTTTTATCCTAGCAGAGTAAATCATTTTTCCTGACTTTTCTTTCCCCGTTTATTCTTGGAATGTGGCACAAAGACGATCCAGCTCGTGTGTTGTACGCGTATATCAGTTGGGCGTAAATATATATATTTTTCTGTCCTAATGGGCATTGAAGAACCATTTAGGTTTCCACCGCAATCAGTTAGCCAGCTCATCGCTTTTTCCTCAGCTTTTTGTTTAACATAAATTTTCTAACTTGTTTGATTTTTACTTTACACTTCTGGTTTACTGGGTGTGTTACTTCAGCATTTAAAAAAAATAGTATTTGTTGATGAACTGCTAGACATGTGTATCAACCAGCTGCTTCCCCAAAAACTTGACTTTTAAGTACATTTTTACAAACAGTTAATTTTGCTGAATTCTGTATTTGACTTTTCAAGGAACCGTTAATCGGACTGAAATGTTTTAAATTCATAATTTAGTTCAAATGTTGCATTACAGTACAGAAACTATCGATGCTGTACTGTAATGCAACATTGAACTAAATTATGAATTTAAATTGTATTCAGATTTCCTATCGATGCTGAACATGTATTCAGATTTCCTATCGATGCTGGAAATCTGAATACATGTCAAAAACTGGTAGAAATACCAGTGCGTTAAAACGTAATGTTGATATTCTTTCATCTGAGTTGCAAAACGTCAACAGGAAAGGAAGTGAGGTGGAATAAATGCATGGGGTGGTGGGAGAAATGAATGTAAGGTACATGATAGGTGTATGGCCAGATCCAATTTATTTCAAATCCCATTGCCATTTTTTAAACTTGAACAGCTGCCTGAATAAGGGTCTCGACCCGAAACGTCACCCATTCCTTATCTCTGCCTGTCCTGCTGGCTGCTCCAGCTTTTTGTGTCTGTTTGCCCTAATTTATTTATTGGGACCCGACTCGGAGACCTTTGTACTTCCCCCTTTGTTGGATTCTTAAAATTAGTTTTCACGCAACATGATCAACGTGAATGTTAACTTTTCTTCTCTGACCACACACTAAGTGAACGGAATAATTGCAATATTTTATGGTGTACTTGGAAATAAGCACATTTCATTACCTTGTTCTCAATCATGATGAGATTCAAGGTATTTCTCATGTGCCATAATAAGTCTTGAGGGTTAATAGCAATGTGGCTGGTTAGTTGTAGCTACAGTTGCCCGTTAGCCTTCTGACAGAGGGAGCTCTAGCATTTTGCGAAGCTTAGTAAGCCATTCAATTTCAAATGAAGACATCATTGTGATAGTAATTAGTCAAGTTAAATATTAAATATTTTCTTATAAAATAATTTAAACTTTTGAATATAAGTATATTTTGAGTATGCTTGAATTTTGCCTGGTTTGGAAAAATACTCCTTCATAACTGGCAGAAAAACCTACTCTTCCAAAAAAAAAACTGGTGTGTTTCCTAACAATTCACATTCATTATTTCTGTTGGCTGTATGCATTCTTTCGGTTTCATGAAAGCCAATTAAATTATTTAAGATCAAATTCATGATGAATATTCAAGCAACGTTAAATTACTTTGAAAGTAATAGGGATCAATTAAGATCTGACATTTCAATCAGATAACTAATGAGATTTTGCACAATTATTAAAATTAGATTGCGTTTGGTATCATGATCAAATTACTTGGAGGCTATCACAGAATTAAGTCGTAGTGTTGATTTGATGTGATATATAAAGTTACAATAAGAATATGAGAAATTTAACCATTTGTCTTGGATTCTCATAACTTTTGTATGATTTCTATGTAAAAATATTGGGATCTACCTGACATTTCTTTGGAAAGCATCTTTAAAATTTCAATGTCATTTCTGAGCCTTATTGTTTTAAACAAATGCAAGGTGCGGTTCAATGTGATGCAGTATGCAGTACCTGACGTGAAGGAAGTCTTTAACTGGTTGGAAGTGGACTTCCACCCACTCAAACTTTGTGGGCGTGTTACTAAGGTAATAATCAACACTTGACTTTCCTATAGTGGATTTGAACTTTCAAATTCTTTCTGAAAGTGTACGAGGTGCTCCCCACTTCATGCAGTTAAATGTTTATCCACCCATTTTTGCAGATTGTGGACGCCTTAATTAAATATATGCCATAGTGTAAATGCAAACATTCTCTCTGGAATCAAGAACAGAGAAAATACTCTTAACTGCCCTAGCTCTAGCATTAAGAGCGCAACAAATCCCACATCTCTAAACTGAAAAGCTGTGAATTTGGCCTCAAGAATTATTCAGGAGTTATAGAATTATGCTAGGCTTTGATTCAAACGAGAATCAATCTTCGGAGTACCAGTTTAGTTTAGTGATACAGCGCGGAAACAGGCCCTTCGGCCCACCCAATCCGCACCGCCCAGCAATCCCCGCGCATTAACACTATCTTACATAAGCTAGGGAAAATCTACATTTATACCAAGCCAATTAACCTACAAACCTGTACGTGTTTTGAGTGTCAGAGGAAACTGAAGATCTCTGAGAAACCCCATGCGGTCACGGGGAGAAGGTACAAACTCCGAACAAACAGCACCCAGAATCGATCCAGGGTCTCTGGCACTGAGCACAGTAAGACAGCAACTCTAACGCTGTGCCACCGTGCCGCCCCTAATGTACATGCTAACAATCAACTTGAAATTTAAAAACTTCGCAAACAAACCGCACTGTCTGCAAAACCCAGGCTCTGGCTGGTAAGGATATACAATTTGCAAACATGGAACATAAAACAATGGGGGGGGTGGGGTGGGGGTGGGGGCTGTTAACTGGCCTACATCAAACATGGTAAGCTTAAGTTATTTTGTGCTATTGTGATATGGATAAAAGAAGCTTTCATGCCAGGCTGATTTTGTCATTTGACGCAACAGGCATGATTGTATTTTTGCTGTCTAAGATTAATTGTACTATTTGTGTACTCAGTCGGCCCTATTAGCATTAGTTTTGGTGTCTGGGTGCTCTGTTCTCAGCCTTTCGACCATTCTTGTGAATGGCATTGTCGCAGCAAATGTGTTTGAACGTTTCGAGATACGTTGTCAATTACTGCACCACGTGCTTTATTGTAAATATGTCATTCAATGGAACGATTTGACTAAATCAAAATATTAAAGTAAGCCCTGTCATTGTAGCCACTGAAATGGTGTTAAATCACCTGCTGTTATCTTTGTTAAGAGTATATAAATATGATGTGCTTTGAGTTCAGGAAAATTCTACCATATGTCTCCATGAGAATGTCTCCTTGTTGTGATGAATAAAGACCTTTTATATCCAACAGCTTTAATCTCTGACTTGGTTCACTAGTCATTACGAGCCAAGTCATGTTTCAGTGCAGAGATCAAAAGATTTTTCAGCAAGGATACAAAAAGGATGTAGATGGAGTTAAGATATTTTATCTTGAGGATATGTAACCCTATTTGATAATGTAATTTGGTGCTGTGTGAGGCAGCACGTTTTGATATCCTGCTCTGTCTGTTGAGAGCAATGATATGTTTAATGTGCTAAAGTAGAGTTGGAGGTTAATTAGCAGATGGTGTAACCACATTTGCCATAACTGCCAGTCCCCTCCATACACTGAGAATGCGACAAAGCCGCTTCCTTATTGATGGTCATTTAAAATAAATATTGCTAGCTTTTCACTGCCAGGAATGTTATTTTAAAAAAAATGTTTGTATCATTGTATACTGTAGAATATATTTCAAAATTGAGTTCATCTGGCATCCCCATGTTCTCTTCCAGGTTCTCAATTGGGTTCGAGATCAGTCAGAAAAAGAACCGGACCTTCTGCATTATGTGCCTCACTTGCAGAACAACACTATCCTTCGACTTCTTCAGCAGGTGTGTATGTGGTTAGGTTGAACTACTTGTGGATTTTAGATCTTTAGAAGTAAAGTTGAATACAAGTGACTAGAGTTAAATGATTCTTTACGGGTTTGCGGCTGTTATTTTAATAATTGAGTCTTGAATTGCCAAAGAATAGAAGGATATGGAGTTGTTGTGAATAATTGGGATTGTATTGATGGGTAAAATAGGTTGCATGGAATGATACACCAAAGGGCCTGTTTCTGTACTGTGGCAAATTATTTCTGTTGCCATGTGCAGATTTGTGCCTTTGTATTCTTGCTCCCTGTAATATTTCTACTAGCTACTCCATTTAAGATTTTTGAAATTGAGATTTGTTCATGCAACTTATAACTGGGATATTTGTTATACTGCTGGTTTTATGAAATCAATCATGGGCTGAAATAGTGAAGCTGGTCATTTTATCTTGACAATTGATCCCCAATTCTTTTCTCTGCCTCACTTACTTACCTATGGATGTTTTTGGAAACTTAAGAGCAACATTCTCATCTTCAAGAATATTAACCTCCAATTTTTTGTGTAAAATCGCAACTGTCCTACCGCAATGGATTTCTGGTTTTGCAGCTAAACAAAATGAGAAAAATGATTAAATGGGTTACATTCTCCTCAAAGAAATTCATTTTTTAAAAACTGCACGATAGCTTAATTTAGACAAAGTCTCAAATTTTCATGCCTTTAAATCCTCATTAGGATTGTGTATTTTTGCTATCATCTTGTATGTCACGAAGGCTATGGACAATGCTATTGTGCATTTTAAGTTTCGGAAATAATTTGGAAAGAGTGTAAAGTATCCTCTCCATGTTGTACTATAGTTTAATGTTCTTTTACAACCTTTTTGAAGGTTGTGGATGCTTTAATCAAAAACAATAATTTAATTAATAATAGTGTACTACTATTTCCTTGAAGGACAAGAGGAAAATAATCTGAACTGCTCTGGTGTTTAAAGAGTGAAATCAGGAAGATTTGTTTTCCCGGATGTTTGAGGTTTTCAAAATCCTAGAACTCTAATCTGAAAAGCTTTTAATCTTGGATCACTTTGTTTTCAGTGCAGTGGTCCAAAGGTTTTTGAGCATTCGTCTCAAAGGATATAAGAGCACCAGATTTGTTTAAAGGAGATGAGATATTTTGAGGTTTGAAGATGGTTGGCTTATTTTCAAAATGTATTGCAGCACTTTTATATATCTTACTCTCTATCATTGAGAGCAGTGATATTATTAATGTGCTAAAGTAGAGCTGGAGGTTAATTAGCAGATGGTCTAACCACATTTGCCATAACTGCCAGTCCCCTCCATACACTGAGAATGGTAGTTTGCAACCTATTACTCAACAAGCTACATCCTTATTGATGTTTTTTTTAAAATAATTGTTGTTGATGAGTGTTTTAAAACAAGCTGTCAATCTTTTATTGCTAGTAATTTTCTTGTATCATTGTATAGTGCATAATATTTTTAGTTACTTGACTAAGTTAATATTGCTATTGATAGCTATGTATGACCTTCAGTTTCATCCCCATATGTTTAATCTTTTGGACACCAGCATTGTCTCTGGGATCAGACGGGGCAGTGTGCATTCCAACTTCATACTAAGCAACAACACATTTATCCAAATCTGAAGGAGCCTGAAATATCACCTATCCACTCCTTTCACAAATCCTGCCTGACCCACTGAGTTACTCCAGCACCATGTGTTTTATGCAAGATTCCAGCATCTGCAGATCCTTGTCTCCATTGCAATACCTGGTTTATTTACACTGTTGCAACCAGTTAAAAGTTAGTCAAGGCTTAAATCTGTACTTGGACTCTGAAAGGCATAAAAATAGGAACTTTTTAAAATCCTGTTTAACCATGTATTTTTGCTTGCCACAGGTGGCCCAAATATACCAAAGTATTGAATTTACTCGATTGGTTTCCTTGGTTCCATTTGTTGATCCTTTTCAATTGGAACGTGCTATTGTTGATGCTGCCCGGCACTGTGATTTGCAGGTAATCCCAGAAGCTGCAAACATTGACCTATGCACTAATGTTAAACCTGCTAATATTTCAAATATTGTGTTTAATTTTCAGGTTAAAATGTAATAAATTATAATTATTTGTTCTTGTTTGGACGCTTACTGTCCTCACACACTGGCAATCAATTCAAATTACCGTACTTACCGGCAATGAAGACGCTATTTTTACCCCTAAAATAAGGCCCGAAAATTTACCTGCGTCTTGGAGGCCAAAGGTTAGATTGTTAGCCAAGAAAAATAGGCTTGGCTATTCCTCAGTACAGCGGCTATAAAAGGACAGCACCTCTGGGGTGTGGAGGGGGGGAGGAGTTCCTTCCACTGCGTGTGGGGAGTCTGGCCGTTGAGAAGGAGGGGGTCGGGGATCATGCCAGCAACTCGCTCAGGTGGCTGCGAGTGGCCGCTGGGAACGGACAGCGAATCTGCAGCTAGACCCGGGGCTTGCAGGCGACCTGGGAACTACAGGTAATCCGGGGGCTTGCTGGCGACCTGGGAACTGCAGCCAGTCAAGGGGCACGCAGGCGATCTGGAAACTGCAGATCGCCATCCGCTCACAAACATGGGTCCTGCCCCCATGCAAAAATGGTTGCCGACCCCTGGACAAAACCAAACCTTGATCCTGTCCTGCCAGCCTTTTTTCAAAATTCAGCAAATTTTTCAAAATGGGGGTGCATCTTCGACGCAGGTGCGTCTTCATTGCCGGGAAATATGTTACTCCATGGTGATACATTATGATCTCTGAAATGTAATTGGCCATTTGCACTGCTGATCAACCAATTTGTATGAAATTATGTTAATGTCGTGCAATTTAGTTAATATGATACCAAAAATCTGACCAAGTGCTAGGTAACTTGACGGGTGAATTGAAGATCCATTCAATTCAACTTAATTTTAAATGTGATTGCAGCTAAATTAATTCCAAGTGGGTGTTGTGAGTACACTGAATGAAATTTAAGTTTATTGGAATAATTTGAAAGGAAGATAACAAACATATTTTATTTCCCTGTGGATTCTGTTAATCTCCTGAAAACATGAGATTGAGAGAATGGTCAGGAAAATGTACAATTATCAAAGCTGTAAATTATTAAAGACTGTACTATTGGACTAAGGTTTGTACTGCTGAATAAAGGGAAAAGGACCTTTTCTGTATTTGTTCATTCTCCCCTTTTGTTCCAGGTTCGCATCGATCATTCTTCCCGTAATTTGAGTTTTGGCTCCGACCTTAATTATTCTCCACGAGAAGATTCGCCTGTGGGTCCCTACCTGCAGCCAATGCCCTCCGAACAGATTAGAAGTCAACTGACTGCAATGTCTGCTGCATTAGCCAAAGCTATTCAAGTTGTTAAACCAGCACACTTGCTTGTAAGTGCTTTATAAAAGTAGATTACCCAGCAAGCCAATTCCATGATCTGTTCTGATTGGACAAGCTATAGGAATCTTAGTGGTGCTGTATGCTAGTAGGATAACAGTTAAACTTGATGAAAATGCATACATTCCCAAAGTTTCATTGCACTGTTGAGACTACTCTCCTATAACAGTTTTCTGAGTTAAAAGGATGAGGGATGTGTTCCTATAGTGAAAGTATTGTCAAATTTAAGGTTATTTATTTTTATATGTTGCTCTTAAAAACGGTTTTGGCAAACCTTTTGGGAACAAAAACACAATGCAGTGACCAAGAGATTAGTGCTCCCTTGTTGCTCCTTGGCTCATGAATGTTTAAATTGTATCATTTGTCTTAAAGTTGGTTGATCTGAGATCGACAAACTCTGCCTAGCCTGATTGGCTGAGCTGTTCGAGACTCTGGTTTTGTCGTTAATGAACCCTCTAACTTGTACACGTTAAATATCTGGGAGTTATAAAAGTGGATAAACTGCTTGCATTCATACCGTTCCCCATGTTTCCTTCTTTAGAGTGAAAAGGAAGAACAGCACCAACAGGCTGTCAGTGCTTATTTGAAGAATTCCAGGAAGGAACATCAGCGTATCCTTGCCCGTCGGCAGACTATTGAAGAGCGAAAGGAGCGCCTGGAAAGCCTGAATGTTCAGCGGGAGAAAGAAGAAATGGAACTGCGAGAGGCAGAGCTTCAGAAAGTTCGCAAAGCTGAAGAGGAACGTTTGCGTCAAGAAGCACAGGAGAGAGAGAAAGAGCGCCTCATGCAAGAGCATGAAAACATCAAGCGGAGGCATGTGCGGGAACGGCTGGAGCAGATTAAAAAAACTGAACTGGGCGCTAAGGCATTTAAAGATATTGACATTGAGGTAAGATGTTGCTCTACATATATCCATCTCTAAATTATTTATGTGCTCGCAATTTCAGTTTGGAGTGTAGTTTAGAGCGATGACATGGAAACGGGCCCTGTCGGCTTACTGAGTCCACACTGACCATAGGTCACCTGTTTGCACTAATTCTGTTATCCCACTTTCACAACCACTCCCTGCATACTAGAGGCAATTTACAATTTTGGTGATTTGTTGTATGTGACGCCTCGTAGGGTGGAAGGTGAGGACAAGGGGGACTCTGCCATTGTTACGAGTAGTGGGATGGTGAATGAGAGCAGAGTTATGGGATATAGCAGAGACCCTGGGTGACAGCCTCATTTATAGTAGAAGAGGGGAACCCCCGTTCCCTGAAGAATGAGGACATCTCCGATGCCCTGGTTTGGAACACCTCATTATGGGTGCAGGTGCGGTGTAGCCGGAGGAATTGGGAGTAGGGGATGGAGTCCTTGCAGGAAGCAGGGTGGGAAGAAGTCCAGATAGCCATGGGAGTCGGTGGGTTTATAGTAGATGTTGGTGGCTATTTATGAGGGCACATTTTTATCTGTTTTTCTGTATGATATCTAATCCCTTATTATTTTACAGGACCTTGAAGAATTGGATCCAGATTTCATAATGGCCAAGCAGGTTGAACAGCTGGAGAAAGAAAAGAGGGAACTTCAAGAACGCCTGAAAAATCAGGAAAAGAAGGTGAGCAGACAGATTGCATAATGAATGAGCCACTGTAATGAAGGAAAATTATGATATTTGCTTGACTTTTAGTTTGAGGCCCTTCAGCCCACGCCAACCAGCAATCCTACACGGTAGGGACAATTTACAATTTTTACCCAAGCCAATTAACCTACATACCTGTACATCTTTGGAGTGTGGTGGGAAACCGGAGCACCCGGGCGAAACCCACGTGGTCACGGAGAGAATGTACAAACTCCACACAGAAAGACCCGTGGTCGGGATATCAAACCCGGGTCTCTGGTGCTGTAAGGCAGCAACTCTACCGTTACGCCTCCGTGCTGCCCAATTACCTGATTTCTACTACATGCTGCTTTTAATTGAATTAAATGAATGAAAACCTCCAATACTCCGTGTGAAAGGCTGAAAGCTACATGTAGCCATGAGCATGTATTCCCAGTTATTGTCAACCATTGGAAGGGCACATTGAAGATCCGCAAATTGAAGATTAGAAACAGCAGTGTTTTAACAAAAGTGTGGTTGTTTTAAATGTGTGAAGATAATATACACCAGGCTACTTTATTTTAAATATAGGATTTTTAATTTATTTTGAATATTGTATGTTCATACATCAAAGATCAGCTTGGAATGCACATCACCGTTTTTTTTTGCACAGATTGATTTTTACGAAAGAGCTAAACGATTAGAAGAAATACCTTTGCTCAAACAATCTTTTGAGGAACAGCGAATAAAAGATATGGAGTTGTGGGAACTTCAAGAGGAAGAAAGGGTAGGTGATATAATTTGTAAACATTACTTTTATTTCTTCCCTTCCTCCTTTGTTTTGAAGACTTTGTTTATTCTTGATGTTGTAATTTGAGTATATTAAGCTTTAAGTGGCTAAATTGCATTTGCGTATAGTTGAAGATTGTTTTTTTCCCCAGATTACCAATATGAAAGTGGAGCGTGAAATGGCATTGGAACACAAAAATCGAATGTCAAGAATGATGACCGATCGAGAATTGTTCCTTGAAAAGCTTATGGCTTCACGGCGCACAGTGTATGAGGTCTGCAGTTTTTTTTAAATATTGCAATTTCTTGTTAGAAGACATTTGTGTTTTTAAATTTGTGTTGGATTACAATTCGTCCACATAAAACTTATTGTATGAATTTTTCTAATCACAGCTATGTGACCTGCCCTAGCAATTCTTCCCTTATTTTCTGCTTTTTCTGAGAAAAGGAAAAACTGAAGAATTTCCAAGACAAGCTCGATGAAGAACGGCACGTGCGTTTGGATGAACGCAAACGAGAACGTAAAGAGGAAAGACGCAAGGCTTACTATATAGAAAAAGAGGAGGAAGCTCAGAGACAAGAGGAAGAAAAGATTACAAAAGGTTTTAATATGCATGTATAATGTTCTTAAGTCAAACTCAAACCATGCAAATTGTTACAAAGTGTGAATTCTAATTTGGTGTTTCTTGATGCAGAACGGGAAGAGAGGGAACGCACTGAGCGTGAGAAACGGGAAGCTGAAGAGCGCGAATACCAGGAAAAGCTACGGAAATTGGAAGAAATTGAAAAGAAACGGCGCCAGAGAGAGTTGGAAATTGAAGAACGAGAACGTCGTAAAGAAGAAGAAAGGAAAGTTAATGACGATCAAATGCGCCGAAAGGTATTAGCTGTTCATTCTTATTTGCATTTATCCTCTCACCTTTCAGATATTAACAGGTACCATTAATTGTTAAAGACAAAAGTGCAGGAGTAGCTCAGCAGGTCAGGCAGCATCTCTGGATGACATTTTGGGTTGGGGCCCTTCTTCGGCCCAAATGGAATTACCCGTTTGAATGAAATCAAATGCGTAACTGTATGTGTTGTTAAACATAGTTCACTTGCTGAGATTTCTCTGACTTAACAATAGAAACATAGAAAATAAGTGCAGGAGAAGGCCATTCGGCCCTTTGCGCCAGAACCACCGTTCAATATGATCACATGTAAAAGGGAACGGCAGATGCTGGTTTAAACTGAAGATAGACCCAAAGTTGGAGTAACTAGGCGGGACAGGCAGCATCTCTGGATAGAAGGAATGGATGATGTTTCGGGTCGAGATCCTTCTTCGGACAATATGACCGTGGCTGATCATTCAAAATCAGTACCCCGGTCCTGCTTTCTCCCCCTAGCCCTTGATTCCGTTAGCCCTAAGCCCTAAGAACTCTTGAAAACATCCAGTGAATTGGCCTCCACTGCCATCTGTTGCGGAAAATTCCACAGATTCACATCGGGACCATTTTACCTGTATCTAGCCTGTCCAATTCCTTAAGAATTTTATATGTTTATATAAGATCCCCTCTTGCCCTTCTAAATTCCAGCGAATACAAGCCCAGTCGATCCTTTCTTTCATCATATGTCAAAGGGCCGAATGGCCTCCTCCTGTACCTATTTTCTAACCTATGCTGCACTCCCTCAATGGTAAGGCTGACCTTCCTCAAATTAGGAGACCAAAACTGCACACAATACTCCTTAGTGTGGTTTCACCGGGGCCCTGCACAACTGCAGTAGGACCTCTTTGCTCCTAAACTCAAATCCTCTCGCCATGAAGACCAACATGCCATTGGCTTTCTTCACTGCATGCTCTACCTGCATGCTTACTTTCAGTGACGTACAAGCACACCCAGGTCTCGTTGTACTTCCCCTTTTCCCAACTTGACACCATTCAGATAATAATCTGCCTTCCTGTTCTTACCACCAAAGTGGATGGCCTCACATTTATTCACATTATACTGCCCACTCACCCAACCTATCCAAGTCACCCTGCAGCCTTATAGCATCCTCCTCTCAACTCACACTGCCACCCTGCTTTGTGTCATCCGCAAACTTGGAGATGTCACATTTAATTCCCTCATGTAAATCGTTAATATAGTAAACGGGTCCCAGCACCGAGCCTTGCGGCACTCCACTTGTCACTGCCTGCCAATCTTAAAAGAACCTGTTAATTCCTATTCTTTGCTTCCTGTCTGTCAACCAGTTCTCTATCCATGTCAATACCCTACCCCCAATACCATGTGCTCTAATTTTGCACAATAATCTCTTGTGTAGGACCTTGTCAACGGCTTTTTGAAAGTCCAGATACACCCTATCCACTGGCTCTCCCTTATCCATTCTACTTGTTACATCCTCAAATTCCAGAAGATCCACGATTCCCCCTCATAAATCCATGCTGACTTTGACCAATCCTGTAACTGCTTTCCAAATGCGCTGCTATTGCATCTTTAATAATCGACTCGGGCATCTTCCCCACACTGATGTCAGGCTGTCTTTTTTTTTCCTTTCTTAAAAAGTGGGGTTACATTAGCTACCCTCCAGTCCACGGGAAATGATCCAGGCTATAGAACATTGGAAATTTATCACCAATGCATCCATGATTTCCAGGGCATTGTCTTCGATTCTGTCGTCTTTTATAGTTGATTTATTGAGGGGTTGGGTCGCATTGCTTTGACTGTCTTGTGTTGGGATATTTTGTGTGAGGTCAATTAAGGTTGCCATTTGATCTGACATTTTGAAGAATTGTTTGTGCTAATTAGAAAGGTGTCTCTGCAAACTCTTAACCCTATAGTATTGTTTTCCAGCAGTTAGGAACTTTATTGCTTTAGTTTTTAAATCGGCTTGGGTTTTGTGCAT
The DNA here is from genome assembly GCA_035221665.1 of Okamejei kenojei. Classification (NCBI taxonomy): domain Eukaryota; kingdom Metazoa; phylum Chordata; class Chondrichthyes; order Rajiformes; family Rajidae; genus Okamejei; species Okamejei kenojei. The sequence continues at coordinate 33,846,029 of CM069145.1, read as the reverse complement.
TAACCCACATTTTTCAATTAAAGTTGACGGAATACTATTTTGTTTTTAACTAATCATTTATGTGCAATGGAATTCTGTTATAGAATTGTCAGAAGTGGAATTTGTGGATTTTGAAGAAAACATTTCCATTTTGAATGGGAATTGTAATTCCTTAATTTTAACAGTTTGCTTGCATTCTCATCAGGATTTGAATCGCTGGAGTGACAGAGATAATGAACGAGATGGCTGGAGGGATTCCCGTGTTATAGAAAGAGACAGTGAATGGAGACGTGGTGGAACTGATGCGTATGTAGTTGTTGTAACTAAGTTATCAAATTGTATAGCATTGAATGAGGCCTTCCAACTTGCCATTAAATCCTGTATCAGTCTTAAACATATCCTTCGCTTCTTTGAAAGGGCAAGTTTATCTATAAGTATTGCGCATTACTTTTTTTAGTGTAACTCTTAAATGTTCCTTGTAGTTTTTTGGGGCATTGCATTGCAATTATAATTTGCTGGAATTCAGTTAAAAATTTCAAATAACTGTTCTTTTACCTATTTAATTATTTATTATGTTACAGACAACAGAAGGGTATAGGGATTCCTTGAAACTGGTCATAAATCACACACTTTTATAACTCTACTCCATATCCTCTTTATTAAACTGCAAAAACTGCAGGTGCTGAAACTATGCAATAAAGGCAACGTTGGGGGTATTCAGCTGGTCAAGTAGGATCTGTGGGGAGGGAAACAATTAGATGTTTTTGGCAACGACCCTTCAGCTCGATTTCTCTGCAGTTTTCACTTGATGTGTGGATTATTTCCAGTTTTCTGTTTATTCCATTTGTTTCCTGTGAAGTGCAACAATCTACTGATCTCATCCTTGAGTATAGAACTTTTGTAGTTCTCCGCGATAAAGAATTTGGGAAATTTACGACCTACATTTGCTCATCAGTTTGAACTGGCTAGTCCCTTGTCCTACTGCTCTTGCCCATTTTGCACCTGGGAGGAGTAGCCAATCAGTGTCACCATGTCTATCCCTCAAGAATCTTGACATTTAAACAAGATTACCTCATTCTTCCAATCAATGAGTATACACTCATTTTACTTTGTGCCTTCTTGGTGGGCAATCTTGTAATCTTAATCAATCCAATTAATCTACTTTGCACTAACACGACGACTAATGTATCCTAGGTAAACAGACTAGGAATACAGATACTACTGAGAATCCTGCCAAAATCATGTACAATATTGTCAATGCATCTGTAGCTCTCCCCCAACCCTGAATTAGTCAGCTACCCTCTGCTATCTGGAAGTTTGCAGTAGCCACCTTTTAACCTATCAAACGGTATGTCATGGGTATGTGGGATGAAGTACAAATACGAGGCAGGTACTAGCATAACGTTTACAAAACATTTGGACAGGTACATAGAAAGGAGAGGTTTAAAGGGATATAGGCAAAATGCAGACACTAGTGGGGCAGGTTGTTCAGCATGGGCAAGTTGGGCAGAAGGGCCTGTTTCCGCGCTATGATCTTGGGTAAACGCATGTGATCATAAAGAAACAAACACCTCAAAAACAGCACCTAGATTCAGTATTGAACCCAGGTCTAAAAACTGGCAGCAGCATTAACCACTGTGCCAAATAAACCAGTACAACAAGATCTCTCCATACTTGACTCTCTACCTGTTTATTCTATTCACACTCCTCATCAAACATTTTCCTTAACCTTGATTTTAGGAATTTTGGCTTCTCTTATTTTCATGTAACTGAATTTCCCATCCTTGGTATCCTGTTCTCTAAGCCCTTTTAAGATCTAGCATCCTAAAGTGTGTATCCATAATTGGTTGCTGTATATTGGATATTTTACCTTGACTTGTGTTCAAATAGCGATTCTGAAGGTTTGCCAAAACTTCATTGGTTTCGCACACGCTGCTTCTATTCATGTTAAGTTTCATAAATGTGATGCCACCTTCAAAGATTATATATCTGAACCATCACTTCCCCATTTTGCACTTCAGAATTGTGCCATTTGGTGAATTCTGCATTTCAGCACATTCCTTAACGTTTCAATCTGACTTCAAATGTAGTCTTCCTATTTCACAAATTCTTTTCCCTCTGAAAGGTCTCCACTCTCATTCTCAGTATTGTTCGCTTTGAAATCTTTCTGTATGCCGCAGTTCATATCTTGAAGCTTACAGAGGGTATAATTATGAAGTCTTCTAACAGTTTGTCCCATGTTCAAATTGCCTCCTTTAGAGAGTGGCGCAGAGGAGAAGGCCGGGGCTTTGATGATGAGCGGCCTGCATTCAGACGAGGGGAGGATCGGGTCCGAAGAGATGATGATAGAGATCCACCATTCAAGAGAGGAGATGATGATCGGAGTATGCTGTTTAGAAGAGGTGATGACGACAGGGGATCTTGGAGAGATGATGACAGACCATCTCGCCGCGATGATGACAGGGGCCCTCGGCGAGCAGATGATTCAAGACCTGGCCCATGGAGACCCATTGAGAGACCTGCTACAGGTTGTTTTTTTAGCTTTGGATTTGGTTCTACTGAGGCTGTTGTAGTTTAATTTTCTCATAGGGTGAGGATGTTAATTAAAATGTAATGTCTCTCCTTGAAAAAAATTATCTACTTTGAATTGCTGCAGGATCCCTGCTATGAGATAGGGATTTACAGAATGTTGACCAGCGACAGTAAAGGATTTGCATTTCTTAGTATCTCTACGAAAAGATAGAGATGATGATCTTTCCTTGTATCGACTGCGCCGCATCCAGGCACAAACCTTGTAGTTGCAACATCATTTGCAGTTTATTGCAGCCATCATGGGCCAGAAGTGCAGGATGTGAATGTTTAAGGTGGTGGACAAGTCAAGTGCATTGTTTTATTTGAGTAGTGCTGAATTTGTGTAGTTGGTGCTGCAGAAATGTGGAACGTATTCTATCATACTTTTAGTTCCAGGATTCATCGTCGAAAAAGATCCTGAACAGACTTTTCATACCCTTCAATCCAATGACGTGCGGTGAGGTCAATGGCTGGGGAGGCACTGGCTTCTATCCCATCCTAACTTAGTTGTGTGTGTATGTTAGTTGTCTGTGCATGATGTCTGTGTGTATGTGTGTGTGTCAGTTGTCTGTGTGTGATGTGTCTGGGTGGAAAGGAGAGAATGGAAAAGAGAGAGAGGAAGGGAGGGAGAGGGCGGGCGGCGGGAATGGATGCCGGGGTCCCGAGCCGAGAGTAGATTACTCCAGCGTGGGGCCCAATTGGGAGCTCTCAGCGGCCCAGAGCCTCCGAATCGGCCGCAACAAATCAACCTACCAGTCATCGCCGCCCGCAGTGGAACCCATTGCTGCGCCGCCACTGCTGAAGCTAGCCAACGTGGAGAGCGAGGCAGCGTCAATTACGTGAGCCTACGTAATTGACACTCTCTCTCCCTCCATTGGGCTCAAGACACGCCCCCTCAGAGAGGCAGACGTGATAGCTGCCTCCCCTGCTGCTTTTTCATTGCAGTTTTATGAAGAGACCAGTGAGCCTAAATGTAATATATTTATGTGAAATAAGTTACCTGGACTATGGAAGGTGAGGACATGTAATGAAGGGGTTTACACACATTACATTGGTGACATACAGAGAGATAGTGACAGGCACACGCTTATTGCCTGCTGTTTCTGAGGGGTTGTGCAATCAGAGGGGAGGCTCAGCTCGCTGCTGCCTCACCTGTCATCTCTCCCTCAATTTGCAGCGGAGCTACGCAAATTTAGCAATTTTGACTGTAAAAGATTATCGGGTTCATATAGAAATTACACTTATAACGCAGATCAGTGGAAAAATCTTTATTTTTTTCCTTTACTTTTCTTAACAGCTATTTTCATTGGGAGTATGACAGGTGAGGCTGTGCCTCCCCTGACCGCACGTCCCTGCTTCAATCCCCTGTTCTGTTGTCCCAATTTCTCATCCACTTCCTATACACTGGGGGGGGGGGATTTTACAGATGCCAATTGCCCGATAAACCCACAGGTTTTTGCGATGCGTGGGGGGAAAATTAAGAACCATGAGGAAGCCCATGTGTAAGTGTATGCAAACTTCCCACAAACATTACTCAAGGTCAGGATTGAATGTCTGGTGCTCTGAGGCACCTGCTCTACCACTGCGTCAGTGCGCCGCCCTTGCACCTTACAGAAGGTGGAAAGTCTTTAGTGAAGGAGTGAGGAGTGACTCATTGCAGATGACCAATTTTCTGTACTTTCTTAGCCATAGGTTTTGCAGATCCAGTTACATTGTTGGTAATAGTGATCCCCAGGGAGGTTGGGGAATCGTGATAATATTATGAGGAGGAGGTGGTTCATTGCCGGTTCTTTAAAAATAGTGTAGGAATTTCTGCACGTGGCATAGACTGGTCCATACTCAATGAATTGCAACTGTAATCTGGATTTAGGTGCTGCTGGTAGGTCCAGATTACTGTCCGCCCCTTGTATTGGCGGCCTGTCTCTATGCATCAGGAAATTCTTCAACAGAGACAGCATAAATATTTGTATAATTAAAATATAGAGCTATTAAAACCTCTAATGTACACACCAGTGTTGCTTAATTAAGACAAATGATGATATGCACAATTTCTTGGGGCAGTTTTTCATCATTCAGCAAAAAAGTAATACCATAAAGAAAAATGAGTGTCATTTGTTCTTTGAATCCAAGGTGGTGGATGGAGAGAGAGAGAAAAAGCACGGAAGAAAGTTGGGCTCCAGCCCAGAGACATTAGGTCTTCAGAAGATAACCAGGATAGAGAGCGTGACCATGATCGGGATCAAGATCGACGAACTGCAGTTAGGTTTGTAGCTTGAGGATTAATAACATACTTTGTCTTCCTGGCTAATTCTGCTAATTGCAGTTCTACTAATTACTTTCATTCAAGTATCGAGTATTGATTTAATTTGGTGTTTTTCATTAAATAATTGTCCAGGTGTACCTTTGCCAGACAGTTAAATATCCCAATTGTGTTGCGATACATCTCTATTTCCATTTCAGATTTTAAGATCTGGGTGAAAAATCGAACTGGACAGTACAATTAACCATTTTTGCCCTAGCATTTTTTTTTTTTTTTCCTTCATCAGTTCTGTTTTGATTTCCCAATATTTGAATGCAGTTGAACATCCTCTGGCACTGTAGCTAAATGGCTATTATTTACACATGAACCGTGACCCTTAACAACAACTAGAGTAGATATTGTATAGGCAAAAAGCCTAGTCCGGAGCTTAACCAGCACCGACATAGGTATGCTTCCAATTAGGTAGCAACCAGGCTGTGCAACTGACTTTTGTCAATGCTGTTTTGACTCTAGGTACAAAGCCAAAATCAGTTTGAAGAACGGTCTCAACCCAAAACGTCACCCATTCCTCTTCTCCAGAGATGCTGCCTGTCCCACTGAGTTACTGCAGCATTTTGTGTCGAAGCTAATTATAACATTGTTACTGACCCACCCGAGGTTACTTAATTATGCATCGGCAAGATATTATATTGATAGAGGGTGAAATATCTAAATGGCTTGACACATAGCGTAAACTTGTGGTGCAGAGGAAACTAAATTAATTTATTTGTATTTGCACTTGTTAATTATTTTACTGTCCGATTGGGATTACATTTACAGAATTGATCATTAGCTATTTTCGCACCCATTACCACCATGCTAGCAAGATGTTGTAAACTAGTGACAACATTTCAATTTTTTTTTTGTAAAATATTTTTATTAGAAGTAAATACATATTAAGAAGAAATAATATAAAATTGAGAAAAAAAAGGAAACATATTAATCATCACATACATTCTTAATATTTTTAAAATTTACGGTCATTCTTATTTATACTTCTATATTTTTTATTATTTTATAGGAAGTAAAGAGAAATAATAAAAAGAAAAATAAATAAATAAAAAAAATCAATATAAGCAAGATATTCTTCATTGGAGATATATTCGTGGTCTATTGTATATAATTCTTCGCCTATTCCTTCATTCAGGCTTCAGTCAGGGCCTCGAACCGGACCACCTTAACCCTTTAGAATTCAATAAATGGAGACCATATTTTTCTGAATTGATCTAGCCTGTCCATTAGGACAAGTCTTAATCTTTCCATGATTTCTCCGACATTTCTGTAATCCACATTTTGATTGTGGGGGATGTGGGACCTTTCCAAAATCTTAGTATTAATTTTTTACCAATTATTAAACTATAACCAATAGAAATTAATTGTGTTGTTAGTAGCTGATCCATTTCTAATATGATTAATTTTGAGTCTTGAGTTAAATTTGCATTAACTACATTCGAGATTATCTTAAAATTTTCTGTCCAAAAATTAGTAAGTTTTGTACATTTTGTGAATGAATGCGTTAGATTAGCTTCTAACTGCTGACAATTATCACATATAGCAGAAACAGTTGAAAATATTCTGTGTAATTTGGATTTTGAGAAGTGTAATCTATGTAAAACTTTAAATTGTATCAAGGAGTGTCTGGCATTTAATGAGCAGTGGTGTATATGTTGTAAACTTTCATTCCATACTTCTACACTAATTGTTTGACCTAATTCGTTTTCCCATGCTTGTCTATATTTTTCCGTATTTGGTAAATCATTTTCCAGTAAGATATTAATTTTTTCATTCGGATGTTTATTTAGACATAAAAATTTCTGTCTTTCTATTCCTAAAATCTGGTGTATTTGATTTAACATAATCTCCAATTTGTAGATATCTAAAGTACTCTTTTGAGTGTAATCCATAATTTTGTTGTAATTCCTGAAATGAAAGAAATAAACTTTCCCTGTAGAGATCACCCATCTTATTTATTCCAGAGTTCTTCCATTTAAAAAAACCTTTATCCATCAATGAAGGTTTAAAAGTAATGTTGTTTACAATTAGAAGAGCCAGTGGTATACTCTGTAATTTTAATGGTTTTTTTTAATTGTCTCCAAATACGTATACTACTTTCTATTATTGGGTTTCCTCTATAAATGTTCTTATGTGTTTTAGTGTTAGCAAATAAAATCGAGCTAATTTCGAAAGGTGAACCGTCTTCCATTTTCCATTTTTAACCAGTTTGGTTATCTACTTCTTCCAACCAAAAATTCATATTTTTTATATTAACTGCCCAGTAATAAAACATAAAATTAGGCAATGCAAAACCTCCATTCATTTTTGATTTACATAGATGTTTTTTAATTATTCTATGGTTCTTATAATCCCAAATAAAATTGGTAACTATAGAGTCCACTTTCTTAAAAATTTTAGGAAGATATATCGGGATCAGTTGAAACAGGTATAATAATTGCGGAAGAAAAATCATTTTTATCACATTAATTTTACCTAGCATTGAAATAGGTAATGTTTTCCAATATAGGATATTCTTAAGTAGTTTATTCAATAAGGGTGGGAAATTAGATTTAAATAAAGAATCATATCTTTTTGTTACATAAATTCCAAGATATTTGATTTTTTTCATTTGCTATCTTAAAAGGATATTGTTGTAATATATGTATTTCCCATTATTGGCATAAGTTCACTTTTATTCCAATTAATTCTATATCCTGAAAACAATCCAAATTGAGTTATTAAATCTAATAAGTTAGGAATACTAATTTCCAGCTTTGTAATATAAAGTAATACATCATCTGCGTATAAAGAGATTTTATTATCAGTTTCTTTAGTTTCATACCCGTATATTTCAGGATGCAATCTCACGGATTTTGCTAGTGGTTCTATTGCAAGTGCAAACAGTAGTGGAGATAAAGGACAAACTTGTCTGCAGCCTCGGAATAAGTTACATTTAGTTGTTAACATTTGGTTTATTAATATTCTAGCTGTTGGCTTGTTATATAGTAATTTAATCCATGTTATAAACTTCTCCCCCAACTGAAAAGTTTCCATAACCGAAAATAAATAAGACCATTCAATCTGATCAAAAGCTTTCTCTGCGTCCAATGAAAAATTGATAAATCCTTATTAATGTTTCTTTTCAAGTATATAATATTGAATAATCTTCTCAGATTATTTGAGGAGTATTGTTTTGGTATAAATCCTGTTTGATCTGAATGAATTAGTTTATTAATCACTGTATTTAGTCTTTGTGCTAGTATTTTGGTTAATATTTTTTGATCAGTATTTAAAAGAGATATAGCTCTATGGGTCATCCAGATTTTTATCTGATTTAGGTATGAGCATTATAATAGATTCATTTAATGTTTCTGGTAATTTCTGTTGTGCATAAATGTGTTCATATAGTGTCTTCAAATGTGGAGCTATCATATCATAAAATGTTTTATAAAATTCTGATCCAATACCATCTGGTCCTGGAGTTTTACCATTTTTTAATGATCTAATAGCTTCTTCGATTTCTTTAGTTGTTATTTCAACGTTTAATAATCAACTCTATCTTCTAAATCCAGTCCTTTTAGATTACAATTTTTTAAGAATGTTTCTACTCCATTTCTACAACATTTCAATTATTAACCTCTATTTGAATGCAGGAAAATAATTCATTTACCCGAGACTGTTACCTATTTCTTTAAATTGAGACAAAATGGAGAGCAAACACTCATCTCCGCGAATGTATGGAATTACATAAGCAAGGGCAACAAACTGCACTGTACCAATATGGTTTAAGTAAATGTTCTTGAACATCAATAACAAATGGGTTTGCTATTCAGAGACAAGGATGAAGCCCCATGGAGACGGGGTGGTACCGAAGAGAGTAGTACCTGGAGGGAAGCGTCTCATCTACCGGATGGTGACCGAGATCGTAGAGACCTCCGCCGAGACGTAAGGGATCGTAAAATTGAGCCAGAACGGCGTGCTCCACCTGTTAAGACTGATCGAGAAGACGGTAAAGGACTAGAATAATATTACTTAATGTAGCGTAACGTAATTACGTAATGTATTTAATCTACATATTTTATCCTACATTCCTAGAATTAAGCAAAGCTAGCCAGTTCCTTGAAAGCATTTTTTAGCTTTGGTTCACATCTTTTTAAAGTATGTGGAAAAACTCAGTTGCTAATGTCTTAAACTGAGGTGCAATATGGATGGTACTATTTAGCTCTTAGACATTATTGATACAGGCCCTTCGACCCACCAAGTCCGTGCCGACCTGCAATCACCCTGTACATTAACACTATCCTACGCACTAGGAACAATTTACCATCTGGAGAAAACCTAGGCGGTCACAGGGAGAACATACCAACCTCATACAGAAACACTCGTAGTCAGGATCTAACCCGAGTCTCTGGTGCTGTAAGGCAGCAACTCTACCCCTGTGCCGCCCAAGTACAATGCCCTTCATAATGTTTGGGACACAGACCCATCATTTATTTATTTGCCTCTACTCCACAATTTGAAATTTGTAATAGAAAAAAAAATCAAATGTGGTCAAAGTGCACATTGTCAGATTTTAATAAAGGTCATTTTAAACATTCTGGTTTCACCATGTAGAAATTACACCAGTATTTCAGGTAGGCACATGCTGTCAGGCACTGCCTATCCTGACTAAAATTATGCAATGGTAATTATTAAATATAATTAATAAAGGCATGGGAGAATTATGCCTGTCTAAGAGATCGATCTCTCAGGTGGGCATAATTCTCCGTGCCTTTCATCCGCGTCACTTGCACCACGCGACAGTCTGTGCAACCCATGTGCCGTCAGCGCTGCTTGAAGCCGTCAATGACAAGCGAGGCTGAAGGCAGCTGAAATTCTGCCTTTGCAGTGCTGAGCAGCCTACCGCGCAAGTTTCTTGGCGGGTTTTTCAAATATGGATTGTCATTATTTTAAGAGTATCATAGGAAACAAAGAAAAGAATGGAATTTGTACACTGATAATGTGGTAGGTACATTTCTTCATGCTTTAGGTTTTTAAATACCATATTTCCCAGGGTGGGGGGGGAGAGCTCCTTTCACAGTGTTTGGGGAGCCTGGCCCAGGGTAAAGTTGCGATGAGGGCAGGAGCGTTGTGAAGGAGGGATCGGGGCCAGCAACCCGCTTGTGACGCTCTGGGCATGGAGCCACCACATGGTGGCCGGGGGAGTGAATTAGATCGGGTGGCTGGCGGGACTGGACAGTCCCTTCTGCCGGGACTGGACAGTCCCTTCTGCAGGTCCCCGCTCACCTCTGGCAGCTCTCCGTCTGAAAACCACTCTCTTGCCGCTCGCCAGACTTACTCATGTCAGCCGCTTCCCGCAAATCCTTAAATTCCAATTTAGGACCAATTGAGGTTACTCGGCTGTCGGAATTTAAGGATTTGCAGGAAGCGGCTGACATGAGTGAAGCCGGCGAGCGGCAGGTGAGAGGTTTTCAGACGGAGAGCACTGCCAGAGGTGAGCGGGTCGGCAGAAGGCGCTGAAGTGGCAGCCGGTTCTGTTGTCCGGTCCCAAGGCCGCTCGCACTCACCCGAGCTGCTTCCTTCCCCGAAAGTGGCGGCGAGTTCTGCTGTCCGTGCCCAGAGCGCTGCGGCAGCAGTGAGTGAGTTACTTACATGTTCTCCGATCTCTTCCTTCTCAACACTCCTGCCCTCCCTGCATCTTTAACCCCTGGCACAGACTCTCCATACACTTTGAAAGGAACTCCCTCCAATTGGTCCCTTGAATTAGTATTGTCATTCAATAAGATGACAACTGATTCAACGTCCCGGTGTGCTCCCGTTTTTCCCACCATCTCTCTACCTGCCTTCATCCTCCGTCCCTCCGTCAGTAATTAAAAAATGAAGGAGATTTAGAAACCTTGGGCAAATTGTTACTTTTATTTTTTATTTTTATGGAGAGAGCAATCTGACTGACTGCCTACCTTGAGTAATTAATCACGGCACGTGCCTGATTTCAGGGCACCATAATAGACAATAGGTTCAGGAGTAGACCATTTGGTCCTTCGAGCCTGTACCGCCATTCAATGTGATCATGGCTGATCATCCCCAATCAGTACCCCGTTCCTGCCTTCTCCCCATATCCCGACTCCGCTATTTTTAAGAGCCCTATCTAGCTCTCCCTTGAAAGCATCCAGAGAACCTGCCTCCACCGCCCTCTGAGGCAGAGAATTCCACAGACTCGCCACTCTCCGTGAGAAAAAGTGTTTACTCGTCTTAGCATAATGTTTGGTACACTGCAATATCATGTAAATGAAAGTAGTTATGTTTAGTATTTTGTTGCATATCCTTTGCATGCAATGACTGCTTGAAGTCAGCGATTCATGGAAATCAGCAGTTGCTGGGTGTCATCTCTGGTGATGTTCTGCCAGGCCTGTATTGCAGCCACCTTTAGCTTATGCTTGTTTTGGGGGCTAGTCACCTTCAGTTTTCTCTGCAGAATATAAAACGCATGCTCAATTGGGTTCAGATCGGGTGATTGACTTGGCCACTCAAGGATTGGCCATTTTGTAACTTTGAAAAACTCCTTTGTTGCTTTAGTAGTATGTTTGGAATCATTGTCTTACTGTAGAATGAACCGCCGGCCAATGAGTTGAGGCATTTGTTTGAACTTGAGCAGATAGGATGTGTCTATACACTTCAAAATTCATTATGCTACTACCATCAGTAGTTTTATCATCAATGAAGATAAGTGAGCCAGTGCCTTCAGCAGCCATACATATCCAGGCCATAACACCCCCACCACTGTTTCACAGATGAGGTGGTATGCTTTGGAACTTGGGCAGTTCCTTCTCTCCTCCATACTTTGCTATTGCCATCTGATACAAGTTAATCTTCGGCTCATCTGTCCACAAGACCTTTTTTCCAGAACTGTGGTTGCCCTTTTAAGTACTTCTTGGCAAACTGTAACTCGGCCATCCTATTTTTGCTGCTACTGGTGGTTTGCATCTTTCAGTTCTTGGGCCTTCTTTGGTCATGGCTGACCATGGGTGTCTCCAGGGTGCTATTCTCTATATGGAACGACACCTGTGCATGACATTGTTTACCATGGAGAGACTGGTGCACAGACAGCCACCCCACGGTCCTTGACAGATCTGGATCGGGATCCAGTGGCATGGAGTCTGGAGACCCTTTTCCGCTGCAGCCTTCATCCGCCTCCCCAGCCGTTGTGACGTTTCACTAAGGTCAACCATTGTCCTCTCCCTGTTCCACCGTTGAGGTTGGATTGCTCTTTGTCAGTGACCTCCTCCTCGACCTTACCGCTATGGGTGGCCCCTACCAGGAGCATAGCTCCAGACAGCATCGCTCTCAGGATCTCAGGTCCACACAAGCTTCTCCACCACGACAAGGTATAGCCTCTGTATTTCTGTTCGTGGAAGTCTTCTGCAGGCAGTGGTCATTTACAAGTCCACACCTGACTCCTGAAGAGTGTTTCTGATCTGTGTTTGGGGATTTTTCTTTTAGAGATGATTCTTCTGTCATCAGTTGTGGAGGTCTTCCTTGGCCTGCCAGTCCCTCTGCGATTAGTAAGCTCACCAGTGCTCTCTTTCTCCTTAATGATGTTCCAAACAGTTGATTTTGGTAAGCCTAAGGTTTGGCTGATTAACATTTTTATTCTTGTTTCTCAGTCTCATAATGACTTTCATTGGCACAGCTTTGGTCCTCATGTTGATAAATACCAATAAACGTTTCCAAAGGTGATGGAAAGACACGATGCTGAGAGCTCTCTTCTACTGCATTAGGGTGGCATTTAAACACACCTGAGCAATTACAAACACCTGTGAATCCATGTGTCCCAAACATTATGGTGCCCTGAAATGTGTGGGTGGGGAGGGGACTATGTATAAACATAGCTGTAATTTCTACATGGTGAAACTAAAATGTATAAAAATTGCCTTTATTAAAATCTGACAATGTGCACTTTAACCACATGTGATTTTTTTTTTCCTATTACATATCTCAAATTGTGGAGTACAGAAGCAAATAAATAAATGATGGGTCTTTGTCCCAAACATTATGTATTGCCATATTGTTAGGCAAATCTGGTTTGGAGTTGAAATTAGAAAAGTAACATACAAGCAATTGGTCCAGCAATCATTTTTTTAAAATTCCTTATGATAGTGTGCTTATTCTCCCTCTTGTTTTCATCTAGTGGCTTTTCAAACATTTTTATCCTCGTAATCCCCACCACTTAAAAAAATATCTAGTGCTTGCTATAGTTGGAGGTTTCTAGTTACCAAGGTTTGGAACATTCAAATGTAATGAACCAAATAGGCCTTTGATTCTAGTGCATATGAATGGAGAATCCCCATAACAGTTTGAAGGTAGATGGTCAGTTGGTTCTTTAAGGAGATTTAGAAGTAGCTACCTCCTAATGCATATCAAACTTTAAATTACAATCAATCCATTCTTTAATTGTTCGTTTCTCAGTTGACGACGGTTTCTTACTTTTTTTTCACTAGGTGTATGGCGACGTGCTGTTGAACAAAAAGCTGAAAGGCAGAATGAGAAAGAGGCAATGGAAATACCTGTGAAAGGTCCACCAGCAATGGACAGTGCCCAAGAAAACTCAGCCTGGCAAAATGACAAGGATAAAGAGGCACCTCGTCGTATTAAAAATGAAATTGATGATGATGGCTGGACTACTGTGCGTCGTTAAAAGTACATTCATGCCCTATTTACCAAGACCCACATGCTGAATTCTTTTGAATCTGAATTATAGTAACTTTATGGCAAACGCTTAATCTTTTTGAAGCTAACAAAATTGACATTTGTTAAATTGTACGCATGTACCTATTTTAGTACAACAAACTTGATACAAGCCGATCATGCAACTAAAATAATAGAAGCCTGCAAAGTTAACCACCTGTTGCATGTCAAAGCATTTCCTTTACTACGTCAGCCTGTTAGTAGGCAATAATGAGTGTAAGGGAATACAATTAGCATCTAGTGCAGCTGTAAGTAACATGAAAGGAAAATGCCTTCCCTCTACTATCAGCCTGTCACTTGGCAACACTGATGGTAAATGTACACCATTAGCACCCAGTGCAGCTGTAATACAAAAGGAAAATACACACCAAACATGTATCTCCAAATTTTATCAACTGATTTGGATAAAATAGCCTTGCTGTATGATGTAGATGTGATTAAGGCTTTTAATAATACAACTATTTGGTACCTGTGTTGCCAGTATGTTTGTTGTCATCATACTGTGGATTGTGTGAACATATTTTTAAATTGGCACAAACCTTGCAGTTTGGAGAATTTTTGGTCAGGTTTGCTTTTTTTCATTTGGATGATTAAATTGAAACCAATTTAGTTTTTCTTCCCATCTTTCGAATAAAGGTTTTCCTCATCAGATTTGTCTTTCTAGTAATTGTGTTGCATATCATTACACTGGTAAGTCAGTTTCAGGGAAACGGTCAAATAAAATAACTTCAATGATTATTGCCTTTTTGTTCATTTGAATAGTCTTAAATATTGTGGGTCAAAATGTATTAAACATTGATTCCTCTGCGTTTGGAACTGTAAACTGCAGGTGCCAGCCTTTTGTAATCTACCACTGAGGCTGACATGGTAGCTGTGATAAGTGGTTAAAATGGTATTTCTCAAATCAATAGTAGTAACCTTTCCACCAAAAAAAATACATCGCCTATCCCTTCTCCAGAGACTCGGCTTGACCCGCTGAGTTACTCCAGCACTTGTGTCTATCTTCAGCATCTGCAGTTCCTTTGTACACAAGATTGAAAGTTTGTTTGAAAACCAAAATAATCATTTCAAAATCGGTAAATAACATTTGAGTTGGGTGGAAATATACCTCAATTTGATTTCTGTGACTAGCTTGCTGTCTGCCATCCAATTGATGTATGATTTCTTGAAGATGTGCATTCTGTTCATTTGAAGTCTGCCAATTTTGTTGTTTGCACATGCAGCTATGGTACATAAAGCCATCACTTTTTTTTCCTCTTGCTGCAAAATACCCAACCCATCCATTGCCTTGGGCCATCCTTTAGTATAAGCAGCTTAAACTAAATGTTGAACTCTACTGGTAGTAAGAGTTATCATACGTGGTTGGCAGATTGTTGCATATTAGAGGGGCCAATTATAGTACTTGAAAGATTTTAGTTTAAACACTTGTAAATTATGTTGCCTATTAAGTGTTCTAGTTCAAATCCAGTTTCTTAAGTATAGCAGAAACTCATAAAATTGAAAAGATGAATATTTCTTTCCATTAGTCGTAAGCTCGTCACAAACATCAGCTGTGTTAACTGATGAAATTGCAGGGCAAGATAAACTCATGTTTACTTCAAAGTAACTTAACTGTAGGCTTTTGGGCTACCAGTAGAGGGAGCAGATACTTGGGAAGAAATGGAAATCGCAATTTTGTTTTAATTGAGTACAATATTAAATGTATTCCTTTACAAAAATGCTAAACTTATTTTCAGTGGTTCAAAGTACTGTTTCTCATACCCACCATTTACTTTCTGACTCGAGCATACAAAGTAGCACAGAAAATGTTCATTGTTAATGGACCTTGTGTTCCTAGAAGTACAGTCAGTTTGAAAATCTCTGCAGGAAAGGCACCAAGTATAAAATGTAACAATTCTCGACTTGTTATAAATGGTCTGTTACTAGGTTACTTCTCATTTTAGTCAATGTGGGCTTCTGGTTCAACAGGTCTTGCAGTTGTATATAACCACTGGATCCACTTGCCTATAACAAACATTGAATTAAGATTCCGAGGTGGACTAGGACCAGAATATCATAAGTTCTTGCAACTCCTATAAACTGCTATGCAGGTGGCACTATGTCACATACTGGTCATGCATCAGCACAATATCATCTCTGATATGGTGGTGTACTTGAATGTCCTCAAGATTACATTTGCTACTCACAAAATTCCAGTTGAAACCTGGTTATCATGTATCATCAGCTGTTGAGTTCATTATCCTTATTTAAAAATACTTGGGTTATCAAAAGCTCAATGTAATCTAGGTAAGGCTTCAATGGCCATCACCAGGATTGTCTTACTGCAATTACTGACGCAAAGGCTGAAACTCCCAATGAGGTTATTCCAAGATATACGAGTCTTCAACCACAAATCGTCCAAAAAAAGTGTAGCATTTTAGAACAGATATAAGAAAGTGCTCAAGCCTAGTGAAAATAAAGTTAATGAGAATTGAGTAAAATTGCTGTGTTCACAGGTCCAACTATCCTTAATTTCATTGCTAAACTCTATTGCCAGTGGTATTGCTAAGGATGCAGTCCCTGATTTCATACAACAAGTTAAAAGCATCCTGACCTGATATGTTGTTACAATGTATGTGCAGGGCAAAGATCAAAAAACCATAGCCAATAGCCCATGACAGCAGATAGCATTGCATTTGTGAACCCAAGTAATCTTTCCAGGAAAGAATAGACCTCAATCAACACAACATTAGCATTTACACTTTACATATCTGCCATGAGGTTTATATAAATATGAACAGTCCAGGCAACTATTCCCAATTCAAAAGGAAAGAATCAAAACCGTGACATGGTTCCTATCTAATATCATGGATGCATGCCTAAAATGCCTTGAATTCTTGAAGCCTTTGGTAAACTAGCACAAGGAATAGATCACCTCATTCTATATCTTTAGTGTGAAGTGGGTCTCGTAGGTTGTGTTATTATTCAAACTGGGATAATGCTAGAGAGATTGTTGATACAATAAAGGTAATAATCTATATCAGTTTGATTGTGCCTTTTATGGGTTTTGTATTTATTAAAAACCATCATTCAAATTTGTTCCTTTCCTAATAAAAGCCAAGCAGCATCTTTAGTTTATCAGTCACGTGTACCAAGCTACAGTGAAAGGCTTTTTTGTTTGTATGCCTCGTATACATCTTGCATCAGTGATTTAGTATGTAGATGCTCATTACGTGAACATTCTATTAAGGTCATTTCTAATGACAAATAGAAATGACCTGATCAATATATAAATTTGAGAGGCATAAATAAGATAGATATTCAGAACCTTTTTCATCAGAATAGAAATGTCAAGGACTAGAGGACATAGGGGAGGGGCAAACTTTAAAGGAGATGTGCAGGCCAAGATGTTTTGATACAGAGTGGTGGGTGTTTGCATCATATTGCCAGGGCTGATGTTGAAGGCAGATATGATGGTGGCATTCAAGAGTCTTAGCTAGGCACATGACATGCAGGGAATGGAAGGATATTGATCATATGCAAGTCATTTAACTTGGCATCATGTTCGGTACAGACATTGAGGGCTGGTGGGCCTGATCCTTTGTTGTATTGGTTTATATAAATATTTGAAATTCAGAAATGTCCCAAAAGAAACAAACAGAATGCAATGTAACTGATCAAAGCCTAGAGTATTAAAATTCTTTAAGCTGTCATCAACTTTCCACATTCCTACTGCTCAATTGGAAAACGTATGCATGTATCAACAAATAATACAAAGCAGAAGCAGTTATTTGACTGGTGCCTGCCTAATCAGGAGCACTCCTGAACTTAAAACAAAATATTTGACGCATTTCCTACTATAGAGTCCACTACTACAGAAGAGCTGGCGAGATTAATTTTCCTGCAATTTGTTGGTTTTGCAAAAAAAATCTCCCCAAACCATTAAAATGGCTCCCTAATTAAAGCAACCATTTTCTGACCAGAATACCACTAAATTAAATTGCATTGTTTTTTAAATTTATTGTTTAAAAACATAACATTACTTTCATTATTAGAACACATGCAACTGTACGAACGCTCTGACTTGCAGAGTCATGTGATTTGGTTCCAGGTCTTCCAGCCACATGGAGTAATCTTGCCATTTCAGATATTCTTTGGTGGAGGAAAAACTGATAGCACCTTTGTCCTCGGGGTATTTCAGCGTTTTACAGCTATTTAATTGCCAGAGTACAGACACATACATAAGGGGACATAAGATTTACTTAAGCAATACTAATTTTGGGATAAATATTCCCTGGAATAATCATGCAGTTATATTATTGCAACATTGCTGAAAACCGGCCAATAAGCCCCGTGTAGGAAGAAAATGCAAATGCTGGTTTGTACTGAAGATAGACACAAAATGCTGAAGTAAGTCAGCGGATCACAAACCTAGTCACTTGCTAAAGTTTCTGCTTCTTCCTGGCTCATGATAGCTGTGGAATTATTCCAAAACATCCACATCTGCACTAGTAAGAGTTACAGATGAGAAATATTACACATCGATAAGGGTCGGGCAGTGGGTGTTATTTACATGGATTTCAATAAGGCATTTAATAAAGTCCCCAATAGTAAACTGGGCCAGAAGATTAAGATGCACACGATTAACAGCTACTTGGTCACATGGATTCAGAACTAGTTTACTGATAGACGGCAGACGTTTGTGGTAGAAAGGCAAGATCAGCTACAGAAATGGCAGCTGAAATGTAATCTGAGCAAGTGTGTGGTGTTGCACTTCGGAAGATTGAACAAACAGGGAAAATTATGGCAAGATCTTTAACAGCATGTCCACGACTCCCCAAAAAAGTGGCAACACAAGTAGATAGAGTAAAGGAGGCATATGGTACAATTGTCTTCATCGGTCAGGGCATTGAGTGCAAGACTCAGGAAGTCAGGATGCAGCTTTATGGGATTTTGGTTGCGGAGGCTTTGGAGAGGGTGCAGAGGCAATTTATCAGAATAATCCTGGATTAGGGGGCATGAGCTGTGGGCAGAGGTTGGACAGATTTAGGGTTGTTTTCTCTGGAACGCCAGTGGTTGAGGGGTGACCTGATACAAGTATATAAAATTATGAGAGGCACAGATTGGGTAGACAGCCAGTACCTTTCTCTCAGAATGGAAATATCAAATATTAGACGGCATACCTTCAAAAATTGAGTGGGGCCGAGTTTAAATGAGATGTGTGGGGCACTTTAAAACATGCACTGGTGGTGGAGGTAGATACAATAATGGCTTTTACGATACTTTTGGATCAGCATGTATATACTGATTATGTATAGGCAGGTGGGTACACAAAAAGGGCGTACGATTTTCCAGCATCTGCAGTTCCTTCTTTAACACATGTATAGGCAGGTAATAGTTGGACTTCGCATCTTGATTGGTATAGATATTGTGGGCCAAATATCTTATTTCTGTGCTATACCATAATTATCCCATCTTAGTCCAGCTATCCACGATAAAGCTATTTAACCTCCCATTTCAGCAGCTAATTCCTTCTATAAATTCCTCAATTCTCAAAAAGTCAATTTATTGTACAATTAATGACAAAATTAAAAATTAATCTTCCAATTTTTAGCATGTCCCTAAGAACATTCAGCTAAGGTGTGTTTGTGACAATCTCCCACTACTTTTACTGTAATTAATTTTCTGGACATCAGCAATACCGCCTCAACCCTGTACTATCTTTACATAACAACAGATCTGCACAATACTCAAAGCAATGATAGAATACAGGTCAGACGAAATCAGTGTCAACTGTGATATATTCACTATTCTATTGATTTTGCTACATATTACAAATTAGATACTTCGGAGAACGTCTTAACCTAATTCTTTAGGTCAATAGAAAGATATTGACCAAAATAGTTTCTCACCACATATGCAGTTTGATCGGTTCGGCGTCTATTTTTAAATATTATAATTTCATTTAAACTTGACCTATAATGCAACATATTTTTTGTCTGTTTGCATTGCACTTTTTTTTTTAAAGAGATGCTGCAGTTCTACCTTATTTAGTCTCTATTTAGAAGTGTCACAAAATTTCCAGCCCCACTTTAATTGATGGCAATCTAACCGCTTTTGGAATTTCTCAATCCAGACCAGGTCACATTGTGCAAATTGGAAACAGAAGCGGTTTAAAATATCCATTCTTAAGTGTTCCCTTTCCCCAACCAAACAATAATTTTGCACAAAAAAAAACACGATTGCGGCCAATACTAAAAGTCTAAATGTTCAGTTGAATGCGTGGAATTGAAACAGTCCAAATATTAGTGAATGTTGGCTATCAAAACAGGACGCTCAATTGTCTATGCAAGGCCGCCCTTGTTCTATTAGACAAGATGACAGTTCAAGCAGTATTGCAATGACGTTAACGATAGCATTCAATCGCAGCTCTGGATTCGCACTTGGATTTTAATTCCAAGTGCGAAGCCAGCGAGCGGCAAGGATACGCGTAGGTCACTTTGGTGGGGGGTGGGGGGGGTTTGTGGTGTCTACCGACAACTGAATGAATCATCTGCGGCTCCACTGTTAGCCACAGGAAGGCGGCGCCCGAGGACACTCGGAAACAACTGGCTCCAAAACCAACTTGAAATGGCTCATTGCAAACAAAACAGACAATAGAGCTGCTAAAACGTGAAAATTTATTGGCTCCCGTACTGTTAACACAGTTACTTATTAGTAATCTTTAAATCTGTTTTACATTTCACTTTCGAATGTAACATTTGCTACTTTTTAATTAAATCAAAATACATCTACAATATATCACTGTTCCAGTTACCTTAATTTTTTTTTCTGAAAACGAAATGCACATAGCGGATTTAAAAACAAAAAAATTGATTATGGCGTTCTCTCATTTCCATAAACTCTATATTTATATAACTGAGGTAGATTTCTGGTCTCGGATTTTCCACCAGAAATATTAGATTGTAAACAAATTTAGACAAAAAGAGTATACATTCAGTCACTATAAAACGTTTATCCCGTACTCAAAATAGTCTTAATACAAGTCCACATATTAGTCTACGAAGCTTTGCTCAGGGCACGAACTTAATTCGACTCACGCTGCCTTGGTGGGCTCCTTATTAACGGACCCTCTTGCCAATGCAGTTTCTGGTCTTCAGTTTGGGGATGGTGGGCTGGAGCTTGGAGAGTGGGCAATACTTGATGGTGTGCGCGTTGTCGCCGTTGGCACCGCACAGGGGGCATGTGTACCTTCTCAGGATGGGGCACAGTACTCTCCCGTCGGGACTTTTGAGGATGTGGGTGGTGTAGAGGGTGACAGACTCGTTGTTGTTCCTGCAGAACACGCATATCTGCAGCTCCGGCTTGGCCCTGGCGCCTCGCTGGTGGTGACCAGCTGCCTGGTGGTGGTGGTGGTGGTGGTGGTGGTGATGCTGGTTGTTGTGGTGATGAGAGTGAGGGAGCTGTAGGTGGCTTTTGTCGTCCATCATGATCACGTCCACTCGGTTCCAGCCCACCTGCTCCCGGTCCAGGCGGTGCTGGTGCCTTGGCTGATGGTGCCGTTGTTGTTGTAGCAGCAGTTGCTGCTGCTCCTCCTCGCCTCCCCCCGTGTAAGCCAACAGAGGGCTGGATCCAGGAGAGAAAGGGTTGAACTCGGCGAACCTCTCCTCCAGGTCGGAGCCCAGCAGGTCGCCGTGGTGGGAGCACAGAGGCAGGTGACTCAGTTCCAGGGACCGGGCGAGGTAGGGTGCCCGGGACTGAAGGCTCAGCTCGCTGCCCGGGTGCATCCCGCTCTGGCCCGCCTGGTTGACAGCTTTGCTCACCAATGTGGTCAGACCCAAGTAATCATTCCACGAGTTGAAAGTATTCTCGCAACTACTCGCGTACCTCTGGTGCAAATAATCCACCGGGTGGGCATGCTTCTCCAACTGCTTGTCCAGTGACCCCAAACTTTCCATTTCTCATTTACAAAGGATCCAGTGCTTTGCTTTCCCCCCCACCCCCTCCCTCTCTCTCCCCACCCCTCCACCCCCTTCCCCTTCCTGAATTCTTCGACGGTGCCCCTTATGAACGGTGCAATTCTTCCCAGTCTTCTTACTCATAAATGCAACGCAGGCACCGCAATTCAAAACAAGCACACACACACACACACCTCCTCCTTCTCCTCTAACCCAAAACTTTTGCAGCCAGGACGCCCTGCAAGCCGAGCCTCCGGCGCTCTGCAAACGCCTCTTTTCTTTTTTTTTTTGTTGTTGTTAAATCCTGCAAATTGCACACAAAGTCTCCAGCGCCATTTCTCTTCTGATCCCCAAACAGACGATTATCTCTTCAGAAATAGCAACTCAGCTGCTCGGGAACCGCCCACCGCCGCCGCTGATTAGACGCTCTGTGGTCCAACCCGGCCAATGGCTCGGGGAGCGGGAGGTCTTAGGTTGGCTGGATGGGGCGTCAGTCACCCGGCGTCCACTGGCCATTCTTGA
This sequence comes from Okamejei kenojei, assembly GCA_035221665.1. Classification (NCBI taxonomy): domain Eukaryota; kingdom Metazoa; phylum Chordata; class Chondrichthyes; order Rajiformes; family Rajidae; genus Okamejei; species Okamejei kenojei. Next base: position 33,823,982 of record CM069145.1, on the reverse strand, counting down.
ATGGCGAACCAGAGGGTCAACAACACAGGCAGAGGAAGACTGGCCGCGGCCAGACAGACACAAAAATACTGGAGTAACTCAGCAGGTCTGGCAACAATTCTGGAGAAAAGGATCAGGCTGAGATTCAGGGGAGAAGGAGGTATGCAAAAGGACAAATCAAAGCCAGCAACGGTGTTCAAGGAAAAATGGAGCACACAATGGTCCATTGTTGGCTGTGGAGAAAGTGGTAACGAGTGGATACAAACACTGAAACAACTATCAGGGGAGTGAAGACTTTTTTTATTTGTGAGATTGCCAGAAGTTTCAGGCTGCAAAGAACAGATGAGATTAGTTTATTGTCATCTACATCAGAGTGCAGCTAGATTCGTTCACAAGAGTCTCATGGATTAACTTGCTGTAATGATAAATACAACATGAAATATGACAAGGTAGACACACAACATTGCAGTAACTCTGCGGCTCAGGCAGATCCCTGGGGAACATGGATAGGTGACGTCAGAACCCTTCAGACGAATATGGCTGGATTTGAAAAGACAAATATACTATAATGAGTGCAAAATAGTGGAATAAAACCATGAACATATGGTAGAATTATGCCATTCGGCCCATCGGGTCTACTCTGCCATTTGATCGTGGCTGAACTATTTTTGCTTCTCAACCCCACTCCTCCGCTTTCCACCCATAACCTTTGATGCCCTTACTAATCAAGAAATTATCAATCTCTGCTTTAAAAATACCCAATGCCTTGGCCTCCATAGCTGTCTGTGGTAATTAATTCCACAGATTCACCACCTTCCATCTAAGAAATTCCTATTCATGCATGGTGGAAAAGAATACTTAAGTACAGAATATAATAGGCGAATGAGGTGGAGTTAAGAGTATGTAGCATCACCTATGGAAATGATGTGTGATAGAGGTAATTGGTTCAGCCATTTGATGGTAGTGGGAAAGAAACTGTTGATAAGACTAGACGTGTGGGCTTCCAAGCTCCTGTAACTTCACCCAGAAGAGAGAAGAATTAAAAGAGAATGGCCAGGGTGGCAAGCATCCAAATACTTCCTGCCTTCCTGGTGCATTGCGCCATGAAGATGGACTGGGATGGAAGTGACAAACTGTATTGGACTGAGTTGTGTTCACTATGCTCTGCATGCTCACCATGCAGGCTTAGGTGGTCAAAAGCAGAGATGCAACTCATCAAAACACTTTCTATAGCACATCCATAGAAGTTTACAAGAATCCTCGTGGATGTATTAAATCTTTGCAGATGCCTAAGAAACTAAAAATGTTGATTGTTTTTTTGATCACCACATTAGCATGGACCAGGTAAGGCTGCAGGTTATATAGATGCCTGGGAAATTGAAGCTATTGACAACCTTTACAGCAGCTCAGTTGATGAAGTGAGTTTCATGTTCACCTCTCACTTCCTTAAGACAACTAACTACCAAGACTTTTGCAATGCTGATATTAAGGTTAGATTGTTCTCCTGACACCGTGACATTATGTTTTCAATCTCTTTCCCGTACATTATCTCATCTTTGTTGCATGTCCGGCCAATAACAGTCATATCATTGTCAAACTTAAGGATCAAGCTAGCACTGTACATCGTCACAGTCATTGAGTGTCTAGAGAGTACAGCAAGCAACTGAGGGTACCATTTTATTTTAAATTGATTTTTATAACATTCCAAATATAGTAATTTGTAGAAAGGAAATTTTAGATGCTGGTTTACACCAAAGCTAGACACAAAATGCTGGAGTAACTAGTGGGATCTCCTGAGAAAAGGAATAGGTGACATTTTGGGTTTTGGGTCAAAATTTTATTTATATATATATATATATATATATATATATATATATATATATATATATATATATATATATATATATAAAAAAGACAAGGGGAATCCGTTGGGTCACGTCCCTTCAATGCGTAGTTGCAGGGGGGGGCGGTGTCACACACACACTGACCACCCCCCCCCCCCCACACACACACACACACTAACCCGCCACCCCTCACACACACTAACTACCCCCATTGATATTATATGAATATTGCTCCTTTTACCCCATCCCCACCCTATCTCGAGGGGCAGAGAGAGTGGAGCAGAGAAAGAGAGAGAAAGAGAGAGAGAGAGAGAGAGAGGAGCAGAGGGGGGTATGGAGAGGGGGGGGAGGAGAGAGGGGGAGGAGAAGAGGGGGGGGAGGGGGGATGTGGGGGAGAGAGGGAGAAGGGCGGAGGTGGCGAGGGGGGAGAGGGTAAGGGGAGAGAAGGGGGAGGGAGGTGGAGAGAGGGGGGGCGGAGGGGGAGGGGAGGAGGTTGAGAGAGGCGGAGAGGGGTAGGGGGAGGGAGAGAGTGGGCAGAGAGGGGTAGGGGGGAGGTAGGGGGGAGGGGGGGGAGGGGAGAGTGGGCAGAGAGGGGTAGGGGGGAGGAGGGGTGGAAGAGGGGACAGAGGGGGGAGGGGGAGAGATGAGGAGGGGGAGAGTTGGAGGGGGCGGGGGGGGGGGAGGGGGAGTGGGTGGAGAGAGAGGGGGAAGGGGGAGAAGAGGTGGGAGGGGGAGAGGAGGGGGGGGGAGTAGGGGAGAAGAGGGGGATCTCTGAAGTCCTCGGAAGCTCAACCAAATTACTGCGTGTTCAGCGGCTTCAATCCAGAGCCCTGGGAGGGTGGGTGGTGGCGGGGTGCTGCGGGACAGCCGACAGAGTGCGAGTTACATGGCGGGGGGTGGGGGGGGGGTTACGTAACTCGCCGGTCGTGGAAAAAAGTGACCAGCAGGCTGTGCATTGTAAACTCCATGGTGTGACGTCATCAGCTCATTAACTTCAAAAAAATATCTCAGTAAAAGGCACAAGTAAACAAACAAGCAGACAAATAAATATGTAAACATCGAAGATCAGAGTTTTATAATATAACTAGACCAAGGGGGACCCGTTGGGTCCCGTCCCCTCAACGAGCAGTTGGGGGGGGGCAGCCTGCGGCGTCACACACACACTAACCCCCCCCCCCCCACACACACACACACACACACACACACACACACTAACCACCCTACACACACACACACTAGGGAGAGAGAGGGGGGAGAGGGTATAGGGAAGGGAGGAGGAGAGAGTGGGAGTGGAGGGGGGAGGGAAGAGGGGGGAGGGGGAGTGGAGAGAGGAGGTGGGAGAGAGAGGGAGAGGGTGGACTTGAGCTCAGTGAGCGGGTTGCGCGGTCGGGCCAGACTGCGAATGGGCGGTGGGCCTCGGCCGCTCTCTGGACCTCTCCCGACCTCGCGGGACCTCTGAAGCCTTCGGAAGCCCAACCAAATTACTGCATGTTCAGTAGATCTCAGACTGGTGAAGGATTTGAAGAAATAACTCAGGAAAAAATGAATCAAGTGTTCAGATGAGACGATTTTCGAGATCAAGAGGTAAATCTCTACCGGAATATGTACAAATGTCACAGTCAGTGTGTCGGGTTTTCGAGGAGATGTGAATCACAGAAAAAGACACAAGTAAACAAATAAATATGTTAACATCCAAGATCAGAGTTTTAGAATATAACTAGACCAAGTGCAGACCCGTTGGGTCCGTTCCCCCAACGTGTGGTTGTGGGGAGGGGGGGGGTGCGGCATGCGGCGTCACATACACTAACTACCCCCCCCCCCCGCACACACGCTAACTACCCCCTTGATATGTTAATATTTTTAATTTGCTCCTTTTACCCCATAACCGCCCTATCCACCGATAGAGGGGGGGGGGGAGAGAGAGAGAGAGGGGAGAGAGAGAGATGGGGGGAGAGAGAGAGAGGGGGAGAGACAGAGAGAGCGAAATGCAACCATGCGTATTGCGTTTAGAATGTTCTGGAAATGAAGCTTCCACGTCTCATGCACGAAAGCTGTTGGCAGCTCTATGGAATTCAGGGGAGGACACACACACACAGCGGGTCCGATCTAAGCTGTCAATGAAGACAGCAATTATTTTTTTTTTAAACGGTCTGAAATTAAAAGTTAATGTTAAGAATTAGTGATGTTAAGTGAGAAATAATTCATTTCAATTCAATGAAAAACATTGGAATCAACAACCTGGCAGGTTGGGATAGCAGGCCGGGTGGGGCCATGAGGCAGTTGGACCAGGTGGAAAGGCATTGTGAGGTCAGCAGCTGGGCAACCTTAATATTTTTTTTAAATGTCAGTTTGGTGATAAATTGTAGTAACTATCTCTGGAAATAATCGACCAAATTTATACAGGATTGGATTTTTGAAATCATAATTTCATTGTTATTGTAATGTCTGCAGCTGGGCAGCGGTCAGATTTAAAAAAAGGTCAGATTTGTCAACAACTTTAATAAAAAAGTCAGGAAAATAATTATACCAACGGCACAGAGGAGTGGATTTCTAAACTCGCAAGGAAAATCTCTACTGAAATATGTAAAAAATTTCCCGTATTGGCGTCTGGTTTTCGAACACATGCAAAATGACACACACACACACACACAACGCACACACACAGTTTTAAAAGACCAGACCAAGTAGACCGCTAGCATTTGCGGGGGGGGGGGGGGGGGTGCTGCGGGGTGGCAGATCACACGAGCATGTCCAGGGAGGGGTGAGGGGGTGGATAGGGGGGGGGTGGAGGGGAGGGGTAGATAGGGGGAGGGGAGCGGGGATGGGAGGATAGAGAGATAGGGGGAGGGGGGAGAGAGAGGGGGAGGGAGAGATGGATAGATAGAGAGAGAGAGTAGATAGAGAGAGTGGGGAGAAGATAGATAGATAGATAGATATTTCTGTGCAATTTGTATAGGGGGGGGGGGGGGATTGGAGCGGGTGGGCGGGCGTGGGATAGAGGGGGAGGCATGGTGCGAGTGTACTTGGAGCGGGGGGGGATGGAGGATAGAAGAGAGAGAGAGAGAAGTGGCTTGGAGATAGTCAGCAGCTAGAAATTTTAGAGTAGATCAATTTTTACTCAAAATCTGGGGAATAATTGACCAAGGAAGGATTTGTGAATGTATAAAATCGCTAGCGAAAATGGTAAACATCGCGCTGTTTTTGCGTCTGGTTTTCGCAGAGTAGAATCAGCATAAATCAAATGCAAAAAATGGCAAAATGATGTACACACACACACACAGAGTTTTTAAGATAGATAGATAGATAGATAGATAGATAGATAGATAGATAGATAGGATAGATAGATAGATAGATAGTCGTGCAGTACAGGCAGCATCTCTGCAGGGAAGGAATGGGTGATTTTTCGGGTCGAGACCGTTCTTCCGGAGATAGACACAAAATGCTGTAGTAACTCAGCCCGTCAGGCAGCATCTCTGGAAAAAACAGATGGGTGACATTTCGGATCAGGACCCTTCTTCAGATTGAAAGTTCAATTGAGAGACCTGGAAGTTGGTTCAAAATGCATTAGTTAAAAGCAAATCAGATAAATATTCAAAAGGTTTTGTTCTGTTGGGCAATGAGAAAAATAAGAACAAACAAAAAGCTTTAATGAGGCATGGACAGGAGGGACCAACATTTTTTTCCCCTGATGTACAATTCTGTATATTAGCTTTTCCAGGAAATTTATATTTTATTGATTATAGTGGAGACTATATTAAGAATGAGAGGTTCTTTAATATTTCATCATACTTCTTAGTTATAAATAGATTGTTTCTGTTCTGTAATCGTGATAAGATTGAATAAATGCCACCAGATAAATCACTAACATGACAACGCTGCTCCTAAAATGAATGTCCTTTCTTTCAGCAGATTAACATTTCCTACATTACTTTTTGTAATATTCTATTTTCAGATAACATTGAATTTTCTTTTCAGTAAAACGTCTTTGAATTTGGCTTTGTAGGAAATGAAACCTAATTTCTAATATTTGGATTTAATTGTGTATATAAACACAAGAAATAACCCAAAATGACACTGACTGTTTCACAGAAATCATGAGCATTATCTGTTTTCGGACGCTAATGTTTTTGTTTTAGGGCGGCACAGTGGCGCAACTGGGAGAGCCACACGCTGCCTCACATTACCAGAGTCCAAAATATCTCAGTGTCCATACTGCACCCTGAAATACATTTTTCTTGATCCCCCCAGTTGTTGAATTAGTCAAAATATATAAATAACTACCAGAAAGCATGTTCCTTTATCATTGTTTAAAATCAGACATACCCAAGTGCTTAACCTTCAAAGTGTGACTCCAACTGTGAAGCCTAGAAAATATATTGGATTTACAAAGAATTCCACGCACCATCTTCCAATGGACCCAGCATTATAGTCTCTGTCTTTGACCTTCCAAAAAACCTGGTTTAGGGATACAGCATTGAAGCAAGCTCTTCAGCCCACTGAATCCACATCGACTCCAAATCGACTGGGAAAAGCGGAAGTACAACGGGATCTGGAGGTCCTTGTTCATCAGTCTATGAAAGTAAGCATGCAGGTACAGCAGGCAGTGAAGAAAGCGAATGGCATGTTGGCCTTTATAACAAGAGGAGTCGAGTATAGGAGCAAAGAGGCCCTTCTGCAGTTGTACAGAGCCCTAGTGAGACCACACCTGTAGTATTGTGTGCAGTTTTGGTCCCCTAATTTGAGGAAGGACATTCTTGCTATTGAAGGAGTGCAGCGTATGTTTACAAAGTTAATTCCCGGGATGGCGGGACTGTCATATGCTGAGAGAATGGAGCGCCTGGGGTTGTACACTCTGGAATTTAGAAGGATGAGAGGGGATCTTATTGAAACATATAAGATTGTTAAGGGTTTGGACACACTAGAGGCAGGAAACATGTTCCCGATGTTGGGGGAGTCCAGAACCAGGGGCCACAGTTTAAGAATAAGGAGTAAGCCATTTAGAACGGAGACGAGGAAACACTTTTTCTCACAGAGAGTTGTGAGTGTGGAATTCTCTGCCTCATAGGGCTGTGGAGGCCGGTTCTCTGGATAACTTTCAAGAGAGAGCTAGATAGGGCTCTTAAAGATAGCGGAGTCAGGAGACATGGGGAGAAGTCAGGAATGGGGTACTGATTGGGGATGATCAGCCATGATCACATTGAATGGCGGCGCTGGCTCGAAGGGCCAAATGGCCTACTCCTGCACCTATTGTCTATTGTCTATCAATCACCGTTCACACTAGTTCTGTGATATCCCTTGTTCGCATCCACTCCCTACACACGAGGGGCAATTTACAAAGGCTAACAAATCTACAAACCCACACATCTTTGGGATGTGGGATGAAACCTTAGCCCCCAGAGGAAACCCACGTGGTCACGGGATCGAGCCTGGGTATCTGGTGCTGTGATCTGCCTCTACTGCCCCTTCTGGCAACTTGATCCATATAACTATGACCCACTGTGTGAAAACTCTCTGACACAATTGCCTGGTTCCATCATCTAATGTAAAATTAGCTGCTGTTCAAGATTCACATCAGCCATTTGAAAGAAGTAATGCAAGCATAAGCTAATGGGGCGAATGGTCTGTTTCCGTGCTGTACAAACGATACAATTTTACACAATTCAATACCCATTGTTATTCTCTTTATACCTTTACGAATAGCCTTGAAATATAGTAACAAAAATATATAGTTTCATTATTGTATTTATCTTGTTGTAGATGTAATTATCCAGATAATGTGGATATACTTCTCCAGATTAGCAGATAATTCAGATCTACAATTCAGATAGTACAATATATTGCCACATTACCTCTATAGAATAAATGATAATTCAAATGAAAATTAAAATTCATGATAAAAATGAAGTTAATTTCGAAACATAGTACATTTTACTTCAATGTGATTGCTTAAAATGATTATAGCTTTGGTAGCTTGATAATTATATATTAACACTAACCTTCTCTTCTATTTAATGAGCTAGAATACCAGTAATATAAAATCTATAACCTAAGAGGATTAATCAATTCCAATATTACTGTGCCAGGACTGTGGGTTCAAATGTTATCTCATCTCTGGGACGTTGGTTCAAATCAAGCTCTTGATTGATGGCATTGAAAATATTCTCTTTTCTCCTGGTTATAATGAATGATTTTGAGCGAATTTCAACCCTCTTCCTGTAGTGATCATAATTCTACAATGCGAAAACGTATCCGAGCTTGTTATTAAATTGGCCAACATACTAAAGCTGTAAGATTAGTGATTAGTGTGGTAAATGGAACTGGATTCAACTATTCAGACCTGCTTGGGGGCTTGTTTTTTATAAGTTCATAAGGTCATAAGATCATAGGGGATAGGAGTAGAATTAGGCCATTCTCCTGCCTTCTCCCCATACCCTCTGACACCTATACTAATCAAATAAGTTCATTAGCTCGGCCCATCCAATCTGTTCTTGCATTCAATCATAGTTGATCTATCTTTTCCTCTCAAATCAATTCTTCTGCTTTCTCCCTATAACCCCTGGCACCTTATTAATCACAAATCTGTCAATATCCGCGGACTAAAGAAATTCCTCCTGATCTCCTTTCTAAAGGTACTTCCTTTTATTCTGAGGCTAGTGGGAACAGTGGCTGCTGGTGGAAACCTTTTGATTTTTTTTATTTGTTGATGTGCTGTGGGCAATGATGGTCAGGTGAGCATGAAATGGTGCAGCTGGTAGAGCTGCTGCCTCACAGCGCCACGAACCCAGGTTCAATCCTGACCTCAGGTGCTGTATGTGTAGAGTTTGCACATTCTCGCAGTGACCACGTGGGTTTCTTCCGGGTGCTCCGGTATCCTCCCACATCCCTAAGAAGTGCGGGTTTGTAGGTTAATTGGCCTGTGTAAAATGGCCTCTTATGAGTCCCGATTGGATGAAAAAGTGGAATATAATGGAACCAGTGCGAACAGGTGATCAATGGTTGGTGTAGACTTGGTGAGCTGATGGGCCTGTTTCCATGCTGTATCTCTAAAACTAAAATGAAAAACTAAAAATAAATTTCTTGCGGAGTTAACATGACTGCTACAGATCGGATGGTGATCATACAGTCCCAGCATTGATAACTAGAGAAGCTGAGCGTATTTGGCCAGCAAAAAAATGAAAGAACTGTGATATAACACCAGCAGCAAAGGAGAGCATTTGAATGAGGCAGCAACTCTACCGCTGTGCCATTGTGCCCCTGTGATGTTGCAAACTCAAAAATATCAAACCTATGTGGTGGGAATGGAATTTTTTATTACAGTGTTGGTTTTAGTTTCATACAACACTGACTGAAGATTTGAGAGCTTTGATTTTTCTTAGATCTTTCTCCCAAGGAGTCCACTTTATATTTCAATTTTTCTATCACCAAACATTCTGAGATTTACTTCATGAGACTCATTCCATTGTGCACTCACGTTTTCATTATTGAATGTATGGCGCTGCACAATGTTTCCAGTTCCTTCAGTATGTCTTTCAAGTAGTGATCAATGGACTTTGTTATACATCAGGTCAGTAAATCAGACACTTTTAAATCAGATTCAGCTTCACACCACTAAACATCTTCATAATCATAATCATAACCATTAGCCAACCTTTTGCAACATACGAGGAATTTGATTTGCTGTACAGTCATCTTACCAATAAAAAGCAACAAAACACACAAAACACATTTTACCATAAACATTCATCACAGTGACTCCTCCACATTCCTCACTGTGATGGAAGGTGAAAAAAACCTTCTTGTAGTTTAAAATTCCACAATGGTAGCTCTCATTAGAAGAGGTCAGAACTGTTCTACAGCATTGTTGTGGAGGTCTGTGCATTGAGTATTGTACATGGAAGAGAAGATAGGGTAGTGAAGCAGAGAAACAGCCCCCATTTGCTTCAAAGGGTTGAATTGAATTGTTCAGAGATGTGCATGACTGCATACCTTGTCACAACTAAATCACATATTCTGTTGGTGCCAGGAATAGTTCCAGACTATCAGTTAGCTTGTTTGATTGAACATACAGAATGCCAACTGTAGTTTTGCATTAGCATTCCAAAATCTTGATCATACAAACTTGGAAGAGTTTTTTCTTATTCTTTAATGTGTTACATATTCTTACATATAATGTTCCTGATAAGAAAAATATTGTATGAAGCCTCGAGGCAGGTGGAAGGGTCGGAGGACTGATGATATGTCCTTTTTTTGTTGTGCACTTCATGTTTTCATGGAATATGTTTCTTGGTGATGCCCTTCATTTGAGACATAAAGAAAAGTCAGTGAGACCCCTTGAACATTGCTCTAATATGATAAAACCTACGACCACAAGACATGGGAGCAAAATTAGGCCATTCAGCCCATTGAGTCTACACTGCCTTTCATGGCTGATCTATTTTTCGCTCTCAACCCCATTCTCTTGCCATTTCCTCACAACCTTTGACACCCATACTAATCAAGAATCTATCTATCTCTGCTTTAAAAATGCCGAATGACTTAGCCTCCATCACCGTCTGAGGCAATGAATTCCTCTGGCTAAAGAAATCCCTCCTCATCTCCATTATAAAGGTGCGTCCCTTTATTCTGAGGCTGTGCCCTCTAGTTATAGACTCTCCCACTACTGAAAACATCCTCTCCACATCCACTCTATCTAGACCTTTCATTATTTGATAGGTTTCAATGATATCTCCGCCTCATCCTTCTAAAGTAGCGAATACAGGCCCAGCCCCTTTAAACAGTCCTCATATGTTAACCCAATCATCCCAGGGATCATTCTCGTAAATCTCCTCTGGACCTTCTAAACTGCTAGCACATCCTTCCTCAGATATGGGGCATAAAGTTTCTCACATACTCCAATGCGTATCTTCTCCTTTGCAAGATGCTTCTATTTAAACGGGAAAGAGAGTGAGCTTGCAGAATATGACTCCCCACAAAAAGAAATGTTCTGGTTTAGCCACCTAGCAGAATAAAAGCACTTTTGTTCCACATTTAAGCCAAATTTAATGAAAACTTTAGTTAAAAAAAACACTTAAAAACATTTGGATGGGATATGTTTAGGATATGGGCCAAACACAGGCAGGTGGGACTGGTGTAGATGAGGCATGTTGGTTAGCGTGAGCAGGTTGGTCTGAAGGGCATGTTTCCATACTGTATGACTCAATGACTTCAGATGAAAATTAATCACAAGTGCCTTTGGGAATCACAAAACGTTACTGAGGTGTTTTACTCCAAAGGATTTATATACAGCTCTTTGCATTTTATATTCGAAGCACATACTTACTATATTTATCTTTTTTCTTTACGAGTAGATTTGCAGTAAACAATAACAGCTAATAAGTAAGGATATATAAAAAACACAGTCACCAGTAAATAAATCAAAAACATATTGTGTCAGCCCAATTTATATATTATGTGATTAACCATTGTTTGAAGAATTTATTAAAAGGAAATTGTTGGCAGTTAGCAGCACTGTATGATACATGCAGCTTCTCAGAGTTCCAGTTTACTTGTTTGGAACAAAACTTACATGTGATCTTATCTTGAGTTTGAAAAATGGTAACTCTTGGCACAAGCTCAAATTCAATTATTATGTTTTAGTTTTAGAGATACAGCACAGAAACAGCCCTTTTGGCTCACCGAGTCCACACCGACCAGCACTATCCTACACACTAGGGACAATTTACAATTTTTATCAGAGCCAATTAACCTGCAAACCTGTACATCTTTGGAATGTGGGAGGAAACCAGAGCAGCCAGGGAAAACCCACACGGTCACAGGGAGAACGTACAAACTCCATACAGACAGCACCCGTAGTCACGATCGAACACTGGTCTCTGGTCCTGTAAGGCAGCAACCCTACCGCTGCGCCACCGTGTGTGCCGCCCGTTTGCGGAGTGTGGTCCACTGCTGAGACTCAGATACCCACTCATTCTGAATTCACTTGGTTGGGATTGGAATACTAGACGCCAGGCTCTTGAAACTGATGGAAACAAGGAACTGCAGCTGGTGGTTTACAAAAGAAAAGAGACACAAATTGCTGGAGTAACTCAACGGGTTAGGCAGTATCTCTGGAGAACATGGATAGGTGACGTTGTAGGTTAGGACCCTTCTTCAAAGCCCCGACCCAACACTTCAACTATACTCTTCCTCCAAAGATTGTCTGAAGAAGGGTCCCGACCCGAGACATCACCTATCCTTTTCCTCCAGAGATGCTTCCCAACCCGCTGAGTTACTCCTGCACATGTGTCTATCTTTGGTATAAACCAGCATATGCAGCACTTTGTTTCTGCAGTGAGTCTGAGTAACTCTGGCAGCCCCAGACCACAATGCAGGACTCAGAGAAAAATAATAAAAACAGAAATGGTGGAAACACAATGCAGGTCAGGCAGTATAGGTGGAAATAGAAATATAGAAAATAGGTGCAGTAGTAGGCCATTCGGCCCTTCGAGCTAGCACTGCCATTCAATATGATCATGGCTGATCATCTAAAATCAGTGCTCCGTTCCAGCTTTTTCCACATATCCCTTGATTCCCTTAGCCCTAAGATCTAAATCCAACTCTGTCTTGGACACATCCAGTGATTTGGTCTCCACTGCCTTCTGTGGCAGAGAAATTCACAGATTCACAACTCACTGGGCGAAAAGGTTTCTCCTCATCTCAGTCCTAAATGGCCTACCCCTTATTCTTCAACTCTGACCCCTGGTTCTAGACTCCCCCAACATCGGGAACATTTTTCCTGCATCTACCCTGTCCAATCCTCTTAGAATTTTATATGTTTTTATAAGATCCCCTCTCATCCTTCTAAATTCCAGTGAATACAAGCCCAGTCGACCCATTCTTTCATCATACATCAATTCCGCCATCCTGGGAATTAACCTGGTGAACCGATGCTGCACTCCCTCAATAGCAATAATGTTTTTCCTCAAATTAGGAGACCAAAATTGCACACAATACTTCTGGTGTGGTCTCAACTGCAGTTGGACCTCCTTGCTCCTAAACTCAAATCCTCTCGCAATGAAGGCCAACATGCCATTGGCTTTCTTCACTGCCTGCCGTACCTGCATGCTTACTTTCAGTGACTGATGTACAAACACACCTCCTCTTCTCCTAATCTGACACCATTCAGATAATAATCTGCCTTCCTGTTCTCACCAACAAAGTGGATAACCTCACATTTATCCACATTATACTGCATCTGCCATGCATCTGTCCACTCACCCAACCTATCCAAGTCACCCTGCAGCCTCATAGCATCCTCCTCGCAGCTCCACCCAGCTTTGTGTCATCAGGAAACTTACAGATGTTACATTTAATTCCCTCGTCTAAATCGTTAATATATATTGTAAACAGCTGGGGTCCCAGCACAAAGCCTTGTGGCACCCCACCAGTCACTGCCTGCCATTCTGAAAAGAGAAACAGAGTAAATGTTTCAGGTCAAAAACCTTTCATAGACGTGGTGATCCCTTGCAGAACACTTCCATTCAGTTTACAAGGTGATAATAACCTGCTAACTATTAATTCCCCTCCCAATTCCATTCTGATCTCAAACTTCATTAACACAGAGAGGAGAATGTCCACTGTTTTTCCTTTAAAAATAATTCTTAAAGAGAAAGGCATATCGTTTATGTTAGATTCTAAATTTAGCATAAGCAGAAACAATCTTTTCTATTGTCCGAAGAAAGATCCCAACATGAAACGTCACCTGTCCCCCATAGCTTCACAGATGCTGCCTTACCCGCTGAATTTCTCTGGCACTTTGTTTTTGCTCAGGATTCCAGCACCTGCAGTCATTTTTTTTTGGAAATATCTAGCAGGTCAGGCAGCATCCAGGGAGAGAGAAACAGTGCCAATATTTCATGGTGAAGATCCATCTGGCAATATCTCCAGCATTTTTTGTTCTTGTTTCAGATTTCCAGCATCTGAAGTTTATTAATTTTCCTAAACCATATCTGTGAAAGCAGGTATTTAGAACTCATGGTTTTTTCCTGTTGAGTGGTGGGTGGGCCCTTTCAGAGGACAAAGAAGTGTCAGCCACATTGCGGTGTATCTGGAGTTTCAGCGTCACAACCGGATGTAGGACAGATTCCCTTCCCTGAAGGACATCAGTGAACCAGATGGAGTTTTACAATCCAATAGTTTCATAATTGCCGTCATTGAGACAAGCTTTAAATTCTAGATTTTTTTTAGAGTAAAATTCAAATTATCTGCATACCTTGGCTGTTGTGATAGGATTTGTACTTGTGTCTCCTGACCAACTGTTCAGGCTTCTGAACAATAGCCCAGTAACTTAACAACTTTGCAACCTCACAGTGTATCCAGATTTCTTCTTAAACTTTTATTGACTCGAGGCTATGTTTATATAATAACAGTTCGATGTGAACTTAAGGGGCCACGTAAGTTCATTTTAATAGTGGAAAATGCATCGTAAATAATGTTGCTGTTCCCCAGCAATGACATACTGTATGTTCTGACTAATGGTGAGCAGTGCAATGTTCTGGTGAACTATAATCTTAACCACAAATTTCACCACAAATTCTTTACCACAAATCTTAAATATGCCTATTTTCTATTGCAATAAAGAGAAAAGGATTGAAGGGAAATCAAACATTTTAGTCATAAAATCTCAAGATAATTTAAAGGAAGTATTTGGGAAAGAAAAACTTGTGCGACTGAGGATTTACCACAGTAGGTTCAGTCTCTATTTGGCAGTGATCGCTCTGTACACCAATATTATTCTACACACTAGGGACAATTTATTTTATAATTTACCAAAACTAATTAATCTACAAATCTAATAAAGTGTGGTTTAAAGGTTTAAAGTGTGGAAGGAAACCGGAGCACCTGGGGAAAACCCACGCAGGTCACTGGGAGAACGTACAAAATCCGTGCAGAAAGCACCCGTAGTCAGGATCGTACCCAGGTCTGGCTATGTAAGGCAGCAACTCTCCCACTGCGCCAATGTGCCACCCAGCTTCACTTTAGCATCAGTATGACACATTAAACTTTAAGCAACATAGTCTGGAGAAGGATTATGACCTGAAAGGTCGCCTGACCATGATCTCCAGCAATGTTGCCTGACCAGACCTGAGTAACTCCAGTATTGTGTGTTTCGTTGAAGATTCCAACATCTGCAGTTCTTTCTGTCTCCAACTAACATACTCCTTTATATGAAACCAATATATTCTCTGATCTGCTATGGACAGAGCATTTTTTACGTAGAATAACAGTTCTGATTTAGTTTGGAATCACAATTTCTTGAGATTGATTGAACTTTACAAAGTTAGTTTATATTTTTCATTCTGCAACTTTTAAAAGGCGTTCCACATCAAACATTGAGTTTAAAGCTTAAAGATGCATATTGGACTACAGTCTTTACTAGATTGTACCAAGGCAACAGCAATGTGGCCCCAACCCACAGGGCGAAGGAGGGGAGTAGTAATTTTCCCACTTGTAATTCTGCACAGTGAGACTTTGCTGAAAATGGTGGATGTCAGCTGAGGTTGGGAATAAGCCTGACTGTGTCAGCTGTTTTGGTGGACTAACCTGTTAGTGATCATTGTCTAGGCTGACCTGTGGAGAATAATCACACAGGTGATGGAAAATAGTACTGCTGTTGCCTGTGAAATGTCAGCTCAGCAGGAGTCACCATCTTCACCAGAAGAAAGAAATATGTGTGCGTGGGTGTTGGGAGGGATGATGAGCCTTTGGGATAGAAACATAGAAACATAGACAATAGGTGCAGGAGTAGTCCATTCGCCCTTCGAGCCAACACCGCCATTCAGTATGATCATGGCTGATCATCCAAAATCAGTACCCCGTTCCTGCTTTCCCCCCATATCCTTTGATTCCATTAGCCCAAAGAGCTATATATAGCTCTTTCTTGAAAACATCCAGTGAATTGGCCTCCACTGCCTTGGTAGAGAATTCCACAGATTCACAACTCTATGGGTGTAAAGGTTTGTCCTCATCTCTGTCCTAAATGGCCTACCCCTTATTCTTATACTGTGACTGCTGGTTCTGGACCCCCCCCCCCCCCCCAACATCAGGAAAATTTTTCCTGCATCTAGCCTGTCCAATCCCTTAAGAATGTTATACGTTTCTATAAGATCTCCTCTCGTCCTTCTAAATTCCAGTGAATATAAGCCCAGTTGATCCATTCTTTCGTCATATGTCAGTCCCGCCATCCCAGGAATTAACCTGGTGAACCTACGCTGCACTCCCTCAATAGGGATGGAGAGAAACAGTATGGATGTAGTCAGCTTTAGCTTCTGCTTTGCTCCAAACTGCCGTCTGGCACAAAATAGGTAGCAGTTGGGCTCCAAATTCACCAGCTCTCAGTATTTAGAGTAATGGGGGCTGTGTGCTCAGCCTCCTGCTATACTCACTCTATACTCATGACTCTATACTCACACAGTGCAAACTCCATCTTCAAGTTTGCAGACGACACCACCATTGTTGGCGAATTACAGATGGTGATGAGTCAGAGTATAGAAGTGAGATCGACCGATTGACCAAATGGTGCCAGCACAACAACCTGGCTCTCAAATATCAGTAAAACTAATGAACTGATTGTGGATTTTGGAGGAGGAATGATGAGGACCCACAATTCTGTTTATATCAACGGGACGGTCGTAGAGAGAGTCAAAACCTTCAAATTCCCAAAGAAAGGTGGGAAGAATATTTATTAAATGAGCATAAATGTTAAATTAATGTAAGACATACCTTAATACAATTTAAAATCTTACACAGATTATACTATTCAAAAACTAAAATAAGTAAACTTTTTCCCAACGTCTCACCTATATGTGATAAATGTCAATGTCAAGAAGCTAATATAGCACACTCATTTGTCTTTTGTACAAAAATTCAAACATTTTGGATTGAAATGTTTGAAATTTTCACAAAAATATTTAAAATAAAACTGACTTCAAATGCAGACTGGATTATCTTCGGGATATAGCAAGATAACCCTGAATTAAATGTGTTTCAAAAGACTCTATTTGAATATGGCTTAATAACTGGAAAAAAGCTAATCTTAAAATTCTGGAAAAATTCTCCTATAACAACAGTTAATATGTGGACTTCAACTATGTTCGAAACACTACACTTGGAAGATATGAGACTCCGACTAGCAGGAAAATCAGACTGTTTCTATAAGATGTGGTCTGCATTGATAAATCTATTACAAGTATAAGGTGCAAGAATACCTCAAAAAAGTACCGGTGTCGGGTCTTGGTAAAGGGGGAAGAAAAACTGTTGAGTTGGTAGATTCCTTTTGTGAGATGTTTAAAATAAAGTAACTGTCTTTTCTTGTTAAAGAAGGAACTGCAGATGCTGGAGAATCGAGGGTACACAAAAGACTGGAGAAACTCAGCGGGTGCAGCAGCATCTAACGAGCGAAGGAGATAGGCGACGTTTCGGGTCGAGACCCTTCTTCAGACTGTCTTTTCTTCTTTCTTTTTCTATCTTTCCCTTTTTCTTTTTTTTTCCCTCTCCAGGGTCTATCTCTTAATCTCTGGTCTCTAACTCTTCTAGGGTTTCCTTTCCCTCTGATAAGGGGGAATTCCTTTAGGACCGAGATGAGGAAAACATTTTTCACACAGAGTGGCGAGTCTCTGGAATTCTCTGCCACAGAAGGTAGTTGAGGCCAGTTCATTGGCTATATTTAATAGGGAATTAGATGTGGCCCTGGTGGCTAAAGGGATCAAGCGATTTGGAGAGAAGGCAGGTGCGGGATACTGAGTTGGATGATCAGCCATGATCATATTGAATGGCGGTGCAGGCTCGAAGGGCCGAATGGCCGACTCCTGCACCTATTTTCTATGTTTCTATGTCACGCTTTTGCACTTTCACACCTCTCTTTCACTTTTCTACTTTCTTTGCTGGTATTTCTCTCTCTTTTCTCTCTTTTCTAAAGCCTTAAAAAAATTAAGGGGTACAACGACTGTAATACAATATAAGGGATGTACACTGATGTAACTTACGGTACCTCTAATAAATAAAGATATTAAAAAAAAAATTTTAAACCTTCAAATTCCTGGGCATGCATATTTCCGAAGATCTTTCCTGGACTCAGCACACTGATGCAATCCTAAATAAAGCACATCACGCCTCTACTTCCTGAGAAGATTAAGGAGATTCCGTGTGTCCAAGTGGATTCTCTTGAACTTCTACATGTGTATAGTAGAGAGCATATTGACTGGTCGCATCATGGCCTGGTTTGGCAACTTGAACGTCCAGGAGCGGAAAAGACAGCAACAAGTTGTGACCACTGCCCAGTCCGTCACTGGCTCCGACCTCCCCACCATTGAAGGGATTCATCGGAGTCGCTGCGTCAAAAAGCAGTCAGCATCATCAGAGACCCACATCATCCTGGCCTCGCACTCATTTCACCACTGCCATTGGGAAGAAGGTACAGGAGCCTGAAAACTGTAACGTCCATGTTCCGGAACAGCTTCTCCCCTACAGCCATCAGGCTATTAAACACTACAACCTCATATAGGTTCTGCACTATAATAGACTTATTATTATTATTATTATTATTATTATTATTGCACTGCTATTGGGTTTTTTTTGAGTATGTGTGTACGAGTATGTGTGTGTGTGTGTATATATCATATTATGTTGTGCTGCAGCAAGTAAGAATGTAATTGTTCTATCTGGGACATGACAATAACTTGACTCTTGACTCTTGGAGTCATATAGCATGGAAACAGGCTCTTCAGCCCAACTTGCCCATGCCGAACATCATGCCCCATCTACACTAGTCCCATCTCCCTGCGTTTGGCCCATATCCCTCCAAAGCTTTCCTGTGCATGTATCTGTCCAAATATTTGTTATCCCTACATCCTCTGGCAGCTTGTTCAATGTACTGTACCTATGAGCCTTTGTGTAATAACATAGCCCCTCAGGTTCGTATTAAATATTTAGTTCAGGGATACAGCATAAAAACAGGCCCTTCAGCCTATCACGTCCATGCTGAGCATCGATCACTAGTTCTATATTATCCCACTTTCGTATCCTACACACTGGCGGCAATTTACAGAAGCCAATTAACTTACACACCACAAGTCTTTGGAAAGTGGAGGAAACCCAAAGTCATGTTCGAAAACAGGGGGTCCCTGGCATGGTGAGGCAGCAATTCCACTTCTGCGCTACTGTATTAGTATTCATTATTATTAGTAAGT
The DNA here is from genome assembly GCA_035221665.1 of Okamejei kenojei. NCBI lineage: Eukaryota > Metazoa > Chordata > Chondrichthyes > Rajiformes > Rajidae > Okamejei > Okamejei kenojei. The sequence continues at coordinate 33,804,934 of CM069145.1, read as the reverse complement.
ATTATTTGGCTAAACGTAGCATGCCATATGAATAGGATGCATAGGACGGATCTGCAGATGCTGGTTTACACCAAAGATAGACACAAAATGCTGGAGTAACTCAGCGGGACTGGCAGTATCTCTGGAAAAAAGGAATAGGTGATGTTTCAGATCGAGACCCTTCTTCAAGCCGTGTGTTATCAACTTCAGCAGTGGAACAGTAAGGACATAAAATGAGTGGGACAATTGGAAATATATAACAAATAAAATCCAGTGATATTTAAGGGCCTGTCCCACTTCGGAGTCATTTGCGCGTCATTTACGCTACATCTTTTACGCGTCACGACACACGATGCACGATGTGGTGGCATAGGCAATGAAGCGTGGTAGCGCGCGCGCGCGGCGCCCAGGATTTTGGGATTCTCAAAATCCTTGCGGGCCCCCTGCGTGACACGCAAATGACACCCAAGTGGGACAGGCCCTTTAATGATAAGAAAATGAGAGTCAGTGCATTGTCAACTGTCTGCAATGTTTCCCCTGAGGTTCCCTTCACTATTGCTGGGAATTATGTGTGTTTACAGAAGAAGATGCATAGAACATAGAATATACACTTTACATGTGTGCAACAAAAATGAAACTCGTTAGAAATTTTAAGCAAGAGTGTTTAATTGTCATTACAATGGAACAATGAAATGTTTTCTTGCAGCAGGAGAACAGGCCTATAAACATTCCTCATAGTTAATATATAACAAACAATAAATCAATAAATCATTAACCGCTAGAGGAAAAATATCCAGAAGTCCTTAATGCAACCAAGTTTTACAAACACTTTTTTATTACATGCAAATAACTGAATATTTTCATCTAAAATCTGTTTCCTTTCTTCAAAGCAGACACACGTTGCTTCTGTGGCTGACTGATAGTAGTGTTTCGCTAGTGCCTGGTTATGATGCCACCTCAAATGTGAGAAATTCTCCATGGTGCAGCTTTGCTATAAATTCTTAGCTTCACCTTCTCCTTCCTCCCCCTCCCCCCTCCCACCGCCACCACCTTACCCTTTATACTACATGTGGACATTCTGCATTCCTCAGAGTTGGGATTAACTGTCTGTTAGTCTGCTGTTACAATCCTTTCTGCGTGTGAGTGCGTGTATGAATCTGAAGTTTGAAAGAGCCTGTGTCTCACAAAGGCTGGTATAAAGTGACACACCCTGTGACACTTTATACCTCTGCAGGAATACCTCACTGAAAGGAGGAAAACCCTATGCACGATTTAAAATGCCCTGGGGCTGATTGTTTTATTTTGGCTGTTTACGCATTTTAATGCTCGGGGAATATCAAAATCACAATCTGAAAAGAATCAGCAAATTAGGTTGGGGGGGGGGGGGGGGGGGGGGGTAATTATCTAGTTTATGCAATAGATGCAACTACATTTAAAATGAATAATTCGGTAAACAGAGGTAGAGGTCGTGACAATGGGCCTTTAAGGTCAAGTTAAGACTTAACCTTTAATCTTAGGTTAGTTTAGAGACACTGCGCGGAAACAGGCCCTTTGGCCCACTGAGTCCGCGCTGGCCAGCGATCCCCGTACACTAACACTATCCGACTCACCAGGCACAATATACAATTTTTTACCAAAGCCAATTAACCTACCAACCTAAAGCCAATTAACCTGGAAATAGACACAAAATGATGGAGTAACTGGCAGGCGGGACAGGCAGCATCTCTGGATAAAAGGAATGGGTGACGTTTTGGGTCCAGACCCTTGAAGAAGGGTATCAACCTGAAATGTCAGCCATTTCTTCTCTCCAGAGATGCTGCCTGTCCCGCTAAATCACTCCAGCATTTTGTGTCTTTCTGTGGTGTAAACCAGCATCTGCAGTTCCTTCCTAACCTAGAACCCTGTACATCTTTGGAGTGCGGGGGAAACCGGAGCACCTGGGGAAAACCCACGCGGTCACAGGGGAAACATACAAACTCTGTACAGACTGCACATATAGTCAGGATCGACCCAGGGTCTCTGGTGCTGTAAAGCAGCAACTCCACCGCTGTGCCAACATAGCCTTTTAAGAACTTTGAAACTAGAAGATTTAGGTTTATTATTATCACATGTACCAAAGTACAGCCAAAAAGCTTTGTTTTGCACGCTAACCAACAGATCGGATATGCCACACGGAAATACAATCAAGTCGAATTCAAGTACAATAGATTGAGCAAAGGAGAAGGCACAGAGTGGGGTAGTGCTGGAAATGTGTCAACTCTTGTGTACTGCCTCAGTAAAATCTACTATTCTTACACATACTTAAGTATGATTGTGCTTTTGCACAGTGAAGTTTTTGCTGCAATGTATACAAAAATGGAACTTCACTGCACCATGCGACAATAAAGTACCATTGAACCATTGATTAATCCTTCTGATTAATTTACTGATTGTATGCCTCATTGTTACCTTCCCCTCAGCTAACAATGATCCGTTCTAAATGTCCTTATCATCATCATCAACTTTGATCTATCGTTTTCAAAACTTACCTGTCCTTATCTCTAGACTCCCTCTCGCCTGCCTTTCAGTCTGAAGAAGGGTCTCGACCCGAAACGTCACCCATTCCCTCTCTCCAGAGATGCTGCCTGTCCCATTGAGATGCTACAGCACTTTGAACCATTGAACCTTTGAGCAGAGGTAGTGACCTTGCATTAGGGTGGTGCTGTATGGTGGACTGTATGGCTACTGTATGGTGGACTGTGATACATATGACCCAGTCCACTGCGGGTACTGACCTCCTCACTTATTGAAGGGATCTATAGTTGGCACTAGCACAAAAAGGCAGCCAGCATCATCAGAGACCCAGACCACACTGGCCATGCTCTCATTTCACTTCTGCTATCTCGAAATGAAAGCGTTTACAGTTACAGCCTGAAAACTGTTAACGTCCAGGATCAGGAACAACTTCTTCCTGCCAACCATCCAGCTATTTATTGAACACCACAAACTATGTCTGCCTGGTTTGCACTAGGGATTTGGGGCTTAAAAGAGTCCTATGGCCTGAAATAGAACAATACATTTCTTACTTGAACTGTGCTGGTTTTTTTATTCATTTGTTTATTATATAATCTATTGTGTACTGTGTTTACACACTTGTCATGCAGAAAGTATGAATTTAATTGTTATGTTTCGATACATATGACACTCTTGACTCTTAACACGGTACTTTCCACAGCTTTCAGCGTATTGCTAATCACTTGGCTCACACCATCCACTCATGTACCTCAACATGTTCCCAGGATTGAGTCGGTTAACCTATGATGAGCGTTTGTCGGCACTGGGCCTGTACCCGCTGGAGTTTAGAACAATGAGGGGGGACCTCATTGAAACATACAGAATAGTGAAAGGCTTGGATAGAGTGGATGTGGAGAGGATGTTTCCACTAGGAGAGTCGAGGACGGGAGGTCATAGTCTCAGAATTAAAGGGCGTTCTTTTAGGAAGGAGATGAGGAGAAATTTCTTTCGTCAGAAGATGGTGAATCTTTGGAATTCTTTGCCACAGAAGGCTGTGGAGGCCATGTCAGTGGATATTTTTAAGACAGAAATAGATAGATTCTTGATTAGTACAGGTGTCTGAGATTATGGGGAGAAGACAGGGGGATGGGATTAGGAGGGAGAGGTTGATCAGCCATGATTAAATGGCGGAGTAGACAATGGGCTGAGTGGCCTAATTCTACTCCTATTCCTTATGAGTTATGACCTAACATCACTGCAGCTGATTACTTTGTCAACCCCGTCCCCTCTCACCAGATCATCTCCCTCTGATCCTTGAATTCAGTGATATTTCCAGAAACCATGCACTGGCACACTGTGGACGTCCACCGTCTGATTTGTGTTCCTGGCCTCTTCCCTCAGCTCGTGACCGTGTGTCTTATCACCCACCCACTCACGACATGAGTACATGTTAAGCATACACCGCCACTGATCATTAGTCCAAGCCGCCACCAGCCGCTATTCTTTCTTATCTCCAACGTTGCTGTATGTTGATGATCTGCACCCTACCCTCCAGAAGCCCAGCTGGCAAAGAAAAGGCTTGTCTCTGCACAAAGACTACACCAGCCTGTTCTCTCATCATGCCAGTGTTCACCTTGTGAGTGATATCATTCTGCTGCTTGTGGGCTCCATTTAATGCAGATTAGAGCAGATCCCCACAACTGCCCTGTCCTAACAAGTTTTCCCCAACCTGAACAATTCCCCTTCACTATTGGCATCGTTGTTCAGCACAGACATTGAATTGAAAAGGTACAGACTGGAAACAGGCCTCCCGGCCCACCAGGTCCACGCTGACCATCCATCACCGATTCACACTAGTTCTATGTTATTCTACTTTCTCGTCCACTCCCTACACACTCGGGGCAATTTACAGAAGCTGATTAACCTGCAAAGCCGCACACGTCTTTGGGATGAGGTAGGAAACCGAAGTGCACAGAGTAAACCCACGTGGTCACAGGGAGAACGTGGAAACTCCACACCGATAGCACCCGAAGTGGAGTATCACTGGTGCCCTGAGGCAGCAGCTCCACCTGCTGCACCACTGTGCCGCTGAAGGACCTGTTCCTGCGCTGTTCCTGCGCTGTGCTTTGTATTGATAAGGGTGGCACAATGTCACAGCGGTAGAGTTTCTGCCTTACAGCGCCAGAGACCCAGGTTCAATCTTGACTACGTGTGCTGTCTGTATGGAGTTTGTACGTTCTCCTCGTGACCGTGTGGGTTTTCTTCGAGTGCTCCAATTTCCTCCCACACTCTAAAGACGTACAGGTTTGTAGTTGCAATTGTTAAGGTTGTACATTGTCCCTAGTGTGTAGAATAGTGCTAGCGTACGGGGTGATCACTGGTTGGCGCGGCCTCGGTGGGCCAAAGGGCCTGTTTCCACGCTGTACCACTAAAGTCTCAAGTCAAAAGAAAAACTCTAATATATCACTTTCAGGTCCTTTATATTTTACATTGGCATCATCCTCTTTTGCATGTTCGATATTCAGCAACATTTTTGACATCTATTTATTTATAAGTGTTATTTCAAGGGAAGTCGCTGTTTTGTGTGTGTGTTATTTGTTTGCAATTGGAAGGAGGGAATAAAAGCCAGATGCAGCATTCTACATGCCTAGCGGGGCCCCACGGCATTTCATGTGACAGCTGTTAATAATGATTCTAAACCTGTGCTGATCTGTGTTGTGCTGTGCTGAGCCGTGCTGTGCTGATCTGAGCCGCGCTGTGCTGTGCCGAGCTGTGCTGTGCCGTGCCGAGCTGTGCCGAGCTGTGCTGTGCTGAGCCGTGCTGTGCTGTGCCGTGCTGTGCTGATCTGAGCCGTGCTGTGCTGATCTGAGCCGTGCTGTGCTGTGCCGTGCTGAGCCGTGCTGTGCTGTGCCGTGCTGTGCTGTGCCGTGCCGTGCCGTGCCGAGCTGTGCTGTGCTGAGCCGTGCTGTGCTGTGCCGTGCTGTGCTGTGCTGTGCTGTGCTGATCTGAGCCGTGCTGTGCTGATCTGAGCCGTGCTGTGCTGATCTGAGCCGTGCTGTGCTGATCTGAGCCGTGCTGTGCTGATCTGAGCTGTGCTGTGCTGATCTGAGCCGTGCTGTGCTGATCTGAGCCGTGCTGTGCTGATCTGAGCCGCGCTGTGCTGTGCTGATCTGAGCCGCGCTGTGCTGTGCTGTGCCGAGCTGTGCTGTGCTGTGCCGAGCTGTGCTGATCTGAGCTGTGCTGATCTGAGCTGTGCTGTGCTGATCTGAGCTGTGCTGATCTGAGCTGTGCTGATCTGAGCCGTGCTGTGCTGATCTGAGCCGTGCTGTGCTGTGCCGAGCTGTGCTGTGCTGATCTGAGCTGTGCTGAGCTGTGCTGTGCCGAGCTGTGCTGAGCTGTGCCGAGCTGTGCTGATCTGAGCTGTGCTGATCTGAGCCGTGCTGTGCTGATCTGAGCCGTGCTGTGCTGTGCCGAGCTGTGCTGAGCTGTGCCGAGCTGTGCTGTGCTGTGCCGTGCCGTGCCTTGCCATGCCGCGCCGCGCTGTGCTAGTAGAGACTGGTACATGGCTTATTTCTAAGGAGTGTTCTGCACTGATTGTATTCATCTGGTGATATAGCGCCATCCTTCAAACTGACCCAAACTGTAAATCACTTCATTCATTAAACACCCTGTGGCCAGCCACGGTTAGATATAAAGTCCACTCCTTATGCCTCTAGTCTCCCTCTCCCATGACTCTCAGTCTGAAGACGCATCCTGACCCGATTACTTTTCTCCAGAGATGCTGTCTGACCCGCTGCGTTACTCCAGCATTCTGTGTCTATCTTTGGTGTAAACCTGCAGCTGCAGTTCCATCCTATGCCTTTTAATTTATAGTTCAGTTTAGTATATTGTCATGTGTGCCGGGGTACAGTGGAAAGCTCTCTGTTGCGTGCTATCCAGTCAGCGGAAAGACTAGACGTAATTACAATTGAGATTGTATAATTCAGTTTTTTATAAACTGGTACCGTTCCAGGGAGCTGAGCGACACTTCAAAGTGAACCACGTTTTGCCCCTGGGCAGCAGCTGTTCGGTACAGATGATCTTTTAAGTTCACTCTGTCCGAAGACTGGGGCAGGGTATCAGAACTAACTGCTGACTAGCAAAGCCAGAGGCTAAAGCCTTTCTGGAGAAGATCAGAGACACTCAACAGCTGGCTTGTGTGAGCAACTTGCTTCTAGCAGTTGCAGCCACCGTGTGCAACTCAGCCACCCATCTGCTTACTTGCATTCTGAAACACCAATAACAGACGATGGCGAACATGTAAAGAGGCTGGATCCGAAAATGGGGGCACCCTGTGGACCATCACGCAAAGCATGTAAGCGGTTTGAATTCTCTCTGCAACTCCAAACTGGTTTCAATTGAGATTTGTTTTGTATCTGCGCTGCAGTTTCTTTTCTCTCCACCCACTGCCTCTAGCTACGAGATGGCAGATAAAAACTGTCAGCATTTTACTCCTCTGCAGTGGGAAATCCTTCCCCTGCGGATGGTAATTAATGTCAAGCAAGGCTTCTTCCTGACATGTAGTTAGCTCACCAGTTGGTCAGTGGGAAAAGGGCCAAAGCTGTTAATTGACGGCATGGCTTCTCTGTAAAGGCTGGAATGCTGTCAATAGTTCTGGGGCCACAGTAAAACGAAGTAAACAGCAGCGCTGTTTGACTGGATGCTTTCCGAACCAAAATCCGAAGCTGATATAAAACAAGAGGCAAAAAGAAAACAACTTCCCTTTAAAATCTTGGCTCATAGAAAGCAGGCTAGCATCTACAAAACTATAACCACAAATAATAGTACCCATGTAAACAGTTGGCACAGTGGCACTCTGGTAGAACTGCTGTCTGACAGCGCCGGTTCAATCCTGACCTCAGATGCCGTCTGTGTGGAGTTTGCATGTGTTCGTGTTTCCTCCAACATCCCAAAGACATGTGAGTTTATAGGTTAATTGACTTCTGGAAATTGCCCCTAATGTGTAGGGAGTGGATGGAAGCAAAAATGAGATGAAGTAGAACCAGTGTGAACGGTAAGTCTGGACTCTATTGGGCTGAAGGGTCTCTATTCAGGATGTACCTTCAATCAATCAAAAGAATGAATCTGCATTTAAGTAATGCAGTTCACAAACATAGGAGAATGCAAAATACTTTTCAGGCATTAGTTTTTTTCAGGAGTTTTATTGTGGTTAAAGACATAATCAATGTAGCAGTTACATTCCTACAGCAATTTCTATATGGTGCCACTTGGTAGACTCGTGGGTAAGCTCCAGAACAAGAGGAGTTGTTGTTTAACCACAAGAAGGGTCCCTAGAGATGCTGCCTGACCCGCAATCGATAGAGTCTAAAACCTTGCCTGTCCATTCCTCCCACCCCCCACTCACACCTGATGTTGCCTAACCCGCAGAGCTCCTCAAGTACTTGGTGTTTTGCTTAAGACTCCAGCATCTTTAGTTTCCTGTGCCATCAGATGTAATGATCAAACCAATAACACAAACAGGCAATAATTGATGCTGTGTCTATTGTTGGTCCCCATGTACGTAAACTATTCGGATTCAGAGTCAGAGGTTTGGTTTCAAAATTTGAGAATGGTATCAATTAATACAGAGGAGGCCTTCACCTACAGATATAAAATATAGACCCAAAACGCTGGAGTAACTCATAAGGTCATAATGAATAGGAGTAGGATTAGGCCATTCTCCCCATCATGTCTACTCCGCCATTCAATCATGGCTGATCTATCTCTCCCTCCTAACCCAATTCTCATGCCTTCTCCCCGTAACCTCTGACACCTGTACTAATCAAGAATCTATCTATCTCTGCCTTAAAAATATCCACTGACTTGTGCTCCACAGCCTTCTGTGGCATTTGGAATTCTATAGATTCACCTCCTTCTGACTAAAGACATTTCTCCTCATCTTCCTTAAAGAACATCCTTTAAATCTGAGGCTATGACCTCTAGTCCTAGACACTCCCACTAATGGAATCATCCTCTCCACATCCACTCTATCCAATCCTTTCTCAGCGGGTCAGGCAGTATCTCTGGAGAAACAGAATAGGTGACATTTTGGGTCAGAACATATCTTTAAACCATGCTTCCAGCCCAAAATGTCACCTATTCTTACTGCAGCATTTTGTATCTATCTTCGTTATAAACCAGCATCTGCATTTCCTTCCTACACAAGATAAAAGAGGGAACGTGGCTATAATTGTCTGATGTCAATATTAGTTATGTTCAGGTTGATAGTGATTAAAAGCAAGCCTCTTTGGAAAATTTATTTAAATTGGGAACAAGAACAAATAATTGAGGGTTTAGTTTAGTTTAGAGCTACAGTGTGGAAACAAGCCCTTCGGCCCACCAAGTCAATGCTGATCATTGATCGCCTATACACTAGTTCTATGTTATCCCACTATTACATCCTACACATTAGGGGCAATTTACAGAAGCTAATTAACCTACAAACCTGAGAGGTGACAATCAGACCAATGTTTGGAACAATGATCATCTTAGTACTCCATCTCAATGCCTCCAAAGCAGGCAATGTATTCAATACAATCTACCCATGCCCTCGATAGAACCTGGCCATAGATCTTAGGTCTATGTTGATGATTCGCAGGGGACTTGCTTTAGCCTCCCTCATTGACCACAGTTAAAAGTGTCTTGCCCTGCCTCTCAATCATTTTCTTTCTCCCACATGTGGAAACAATTTAACTTCATCTTTGTGTGGGAAGGAACTGCAGATGCTGGTTTACACTGAGATAGACACAAAATGCTGGAGTAACTCAGCAGGACAGGCAGCATCTCCGGATTGAAGGAATGAGCGATGTTTCAGGTCAAGACTCATCTTCAGACTGAGAATCAGGGGAGAGGGAGACATTGTGATAAGGAAGGGTAGGCTGTGAAAACGAGAGATCAAAGGGGACAAAGCACAAGGAAAATGTTAAATAGATCCTAGTTAGCTCAGGGAAAGTGACAATGAGGTCTACAGAGTAAAATGTAATCAGGAGGACAGACAAACTAGTCAGAGGACTAGGATGGGGAGGGATGGAGAGAGATAACAAAACTCCATCCATGTTCTCCAGTCTGACAACCAGTCCAATTCATGGTAGACGAAAGTGCTGGAGAAATTCAGCGGGTGCAGCAGCATCTATGGAGCGAAGGAAATAGGCAGCGTTTCGGGTCGAAACCCTTCTTCAGACTGTCCAATGCAATGTCCATGTTAATAGGGAAATCAATAAGCACCGTTTTTGGCAGAAACGTTGCAAGTGGGATGGTACGTTTATGAAGTGAGTCACCAAACCAGCAGATAAACACACTAACCACTTAATATATTGAGGTTAATAAATCAAAGGATGCATTGAATCATTCCTCTTGAATTCTTAGAAGGAGAAAAGACACTACAAGTAAGCTCCACAGACCAGATGTGTTTGTGCGAGTTCAAACATTAGGGAATTAATCTCACCATCTAGAGCCCACGAGCTTGTTTTACTAAATAATGAAAGCAATTTTTCATAGTTTCTCAACTGGGTCTCTGCACCAATTCAGGGCGAGTTTGTTTTATGATACATTTGTCTGCAGGTTACAAATTTTCACTTTCTTCAATGTCATTCGATTTTCTTTTAATTGTCGGGATATCTCCTCTCCTTCTGGCAGCTCACGGAGGTCACAGCTCTTCCTAGCCAGCTTTACGTGAGTTTGCAGATTCAAGCAAACAATGACATCTGGTGAGGGGTGAAGTGGAGACGGAGATGTAGAATAGGATGGAGAATGCAAGAATCTAGAGATTGCGGGACAGACAGCATCTCTGTAGAAAAGAAATAGGTGACATTTTGGGTCAAAAACCTTCTTCAGACTGAGAGTCAGGGGAGAGGGAAACTAGAGGTATGAAAAGGTACAGAACATATCAGAGCCGGCACATATGACCAAAGAGCCCACAATGGTCCATTGTTAGCTGTGGAGGAGATGATAACAAGGCGATACGAACAGTAAAACTAGCAGGATAACCAGAGTGGGGGTGGGACGGAGAGAGAGTGGGAATGCAAGGGTTACTTGAAGTTGGAGATATCAATATTCATACCACTGGGGTGTAAGCTGACCAAGTAAAATATGGGGTGCTGTTCCTCCAATTTGCACTTGGCCTCACTCTGACAGAGGAGGAGGCCCAGAACAGAAAGGTCAATATGGGAATGGGGAATGTTTGTTAACTGGGAGATTGTGTAGGCCAATGCGGACTGAGCTGAATGGAGAATTCTTAATCCTTTTCTGATATGGTTCCACGTTACATTTCTTTTACCATCAAATCCTGACTCCTCTCCCATCCAGTCTCCCTTATGAAATCATGCCTGCCTTCTTCCTGCCTGCAGCCTGACTTCTTGCTTCTCGTGAAGTGCCCTGGGGCCATTTTGCTGCCTTCATAATAAATTATCTTACCCTTTGCCGGTTGCGACTCTTGATCCAAAGCTGACCACTGCTTTGGAAACCATTAATGCCCTGAAATTTACTTCAAAACCTTTCAAATAAAGGGCACAAAAAAAAAATCAGGAGTAGGATTCCGTCTTCCTGACCAGTGCTCCCTGCTGTGTGTTGCTGATAATGGAGGATCAATACTGTTATCATTAAAGGAATGCTCAATACACGTTTTACAGAGTGTGTTTCTTGTTTCATTATTATTTTGCACCCAAAACCTAACCTTGATATTTGTACTGTAGGTATTTGCTCTGATTGAGGGCATTGAACAAAGTGGAAAATCACCAAACTGTTGTTCTTATAAGACAGCTTTAGATAGGAATGTGTCACTTCACATTATGCCAGGCTGCGCAGAGCACTTTGTGGCTGGAAGGAATTTATTAATGCCTTGTATTCCAGGCGTAAGCAATTTCAAAAAGCCCTTGTTAACAAGAAGTCTTTGCAAATGAATAAAAGATCAAACGTTATTTTACTCTTTGTGTTGTGGGGGATGCAGCTCAACGACGCTATGTTGGAGAAAGTATCTGTGCCTATCGACTGAACAGACTGGGTTAAAAAACAAAGAGCTTTTCTTCTTTTAAAAAAAAGTCATGTGGGGTACGAACACTTAAGGATAAAATTGAGTTAAATCTGGCGACTCTTGTATGTTGCCTCAATGGCCTATTTCTATACACTGTACTAATCGGCGATTGTGCTTAGGTATGTAATACTTTACTGAACTGTATGCAAAAATAATTTCACTGTACGTCTCTAGATGCCATAATTAATAACGATTGAATCTTTGATCCATTTCTTGGTGGATTGTAAACGCGGTCTGAACATATATTAGGACTGAGTTTAAGGCACCTTAAGTAAGTAAGTAAGTTTATTGGCCAAGTATTCGCATACAAGGAATTTGCCTTGGTGCTCCGCCCACAACGTGACATACAGTGACAGATACGAATGACTCACTTAAAGCATGGAGTATCCATTATATATCTGCCACGTGTCCCCTCATTCAATATAATTGGGACGGTACGGTGGCACAGCGGTAGAGTTGCTGCCTTACAGCGCATGGAGCGCCGGAGACACGGGTTCAATTCCGACTACGGGTGCTGTCTGTACTGAGTTTGTATGTTCTCCCCGTGACGACGTGGGTTTTCTCTGAGATCTACAGCTATGTAGGTTAATTGACTTGGTGTAAATATAAATTGTTCCTAATGTGTGTATAGGATGGTGTTAGTGCGCGGGGATCGCTGGTCGGTGCAGACTCGGCGGGCCGAAGCGCCTGTTTCCGGGCTGTATTTCTAAATGAAACTAAAATTCATAATTATACCTCTGACCCTCAGAAAGAACACTCCGAGTTATGCTTCTGTTTATATTTTGAGCATAGAGGAATTTCTGGTGCAACAGACAGTAAAGCCATTTATTTCACACCTGTTTATTTGTGAAAGTCTGATTAGATAAGTGTCTTCCCTTTCTGCAAACTTGTTTATGAAGAGCCTCTATTTGAGAATGTCCTCACATCAGAGCGATAATGGTCGATAGTGGTGGGGAAAAGAAAAAGATTGCTTAATAGTTCAAAAATGTATTTCTACAAACGGAGGAAAGAAACACAGAAACATGAAACCGAGGGGAACCAATATCCTGGCAGGGAGATTTGCAAAGGCTACTGGGGAGACTTTAAACTAGATCGGTTGGGGGGAGGGACTCAAATAGAGAAAGCAAGTAGTCCGTTTGTGAGGCAGGAGGCAGAGAAGAGAAGCAGTCAGACGCAACACGTAGGGGGGGAAAGAAGAAAAAAATAATAAACAGAGATTAAGAAGTGGAAGGTTTCTTAAATGTGTGAGCAGAGAGACAGAGGGGTGTAAAATGAGGATAGGAGCAATAGGTAGCAAGGTGAAAAGTGGCAGGCAGACAAATCCAGGGCAAAAATCAAAAAGGGCTACCTTTCAACATAATTGTAAAAGGGGCAAGAGCATTGTAAAAACAAGTCTGAAGGCTTTGTGTCTCATTGCGAGGAGCATTCGTAATAAGGTGGATGAGTTGAATGTGCAGATAGCTATTAATAATTATGATATAGTTGGGATCACGGAGACATGGCTCCAAGGTGACCAAGGCTGGGAGCTGAACATCCAGGGATATTCAATATTCAGGAGGGATAGACAGAGAGGAAAAGGAGGTGGGGTAGCATTGCTGGTTAGAGAGGAGATTAATGCAATAGAAAGGAAGGACATTAGCTTGGAGGATGTGGAATCGATATGGGTGGAGCTGCGAAACACTAAGGGGCAGAAAACGCTAGTGGGTGTTGTGTACAGGCCACCTACCAGTAGTAGTGGAGTTGGGGATGGCATCAAACAAGAAATTAGAAATGCATGCAACGAAGGTAAAACCGTTATAATGGGTGACTTCAATCTACATATAGATTGGGTGAATCAAATTGACAGGGGTGCTGAGGAAGAGGTTTTCTTGGAATGTATGCGGGATAGTTTTCTAAACCAACATGTAGAGGAACCAACGAGAGAGCAGGCTATTCTAGACTGGGTATTGAGTAATGAGGAAGGGTTAGTTAGCAACCTTCTTGTACGTGGCCCCTTGGTCAAGAGTGACCATAATATGGTTGAGTTCTTCATTAGGATGGAGAGTGACATTGTTAATTCAGAAACAAGGGTTCTGAACTTAAAGAAAGGTAACTTTGAGGGTATGAGACGTGAATTGGCCAAGATAGACTGGCAATTGATTCTTGAAGGGTTGACAGTGGATATGCAATGGAAGGCATTTAAAGGCTGCATGGATGAACTACAACAATTGTTCGTCCCAGAATGGCAAAAGAATAAGTCAGGGAAGGTAGCGCATCCATGGATAACAAGGGAGATCAGTGATGGTATCAAAGAAAAAGATGAAGCGTACAAATTATCCAGAAAAAGCAACCTACCAGAGGACTGGGAGAAATTGGGAGACCAACAGAGGAGGACAAAGGGCTTAATTAGGAAAGGGAAAATGGATTATGAAAGAAAACTGGCAGGAAACATAAAAACTGACTGCAAAAGCTTTTATAGATATGTGAAGCGAAAAAGATTAGTTAAAACAAATGTAGGTCCCTTGCAGTCAGAAACAGGTGAATTGATCATAGGGAACAAGGACATGGCAGACCAATTGAATAACTACTTTGGTTCTGTCTTCACTAAGGAAGACATAAATAATTTGCCGGAAATAGCAGGGGATCGCGGGTCAAATGAGATGGAGGAAATGAGTGAAATCCAGGTTAGCTGGAAAGTGGTGTTAGGTAAATTGAATGGATTAAAGGCCGATAAATCCCCAGGGCCAGATAGGCTGCATCCCAGGGTACTTAAGGAAGTAGCCCCTGAAATAGCGGATGCCTAAGTGATAATTTGTCAAAACTCTTTAGATTCTGGAGTAGTTTCTGAGGATTGGAGGGTAGCTAATGTAACCCCACTTTTTAAAAAGGGAGGGAGAGAGAAAACGGGGAATTACAGACCAGTTAGTCTAACATCAGTAGTGGGGAAACTGCTAGAGTCAGTTATTAAAGATGGGATAGCAGCGCATTTGGAAAGCGGTGAAATCATTGGACAAAGTCAGCATGGATTTACGAAAGGTAAATCATGTCTTATGAATCTTGTTGAATTTTTTCAGGATGTAACTAGTAGAGTGGATAAGGGAGAAGCAGTGGATGTGTTATATCTGGACTTTCAGAAGGCTTTCGACAAAGTCCCACACAAGAGATTAATATACAAACTTAAAGCACACGGTATTGGCGGTTCAGTATTGATGTGGATAGAGAACTGGCTGGCAGACAGGAAGCAAAGAGTAGGATGGCAGACAGTGACTAGTGGGGTGCCGCAAGGCTCAGTGCTGGGACCCCAGCTATTTACAATATATATTAATGATTTGGACGAGGGAATTAAATGCAACATCCCCAAGTTTGCGGATGACACGAAGCTGGGGGGCAGTGTTAGCTGTGAGGAGGATGCTAGGAGGCTGCAAGATGACTTGGATAGACTGGGTGAGTGGGCAAATGCATGGCAGATGCAGTATAATGTGGATAAATGTGAGGTTATCCACTTTGGTGGCAATAACAGGAAAGTAGACTATTATTTGCATGGTGACCGATTAGGAAAAGGGGAGATGCAACGAGACCTGGGTGTCATGGTACACCAGTCATTGAAAGTAGGCATGCAGGTGCAGCAGGCTGTGAAGAAAGCGAAATGGTATGTTGGCATTCATAGCAAAAGGATTTGAGTACAAGAGCAGACAGGTTCTACTGCAGTTGTATAGGGTCTTGGTGAGGCCACACCTGGAGTATTGCATACAGTTTTGGTTTCCTAATCTGAGGAAAGATATTCTTGCCATAGAGGGAGTACAGAGAAGGTTCACCAGACTGATTCCTGGGATGGCAGGACTTCCATATGAAGAAAGACTGGATAGACTCCGCTTGTATTAGCTGGAATTTAGAAGATTGAGGGGGGATCTCATAGAAACCTACAAAATTCTTAAGGAGTTGGACAGGCTAGATGCAGGAAGATTGTTCCCGATGTTGGGGAAGTCCAGGACAAGGGGTCACAGTTTAATGGATAAGGGGGAAGTCTTTTTGGACCGAGATGAGAAAATTGTTTTTCACACAGAGAGTGGTGAATCTGTGGAATTCTCTGCCACAGAAGGTAGTTGAGGTCAGTTCATTGGCCATATTCAAGAGGGAGTTGGATGTGGCCCTTGTGGCTAAAAGGATCAGGGGGTATGGAGAGAAGGCAGGTTCAGGATATTAGAGAGAAATTAGGTGCAGGATAGATTCAGCCCTTCGAGCCTGATCATATTGAATGGTGGTGCTCAACTACCCTCTGAAGGGCCGAAAAAAGTCTTTCTCATCTCGGTCTTAAAGGATTTCCCCCTTATCCTTAAGCTGTGACCTTGTCACGTAATTTCTATGCCTTTTAATCTATAGAAAAAAGGGTGAGGCTATTCCCCCCAGCACCGCCATTCATTGTGATCATGGCTGATCGTCCGCTATCAATAACCCGTGCCTGCCTTCTCCCCATATCCCTTGACTCCACTAGACCCTAGAACTCTATCCAACTCTGTCTTAAATCCATCCAGTGATTTGGCCCCCACTGCCCTCTGTGGCAGGGAATTCCATAAATTCACAACTCTCTGGGTAAAAAAGTTTTTTCTCACCTCAGTCTTCAATGATCTCCCTTTTATTCTAAGACTGTGGCCCCTGGTTCTGGACTCACACAACAATGGGAACATTTTTCCTGCATCTAGCTTGTCCAGTCCTTTAATAATTTTATATGTTTCTATAAGATACCCCCTCATCCTTCTAAACTCCAGCAAATACAAGCCTAGTCTTTTCAATCTTTCCTCATATGCAAGTCCCACCATCCCAGGGATCAATCTCGTGAACCTACGCTGCACTGCCTCAATCACAAGGATATCCTTCCTCAAATTAGGAGACCAAAACTGTACACAATACTCCAGATGTGGTCTCACCAGAGCCCTATACAACTGCAAAAAGAAACAGAGTTAAAGTCTGAAGAAGGGTCTCGACCCGAAACGTCATCCATTCCTTCTCTCCAGAGATGCTGCCTGTCCCGCTGAGTTACTCCAGCTTTTTGTGTCTACCTAATGTTTATTTTACTTTGGAGTCACGTGAGTGACTACGTGAAGAAGGCCGTCAGCCCGCATGCGCGTCACTACCATTCCTACTCTCCAATCAAGGATGGATATAGAACTCACACCAGGGGCCTTTGGGCTTACCATGAGACCACCGGTAACCATGGAGGTAGGTGGGTCTGGTTCTTCTGAAACATGGGGTAAGTGGACCATTTAAAAGTTGCTAATATTTACACTTGTTTTTGTACAAATGAAAATGATAACGTGATGGGTTATCATTACACAGTATACAAGGGTGCCAAGCATGGCTTGGAATTGGGGCCAGAGTTATCTTTCGAGGCAGGCTCAGTATTAAGGCCAAGATTGCCTTCGAGATAGCTCGGAAATATGGCCAGAATTGTCTTTCGAGGCATGCTCAGGATTACAGCTATGATTGCCTTCCACGACAAGCTTGGTAATATGGCCAGAGTTGTTTTTCGAGGCAGGCTCAGAATTACGGCCGGACCAGGTTTAAGGCAGTCCAGTAGTATGGCCAGAGTTGTCATTCAAGGCTGGCACGGAATCATGGCAGGCGTGGCCTGTTCATTGTGAAGATGGAGGATGTCAGTTCATAATTGATTTAACTCCCATGTACAACATAGATTTTTAGTATGTGGAATTTCTCTACTGTCTAACTACGGAATTACTTAGGATCCTTATTGCATGCATCGATCTCAAAGATGCATACTATTCAGGTCCCATTCACAGGGTTCACTGGAGACATTTGAAATTGATCTGGAGGATTTTCTAATGCTGTGTTTTTGCTTAAAGCAACTGTTTCAGCTGCAACTATATTTGAGGAATTGAGGTTCCTCAGCCATCCAGTCAAATTTAAGTTGATACCAACTGGAAGTTATTGCTTATTGGATTTACCTTTAACTATTAATTTATCTGTGACTCCATCCTGAGGCAACAGAGTGCAATCAATAGAAGTCTGTAACAACTTTGTTATCAAGCAGCCTTCTATTCATCAGGTGTAATTGGCAATATAGCAGCTGTGTTTTAGCTGTGCAATTGGGCCTTGCATTATCAGAACTTTCAATGATGTAGTAACCTCTCAAGTGCCATATACAGTGGCTTGCAAAAGTGTTCATACCCCTTGAACTTTTCCACATTTTTTCATGTTACAACCACAAACGTAAATGTATTTTATTGGGATTTTATTTGCTAGACCAACACAAAGTGGCGCATAATTGTGAAGTGGAAGGAAAATTATACATGGTTTTCAAATTTTTTTACAAATAAAAATCTGAAAAGTGTGACGTGCAAAAGTATTCAGCCCCTTTTACTCTGATACCCCTAAATAAAATCCAGTGCAACCAATTGCCTTCAGAAGTCACCTAATTAGTAAATAGAGTCCACTTGTGCGTAATCTAATCTCAGTATAAATACAGCTGTTCTGTGAAGGCCTCAGAGGTTTGTTAGAGAACATTAGTGAACAAACAGCATCATGAAGCCCAAGGAACACACCAGACAGGTTAGGGATAAAGTTGTGGAGAGGTTTAAAGCAGGGTTAGGTTATAAAAAAAATCCTAAGCTTTGAACATCTCACGGAGCACTGTTCAATCCATCATCCGAAAATGGAAAGAGTATGGCACACTGCAAACCTGCCAAGACATGGCCGTCCACTGAAACTGACAGGCCGGGCAAGGAGAGCATTGATCAGAGAAGCAGCCAAGAGGATCATGGCAGCTCTGGAGGAGCTGCAGAGATCCATAGCTCAGGTAGGAGAATCTGTCCACAGGACAACTATTAGTTGTGCACTCCACAAATCGGGCCTTTATGGAAGAGTGGCAAGAAGAAAGCCATTGTTGAAACAAAGCCATAAGAAGTCCTGTTTGCAGTTTGCCACAAGCCATATGGGGGACACAGCAAACATGTGGATGAAGGTGCTCTGGTCTGATGGCCTAAATTCAAAACGCTATGTGTGGCAGAAAACTAACACTGCACATCACCCTGAACACACCATCCCCACTGTGAAACATGGTGGTGGCAGCATCATGCTGTGGGGATGCTTTTCTTCAGCAGGGACAGGGAAGCTGGTCAGAGTTGATGGGAGGATGGATGGAGCCAAATACAGGGCAATCTTGGAAGAAAACCTGTTAGAGTCTGCAAAAGACGTGAGACTGGGGCGGAGGTTCACCTTCCAGCTGGACAACGACCCTAAACATACAGCCAGAGCTACAATGGAATGGTTTAGATCAAAGCATATTCATGTGTTAGAATGGCCCAGTCAAAGTCCAGACCTAAATCCAATTGAGAATCTCTGGCAAGACTTGAAAATTGCTGTACACAGACACTCTCCATCCAATCTGACTGAGCTTGAGATATTTTGCAAAGAAGAATGGGCAAAACTGTCAGTCTCTAGATGTGCAAAGCTGGTAGAAACATACCCCAAAAGACTTGCAGCTGTAATTGCAGCGAAAGGTGGTTCTACAAAGTATTGACTCAGGGGGGCTGAATACTTTTGCACGCCACATTTTTCAGCTTTTTATTTGTAATAAAATTTGGAAACCATGTATCATTTTCCTTCCACTTCACAATTATGCACCACTTTGTGTTGGTCTATCACATAAAATCCCAATAAAATACATTTACGTTTGTGGTTGTAACGTGACAAAATGTGGGAAAGTTCAAGGGGTATGAATACTTTTACAAGCCACTGTAGGTCATTGTTAACAGACCTATGCTATTACCAGCTGAAGCTACCAAAGTCACAACGGTAGTCGAACTATATTCAGCATTGCTCCAGTAGTTTTGGTCAAATAATCTTCAGTTATATTACTAACAGACGCTAGTGCTCAAAGATGGAAAATTACGAATGCCATCTCTAGTAGTGAAGGCGGATGGGATTTGCATGAATCACCAATTCTTCAGTTATTGGTATCAACTACCAATAGACACTAGGTGCATACTATGGGTTAAAGGGTTATCGTGCGAATATGCAAAATCTGCATGCTCAGTTCCAAGTTGATACACTGTGGTGGTGGCATATGTTAGTCACATGGATGCTATAAAGTCAAAGTATTCTGTCATAATTTACCCAACCTCATTTGGCGCCGGTGTATCATCACGTAAAATCAATGACAACACAGTATGGATGTTGGATCACAATGTATTTTATGATATCGATGGCACACCGAATATCGATATGTTTGCATACAGGCTCATTCACCAGTTGTAAAAACATGTGGCATAACAGTGGCGAGAGATACATTCTCGCTACACGGGGGAGGAATGTTCTTTTATGTGGTTTCTCATTTTTTGCCTCATCAGTCGGGTCTTGCAATAATTCAGCAAGATCCCGCTTCAGAGTTCTCGTACTGTCTGACTGGCCTACAAATGACTGGTTTCCCACAAATGTTGGGAATAATAATAGAACCTTATATGGGGTTCTAAACATAAAACTTTGCTGGTTCAGCCTGAGATTTGGGGAATCAGCCTCTACATGATTAATCAATTCATTGCTTTACAGAATCTGAGAAGACCGCTCCTGCGGCTCGGGCTGTCAGACTGATCCATGTATGTGCTCACCGCAGAGTGCAGGGATAGCACCAAAAAACCAATATTTTGCCTCTTCAGGCGATGGGAAGCATTTTCTGTTAAATGTTATGTTACATATAATACGGCATCGACACTTACGTCTTAGAGTTCATTTTCTATGGGTCTTTGATAATAAATTAAGTTATAGTCCCATTAACTGTGCCAACGTGCTTCTCATCATAGTTGCTGCAGCAAGTGGGACCCGCTCTCTCGGGTCTCACCCTCTGATGTCCAGTTATTAAGGATATCATTAACACAAGTTCTCCCAGACCCAAGTACACGGAAATATGGGATATTGACATTGTGTTAACATTTTTCTCACTACGGGGCTATCTTAGGTTCGGCTCTCGTAGGTAGTTAATCCCCTTGTGCTGCCCTCAGTGCACGGGTCCAGTCGTTACATAAATTGCGACTGGACAGGATGGTTACACCTGCTATATAATAATTCATGTTTACATACCCTATGCACCTTCGGTTACGTGTGGTCACACATTTACAACATTATGTCAGGTGATCTAGAGCCTTAGAGGCCATGTTTGTTAGTTACAAAAAAAACGCAAAAAATCCCCACCTCATAACAAGGTGTCAGTTCAGACCATCTCCAGGTGGTTATACGAGGTTTTGGCTTATACAGGAGTGGATACTAATTTCTGATCTCACTCCACCAGGGCTGCTACAACATCAGCAGCAAGGGTTATGTGTGGTCCTCTGGACCACATCCGGTCTAACGAACGAGGTATCCAACCTTTTTTTTTTAACCCATTGCCAGACCAGGGGTATTTGCCAACTCTATTTTTAGATTCTATTTTATAGTTTCCCCTCGGATGAGAGGGGTTACTGTTATTATTATTTGTTCATTTATCAGCATCAGCATGTTTTAAATCGATGTCATGTCTGTATGCATTATGAATGTTTCCCTTATCTTTGGTCAACTGATGCACTCGTGCTTGTGTGGACTCGTTTTTTCCACGGCATGAAATCACAGAGCTTCAAAATCTTCACGTAGTCACTCACGTGACTCCAAAGTAAAATAGTAAGATTAAACGAGAACTTACCAATTTGAATTATCATCTTTATTTTATGAGGAGTTACGATGAGCGATTACGTGCCCTCTGCTCCCAACCCTCGTATCATAAAGGGTAGTTTCATCTGGTAGTTTCTAGTCATCGCTAATCTTACTATGTTAGTTCAACAACTGTTATCTGTGATTTCACACCGCTGCTTTGAAGATTGACGCGCATGCGGGCTGATGGCCTTCTTCACGTAATCGCTCATCGTAACGCCTCATAAAATAAAGATCAAACTTCAAACTGGTAAGTTCTTGTTTAATCTTACTAGTTTAGTTTAGTTTTCTTATTGTCACGTGTACCGAGATACAGTGAAAAGCTTTTTGTTTGCGTGCTATCCATTCAATGAAAACATGGTTGCAATCAAGTCGTCGTGATTACATTCACGGTGTACAGATACAGGATAAACGGTATGACGTTTAATGCATGATAAAGTCCAATAAAGTTTGAATAAAGATGGTTCAAAGGTCTCCAATGAGGTGGATGAGAGATCAGGACCACTCTCTAGCTGGTGAGAGGATGGTTCAATTGCCTGATACAGCTGGGAAGAAAATGTCCCTGAAGCTGGAGGTAAGCGTTTTCAAACTTCTGTACCTCTTGCCTGATGTGAGAAGGGAGAAGAGGGAGTGACCAGGGTGAGACTGGTCCTTGATTATTCAGGTGGCCATGCCGAGGCAGCATGGTGTAGTTGAGGCAGAAACTATCACAACGTTTAAGGAACATTTAGACAGGTACATGGTTAGGATAGGTTTAGAGGGATATGGGCCAAAACTAGGCAGGTGCAACCAGTGCAGATGAGGCATGTTGGTCGGGATGGGCAAGTTGGGCCAAAGGGCCTGTTTCCATGATGTATGACTCTATGACGCTCTTTGTCTCTAAGTGTTGCATTGTTTTTTTGTTTGAGATTCTGCATTTAGTTTGAATGGCTGGGAAACAGGTCTGCAGATTGCCTCTGATACGCGACGGTGCTGAGGCTGTTATGTGAAACCACAGATGCTTCTGTCAGGAGCTGCAAGGTGCTGAAACCCCTTGGGAAGGAAGAAGCAAGTCAGAAAGTTGGACACAGCGCAGGAGATGTCCCTCAGAGAGCACCCAAAGGACTCTGAAGTGTCAAACAATCTGCTTTCAACAGCTGTGGAAAGCTATTTGAATATAATAAGGTAAAACTGCACATTAACAACGAGAGGAAATATCCTAGGCGCCCAAGTGCGAAGCCTTACGGTTGCAGTAACTAATTAAAGCAGATGGCAAACAATTCTTTGATCCAATTGAGATGAAGGAAGTTGTTTGCAAACATGGCTCCTTGGAAATTCTGCAATCACTTCCTTGTCCCTATCCTGCCAGGGATGGCACAGTGACGCAGCAGTAGAACGGCTTCCTCACCGTGCCAGAGACCCGGGTTCAATACAGCTTTGGATGAGTCGATTAACTGTTGGATTGAAATCTGATGTGATTTAAAAGACCCCGGGACAGATACATGGATAGGAAAGGTTTGAAGGGATGTGGGGGCAGCAGAGGCAAGTTGGATTAGCTCAGTTAAGTAGCTTGGTCAGAGTGGACAAATTGGGACAAAGGGCCTATTTCCATTCAGTATAGTATTATGTCAAGGGCAGCAACAGTGGAAGGGTTGCTGCTTACTGCGCCAGAGACCCGGGTTCAATCCTGACCTCGGGTGCTGTCTATGTGGAGTTTATATGTTTTCCCCATAACTGCATTGGTTTTCTTTGGGCGCTCTGATTTTCTCCCACGTCACAAAAACATGTAGGTTTGTAGGTTAATTGGCTTCTGTAGTGTGTAGGATCGAACAAATGAGTGATCGCTGATCAGCATGGAATCAGTGGGCCGAATGGCCTGTTTCAATGCTGTACCGTAAACTAAACTGACCTAAACTAAACTAAGCTTCCATGCGACAGTGTTGCTGGCTAACACATAAACTCTGAGCTCCCTATCATGTAGATAGACACAAAAAAGCTGGAGTAACTCAGCGGGTAAGGCAGATTCGGGAAAAAAGGAATAGGTGATGTTTCGGGTAGAAGCCCTTATTCAGACTCATCTCTCGTTCTTGATTCCCCTATTCTGGGCAAAAAACGATGTGAGTTTACCCAATCTAATTCCCCTTGATTTTGTATACCCTTCACCCTCCTGCGCTCCAAACCTAGCCTGCTCAACCTTTCTTGAGTCCAGGCAACTTATTTTTGTTGTTTATGATGGTATCTACTGAGTACTGAGTTTACATACCTGTTGTGCTGTTACATAAAGAAGGGTCTCGACCTGAAACGTCATGCATTCCTTCTCTCCAGAGAGACTGCCTGTCCCGCTGAGTTACTCCAGCATTTTGTGTCTTTCTCCATTTTAAACCAGCATCTGCAGTTCCTTCCTACACTAAGAATTTTATTGTCCTGTGTTGGGACATATGACAATGTAACTGTCTCTTGACTCTTGTGGTGGCCAGTCTTTCATTAACATTCTAATTAATCACTTAGATCGTGAAAAGACTTTTGGGCTTCTATTTACTACATGATATCCATCCTCTGACCTGCTCTTGTAAGCACTGTATCTATGTGGCTGATCCAGTTTTTGGTCAGTGGTATCCCCAAAGTGCTGGAGTAACTCAGCAGATCAGGCAGCATCTCTGTAGATAAAGGATGGATGACATTTCGGGTCGGGACCCTTTCATAAACTCATTTGATTCAAGTCTGAAGAAGGGTCCCGACCTTATCCCATCCTTTTTCTCCGGAAATACTGCCTGACCCGTTGAGTTACTGCTGCACTTTGTGTCTATCTTGTGTTTATAGGGTGTGTTTGGTGATGGGAAGATCAAGAGTAGATATCTGCACTCTGTCTTGTTGGAAATGGTCATTGCCTGATGCTTGTGTGGTGTGAATGTTACTGCCACCATCAGCCCAGCCCACGCCAATCTCCAGGATGTGCTGACTACAGGCATAGGCTGAAGAGCTGTGAATGGAATTGAACCTTGTGCAAGTATCCCCACTCCTGACCTTACGGTGCTTGGCTGGATATTTGTTTATTGCAGGATGTCTTTTAAGTGTTTATTACAAACAGAGAGGAAGGAATCTACTTCCCTTCTGCCTCGTGGCCAATGGCAGTCTTAAATCTAATGAACAAGGACGGGTTTTAGCTGAGACTGACCTGGGTCTGTAGTTCAAAACAACATTGTAAATGTGTTCAGGATGTAACGGTCACTCAGCCTCCTGGGCTCTGATAAGAAACAACCTCACTTTATTTTGATGACTTAAGGCCAGGAGAATTATTTTCTTTGCCCTAACGAGTAGCATGTGGTGAATGCTTAAACAGAATTATTTTGAAGAAACCTTAAATTTCTCCCATTCCACCACAGCAGTGACATCTTACAGCTTGTTGTACTTCTATCTTTAAGTTTTTATCAGAGATAGATTGCACGGATAGGAAAATGAAGCCAATGTTACATTTGGGTTTACTGTAGATATAGATCTGCCTCGGCAATTTTAATTTCAGAACAAAGGAGCACTTTGTACTTGTCCTGGCCTATTATTGAGTCACACAGACTAACCTGGCCCCAAGTTCAATTCATGGCTGTTCCATGTCCAGATGACATCCGAGTTGATGATAAAATCGTTAAACTGGCTTTCATGTCTCTAGGTTATGACGGGATGAAAATAAAACCTTACGACGTCCCCCCAGTGGATAATTCTGTGAAGCCATCATCCAGCATTACAAATGTGGAGAAGATATTTAAGTGAAAAATAGGATTTGTGTCAACACCTAAGCAATGGTGGAAGAGTCAGGGCCTTTGGGAGAGCAAAAGACAAACTGTGGAGACAAAGTTCTTTAAAACGCATCGTCAATGATTACAGCAATGCATCAAAGTGACAAATACAGAACGTATTGGGGAAAGTTCTTCTGCGGTAATTTGTTTAGTACATTGTCTCCATTTCATAAATTATAGAAAGCAGGATGACGATTGTGGGCCTGGTGCGTTGTTGACAAGACCAGATTCAAGTGAGTTCATCGCTCACATATTCAATGGAGATCTGACCTTGCCATAAATCCTGGGGTCAGCCCTTTTAAGTAAATGCTTCATGCTTCCTGCATTCTACAGGCAGTGCCAAACTGGTCTATTGATGAAGGATTCAGGATTTATCTTTAATCTTTAAGAGGATTTGAACATGTAAGAGCAATGGTTGTGTGTACGTGGCTGAAATTCGTTGAAATCTCAGAGAAGCACAAAATGCATTTTGTTTGATTAGTTTTAGTTTGGTTTAGAAATAGTGCGGAAACAGGCCCTTCGGCCCACCCAGTCAGCGCCAACCAGCGACCCCCGTACATCAACACCATCCTACACACTAAGGATAATTTGCAATTTTCACTGACACCAATTAACCTACAAATCTGTACGTCTTTGGGGTGTGGAATGAAACCGGAGCACCCGGGGAAAACCCACGCGGTCACAGGGAGAACGTACTAACTCCATACAGACAACACACATAGTCAGGATTGAACCCGGGTCTCTGGCACTGGAAGGCAGCAGTTCTACCACTGCGCCACTGTGTCACCAATTAATGGTGCGTGAGGGTCCAGGAAAATGAGTGACAGTTGGCAGAATATGTGGGCAATGTTTAGTTTAGTTTAGAGATACAGCATGGACACAGGCCCTTCGGCCCACTATATTCACCTGTTCACACAAGTTCTATGTTATCGCACTTTCTCATCCACTATCGACATACTAGGGTCAATTCTACCGAAGCTAATTAACTGACAAACCCGCACACCTGGGAGGTGGAGCACTTGGAGAAAACCCACGCAGTCACAGGGAGAACGTACTAAACTCTGCACAGATGTCATACGTTGTCAGGGTCGATCCCAGGTCTCTGGCTCTGTAAGGCAGCAACTCTACTGCTGTGTCATGTTGCCTCTCCATGGTTGAATACAACAATTGTATGGAAACAGGAGAGAATAAAAGATCCAGAAGTCTGGTACTACCTATAATCCTCTGGTCAATAGGCAGATTTGTTTGGGAAAGGTCTTGTATCCTTTCTTTCGGTGGTAAAATCGGGTGACGTTTCGGGTTGAGACCCTTCTTCAGACTGATGTCAGGGGAGTGGGCTGAATGATCAGGTATCCATTTGTGGTCACATTGTCATGGCTGCCACCCCCATCTGAACAAGTTAAATTCCCTTCATTTGATAAGCACACAAGAGTATTGATCCCAACCCGAAACGTTGCCTATCCATGTCCTCCAGAGTTTATGGGGTTTTTTTGTAAGCCAGCAAATGCCGTTCCATGTGTCTACATAGCAGCAATAATACTTTTTCTTGTTTCTTTACCGAAAATTATTTTAAGGGTTGAGGAGATAAAAGCTGAGAATATATCAAGGGTGAGATGTTTTTAACTTTTCCTGCATTTTTTTTAGACTCTTGTCCAAACATACCCCATGGAAGTGTTTAAAATTGTCACATTCTACAGCCTGACTTTGAGAGCAGAATGCACCTTTGGTGGAAAAACCTGAGGTTGGAAACGTCTGCATTTTGCAGTTACTTCTTTTATGTCTCAGTCATCGACAGATTTAAGCCACTTTCTTCTCCTTTCACTCAAATCCTTTCATTGTTGGGCTGGTGTCAGCTTGTAAATCACCCCTCACCCTCCTGTGCTCCAAGGAACAAAGTCCTAGCCCACCCAATCTCTACCGATAGCGCAGGCTCTCGAATCCTGGCTCCATCCTTATAATAATAATAAGGATTTATTATCCTTATAAATCTTCTCTGCAGCCTTTCCAGCTTAGTTTAGTTTAGGGCAGCATAGTGGTGCAGTGGTAGAGTTGCTGCCTTACAGAACCAGAGACTCAGCTTTGATTCTGACTACGGGTGCTGTCTATGTGAAGTTTGTATGTTCTCCCTGTGACTGCGTGGGTTTTCTCCGGGTGCTTTGGTTTCCTCTCACTATCTAAAACCATGGAGGTTTGCTTCTGTAAATTGTCCCTAGTATGTTGGATAGATCTACTGTGAATAAGTGACCGCTGGTCAGTGCGGTCTTTGTGGGACTAAGGGCCTGTTTCCATGCTAGTGTGATAAACTAAACTTTAGTTTAGACTGTCTATCGATCACCCGTATATTAGTTCTATGTCCTACACACGCTGGGCAATTTACAGAAGCTAATTAAACTACAAACCTCCAAGTCTTTGGAATATGGGAGGAAACCGGAGCACCAGGAGAACACCCACGTGGTCACAGGGACTACGTACACCCTAACCCTAACCCCTTACTGGCATCTTTACAACAGCAAGGTAACCAACACTGAAAACAGTACCACAGCATCACCAACATCTTGTACAACTGTACTCCAAATGCTGTGTCATTGTTTTGTACAATTATAGAGCAGTGTGGTCTCACCAACATCTTATACAATTCTGATGGAGTAATAAGGCAGAAAATGCTGGAAACACTCAGAAATCTTATTATCATATTTTAACATACTATTTGGCTTTCAAACATGTTTTAGAAATTCATATTTGGAGTTAACAATTCTTAGGAAAAGGAATCTCTGATGTGAATGTAGAAGGGAAGTTTCAACATTGGTTGGTTGATTATACAGCCATAATGCATCCAGGCAGAGCTTTATTCCATTCTAATATATTTAGTCCATTGAACAGAGGAAGGCACTTATTTGGCTCAGTTTCCTGAACATATCTTAAAAATTGCTTGTAAATATTTGGATTTGTTTGACGTTAAGTGCCTCAAGCTTTTTGGAATCAAACACAAACACTTTGAAGGCTGTCCTTTTATTGTTTGTAAGATTTATATACACAGAAGGAATATCCTGATTAAAGTAGCAATATCATCATGCGAATAGTAAATGGGACTTTCTTCTGTCTCTTGGCCAACAGACACACATGCAAATCTGGCCACAGAATAAGCCTGAGTTTTAATTAGGCACATGAACAGAGCATGGGTGTACCAGGGCAGATGGGAGAGATTCATGACTCCAACAAAGTAACTGTTTGTGCCTTGATTTCATCAACTTTATTGGCCTCATCAGCCTAAGATACGCAAGTCTTGCCTAGTGCAAAGAAACCCCTTTATATAAAGACTGTGCCTCACAAATCCAGCATAGTTTTTCCCTCTCCCTCAGTTCCTGGAGTGAACTCAGTGTACGGGGAGTTAGTGGAGACTTGCCTACTTTGAAGAAGTTCTCCTCCTCTCTCCGACGAGAGCTTTGTAAGATCTTCTCTCACTGCTCCCCCTCTGTGATTCCTGCTGCTCTCCTTCTCTTGGACCACACTACCTGCCACTTCCCTGGCATTGCCCTGGCCTCAACTCTTTCCCAGCTTCTTCTCCTCTACTACAATTAGTCTGAAGAAGGGCTTTCCACCCGAAAGGTCACATCCATATCCTCCAGAAATGCTGCCTGACCTGCTGAGTTACTCCAGCACTGTTTTTTTTAAATATATACGTACTTTTGCAATTTACTTAAGGACTATTTAAATGTATTCAGAAGGCTACTGGGCCAATAGCTGGATACAGATGGTTACTTTAAAGGCCAGCTTAGACACTGTTAGCAGAAGGGCCTGTTGGTGTGCTGAAAAACTCAATGACTCTGTAACATTTTCGTTTTTTATTTCAAAACTGCAGCATTTGCTGTAGTTTGCTTTTCCAAGGCAGGTCTCTGCAGTGGTGGACAGGGTCATGGGGTGTGGGAGAGGAGCTGAGTTTCCAGTAACAGCATGGATAGGGTCAGGCACCTGCTCACTTTGCAATCTGCCTGAATTTACCACTAAGCCACAGCTAATAATGGCCTGTTCCCTTTATCATTGTTACTTTTTTGCATATTTTTCATTTATTTGATCTGTATCTCCCTATATCATCATCTATGTCTCTTGTTTCCCCCTCCCCTGACTGAGTCTGAAGAAGGGTCTCGACCTGAAGCGTCACCTATTCCTTTTTACCAGAGACGCTACCAGATCTACTGAGGTACTACAGCATTTTGGGTCTATCTTGAATTTACTTTCCATTATTTTCAGAAAAAAAATTCATCAGGCCGCTGTAAAACAGAGAGGAGATCAGGATCCTGCCAGTATTCTGCCAGGCTGCCTAGGTTAAAATGATCATAATGGTCACACCTTAACAACTCATCAAAAAGATGTTGCATATCAGGTACATCACTGATTTTCGAGCATCTGGAAGTCCGGCACCTCCTTTAATCTGGACAAAATTCCAAGAGCGCGCTTAAATTCCCCCCCCCCCCCCCCCCAGATGTCCCCACAAAAATGTGGTGCCTAGGCCGGGTGAGATGGCCGATCCCGACATCAACAGGACTTCCACACCGATCGGCGGGTTGAATTTGCCCTTGCAGCCAGGGCTCTGGAATTCTGGCCCAGTCGAGGCTGTCAGATCCGTCCCCATAGATGATTTCCGTGGCCGATTGGTGGGTCTAATTTCCCCCCGTGGATGCCCGCAGATCCGTTGCCGTAGTCGATTTCCGCGGCCGACTTTGCGGGCCGGTATCTCAGACTCTGTTGGTCTGGCAAAATGGATAATATGGCACGAGTCTGGAGTCCAATAGGGTCGGAAAATCAGTGGTGGACCTGTGGTAGATTTAGTGCTAGATTGCAGAGTTGGTGTATGATACATGTTTTGAATCCACACCACTTGATTCAGAAAGTGCAAGATTGAGTCAAGCTGATATTCAAATCTTGAATCTTCAAAATGACACATTGTGCTAGAGTGGCTCAGCAGGTCGTGGAGCATTTCTGGAAGATTTGGATATGTGATGTTTCGGGTCGGGATCCTTCTTGCTGTATGTTTGGAATAAGCCTCATCTAACTCGAACATCTTTGGTGCATTAATCTTCCAGCAGTCTCAATGGAAACTCTTCACAATCGTAAACCAGGTAACATACCAGTGGTGCAGCTGCCTCTCAAGTGCCAGTGACTCAGGTTCAATCCTGACCCAAGGCGCTGTGTGTGTGGAGTTTGCACGTTTTTCCTGTGACCATAAGGGTTTCATCCCAGTGTTCTGGCTTCCTCCACTTCCCAAAGACGTGCAGGATGGTGGGTTAATAGGCCAGTGTAAATTGTCCCTAGTGCGTAGAATGAGGCAACTGAACCACCCTATCATCAACTTGAGAGCGGTCCTGAGCTACCATCTACCTCTCTGCAGACCCTCGGACCATCTTTAATCAGACTTTACTGGACTTTATCTTGCAATAAATGTTATTCCTTTCATCAAGTATCTGTACACTGTGGATAGCTCAATTGTAATTAAGTACAGTCTTTCCGCGGACTGGTTAGCACACAACAAAAGCTTTTCACTGTGCCTTGGTACACATGACAATGAACTAAACTTAAATAATCTAAGTTAAACTAAACATAATCAAAAACCAGTGTAAGTCATGAAAGAAACCTATCGTGTTGGAAGGAACTGCAGATGCTGGTTTAAACCAAAGCTAGACACAAAATGCTGGAGTAACTCAGCGGGACAGGCAGCATCTCTGGAGAGAAGGAATGGGTGATGTTTTGGGTCAAGACCTTTCTTCAGACTCAGAGTCAGCGGAAGGGGAGATACAAAGATAAGGATGAGTAAGGTGTGAGAAGGAGACATCAAAGGGGATAGAGATTAAGGAAATTGTAGACTAGATCATTGCTAGCTAGGAGAAGATAACAACAAAGCAAACACAGATAACATGTAATCAGGGACAGTCAGACTGGTTGGAAAACTGGGAAGGGGGAGCGGATGGAGAGAGAGAGAGAAAGGGTTACTTGAAGTTAGACGTCAATGTTCATACCATCGGGGTGTAGATTACCCGTGAAATATGAGGTGCTGTTCCTCCAAATTGAACTGGGCCTCACTCTGACAATGGGGGAGGCCCAAGACAGAAAGGCCAATGTGGGGATGGGAGGGGGAGTTAAAGTGTTTAGCAACTGGGAGATCAGGTAGGTTTAGGTGGACTGAACGTTGGTGTTCAGCGAAACGATCGCTGAGCCTGCGCTTGGTCTCACCGATCAATAGCAGTCCACACCTGGAACAGCGGATACGGTAGATGAGGTTGGAGGAGGTGCACGTGAATCTCTGTCTCACCTGAAGAGATTGTCGGGGCCCTTGCTCAGAGTCGAGGGGGGAGGTATAGAGACAGGTGTTGCAGGGGAAAGTATCTGGGGAGGGGGTGGTTTGGGTGGGAAGGGACGAGTTGACCAGGGAGTTGTGGGAGGAACGGTCTCTGAGGAAAAGCGGAACAGGGTGGAGATGGGTAGATGTGGCTAGTGGTGGGATCGCGATGTGCTGTATGTGACGACAATGGGGACTGTCCCCCTAGAAACCTGTAGGTTGTTAATAACCTACCATTTCCAGAACACTGATGTGAAAATGTTAATTGCTTAGGAATAATAGCAGCACACAACTTGTTCTGCCTCAGGCTTTGGTGGGTATTGATCAAAATAGATCTTAGGGAACAACCTGTGAAATTCCACTCGGGTGCTGGATATACTCTTACTACCTTTCTATACGTCAGCACATTTACTTCCCTTATGTCAAAAATAAAGTACATAAATTATGTCTGCTAGGACTTTATTCCTTGGAGCGCAGGAGGCTGAAGTGTGATCTTAAAGAGATGTAGGAAATCATGAAGGGGATGCATAGAGCAAATGCACATTGTCTTTAGCCAGGGTCGGGGAACCAAGAACCATAGGTTTAAGGTGAGAGGAACAAGATTTAATAGGTATCTGAGGGGCATCTATTTCACTCAGAGCATGGTAGGTATATGAAACGAGCTGCCATAGGAGGCACTATAATAGTCTTTAAAAGACACTTAGATAGGTTCATGGATAGGAAAGGTTTAGATGGATATGAGCGATATGCAGGCAAATGAAACTAGCTTAGATGGGGCACTTTAGTCGGCATGGATGAGTTGGGCTGCAGGGCCTGTTTCGGTGCTGTATGACTCGGCTGTTCTATCTATTACTGCTCAGTGGCTTGGTTCAGTGATGTGTCTGACGAGGGGGGGGGGGGGGTGGAGGGTGGTCAGTGTCTGACTGGGCCACTTCCGATTCTACAAGCTGATATTGGAGTCAGTTTGAGTTGAGAAAGACCAACAACTCCCTACAGATCCACCTGCTTCACTCACCTTGGTTTGACTTCCCCATTATTTGGGGGCAGCCAGTACCTTTCCATTTAAGTAATTGTTCAATAAGATTTAGGAACTAAATACTGAATGATTAACTTCACAGCTATTCATGTACTGATTCGTAGTGCTTTGTCAAGAGCCGGCTCAGTGGTGCAGCGGTAGAGTTGCTGCTTTACAGCTCCGGAGACCCAGGTTCGATCCTGACTATGGGTGCTACCTGTAAGGAGTTTGTACATTCTCCCTGTGACCATGTGGGTTTCCGTTGGATGCTCCAGTTTCCCCCTACATTCCAAAGACATGCAGGTTGGTAGGTTCACCGGCTTCTGTGAGTAGCACAGAATGTAGGATAGAACTGGTGTAAGGGGTCTTCCCTTCTTGCGTTTGAGGCAGCAGAGGTTATGTAACACCGTCCAGGAGCTGTAGCCAGTTCAATGAGTTGTTGTCGAGGGCTGTGAGGCCTACCCCTCCACCAGGGAGGGGTAGAGAGCACATCCTCCACGTTTGACCAACTCCTGTCCGAATGCAGTAGGGCCAGATCATCTGCGTATCCATACTGGCACGAGGTCATGCATGGCAGATCGCTGATATAGAGATTGAAGAGCATGGGGGCCAGTACCGAGCCTTGGGGGACTCTGTTTCTTAGGCGTCGCAGTCGGCTAGATTGTCCATCGCTGGTCTTAAGTCCAAAACTGCGGTTGGCAAGGATGTTGGCAAGGAACCGCACTGCTGTATCTCTAAAACTAAAAACTAAAAGTAAAGTCAATCACGTTTAATTGTCATATTGTTCAATCCTTCAGTTGACAAACGGATGAATGAAGTTCTTATTTGCAACGGCACAACAGGCCTGTTAACCTGTGCACAATAATCCAGGGATTGTCTCACTAGGATTCTATATTATTTTAGTTGCAGTAGTATTTACAATACATCTGGAGTCCCAGGAAAGGTAGGATCTTGCCTAAGGCAGGCTGAATACAGAGGGCTCAGACATCTCAAGTCAATTGCATTGTGTTCATGGAAATACAACTATTAACACCCAGATACCTTATTACAGAGGTATTCTTGTTTTAGTTTAGTTCAGAGATACAGCATGGAAACAGGCCCTTCGGCCCATCAAGTCCATGCTGACCAATGATCACCTGTTCACACTGGTTCAAAAGCCAAGAGTGTCTTACTATCAGGTGTCCTGAAACAGAACAATGAAATTCTTACTTGCAGCAGCACAACAGATGTAATCAAAGTACTCTGTAAAATGCATAATGAACAACAATAAAAACTTCAGTATATACATATTTATATATAGACTGAACTTTTTATTGTATATATATATATATACATACACACATTCGCACACACACACATATACTGTATATATACAGTATATATAACACAGATAAATAAATAGACAGTAGTAGTGCAAAGTACTATTTGGGGGCTGTTATCCCACTTTCTCTTCCACATGCAATTTTACAGTTGGTCAATGAACCTGTGTACCCTCACATATTCAGGATGTGGGAGGAAATCATGCGTGACTAATCTTCTGGAATTTTTTGAGGATGTAACTAGGAAAATGGACAAGGGAGAGCCAGTGGATGTAGTGTACCTGGACTTACAGAAAGCACTTGATAAGGTCTCACATAGGAGATTAAAATTAGGGCACGTGGTACTGGGGGTAGAGTGCTGACATGGATAGAGAAGTGGTTGGCAGACAGGAAACAAAGAGTAGGGTTCAACGGGTCCCTTTCAGAATGGCAGGCAGTGACCAGTGGGGTACCGTAAGGCTCTGTGCTGGGACCGCAGCTAATTACAATATACATCAATGATTTAGATGAAAGGATTCAAAGTAACATTAGCAAATTTGCAGATGACACAAAGCTGGGTGGCAGTGTGAACTGTGAGGAGGATGATATGTGAATGTAGGGTGACTTGGACAGGTTGGGGGAGTGGGCAAATGCATGGTAGTTGCAGTTTAATGCGGATAAATGTGAGGTTATCCACTTTGGTAGCAAAAACAGGAAGGCAGATTACTATCTAAATGGTGTCAAGTTGGGAAAATGGGAAGTACAACGGCATCTGGGGGTCCTTGTTCATCAGTCAATGAAAGTAAGCGTGGAGGTACAGCAGGCAGTGAAGAAAGCGAATGGCATGTTGGCCTTTATAACAAATGGAGTTGAGTATAGAAGCAAAGAGGTCCTTCTGTAGTCGTATAGGGCCCTAATGAGACCACACCTGGAGTATTGTGTGCAGTTTTGGTCCCATAATTTGAGGAAGGACATTCTTGCTATTCAGGGAGTGCAGTGTAGGTTTACAACGTTAATTCCTGGGATGGCGGGACTGTCATATGTTGAGGGAATGGAGCGACTGCACTGGTATACTCTGGAGTTTACAAGGATGAGAGGGTATCTTATCGAAACATATAAGATTATTAAGGGTTTGGACATGCTAGAGGCAGGAAACATGGTCCCGATGTTGGGGGAGTCCAGAACCAGGGCCACAGTTTAAGAATAAGGGGTAAGCCATTTAGAACGGAGATGAGGAAACATTTTTTCTCACAGAGAGTGGTGAGTCTGTGGAATTATCTGCCTCAGAGGGCGATGGAGTCCGGTTCTCTGGATACTTTAAAAAGAAAGCTAGATATGGCTCTTTAAGATAGCAGAGTCAGGGGATATGGGGAGAAGGCAGGAACGGGGTACTGATTGGCGATGATCAGCCATGATCACATTAAATGGCAGTGCCGGCTTGAAGGGGTGAATGGCCAACTCCTGCATCTATTGTCTATTGTCTATTGTCTATTGAAACTGGAGCACCCGGAAGAAACACAAACAGTCACAGGGCGTATGTGCAAACTCCACACAGACAACACCCGAGGTCAGGATTGAACCGGTTGTCTGGTGCTGTATGGCAGTAGCTCTTTCAGCTGTGCCACTGTGCTGTCTTATGTCCAAGCCAAATGGGAAATGCTTGCAAATTGTTTAGTTTATATAATGCAAGGATTAATCACCATAATCCGAATGAATGATTCATTGAACAAAAGAATGACTAATGTAAATTTTAGCAGCACCACTGAAATTTCAGTGTTGGAATACGTTCATGGTTCAACTGCTTTTCAAGCATTACACCAGCATCTAATTCATTTTTAATTTGGACATCCCTTTGCACTGAAGTTGCAGTTTCTACATTCTCAGCTCAAGCTATCAGTGTCTGGCACTTGTGGATAGGAGTAGGTCAAATTAGCAATGCACAGCAGCTGTCCTCAAGACCTGCTAGGCTACAGTCCGATTCACCTCTACCCCATTGCAGGCATTGAACTTTGTCTCTGGCACAGAATAGAATATTTTAGTTTAGTTTGGAGATAGAGCATGGAAACAGGCCCTTCGGCCCACCGAGCCCATGTCGATCATTCCATCATCTTACACACGGGAGACAATTTGCTGAAGCCAATTAATCAACAAACCTGCCCATCTTTGGAATGTAGGAGGAAATCGGAGCACCTGGAGAAAACCCACGAGGTCACAGGGAGAATGGTTCTGGTTACTAATAGATCACAGGAAATGTAGCCTGGCGTGCACTGGGGGGGGACATGTCTCGTTTAATGGTTGAAGTATCCTAGAACTCCAAGATACTGAGGGATCTGGGCATTCAAGTGCATGATTCACAGAGGGAATGTATTTAGGCAGGGCATATAATTATAGAATATTACAGTTTATTGCAAGGGGAATTGAATACAAAACGAGGGAGGATAGACCAGTTATATAGGGCTTTAATGGAGAATTGTTAGCAGTATTGGACTTAAAGGATAAATGTTAATGAAGTGCAAAGCAGTTTAGAGAAGGTTTATGGATTAACGGCATCAATGTAGTGAGGATGAATGAATGAATGAGTTTATTGGCCAAGTATGTACACATACAAAGAATTAGCCATGGTGCTCCGCTCGCAAGTAACAACACGACATACTATATTTGCTCTTGTGGAAGTATCAAGAAAAAGGATTCACTGTTTAATATCAGAGGCCACAAAAAGACACAAAGTACTGGAGTAACAGAGTGGGTCAGGCAGCATCTCTGATGAACATGGATAGTTGACGTTTCAGATCAGGACACTTCTTTAGACCTACTTAAGTTTCAATTGAGGATTCTCTTGGAGGGTTATAAGTTTCTTGAACTTCTTTCCTCAAGGGGTATTTGAAGCAATCTCTGGATATTTTGGTATTGGTTTATTATTGGCATGTTATCCAGGCAAGTCATGCCATACATGAATACATCAGGTAGCGCAAAATGGAATGTAAACAGAGTGCAGAATGTAGTGTTACAGATACAGAGAAAATCCAGATTTAAAAAAGTACAAGGGTCACAATGAGGTAGATTGGAAGATCAGGAAGTCATTCCTATTATATGAGACACCTGGCCCTCAAATACACTTGGACCATTTCCGACATTTCCCTACCATTCCTTGACCTCACCATCTCTATTGCAGGTGATACACTCCTGACCAACATCCACTACAAACCAACTGACTCCCACAGCTACCTGGACTACTCTTCCTCCCACCCTGCTTCCTGTAAGGACTCCATCCCCTATTCCCAATTCCTCCGTCTACGCCGCATCTGCTCCCAGGATGAGGTGCTTCCACACCAGGTCATCACAAATGGCCTCATTCTTCAGAGAACGGGGATTCCCCTCCCCCACTATAGATGAGGCTCGCACCAGGGTCTCCTCCATACCCCGCAATACTGCCCTCTCTCCCCATTCCCCCATTCGCAAACAGGGCAGAGTCCCCCTGCTCCTCACCTTTCACCCCACCAGCCGGCAAATACAACACATAGTCCTCCGCCAGTTTCGCCACCTCCAACGTGACCCCTCCACTCGCCACATCTTCCCATCTCCCCCCCTGTCTGCCTTCTGCAAAGACCGCTCCCTCCGCAACTCCCTTGTCAATTCTTCCCTTCCCTCTACCCCTTCCCCGGGCACTTTCCCTTGCAACCGCAAGAAATGCTACACTTGTCCCTTCACCTCCCCCCTCCACTCCTTTCAGGGACCCAAGCAGTCCTTCCAGGTCCGACAGAGGTTCACCTGCACCTCCTCCAACCTCATCTACTGCATCCGCTGCTCCAGATGCCAGATGATCTATATCGGTGAGACCAAGAGGAGGCTTGGCGATCGTTTCGCCGAACACCTCCGCTCGGTCCGCATTAACCAACCCGACCTCCCAGTGGCTCAGCACTTCAACTCCCCCTCCCATTCCGTATCCGACCTCTCGGTCCTGGGCCTCCTCCACGGCCAGAGTGAGCAACACCGCAAGTTGGAGGAACAGCACCTCATATTCCGCTTGGGGAGTGCATCCTTTGGGCTTGAACATTGAATTTTCTCAATTCTGTTAACCCTTGCTGTCTCCTCCCCTTCCCACCTCTCCCTCAGCCCTCGGGCCCTGACATTCCCTCTCTCTCTATCTCCCTCCCCCACCCTAGTTGCACCAGCTTCTCATTTTCACACCACAAACAGCTTACAATGGCTTGTTCCCTTTATCATCGATACTTTTTTGCATATCTTTCATTCATTGTTCTTTATCTCTCCACATCACCGTCTATATCTCTCGTTTCCCTGATCCCTGACCAGTCTGAAGAAGGGTCTTGACCCGAAACGTCGCCTATCTCCTTCGCTCCTTAGATGCTGCTGCACCCGCTGAGTTTCTCCAGCCTTTTGTGTACCCTAGTATATGAGAAGTTTGTTCAAGATTAAAAGTGTGGACAGGTGCTGTTCTTGAATTTGGTGGGAAGAGATGTTATTGAAACTAACGGTTTTTAAGGCGCTTGTAGATTCTTGATAAGCAAGAGGTGAAAATTTACCATGGGTGGGCAGGGAGTGAAGAGCTGGTGACACAAGGAACTACAGATGCTGGATTACCAAAAAAAGCACAAAGTGCTGGAGTGGCTCTATGGGTCAAGCTGAAGAAGGGGTTGAAAGAGAGTACCGACCCAAAACTTTAAGTCCTTTGCAGGCAAAATATAACCTTTGTTAATTGATGGCACGATATTACCAGCCATCCAGGAATATTGTAGAAACAAGGAAGTGAAGATGCTGTTTGCACAACTGTTCCTCCACAATCATTCAGAAGAAGGGTCCTGACCTGAAAACCACCTGTCCATGTTCTCCAGAGATGCTGCCTGTTCTGTTGAGTTACTCCAGCACTCTGCGAAGAGCTGGTGTGTGGGATCAGATCAACCAAGAATGAACTCATTGAATGTTGGAATGATTTAAAGAAGGAACTGCAGATGCTGGAGAATCGAGGGTACACAAAAAGCTGGAGAAACTCAGCGGGTGCAGCAGCATCTAAGGAGCGAAGGAGATAGGCGACGTTTCGGGTCGAGACCCTTCTTCGCTATTTTTTTAGGAGGTTGTGAAACTGTCTCCGTAGGGAGGAGGAGAACTTCTTCAAAGTAGGCATACCTTGAGGAGATGTCGCAGTGGAGTAGACAAAGTTTTAAAGAAGGAACTGCAGATGCTGGAGAATCGAGGGTACATGTTGGAATGAGTTTGATAGGCCAGTGTCCTATTCCTGCTTCTAATTCATTGGGTGGGGGTTCATTTGTACGTGAGAATGCAGACCCTCATATCATAGTAACAATTTCTTCCATGAGGAGGTACAATTGTGACAGTGGTTTACCTTTCTACTCACCATTGGCATTGCTAAAGGCACGAAACTGGGAGATTGTATGCAAGGTACTTCTTCCACTTGCCTCTTCTGATGCCTTGTTCAGCATCTGATTTCAGGGCCTTTTATCCCGGCAGGACTGGAAAATCCCGAATAATCCAAACATAATGGACGAAATAACTCTTCACTGCAAGCTCTGAAGAATCTTAACCCAAGATGTATCTTGGTACATGTGATAATAAAGGAAGCATTGAAACATTCACAGATTATATTGATATTGCAGATTTACATTTTGGGAAAGCATCCACAGGATGGCACGGTGGTGCAATGGTAGAACTGCTGCCTTACAGCGGCAGTGACCCGGGTTCGAGCCTGACAATGGGCACTGCCTATACAGAGTCTGTACGTTTTCCACTTGACTTGGGTGGGTTTTCTCCGGGAGCTCTGGTTTCCTCCCACACTCCGGACGTGCAGGTTTGTAGGCTTAAGGGGCTGTCCCACTGCGATGACTGCGAGTTTAGAAGAGTTTGCCCTCGACTCAAACTTGCAGCATGGTCGACATGTGGTCCTAGGAGGTCCTATGAGGAATATTCGCAGCCTCAGTTTGGTCGAGGAAACATTTTCAGCATGTTGAAAAATTTCCCGCGAGTAAAAATTGGTCGGCGTGGTTCTTTTGAACTCGTAGTGCAGTGGAGTGGGGTCGCTATGTAGTTACAGGCAGTCGAGAGCAGCCTTAGGCAACCTTCTTCGCTGACCGGGCATTTTAATTGGCTCATTGGAGTTTTCAGAAAACCGACCGGTAGGTAAAATGCCCGCTAAACTTTATTATGTTGTCTGGCTTCTTAAAAGTGTCTCTACTCCTTCTCCCCCCTCTCCTCCCCCCTCTCCTCGCCCCTATCCTCCCCCCTCTCCTCCCCCCTCTCCTCCCCCCCTCTCCTCCCCCCCCCCCCCCGTTCCCCTCCCCACTCTCTAAAGGACTCACCGTACACTGTGCAGCCATCTTTTACCTTCCTCTTCATTGTGGGTGTGAATTACAGACAGTGCTCCCCCGCTTTCCCTGGCCCCCGCCTTTGCGATGCGTGTGTGCGCGGTCGGTCGATCCAGCTCGCGGTTTCACCGCTGACGGTCGATTCAGCTCGAGGTTTTCAGGCGAGTGCCCTCGAGCTTGAAGGTCGAAGACAGTCACTGAAAGGTCGCATCAGTGGGACAGGCCCTTAATTGTAAATTGTCATTGGTGTGTGGGGATCGCTGGTCGGCATGGACTTGGTGGGTCGGATGACCTGTTTCCTTGATGTATCTCTAAACTAAACTAAACTAAATTTATATCCTGACCGTGGAGCTGATCTTTTGTGGGTAAGTTTGATCTGAACGTTTTATGCATGTGACACTCTCACAAGTGTGCATGAGAGAAGAGCGATACATGGATAGGTACATGGATCGTACATGGATAGGAAAGGTTAGGGGAATAGGGACAATTCTGAAGAAGGTCTTGACCCGTAACAAATACCTATCCATGTTCTCCAGAGATGCTACCTGGCCCACTGAGTTAATCCTTTTGTGTAAACCACCATCTGCAGTTCCTTGTTTCAATCTCTAAAGCTGCATCAAGACTTCCTGCCTCTTATACTCAATGCCCTGACCAATGAAGGTAAGCATACCATACACCTTTTTTCCCACTTTTTTACCAGTAAACCATGCAGTGGATGATGTCTAACCTTGTAACATAATAAGTATTGACTCTTGCCAAAAAGCAGTGGAGTCTTTGATTCCTGGCATTGACTGATTGACTCTTTGGAGGATTGGGCCTCTGCAGAAAGCAGACTGTTTATGCTCAATACAGCTCTGTCCATCCATTCAGCCAAGACATTACAAACAGCACAATGTACGGTGTAATGATTGCAATGCCACATTTTGATCATTACCAATGCATCAAGCAGTGAGTGTGGTGTTCCCAGACACAATAGATTTAGCAAATATTTAATATTTCTGCTCAGTGTGTTATTTACATCAGGGGTCGGCAACCCTGTTCTGCATAGGGGCCGGGACGCATGTCTGTGAATGGATGGCGGGCCACATCTATCATGTGTACACATGGATCCCGCCCCCAACCCGCCCTGGCATCAAATCATGTGTTCACAGAAGTAGACAAAAATGTTGGAGAAACTGTTTCACCAGCATTTTTGTCTACCTTCTATTTTTCCAGCATCTGGAGTTCTTTCTGAAACGTGTTCACAGAAGGTGCGCGGCCGTGCCGGTGGCTTTACGCAGGATGCGGTACAGCCAGAGCTCGGCTGCTGCTCGGGGCACACGGCTGCTGCTCGGGGCACACGGCTGCTGCTCGGCAGGCTGGATGATTACGGGGAAAAAAATCCGCCTGCGGGCCGGATGATTTCGGGTTTCAGGCTGCATTCGGCCTGGGGGCCGTAGGTTGCCGACCCCTAATTTACATGGATGCCTGTAGCTTATGTGATTCCTTTGGTTGTATTTTCCTAGATAACCCTCCTTTGTCTCCAATGACCCAGCCCCTTGCATTAGACAATAGACAATAAACAATGGGTGCAGGAGTAGGTCATTCGGCCCTTCGAGCCAGCACCGCCATTCAATGTGATCATGGCTGATCATCCACAATCAGTATCCAATTCCTGCCTTCTCCCCATATCCCCTGACTCCGCTATCTTTAAGAACTCTATCTAACTCTCTCTTGAAAGCATCCAGAGAACCGGCCTCCACCGCCTTCTGAGGCAGAGAATTCCACGGACTCACAACTCTCTGTGTGAAAAAGTATTTCCTCATCTCCGTTCTAAATGGCTTACCCCTTATTCTTAAACTGTGGCCCCTGGTTCTGGACTCCCCCAACATTGGGAACATGTTCCCTGCCTCTAGCTACTCCAAACCCTTAATAATCCTATGTGTTTCAATAAGATTCCCTCTCATCCTAAATTCCAGAGTGTCCAAGCCCAGCCGCCCCATTCTATTGAAGCCCATGACAGCCCTTCGCAGATCTTGCTGCTTCCTCTGGGCATGAAGAGAATTTGTGTCACTCCGTTACTGTGTAATTGTGTGGGCTGCAGTGAGCTGCAAATCATTATTGCTGAATCTGGTGTCAGCTCCACTGTCTTGTGCAATTCTACAGCGCATTTAAAAATGCAGATTATTCCAGCTCAATTCAGTTGCCACGTGCTTGCCAAACCCATTCTCTGACATAAACTCATAGTCATACAACACAGAAACAGGCCCTTTGGCCCAACTTGCCCATGCCGGCCAAGATGCCCCATCTACACACCTGGCCCCACCTGGTCACACATTTGACCCATATCCCTCTAAACCTTTCCGAGCCATGTACCTATCCAAATGTCTTTTAACGTTGTTATCCTTTCAGTTAACTAACACGATCATAGGTCTTTATGGATCAGGTTTACAGTTGGATAGATTTTTTTATACATCTAACTTTAAAGCAAGGTCATAGACAGGTCACTAACCTTGGGTGCTGTCTGTGTGGAGTTTGCACGTTCTCCCTGTGACCATGTGGGTTTCCTCCAGGTGTTGTGGGTTCCTCTCACATCACAAAGACATGTAGGTTTGTAGGTTAATTGGCCTCTGTAGGGAGTGGATAAGAATGTGGGATAACATAGAACTAGTGTGAATGGGTGATCGATGGACAGCATGAACTCGGTGGACCGAAGGGCCAATTTTCATGTTGTACCTCCAAACTCTAAATAAACCAATGCATTCCTGATTTACTGGTTATCACAGGAAGCACAATTTCATGAGCTCAATGCATTTCATATAACGACACTCAGTGCATTTCATGTAACGACACTCAGATAGGATTTTGATTTATATTACATTTATTATTAGATGAGATAAGATTATATAAGGTATTCACAAAATGCTGGAGTAACTCAGCGGGATAGGCAGCATCTCTGGAGAGAAGGAATGGGTGACGTTTCAGGTCGAGACCCTTCTTCAGACCCGAAACGTCACCCATTCCTTCTCT
Source organism: Okamejei kenojei (assembly GCA_035221665.1). Lineage (NCBI taxonomy): Eukaryota > Metazoa > Chordata > Chondrichthyes > Rajiformes > Rajidae > Okamejei > Okamejei kenojei. Next base: position 33,761,965 of record CM069145.1, on the reverse strand, counting down.
CCAGAGATGCTGCCTGTCCCAGCTGAGTTACTCCAGCATTTTGTGTCTACCTTCGAATTAAACCAGCATTTGCAGTTCTTTCCTACATACTAAGATTATGTAAGATTTAATTGGAACCCGAGGGATAACATTTTTACACAAAGGGTGGTGGGTGTATGGAACGAGCTGCCAGAGGAGGTAGCTGTGGCAAGGATTATCGCAACGTTTATGAAACATTTAGACAGGTACATGGACAGGACAGGTTTGGAGGGATATGGGCCAAACGCAGGCAGATGGGATGTGATGATGGGACATGTTAGCCGGTGTGGGCAAGTTGGGCCAAAGGGCCTGTTTCCACACTGTATGACTTTATAGCTCTATGACGATGAGTATTGTTTTGTTAAAGAAATCTGTTGTGTGGTAACTGTGACCTGTTTACAATATTTGAGTTGATTCTAGATTTTATAATGCAAAAATTGTCAAAGCAAATACTGTATCAAATATCAGTTGTTAACACAAACAGATATTGATATAATTGATATAACATTGCAGACCTGATCCAAGATGGCGTCGAAGCAAGGAGACTCTCTGTGTGCTGGTCACAGAAGTGTGTCTGCAATCACACGTTACAGTCGTTCTACTCTTTTAAACCTTTTAAACCTTTACTCCACCAGCAGCATTTCTTAATCTGTATGAAGGAACAGCAGATGCTGGTTTACCCCGAAGATAGGCTCAAAATGCTGGAGAAACTCAGCGGGTCAGGCAGAATCTCTGTAGAAAAGGAATAGGTGACATTTTGGGTCAAGACCCCTCTTCAAACTTTCGGGTTCTCCAGAGATACTGCCTAACCCACTGAGTTACTCCAGCATTTTGTGCCTATCTTTAGCAGCATTTCTTACTTTAACTATGCCATCTGTACACTGTGGATGGCTCGATTGTAATCATGTATAGACTTTCCGCTGACTGGTTAGCACGCAACAAAAAGCTTTTCACTGTACCTCGGTACACGTGACAGTGACACTAAACTAAGAAAATAGTACCAAGCCGCTTGTTAGTTGGGTCCAGACCTTTAATTGGTGGAGTAATTAGAGTTCCGTCATTGTGTACTAATCCATTGCAGCTGGGTTTAATTCAAAGGGAAGACGGTGGACTGTTGGTAGTGAGCTGGCCAACCCCACCAGTGGATGCAATGTGCATGCAGTAATATGAGCAGACATCAGATGGGCGATACTTTAACCATTTTGTTGACACCTTAATGGAATTTTAATCCTAACCTCACCATAGCTGCTGGTGACATATTTGTTAAATGGTTACATTTTGAAAAATAAAATACTTGGAAGCAATTGCGGTTTAACAGAAAAAAATATTTTTAAATCAACCAATTATATTTTAAAATGGGGACGGCACAGTGGAGCAGTGGTAGAGTTGCTGCCTCACAGCGCCAGAGAACCGGGGTTGATCCTGACTCCAGCTGTTTGTATGTAGTTTGTAAGTTCTTCCTGTAGCTGCATGGGTTTTCCCCGGGTGCTCCAGTTTCCTCCCATATTCCAAAGATGCGCATGTTTTTAGGTTAATTGGCCTCTGTAAATTGTCGCTAATGTATAGAACTAGTGTATGGGTGTGGATTTGGTGGGCTGAAGGGATTTGTTGCATTTCTGAAGCTAAAACTAAAAACTAAAAAGACGTACTGATGATTCAAATAAAAGCTTGTATTTGCATAATGTTTCACCACATCTTTTAAAATCATTTTAAAATGCTTCTTGCTTATGTACTAATTTGCAGTAAAATGATAGTCATTTTCACACACAATTGCATCTTGTAATAGTGCAGTGATGGAAGGTCACTCTTTTTCTTAAACCGTCCCTTAGCATTGAGGATAACTTGTTTTCACGCCAGTCTTGTTGGTTCTGAGCTGTCTGATGAGTCCCAAGATGGAATCCGCCAACTCTAAGGAAAGACATGAGATGCGTGGATAACTCAGCAGGTCAGGAGGCATCGCTGAAGGACATGGATAGGTGACGTTTTGGGACAGGAGCCTTCTTCAGATCTGCAGAAAAGTCCTGACCTGAAACGCCACCCATCCATGTTCTCCAGGGATGCTGCCTGACCCACTGAGTTACCCCCGCATCTTATATCTTTGTTTTGATAAACAAGCGTCTGTAGTTCCTTGTTTCCACTGACTCTAACAATGGATGGGGCTGGCGGTCCTTGATGGCGAGGGTGGGAGGTGCAAAGTTTGTGGGATGGTGTTTCTGCGCTGTGTCTCAAGAGTTGTTGCCTTACAGCACCAGAGACACAGCTTCAATCCTGACTACTGGCGCTGGCAGTACAGAGTTTGTATGTTCTTTCTCCCTGTAACTGTGTGGGTTTCCTCTAGGTGCTCTGGTTTCCTCCCACACTCCAAACACACACAGGCTTGTAAGTTAATTGGCTTCGGTAAAAATGGTAAATTGTCGCTAGTATATAGGATAGTGTTCATTGGTTATCATTTTCCAATGTTCAATAGATTCAGGATCAGTTCCTGTGGATTGGAGGATAGCTAATGTTATCCCACTTTTCAAGAAAGGAGCGAGAGAGAAAACGGGGAATTACAGACCAGTTAGCCTGACTTCGGTGGTGGGAAAGATGCTGGAGTCAATTATTAAAGAGGTAATAATGGGGCATTTGGGGAGCAGTAAAAGGATTAGTCCAAGTTAGCATGGATTTATGAAAGGGAAATCATGCTTGACTAATCTTCTGGAATTTTTTGTGGATGTGACAAGTAAAGTGGATGAAGGGGTGCCAGTGGATGTAGTGCATCTAGACTTTCAGAAAGCCTTTGATAAGGTCCCGCACGGGAGACTGGTGACTAAAATTAGAGCATATGGTATTGGGGGTAGGGTGTTGACATGGATAGAAAATTGTTTGGCAGACCGGAAGCAAAGAGTAGGAGTGAAAGCGTCCCTTTCAGAATTGCAGGCAGTGGCGAGTGGAGTGCCGCAAGGCTCGGTGTTGGGGCTGCAACTTTTACTATATATATTAATGATTTGGAAGAGGGAATTAGGAGCAACACTAGCAAGTTTGCGGATGACACAAAGTTGGGTGGCAGTGTGAACTGTGAAGAGGAAGTTAGGAGGTTGCAGGGTGACCTGGACAGGTTGAGTGAGTGGGCAGATGCGTGGCAGATGCAGTATAATATAGATAAATGTGAGGTTATCCACTTCGGCGGCAAAAACAAGGGGGAAGATTATTATCTCAATGGGGTAAGGTTAAGTAAGGGGGAGGTGCAGCGAGACCTGGGCTTCCTTGTACACCGGTCACTGAAAGTTGGCGTGCAGGTACAGCAGGCAGTGAAGAAAGCTAATGGAATGTTGGCCTCAAGCAGTAAAGAGGTTCTTCTGCAGTTGTATAGGGCTCTGATGAGACCACATATGGAGTATTGTGTACTGTTTTGGTCTCCTAATTTGAGGAAGGACATCCTTGTGATTGAGGCAGTGCAGCGTAGGTTCACGAGATTGATCCCTGTGATGGCGGGACTGTCATATGAGGAAAGATTGAAAAGACTAGGCTTGTATTCACTGGAGTTTAGAAGGATGAGGGGGGATCTTATAGAAACATATAAAATTATAAAAGGACTGGACAAACTAGATGCAGGAAAAATGTTCCCAATGTTGGGCGAGTCCAGAACCAGGGGCCACAGTCTTAGAATAAAAGGGAGGTAATTTAAGACTGAGGCGAGGAAAAACTTTTTCACCCAGAGAGTTGTGAATTTATGGAATTCCCTGCCACAGAGAGCAGTGGAGGCCATGTCACTGGATGGATTTAAGAGAGAGTTGGATAGAGCTCTAGGGGCTAGTGGAGTCAAGGGATATGGGGAGAAGGCAGGCACGGGTTATTGATAGGGGATGATCAGCCATGATCACAGTGAATGGCGGTGCAGGCTCGAAGGGCCAAATGGCCTCCTCCTGCACCTATTTTCTATGTTTCTATGTTGCTATGTTACTATGTTATTGTACGGGGATCGTTGTTCAGCACGGACTCGGTGGGCCGAAGGGCCTCGTTCCACGCTGCGTCTCTAAAGTAATGTAAACTAAACTAAATGGAGACCAGGCCGAACTGAATAGGTCGATGTGGGATGGAGCTAACCTTGCTTGTGTCAAGGCCAGAATGATGGGTGGGGGGACATTCTTCATTGGCATTGTTAGCAGCAGGGATGTTGGTCATGTTAGCAACACCCTTTTTCTTTGTAGTGGACATAGTTATTCTACTATTTTCTTAATTATTCGGCCCAACGATTACATGCAGTGGACCGTAATGAACAAACCTGTCTTAAAATAACGTCAAGGTTAGATCATAAGGTCATAAGGAATAGGAGTAGAATTAGGCCATCAAGTCCTCTCTGCCATTCATTCATGGCTGACCTATCTCTCCTTCCTAACCCCATTCTCCTGCCTTCTCCCCATTACCTCTGACACCTGTACTAATCAAGAATCTATCTCTGCCTTAAAAATATCCACTGACTTGGCCTCCACATCCTTCTGTGGCAAAGAATTCCACAGATTTACCACCCTCTGACTGAACAAATGTCTCTTCATCACCTTCCTATAAGAAGATCCTTTAATACTGAGGCTATGACTTCTAGTCCTAGACCAGGGGTTCTCAACCTTTTTCGTCCCGTTTATCCCTGGCAACTTCAATAGCACATAACAATGTTATTTCACTTAGTTATGAACAACTAACGATGAGCAGATACCAGTATACCAGAACCAAACACAGTAAGTCAATGAGAAAAAATATGTACAAATCCAGAATCAATAAATTTACCCCCTGCGTAGGGGAAAATTACCGCCCTGGGGGTAGATTTACCCCAAGTTAGGAACCCTTGGCCTAGACTCTCCCACTCATGGAAACATACTCTCCACATCCACTCTATCCAAGCCTTTCCCTCATTCTTCTAAACTCCAGCGAGTACAGGCCCGGTGCCGAAAAACAATCACCATAGGTTAACCCACTCATTCCTGGGATCATTCTTGTAAAGGAGAAAAAGATAAATGCAGACGAAATATAGGACATGGGTAATTGGCCAATGACACTGGCATTGGGCTTGTGCAAATGTAATTACTAATTATGGTTTTATTTGAAACATGTAGTGACGATAACTTAAGTGAATGAACCTCAAGGTCCATAGATAACCCTTTGTTTCTGCTTTTAAATGATAGTTGTTTCATTGCAAGGGAACAAGGCTGTGAGTATTATGCTTCACATCCTTGGCGATGCAATGACAGAGATTGTTTTAATGAACCAATTACAACAAGCTTCATTGCTCTTGGGAGCAATTTACCCCTAAGTGGATTGTTTTGGATTTAATGGTGACATTACAAGGATAAAAATCAATGAAAATCACTCCTTCACTGGATCAACCTCTTTACCCACTGATTAATCAACTCATCCAAGCCAACAAGATTTCCGGTGTGATCTCCTGCCTCAGCTATTGGAGGGTGTTTGCAGTTGCTTTGGTTTAGTTTAGAAATGCAGCATGGAAACAGGCCCTTGCTGACCATTGATCGCCCGTTCACACTAGTTCTATGTTATCCACTTTTGCATCCACTCGCTACACACTAGTTTGGAGTGGGGAGAGGTTAAAGATGTTGCTGAATGCTCATGGCAGTGGTCTGCACAGATTCTGTGGACTCAGCTGGGAACTCCATCTGGGCCAGTGGCTTTCCATAGGTTCACTCTAGGGAAGACTGATCTGCCGTCTGCAGCGGTGACCCTGGGTACAGGTGCACCCGAGGCTGCTGCAGTGAATGACACAAATACATTCCCCTTCCGTTCAAAACAAGTATAGGGTGTATTGAGCGAGTCGGAGATTGCTGCATCGTAGCTAGCGAGACTGCCCGACTTCACTTGCAGCCCATTATAGCGTGCGAGCCCTGCCACAACTGATGGGTAACCGTGTGATTAGTCTGGGATTACGGTGGAACGGTGGCACAGCAGTTGAGTTGCTGCCTTACAGTGGCAGAGATCTGGGTTCGATCCTGGCTATGGGTGTTGTCTGTGTGGAGTTTGTTAGTTCTCCCTGTGACTGTTTTGAATTTTTCCAGGTGCTCCGGTTTCCTCCCACACTCCAAATACATACAGGTTTGTCGGTCAATTGGCTTCTGTAAATTGTAAATTGTTCCTAATGTGTAGTATAGTGCTAGTGTACGGGGTGATCACCGGCGGGCCGAAGAGCCTGTTTCCACGCTGTATCTCTAAAGTCTAAGTAGAGCTAGGTGGGAACGTGATGGTGGGCTGAAGGGCATGTTTCCATGCTGTATGGCTTCTATGACTCTCTGACTCTTAAACTGGCCACTAACGTAACCTCTTCTGGTGCGCAATTCAAGTAGAACATAGAACACAGTAAAATGCAGCATGGAAACAGACCCTTGGCCCACAATATCTGTGCCGAACACAACGCCAAGATAAACTAATCTCATATTACTACACATGATCGTTATCCATAGCCACGTGCCAATCCAAAAGCTTCTTAAAGCACCACAGTCATATCTGCCTGCACTACCATCCCTGGCAGTGTGTTCCAAGAATGCATCATCCTCTATGTTAAAACATTTGCGCCACACTGGTTTAGTTTAGTTTAGTTTTGTTTATTGTCACGAGTATCGAGATATAGTAAAAAGCTCTTGTTGCGTGCTAACCAGTTAGCGGAGAGACTATACATGATTCCAACCGTCCACAGTGTACAGATAAGAGATACAGGATAATAATGTTTAGTAGAGTTTGAGTTAGAGTTTAGTTTATTGTCACGTGCACCGAGGTACAGTGAAAAACACTTTAGTTGTGTGCTAACCAGTCAGTGGAGAGACAATGAATGATTATAATCGAGCCATCCATAGTATACCGGGACATGATAAAGGGAATATCGTGAATAACGTTTAGTCTTCTTCTTCTTCTTGCGTAAGGCGTGCACAGCCTAAAGTTGTAGGACAACTTGTTCTATTTGATCGGGGTTAATTACATTCGTCGAAACAGGGCGGACCACGTGAAGGTTGCAATCTTCCACCCCAACGTTTAGTCAAGAGCACAGTTAGAGTACAAAATGTTCCATAGTGCATTCCTTTGTTTTTTGCATAAAAATCCAAAAATTCTGGAATTAAATCTTTGAAATTATTACAAAATTATTCAAAATAAAATTGAAACCGAATGCAGAATTGATTATTTTTGGAACAATGGAAGCCAGCTTTGAGCTGACTTTGTTCCAAAAGAGCTTCCTTAATTATGGCTTAATAATGGCAAAAAAACTTATACTTAAATTCTGGAAAAACGCTCCCACACCAACGATAAAAATGTGGATTTCAAATATGTCCGAAACGTTACACCTAGAAGATATGAGATTCCTCCTCGCAGGCAAATCAGACCATTTCCAAACGATTTGGTCTCCATTTATCGACATATTACAAGCATAGGGTGCAACACAACTCTGAAAATAAATGGTATCAGGATCTGGTGAGGGCATGTAAAGTTACGAAGTAGGTACATCCCTTTTATCTTAGCTTATTGTACTTTCTCTTTTTTTTTCTTTCTTTTCCTTTGTTTTTCTTTTTTAGTCTTTCTTGTGTCTTACGCTTTTACGGGTTTTTCCTGATCACTCTTTCACGCACTTACTATCCTATCTAACTCTCTCTATTCTTCTTCTTAAAGTATAAAATAAGAAGTAGTATAGGAAATGTATTATGTTATTTTTGGCTTATATCATTGTAATGTACATTACTTATAATAAAGAAAGAAAAAAAAAGTACAAAATGTTGCTGTTGGAGTAGAGATTTAAAAGGATGGAACGATTGTGATGCGTGATTGCAGATCCATTTTTGGGACCTGGGTTGGGCGTCACTTTAAAGCTTTGCCCACTAGTCTTTGGCATATCCACCCTGGGAAAAAGGTTCTGACTGTCCCGTCAGCCTGATTTGTTAAGTACTTAGTTAAATATGAATCAATCACACTTGCAAGCAGAAAGTAAATCTCGATTGATCGGCAAAGGAGATCAGCACTTGTAGGGTTAACAGGCATTGATTAACCCTGAGTTTATGAGCAATTTAATAGTTATTTGTGCAGCAGCAGCTACCAATGTGGTGATTGTTAACGAGCACTGAAGCACTTCACTTATCTTGATCAACAGAAAGAGAGAAAGAAAATTATATCTGGCATTGACTGGATGCCAACAGTTAGTCTTTCACCTATTAACCAAAGGCCTCAGGCATGTTTTTTATTACTTGAGCCACCTCGCATTTACCCCACAGGGAGCTAGTTTATTTATACCATTTCTAATTTCTGATTTATTTTCGCAAACATCTTGATCTCTACATGGAGCAATCAGGGCTTTGTTAATGGAGTGCAGTCTTCTTAAGAGTTACAGAAGGTATGTATTTCTCCCTGGTGCATTCAATAACAGACCTCGAAGCTAAAGTGTAATCTGCAAGGCACACTGATTATTTTAACCTCCAATTCACTGATAGGTTTAGCATCTCAGGGGAAGTGAGAGCAAGTGGGTGGTGGAAGAAGCCCTCACAGGTTCAAGAAGGTGACAAAATGGCATAGTTTAGTTTAGTTTAAAGATACAGTGCGGAAACAGGCCCTTCAGCCCACCGAGTCCACGCCGACCCGCACATTAACACCATCCTACACATACTAGGGACAATTTGCATTTATACCAAGCCAATTAACCTAAAACCTGCACGTCTTGGGAGTGTGGGAGGAAACCGAAGATCTCGGAGAAGATCTCGGAGAGAGGCCCAGGAGCCGTTGGAGCAAGAGGAGGAGTCTCCGGGCGGTGAGTGATAAAATCGAGCGTGGGGCTTTACTTCACAGAGGCCCAGGAGCAGTTGGAGCAAGAGGAGGAGTCTCCAGGCAGTGAGTGATAAAATCGAGCGTGGGGCTTTACCCAAATCTGTAACGTTCCACACAAGTGTTCTGGTGAAAGCCGCTGATTGGTGGAAGTGGACTGGAGGAAGCAGCTGATTGGGTGCAACCCCTGGTTTGCATTTCTGCTTTCTGGTTAAGGGTACAGTGAGCTAAGCGTTCATTGAGCAAAGGGTTCAGTGAGTAAAAGGTACCGTCCTTTTTAGTAAAGGTTAGTTTAAAGGTTTAAGATTTTTATAGTGTGAGTGGGTTGATTTAATTTGGGGGCAAGCCATGTCATTTGAGATCGGCCCCATGGTTTGCTCATCCTGCAACATGTGGGAGATCAGGGATATTGTCGGTGTCCCTGGTGACTACATTTGCAGGAAGTATGTCGAGCTGCAGCTCTTGGCAGACCGCATCGAACGATTGGAGCTGCGGTTGGATTCATACTGGAGCATCCACGATGCTGAGAAACTCGTGAATAGCACGTCCAGCGACTTGGTAAAAGTTAAGTGGACAGAAAGGGAACGGATGGCCATTAGCCAGCGTAGCAGTAGGCAGGTAGTGCAGGAGTCCCCTGTGGTCATCTCCCTCCTAAACAGATATACCATTTTGGATACTGTTGGGGGAGATGGCTCATCAGGGGAAGGCAGCAGCAGCCAAGTTCATGGCAATATGGGTGGTTCTGTGGCACAGGAGGAGAGAAAAAAGAGTGGAAGGGCTATAGTAATAGGGGATTCATTTGTAAGGGGAATAGATAGGCTTTTCTGTGGCCGCAATTGGGACTCCAGGATGGTATGTTGCCTCCCTGGTGCAAGGGTCAGGGATGTTACTAAACGGCTGCAGAACATTCTGGAGGGGGAGGGTGAACAGCCAGCTGTCGTGGTGCACATTGGCACCAACGATATAGGTAAAAAAACGGGATGAGGTCTTATAAGGCGAATTTAGGGAGCTAGGAGATAAACTTAAAAGTAGGACCTCAAAGGTAATAATCTTTGGATTACTACCAGTGCCACGTGCTAGTCAGAGTAGAAATAGGAGGATATTGCAGATGAATACGTGGCTTGAAAAATGGTGCAAGGGGGAGGGATTCAAATTTCTCGGGCATTGGAACCAGTTCTGGGGGAGATAGGATCAGTACAAACAGGACGGTCTGCACCTGGGCTGGAATGGAACCAATGTCCTTGGGGGAGTGTTTATTAGTGCTGTCAGGGAGGATTTAAACTAATGTGGCAGGGGGATGGAAGCATGAGCAGAGAGACAGAGGGATGTAAAATGAGGGTAGAAGCAATACGTAGCAAGGTGAAAAGGAAAAGTGGCAGGCAGAAAAATCCAGGGCAAAAATCAAAAGGGGTCACTTTTCAACATAATTGTATAAGGGGTAAGCCTGAAGGCTTTGTGTCTCAGTGCAAGGAGCATTCGTAATAAGGTGGATGAGTTGAATGTGCAGATAGTTATTAATGAATATGATATAGTTGGGATCACGGCGACATGGTTCCAGGGTGACGAAGGCTGGGAGCTGAACATCCAGGGATATTCAATATTCAAGAGGGATAGACATAAAGGAAAAGGAGGTGGAGTAGCGTTGCTGGTTAGAGAGGAGGTTAACGCAATAGAAAGGAATGACATTAGCTTGGAGGATGTGGAATCGATATGGGTAGAGCTGCGAAACACTAAGGGGCAAAAAACGTTAGTGGGAGTTGTGTACAGGCCACCTAACAGTAGTAGTGGAGTTGGGGATGGCATCAAACATGAAATTAGAAATGCGAGCAACAAAGTTAAAATAGTTATAATGGGTGACTTCAATCTACATATAGATTGGGTGAATCAAATTGGCAGGGGTGCTGAGGAAGAGGATTTCTCGGAATGTATGCGGGATAGTTTTCTAAACGAACATGTAGAGGAACCAACGAGAGAGCAGGCTATTCTAGACTGGGTATTGAGTAATGAGGATGGGTTAGTGAGCAGTCTTGTTATGCGGGGCCCTTTGGGCAAGAGTGACCATAATATGGTTGAGTTCTTCATTAGGATGGAGAGTGACATTGTTAATTCAGAAACAAGGGTTCTGAACTTAAAGAAAGGTAACTTTGAGGGTATGAGATGTGAATTGGCCAAGATAGACTAGCAAGTGAGTCTTAAAGGGTTGACGGTGGATATGCAATGGAAGGCATTTAAAGATTGCATGGATGAACTACAACAATTGTTCATCCCAGTATGGCAAAAGAATAAAACAGGGAAGGTGGTGCATCCGTGGATAACAAGGGAAATCAGGGATAGTATCAAAACAAAAGATGAAGCATACAAATTAGCCAGAAAAAGCAGTCTACCAGAGGACCAGAGGAAAAGAAAAATAGATTATGAAAGAAAACTGGCAGGGAACATAAAAATTGACTGCAAATGTTTTTATAGATATGTAAAGAGAAAAAGGTTCGTTAAAACAAATGTAGGTCCCTTGCAGTCAGAAACTGGTGAATTGATCATGGGGAACAAGGACATGGCAGAGCAATTGAATAACTACTTTGGTTCTGTCTTCACTAAGGAAGACATAAATAATCTGCAGGAAATAGCTGGGGACCAGGGGTCAAATGAGAAAGCGGGGAATTACAGACCAGTTAGTCTAACATCGGCAGTGGGGAAAATGCTAGAGTCAGTTATTAAAGATGGGATAGCAGTACATTTGGAAAGTGGTGAAATCATTGGACAAAGTCAGCATGGATTTATGAAAGGTAAATAATGTCTGACGAATCTTATAGAATTTTTTGAGGATGTAACGAGCAGAGTGGATAAGGGAGAACCTGTGGATGTGTTTATCTGGACTTTCAGAAGGCTTTCGACAAGGTCCCACATAAGAGATTTTAATTCGGTGTCACGTGAGTGATTCTGTGAAGAAGACCTGCCAGGCCGCATGCGCTCCAGTATGTCAGCCGCATTGGCGCAAGGAACCAGACTGGCAGGACAGAGCTCCTGCTGGCGGTAAGTTAAACCTAAAAGGTAAGTTCGGTTTTTAACTTACCAGGGTTTTTCAGACAGGAACCTCTTTTCACAGAGGTTCTCCTGCCAGCTTCACAGCTCCATGAGTCTACCGGTTATGGACTGTGGGGAAACCCCATTCCGACCACGGAAGCGGGTAACCGGCAAATTGATTGGGTTGCAAGATAAGGAGCCGCTAACAGTGTAGTCAGCGGCTCCCAGCCTGCGGGGATGCCATTAAAACGGTAAGAAATTCAAGCAGAGTCGCTGATGGGGGGTCAGCAGCTCCTAGCTTGTGGGGATGCCGTAAAACGGCAAGAAATTTAAGCAGAGTCGCTGACAGGGGGGTCAGCGGCTCCCAGCCTGCGGGGATGCCGTTGGAATGGCAAGAACTTCAAACGGAGTCGCTGACAGTGGGGTCAGCGGCTCCCAGCCTGTGGGGATGTCATTGGAATGGCAAGGAAGCAATGGGGTCAGTGGCTCGCAGACGTTGGTCCCCAGGCAAGGAATTAAATGGCTCATTTAGCCCTATTTGCACTCAGGTCAGTGGCGCTATAAAGGGATTCTCCTTATAAAAAAATGTATATATTTTATAGTGTTTTTCTTAAAGTTAAGAGCTAAAGGCAAAGTTAAAATCATAAAAAGTTATTGTTATATGTTCTGACAATGTAATCCTTGTTGTTTAGCACCGGGCTGGATAGATTGTCCAAGAATGTTGGGGGATGAATTCCTCATCAGGGCTGGATAGTGCGTTTGAAACGACTATCCCAAATACAGCAACTGTTGCATACAGTGCTACAGAGGTCTCCCTCTCGGAGGCAGAGGCCAAGACGGGTCAGTATCCTGCTGACACTGAGTCTCAGGGTATGGCCGTGGGGCATACCCCAAGGGATGAAGGGCACATGTCAGAGGTACCTTTTCCTGACAGCAAAGTTGCCATCCCAGCAGAATATTCTATTGGGTTAAGGCCAATGGGTTGTATCAGTATAGGTATCCTGCGGCCTGTGGCAGCGCTTGTTAGGGTTGCCTACGAATCACCCTCTCGGAGGAGGGAAGAGCAAAAAGTCAAGATATAACTGACTCCAGGCTCTAAAGATGTCAATGGAACATACTTTAAACACATATGTGCCGGAAATGAACAATGCCAACAAGGGGATGTGAGAGCCAGCCGCTGAATCTGTTATTCAGTTAGGTCTATTCTACAGGGGAAGAAAGCGTGGCAGATGAATCAATTAGGCCAACGGCGGGCAAAAATCATTGTTCAGAACACACCCCAGGCGCTCATCGGCAGTAGTGGTTCACTGGAGCTGGGGGCAGCATGATAGCTTAGAAATTCCATGCACCTTCCAATCATACTCAACAAAATGGGTCTAGCACTTCTAAAATTTGGGTAGTGTACCGTTCACAAGTTGTAATATTTACATTTGTTTTGTACAACACACAAAGGGTACAAATATTTGGTCGAGGCACAGTCGGAGCATTCCAAGCAAGTTTGGATTATGGCCAGGGTTTGGAAATTGGGCAAAGGTTCTCATGCAAACCACCCATGGAATAAGGCTGGAGTGGCATGTTATTATGAAGAATGGAGAGTGTCAGGCATATGAACTTTCTGAATATGAAAACTTATTTTCCTGACTATACATGCTATACAAATCCCATTACAGAGGTTATCAAAGACAATATAACTGTACTATAACAGTAAAGCTTTGGGGTATGGGATAAACTGTTTGTTGGTCATTGGGATTTACCTTTAATTATTATTAGCCTTGACTCCGCCTTGTGGCAAGAGATTGGAGTTATAGCAATCTGTTACAAAACGGAGTTATTTTCATCAAGAATAATTGGCAATATAGCAGCTGTGTTTCAGCCGAGCAAATCAAGGAACTGATATTGTGTAAGTAGCAATTAGACCATTGTTAACAACCTTATGCTATTGTCAGCTGAAGCTACCTCAGCCACAATGATGAAGTAACAGTATTCAGCATTGCTGAACATGACAATAACTCATTGAACTTGAACTTGAAACTTGCTACAGTAGTGTGGTCGGTTGAATTCAGTTATTACAAACTGATGCTTAGGACTCTAAGATGAGAAGTTCCAAAAACCATCACCTACTTAGAGGTATTGGAGATTTCATGAGTTACCAATTCTTCAATTGTTGGTATCAACTAAATATATACACTAAATGCACCCATTGGTAAGGGGCTATTGAGCGAATATACATATTCTACATGCTCAAATTCAAGTTGCTACTCTACGATGGTGACATATGTTAGTCACATGGTTATCATGTAAAAATATCCTGTAATTAATCTCCTTTGTTACTGGTGTATCATCCAGTTCAGATTGATGATAACACAGAATAGGTGTTGGATCTTAAAGTATGATGAAAGTATGGTTCAATACTACATCAAATATCGACATGTTGGTGCATGTTCATTCACTGATTGCAAATATATGTGGCACAACAGTGCGGAGAAATACATTCTCGCTTCAATAGGAGGAATGGTCTTTTATGTCTTCCTCATTTTTGCCTCATTAGCCGTGTCTTAAAACAGTCAGCAAGACCTCGCTTGGGTTCATTCCGTCGGACTGTCCAAGCATCCATGTTGCCTGTTTCATCAGGCATTATGGCACAATGATATAGGGTTATTCCAAAAAACAAGAACTTGCTGTTTCAAACTGTGGTTCAGGAGACTGGCCTTTGCACAGTAAAACAATTATTGACTTACACATTTTGAATGGATTGACTTATGCCTCAGGTTGTCACATCAAGCCATGAAGGTGCTCACTGCAGTGTGCAGGGATAGCATCCAAAAAAGCAGTACATTTTCTATTGAGGGATTCAGAAGTGTTTTTTGTAAAGTGTTAATGTTACATTTAATACGGTACAGATTACTGATGTTTTCCAGTTCATTTTAAATGGTATTTGACAATAATTCAGTTTTCGAGACACTACAGCTGCAACATAAGGGAACTACGCTGTCGAGTTCAACCCGGATATTGAGTTGTTAAAAGATCTTGACTCAAGTTCTCCCACTACAAGATTATGCAGTTGGTTATTGTATATGTGTGAACATTACTTCACCAAGGGGTTCCAGCTACATCCTTAGTTATGACACTAATATCAGCACAACGACGGCAAACATTGCAAATGCTGTGGCTAGATAGGATGGAATTGGCTGCAGGTGCCGTTACATTTTACATTCTGGTCTACACAAGCAGAGTAGACTAGGGGTGGCATGATTTAAGATAATTTTGGATACCCCGCGGTCTCGCGTCTATGTTATCAAGGCCACCAAAATCCTAAGAAGTATGGAATCAGCATTGTTTATTAGTAAACAAACAACTACACAAAGGTAGGTCGCAGACTATTTCAAGGTGGCTGCAGCAGGTTCTGGGTTATACAGATATTAACACTGACGATTGTATATCTTATTCCACCAGGTGAGCATCAACGTCAGCGTATCATTTAGATAGTGTGTTTACATCTCTTTCCACCAGGGCAGCAGCTACATCGGCGGCCAATGCGAGGGACGTGCCCATCGACCATATTTTGGTGGCCGCCGGATGGGCAAATGAGCTGATGTTTCAGAATTTCTATCATCGGCCGATTGCCGATCCAGTTTGCCAATGCTATTTTAAGTTCTGTTTAAAGTGCCCTGGGTTAGAGGGGTACTGTTGTTTGTGTATATTTTTTAAATTAACTTTATTACTGCATTAAATGCAATGTTACTACTAATGCATCAATTTCTCATTCGAGTTAATCACTGCAGTGGGATGCCGAGATTTGTAATTTGCGGCATGAAATCACAAAGCTTTGAACTCTTCACGGAATCACTCACGTGACTATGAAGTAAAATAGTAAGATTAAATGAGAACTTACCAGTTTGAAGTTTGATCTTGATTTTATGAGGAGTTGCGTTGGTGATTAACTGCCGCCACGCCCAACCCTCTTTCAAAAAGGATCATCTGGTAGTTCTCGAGTCACGCATTTTACTATGTCACTTCGGTGTTGTTATTTGTGATTTCATACCACTGCTTTGAAGATTGGTGCGCATGCGGCCTGGTGGGTCCTCTTCACGTAATCACCAACGTAACTCCTCATAAAATCAAGATCAAACTTCAAACTGGTAAGTTTTCATTTAATCTTACTATTGGTATACAATGTTAAAGCACACGGTATTGGGGGTTCAGTATTGATGTAGATAGAGAACTGGCTGGCAGACAGGAAGCAAAGAGTAGGAGTAAACGGGTCATTTTCAGAATGGCAGGCAGTGACTAGTGGGGTACCGCAAGGCTCAGTGCTGGGACCCCAGCTATTTACAATATATATTAATGATCTGGATGAGGGAATTGAATGTAACATCTCCATGTTTGCGGATGACACAAAGCTGGGGGGCAGTGTTAGCTGTGAGGAGGATGCTAGGAGGCTGCAAGGTGATTTGGATAGGTTAGGTGAGTGGGCAAATGCATGGCAGATGCAGTATAATGTGGATAAATGTGAGGTTATCCACTTTGGTGTCAAAAACAGGAAAGTAGACTATCATCTGAATGGTGGCCGATTAGGAAAAGGGGAGATGCAACGAGACCTGGGTGTCATGGTACACCAGTCATTGAAAGTAGGCATGCAGGTGCAGCAGGCAGTTAAGAAAGCAAATGGTATGTTGGCATTAATAGCAAAAGGATTTGAGTACAAGAGCAGGGAGGTTCTACTGCAGTTGTACAAGGTCTTGTTGAGGCCACACCTGGAAATTGCGTACAGTTTTGGTCTCCTAATCTGAGGAAAGACATTCTTGCCAAAGAGGGGGTACAGAGAAGGTTCACCAGACTGATTCCTGGGATGGCACGACTTCCATATGAAGAAAGACTGGATAGACTCGGCTTGTACTCGCTGGAATTTAGAAGATTGAGGGGAGATCTTATAGAGACTTACAAATTTCTTAAGGGGTTGAACACTCTAGATGCAGGAAGATTGTTCCCGATGTTCGGGAAGTCCAGAACAAGGGGTCACAGTTTAAGGATAAGGTGGAAGTCTTTTAGGGCAATTTTCCCCACAATCAGTCTGAAGAAGGGTCCTGACCTATCCATTTTTTCCTGAGATGCTGCCTGACCCGCTGAGTTACTCCAGCACTCTGTGTCCTTTTGTGTAAACCAACATCTGCAGTTCCTTGTTTCTAATCTTAAGAGAGACTGGAATCTGGAAATTATGGTGTAACAACTGCATGTCCTAAATACATGATGGGTGATGTCTGAAGAAGGGTCTCAACCCGAAATGTCACCCATTCCTTCTCTCCAGAGATGCTGCCTATCCTGCAGTGTTACTCCAGCATTTTGTGTCTATCTACGGGTACTGACCTCCACACCATTGAAGGGATCTACAGGAGTTTGCTGCCTCAAAAAGGCAGCCAGCATCATCAGAAATCCACACCACCCTGACCACGCTCTCATTTCACTCTTGCCATCGGGAGGTAAGTATAGGAGCCTGAAAACTGTAACGTCCCAGGTTCAGGAGCAGCTTCTTCCCTATAACCATCAGGCTATTAAACACTACACCCTCCAAATAAGCTTTGAACTCCATAGACTTGGGGGCATTAGTTTTTGTCTTTGCACTACTATTGTCACTGAACTTCCTTTGGTTGTTTATTATGAGTTTAAGGAGTACTGTGTTCAGATTTCTGTTGTGCTGCTGCAAATAAGAATTTCATTGTTCCATTTTTGGGACATGTGACAGTAAACCACTCTTGACTAAAATGCTAAACTTTTAGCAAGGGTGGCCTTCAATCAAGTCAATGCTTTTTTCTAAAGTAATATCAGCACGTTGCCAGTCCATTACATTCCGTTGTGGAGGCTCCAGTTATGGTTGTAGATAGAAAAGGAGCAGGGGAAGCCTGGCGTACACAATGCAAATCAAAAAGACACAAAATGCTGGAGTAACTCAGCAGATCAGCCAGTCCCTGTAAACCAGAACAACATTGAGCATTGAAGGGAAATAAGGATCGTGACCTGAAACGTCACCCGTTCATGTTCTCCAGAGAGCAAGAATAAAATTAGATGATTTATTGCAATTAGTACCGGGGTCCTGGTGAGACAGCAGCTTGAGTGATGAGTGGCCGTTTTGTCCCCGTATGTGAGGTAGGCTGTTCTTGACAGTGAAACAGTGCAGTGAGGACTCGCCAGCTGATTCCTATGGCAGCAGGACAGGCGTATGAAGAGCGATCGGACAATCAGGGTTGTGTTCACTTGAACTCTAAGTTTTCGATGAGGTTCCGTTTTATTCTTTTAAAATAATTGAGGGATTGGAAGGATGTTTCTATTTCTAGGTCTGGGGCTCACAGTTTAATGGTGCGTAGTTTGTCATGACAGGATTGTGATGAAGAGAAACTTGTTCATCCAAAGAGTGATGAACTTGTGGAATCTGCAGAGGACAGCTGAGAACAAGATATTAAAATACAGGTCCCATCACCAATCTCTTTCCAGCAACTGCTGGTTCAACACCTCCTTTAATCCAGACAAAACTACGAGAAAGTACCTGAAATCCCCCCCTCCCCCCCTCCCCCCCTCCCCCCCCCCCCATCCCCCCCTCCCCCCCTCCCTCTCCTCCCCCCCCCCCCCCCATCCCCTTGAATAGTGGCTCCTAGGTTGGGTGAGGTAACCGATCTTGACCTCATCTGGACTTCTGCGCCGATCGGCAGCAGGGGCTCTGGAGCTCCAGCCCAACCGCAGCCAGCAGATCCATTCCCATAGCCGGAAAATTTGTGGTGGGCCTGTAATTACCAAAATAATTGGATATAATGCTACTGCAAAGGGCATCAAGGGATAGGGGGAGAAAGCAGGAAGAGGGTAGTGAACTGGATGATCAGACATTGCCAGATTAAATGGCAGGGCACGTATGAAGTGTCAAACGATCTACTATTTTTAGTTTAGATTAGGGATACAGTGCGGTAGCAGGCTCTACTGCCCATCGAGTCCGTGCCGACCAGCGATCCCACAACTAACGCCCTAGGGACAATTTACAATTTTACTGAAGCCAACTAACCTACAAGCCTGTACGTCTTTGGAGTTTCCCAGAGTAAACCCATGCAGGTCATGGCGAGAATGTACAAACGTCGTACAGACAGCACCCGTACTCAGGATAAAACCCGGGTCTCTGACGCTGTAAGGCAGCAACTCTACCACTGCGCCACCGTGCTGCTATTAATTTCTATGTTAAAGGGTCAAATCGTTCTGAATGTTTCTTCATTCAGTTAAATATGAAGGCATACTACACGGGCCATCTAATTGTGCATCCCCCATCCCCCACCTAATTGTACATAATGCATTCTAAAACCCTGCAGGTGGCTTCTAAAATTGTAGCCACTATTTTAACAGGACCCTCTCGATCACCCACCTGGGGGTAATCATGATACTAACTGCAAAACAATGTAGGGCACATGGAGTAAAATATTCATATTAATTCCTGATACTGTAACAATTGAACACTTCAAAAAAAATCAAAGGGAGCTATTTGTTTGATTACCTCAGGGTGCAATTATGTTTATTAATAATTTATGATTTTGGTTTGCATATCACTTATCAGGCGCAAAGCACTATATGGTATCAGTTCAACTGAGTCAAATCAACCCCTTATAATGTGGGCTGATAAAGTGTGGAAAGGAAGTACAAACATTTCACTCTCAACATCAGAAGGCAAAAATTTAATGGTTTGATACTTTGATTTTGGATATTAAAATTTGTTCTGGCAATTTATTACCAACAGCAGCATCGATAACTGTGGAAGGCATTTTGAGTTTCATTATGAGGGTTTTTTTTTTCTATCTCTGTTCTCATTGAAGGCCAAACTCAGCTGAAATAACTAATTTGCTCATGCACTGATGTGGCTGAAGGAGCCAACACTGATGTGGCTGAAGGAGGAATGGTTTTATTGTGCAACCGAGTTGTTTACGGAAGCTCGAGTACTTGAGGCAGGGATTGGAACAATGCAGAGACCCTGCAAGGATGTAATCAAGCCGTGAATAGGATTTTACTTTATGCAATTTCCCGGTTACACCCAGCCACGAGATTTTAGTGAAGATTTATGCAGACAATACCATAGATTAGAAAGGAATCAGTTTTCTTTCTCATCTATTTTCATTGGAGCCAAATACCTTATTTGCCACATGGGAGGTCATGGTCCAATGGAAAAGCTTTCTTATAACAATTCACTGTGTAGATATCGAAGCATAGAAACTGCACACAATACATCAGATGTGGTCTCACCAGGGCCCTGTACAACTGCAGAAGGACCTCTTTACTCCTATACTCACATCCTCTTGTTATGAAGGCCAACATACCATTAGCTTTCTTCACTGCCCGCTGTACCTGCATGTTTACTTTCAGTGACTGGTGTACAAGGTTGCACTCCCTTTTACCAAATCTGACACCATTGAGATAATATTCTGCCTCCTTGTTCTTGCTGCCAAAGTAGATAACCTCACATTTATCTACATTATACTGCATCTTCCCACTCACTCAATCTGTCCAAGTCACCCTACAATCTCCTATCATCCTCTTCACACTGCCACCCAGCTTTGGGTCATCTGCAAATTTGCTAGTGTTACTTTTAATTCCATCATATAAATCATTAATATATATTGTAAATAGTGCGGCCCCAGCACCGAGCCTTGCAGCACCCCACTAGTCACTGCCTGTCAATCTGACGAGGACCCGTTTATTCCTACTCTTTGTTTCTTGTCTGTCAACCAATTCTCTATCCTTGTCAATACCCTTCCCCCAATTCCATGTGCTCTAATTTTGCCCACTAATCTCCTGTGTGGGACCTTGTCAAAGGTTTGCTGAAAGTCCTGATACACTACATCCACTGGCTCTCCTCCATCCATTTTACTTGTCACATCCTCAAAAAATTCCAGAAGGTTAGTCAAGCGGGATTTCCCCTTCATAAATACATGCTGACTTGGACCAATCCTTTTACTGCTATCCAAATACACCGTTATTACTTCTTTAATAATTGACTTCTCCACCACCGATGTCAGGCTAACTGGTCTATAATTCCCTGTTTTCTCTCTAGCTCCTTTCTTGAAAAGTGGGATAACATTAGCTACCCTCCAATCCACAGGAAATGATCCTGAATCTTTCGAGCATTGGAAAATGATCACCAATGCATCCACAATTTCTAGAGCCACATCCTTGAGTACTCTGGGATGCAGACCATTAGGCCCTGGGGATTTAACAGCCTTCAGTCTCATCAGTCTACCCAATATGCAGGAAGATGCAGGAAGATTGTTCCCGATGTTGGGGAAGTCCAGGACAAGGGGTCACAGCTTAAGGATAAGGGGGAAATCCTTTAAGACCGAGATGAGAAAGACTTTCTTCACACAGAGAGTGGTGAGTCTCTGGAACTCTCTGCCACAGAGGGTAGTTGAGGCCAGTTCATTGGCTATATTTAAGAGTGAGTTGGATGTGGCCCTTGTGGCTAAGGGGATCAGAGGGTATGGAGAGAAGGCAGGTACGGGATACTGAGTTGGATGATCAGCCATGATCATATTGAATGGCGGTGCAGGCTCGAAGGGCTGAATGGCCTACTCCTGCACCTAATTTCTATGTTTCTATGTTTCTATACTATTTCTCACCTAATGCAAATTTCTTTCAGTTCCCATGTCTCGCTAGATCCTCTGTCCTCTAGTACATCTGGGAGATTGTTTGTGTCTTCCTTAGTGAAGACAGGACCAAAGTACCTGTTCAACTCTTCTGCCATTTCTTTACTAATCTTTTTCTCTGAACATACTTAAAGAAGCTTTTACTCTCCTTCTTTATATTCTTGGCCAGCTTACCCCCATACTTCATCTTTTCACCCTGTATTGCCTTTTTTGTTACCTTCTGTTGTCCCTTGAAAGCTACTCTTTGCTATGTTATGCACCTTTTCTTTTCGTTTTATTCCATCCCTAACTTCCCTTGTCAGCCACGGTTGCCTCTTACTCCTCTTAGAATCTTTCTTCCTCTTTAGAATGAAATTATCCTACATATTCTTGATAATGCCCAGAAATTTCTGTCATTGCTGTTCCACTGTCATTCCTGCTAGGATCCTTTTCCAGTTGACCTTGGCCAGCTCCTCTCTCATGCCTTCATAGTCCCCTTTGTTCAACTGCAACACTGACACTTCTGATTTAACCTTCTACCTCTCAAATTGCAAATTAAAACTTATCATATAATGGTCACTACCTCCTAGCGGTTCATTTACCTTGAGTTCTCTTATTAAATCTGATTAATTGGACAACACTAAATCTAGAATTGCCTTCTCTCTGGTAGGCTCCAGTACAAGCTGCTCTAAGAATCCATCCCGGAGGCACCCTACAAACTCCCTTTCTTGGGGACCAGAACCAACCTGATTTTCCCAGTCTACCTGCATATTGAAATTTCCCATAACCACAGTGGCATTACCTTTGTTACATGCCAATTTTAACTCCTGCTGTAACTTGCACCCTATATCCAGGCTACTGTTTGTGGGGCTGTAGATAACTCCCATTAGTGTCTTCTTACCTTTACAATTCCTCAATTCTATCCACAGCGACTGTACATCGTCGGTCCCTATGTCACCCCTCACAAGGGATTGAATTTCCTCCCTCACCAACAGTGCTACCCCATCTCCTCTGTCTGTCCTTTCTATAGGATGTATAACCCTAATATTCAGTTCCCAATCCCAGCTTGTTAAATGTCTCTATTAACACCATATTAACATGATGTGTCACCAATTGTGTTTTGACCTTCCAAAGCTGTCTGATGCGGGTACAAATACCATTTGAACTAATTGGATGTATTGGTGGATGGGAAAGATTTAAATGGGTATCGGATTTAAATGGGTCAAGTCATTAAGGAATCAGGTCGAACGGGTATCCTGGCTGGCTTGTAGGTAAGTCCCT